>JAQPPZ010000362.1:0-691110 GCA_028583015.1 Wollemia nobilis
TCTATAGCTATTACAAAACTGAAATCTTCCTACAATGACACATTCTTTTATTCTACAGTTACAAAATAGGGGGCATATTTGTTTTGCTTCATTTTTTATGTCTTGGAAATGCCACATGGTCAGCATCATATTCCAAAAATTGGGATACATGACCCAAGGCTTCAAGTATATCCAATACTTTGTTTTGTTGAATTTACTGATTATTTGACCTAGTGTAGGCTTGAAAATTTATCTTTGGCAATGATTATTTTGAATGTATGCAAGTTGCACTTTTGAGTGTTTAAGTGTTGATTTTTATTGTGAATTAATTATTATGAATACCCCCTTAATAAATGAGTTGATTAGGGCATGAAAAATTATAAAGTGATGAGTCGCTTGACCCATATGACTTGATTGGGATTACCATTAGTTTTACCCATCATAAGATTTATCAATTTTGTGAAGATTTTGATTGTTTTGTTGATATTTCATGGAAGAAAAAGACTGAATACCTCATTCTCATGGAGTGGTCCAGCCACAATTGCCTTCTTAGGTATTGATGTAGACAATTTTCAGCTCATCCATGAATACTTTGAATGCAATCTAGATCTTTTGTGAAATTCTTCAATTTTGACTTATTTTTGGTGGCTTTTAGGCCCTTTTTTAAATATTTTTTAGCTATTTTTGTGAGGTTTTTTGGTGGTCACCCAGGGTTGGATGGCTACATAGTTTATGATCATCCCAGTATGGGATGGTCGACCAATTTTCTAGCCATACCACCCTAGGATGTCCATGCTCATTCTAGTGCTTTTTAAGCCCAAACTTGGGTAAATGAGCTCATTTTCACATTTCTAACTTGGAAAAATAAGATTTGAAGATTAGGATGTTTATATTTTGAAGCAAAGAACTACAAAGAACATCCCACAATTACCATGAGCCAGCCATAAGACTCAACGAGTGACAAAGCCGATGCGATATGGGTAAGGGTTGCATTTTCTCTTATTCTTTATTGAATATGAAATTATAATTTATTGCATTTTTTCCAAAAAAACACACTAATTCTTGGTTAATGAATTGTAATAGTAATAAAATTTAGGAATTTAGGCTTTATTTGTGGTTTAGATGCATTGTTATTCCTTTTTTTTTATGTTTTCTTGCTATTTTAGGGCTATTTTGGGGGTCAAAATGAACCATTTTTAAGCATTTTTGGAGGCCATCCCAGGGTGGGACAACCACTGGTGGCCGTCCTTGGGTGGTATGGATGCAAAAATGGGGGTTTTTCCTAGGTGGAATAGTCATAAAATTAGGGCAAAAATGTCCCTTTTTTAGTCTTTTTTTGGTATTTTTGGGCAATTTTGATGCATTTTTAGTGCATTTTTGTTAACTTGCTTACCTCTTCTAGGTGGTTAAGAGTCAATATCAAATTTTGACTCTCTTTTAGACCACTAGGTACTTATTTATATAGGATTACTATAAATGGATTGATGCCATTGGTCTTAATCAAGTGACACGGTTAAAGCCTATGGTGGGCAACTGAGCTTATCTAATTGTTTTGATAGACTTATGGGATCCTCGCACCAACACCTTCTACATATCTACAAGAGACATGATAGTGACTCAAAATTATATCTATCATGTTTTGCACATTTTTATAGAGGACAGGTTTATTGTATCTACTCACCGAGATTTGAGAGATACGATTATAGAGAGATATTTTGATAGGGACTGGCAGGAGGCAGTACGTGACTTACTTAGTGGATGTATACTAGTGGAGTTATGGTATGAGACTGAGGTATTGACCATAAGGTATGCCTTACTAATTATATTGATCTCCAACATGTTGCTACCAGACTCGTCAGGATCTAGGTTCCCCTAGAACCTTTTAGAGTTGGTATTTACACTTGTGGATTGTACCATAGAGCAGTTGCTAGTGATGGCTTGGGGTATCACATTTTTGGCATAGTTGTATGATGAGCTATATGAGATCTACTACCATGGGTAGAAGGGCTTAGGATTTAGCTTTCTATTACATGTGTGGGGATTGCAATATATTATTATGGATCAATTATGGGAACTACCTTGGGCGATACAAGCATAACTTGCAAATAAGGATATAGGCTATAGGATATTATGACAATGAGCCTAGAATATAGGTCAGAGCTATTGCTTTGTAGGTGATATTTACCATTATGCATAGTCCTTTAAACAACTCAAGGTAAAGGAGGTGCCTTGGAGACCCTATAGGGTTTGCTCATCATGGCCTAAGGCTGAGGTATAGCTTCATTGGGTGATGCAAGGGAGATGGTTAGTTGGATGACATGGGACTAAGCATGAGTACTTTGTGTATGCTTGAGTCCTGTAGTAGTTTGGGCTATGTCAAGGATTTCTTAGTAAGACAATAATATACCAACACCATGAGGATGAAAGGACACTTAGTTGGCCTATAATTGGGATAGTGGGAGAGGAGGTAGATCCTAAAGTCGAAATTTTTGATCTAGATGATGCTAGGACTATAGCAGAGTATGAATATTGGTGGATGATGTGCCAGTGGTGGGTATAGGGGCCACTAGGGGGTGATACAGTTATGGCTATGGATAAGGCTCATAAAGATGCTCCTAATGAGGGTCATGATGAGGCTCCAAATTAGGAGGATCCAGACAAATATGAGTGACATGTACATCACTGAGTAGAGGATGAGTAGATAGATATCATTAATGTAGGGGATCCATAGTATGATTTTGGTGAGGATTAATTTGATAATCAGGGAGTACATGCATAACTGGCATCACGAGATGCTATTATTACTAAGTTATGGGATGATTTAATTAGGGATATATGGGAGCACATAGAGGAGAGAGACCTCCTACAGGCACAGGTACAAAGTGCACACGCTAAGGTTGATAGGAAAAAAAATATATAGTAACTCTTCAAGCATATGTTAGAGCACAGAGACCTAGCCATGAGGGATCTAGTAGTGGTGAGATATTCAGGCTACAAGAGGAGGTGACACAACTCTAGGCCTTAGTGGGAGACTTCCAAGCTCATTGTCAAGAGGAGTGATCATAAACCCAAGATTTGGAGGATGAGATAGTACACCTTAGGGGGTTCTTACCAACCCGTCCTTCTACTAGTGGGTTGCACAAGAGTTGAAGGAGTGGCACAGGATAGTCTTCAGCAAGGATGGGGACTCCCATTACTGCACAAATGTTAGACAAGGTAGAGAGTAGTAGATGTGGTAGTTCTCAATGAACTTTGAATGAGGGTAGGGGTAAGAGTCATAGTGTCTATCCTGTGTGACCATGGCTTTAGAGACTCTTAAGGTTCTTTTTTTATTTTTGGAGTGTGAGGTCTAAGGAACCACTTTAATATAGCCTATCGATATTTTATGAATTATGATGTATCTTTTGGTTTCATACATACATACATATATATATATATATATATATATATATATATATGAGTTTTTTTGTTATCATCATGTATTTCCTTATTGCTTTATGATATGTATGCAGTGCTTATATTGTTTTATGATGTTGTGATGGATGCTTATCATGTATGCATGTATTGTAATATGTTGTGATGTGATGATATATATGTGTGTATGCATAATGAAATGGATGATTTTTTAATCTGTATGATGAATTATGACTACTATTTGACATACTAGAAGCTAGCACCATAGACTGTACAAAATTTATCTCATCATTTTAAAGTTATCATGATACTATATAATAGCTTGTGTAAAATAATGTAACAAATATATGATAGAATGAAATGAAATTAAATGAATAATATAACATTTATATGATGTGTTTGGAATTTTCAGTAGACTCAAACACTCTAGTTACGTCATAAAAAGTCGTATATTAACCATGCAAGACTTTTTGGTAAAGTATAAGTCTTCTAGGATGACCAAGATATTCAACATCCTTATGTGTGCATGTGAGTTCATTGCTATAATGATGCATAAAGTTATCCCAGTGCCAAATAGGACTGATGCATCCCATTTGTACTGAATATCACCCTACAAGTATAATTATATTGATTTTTGTATGTAGTTGGATTAGACCACTAGGCAATACAGGCTACCAAAAGCTAGCTCATATGCATGCAAACATTGGTTTGTACAAAAGCAAGTCACTTAGGTGACAAACATATCATCATCTGTAAGGATACCACCATTTCCAAGCAATATTGATGCCACCTAACCTGTAATTGAGAATTCCATGGATTCAAGTTCAATACTCCTTTTTTTTTAATCTTTGAATTGTTCTTAAGGATTTTCTCCTTTTTGTTTTGGTGAGCAAAGGATTTTGGTAGTGGTGATAACCACCATTTATTTTGCTTTTTACTTTTGCTAATGGTGATAACCACTTTTTCTTTTGCATATTGTTAAGTGGTAACAACCACTATTTATTTTCATTTTGGATACTTACCCCAATTGGGTGTGAAGCAAGGGATTTTGATTACTTTGGGTAAGGAGGAACTTGTCCTTTTTTCAATTCTCAGCATCTTTGAACCATTCACATAGGGGTATGAGTGAGGTAAACCTTTCGCTTAGGGTAACATGGACCACTTTGTAGGTTTCATATTTCCTTGTGCAATACTTGGATTTATTTAATGTGAAAATGTGTTGGGATTTTGATATATAAAAGGTACAATCTAAGAAAGATTCTACCTTCTAAAAATAAGCATAGATTTCTAAAAAATATAAAAAGAAAACTAGAGACGGTTGAGTGATAGAAAATCCTAAAGATGTCTTATGAACAATGGCTAAGTGAAGGGAAACAAACACACAGTATGGAATGTGTATGAAAATGATAAATATAATGCAAACATGTGGTAAAACTAACCTTTAAAAATATTGATTTTGAAAGATGCCTAGTGTACATCCCTGGTGCTAGACATGTATGATAAAATCTAAAATGCAAAATGCAATGATGGCTATGCCTAATGCAAGTGATGTTATAATGTAATGATATGAAATGTAATGCAACAAAATATTTTTGTGTTTTTTATGTTTTGATTATGTTTTTAAGTTTTTGATATATATATGTATATACAATTTGACCAATGGGCTTAGTGAATGCCATTGGGGCTTTTGTGTGACCAAATATTTTATAGATATCTTTGGAGCTTTGGGGTGACCAAAGTGCTTATAGAAACCTTTGGAGCATTTTTGGGTGACCAAAGGGTTCATAGACACCTTTGGGGCCTTTTAAGGTGACCAAAGGGTTTGTAGACTAGTTTGGAGCATTTTAGGTTGAGCAAAGGGGTCGTAGACCTCCTTGGAGTGTTTTAAGTTGACCAAAGGGATCGTAGATAGCCTTGGTGTTGGAAAATTTGAATATATTGTTGTCATTGATGTCAAAATATTTAAGGTCATAGGTTGATGACATTGGTTGTCATTGATAACTTGGCATGGAAAAAATATAAATTTTATAAGTTGTTAAAATGCAAGGCAAATTGATAAAAAAAAATGGTTAAAATATTTATATTTTAAGATCAAGAGGTTTGGGACAAAGCTCTAAGTGATTGGTTAAAAGGTTTAAGGCCTTGGTTTAAAAATCCTAAAGGAAGCAAGTGACTAAGGCTCAAAAAGGTTTAAATAATATTATAATATTAAATTTAAAAGTTTAAAGCCTAAAGTTAAATTATAAAATAATTATAATATTTTATATTATTTTATTTTATAACACAAGGTGGGATTTTTGCACCAAGTTTAAAAAGAATTTTTAAATTCTTAAAAGTGTTGACATTCAAAGCATGAGTGAAAATCCATATAAATATGGATAAATTTCCTAGCCCTAATGGTATGTTCGATATGTTTCTAAAGCGGTTAATGTGCAATTGATTCAAATATTCGATGTGCAAATTTGTGAGTGAAAAAGACGAGTTATTATTTTAAAAAATAAAATAAAAGGCTTGGATGTGTTAAGGAGAATATCATGCGATCTTTAGGCCAACTAGGTGGTTGGCCTAGCGATGGACTGGGCAGTGTTAAGGTGCAGGTGGACAACAGGTCATGAGTTTGATTTTGGGTGGTGACGGTTTTGGAAAACCTTTTTTTTTGGCAAGGAAGTGTGAGAAGGTTAAAGTGTGCATCATACATTATTATCTTCATGTGGACAGTTGTCCTAGTGGTAGCCCAAACATTGTGGGCACATTGGTGTCTAGGAGGTGTTGTGGTCAAGTCTCATCATGAAATTTTTGGTAAGCAAAATATTTAATTTTATTAAACCTAAGGTTGAGTTGCTAGGCGCTTAAGGTTGAGTTGTTAGGCGCTTAAGGTTGAATTATTAGGAACTTAGGTTATGTTTGATTGTTTTAGCACCATTGGACTTAGGGAGTTATAAGGGAAATATTTTTTATTTTGCTGCCATTGTTTAGAAGAAAGATATATAGTGTATTTTTTTGAAATATTGTTTTTGGAGTAATAAGAAAATTAGTGGTAAATATTTTTGTGTATGTTTTGATGATATTTTAAGTGGTAGATAAAAGGTATAGAGTGTATCTTATTGTTTTTAATATTGGATTCAATTTTGAAGGACTTATTCATGATTTAATGTGTTATTTTGAGAAACCAAAAGAGGTATAGAGTATTAGTTTGAAATAAATTGTGCACACATTATGAAGATTTGCTAACTCATAAAGAGGTGTTGTGCTCACACTTTTATAGTTGTAAAATATATTTGTGTGTAGGATATATTTTGGAAGATATATCTCCATAATAACAAGCAAATAGGTATAGGCATATCATCCTTTATTTAAAGTGTTTGGTGAATGTTTTGAAACATAAGGTGGAGTGAAAAATATTGTGATAAGCATTGTTAGAAATATTTGAGTGAGGATTGTGTGCTTCAATGTTGAATATTTTGAGAATATTTGAGATAGATATTATGAATTATTTGAATTAGGGTTTGAGACCTACGTTGTTCTCTTTATTGAAATAAGTATGAAAACACTTGTTTAGGGTTTGTGAGCAATTTGTGCTTCATTGATTGAATGAATTTGTGAAGCTTTTTGGGCATTTGTTTTGAGTGATATTGAAAGTGAATGTGTAAATATTAGAAATTATATTTATGAAAGCAAGTGTGTACATCAGGAAGATAAGTGTGATAGACTAGATCTATCTTTAAAAGGAAAATAAATGTGAGACATGTGAAAGCGATAGACTTAATGATTGAGTAGAATATATTAAGTTTTTGATAGAGCATATCATTCTCTATATGTTCAAAAGGTTAAAATAATTTTAAGTAGAATTTGTTAGTGTGAAGAAAGATTTTTGAAAAGGATTTAAAGTTGTGTTTGTATGCATGTTATGGAAATATTTGAGCAGGTTTTGTGAGTGGCTTGAGGATATATTTGAGCAAGTATTTGTGTTAAGATTTGAAATTGATTTGAGAAAGTCTTTGTGTTAAGGCTTGAGATAGATTTAAGTAGTGTTAAGAGTAGGTTTGATTGATGATTTTTTCAAGCTTTGTGTTAAGGCTTGAGAAATATTTGAGTAGAGTTAAGAGTAGGTTTAATTGATGATTTGTTCAAGCTTTGAGTTAAGTCTTGAGACATATTTGAGTAGTGTTGAGAGTAGTTTTTATTGATGATTTGTTCAAGATTTGTGTTAAGGCTTGAGATAGATTTGACCAGTGTTGAGAGCAGGCTTAATTGATGATTTTTTCAAGCTTTGAGTTAAGGCTTTGGGTAGATTTGAGATAGAATTGAGAGTATATTTGAGAGCAAAGTTAAAGAATATTTATGCTAGACTTGGGATAGATTTTGGTGTAAATTTGAGATAGAGATGAAACATGCTTTGGAGGTGACAGAGCAAAGAGGACAATAGTATCTTGTGGATAAATATCCATAAACCAGTGTAGTGGGGATAAAGGTCTTCAGTGGATAGAGATCCATAAGCTAGAGTAGTGGGGGTAGAATTATTTTATAAGATCACTAGCTAGAGCAGAGGGGAAAGAGTTCTCCTATGGAGAGATATCCAAAAAATAGAGAAAGGGGAAATATTTCTCTTGTGGAGAGAGATCCATGAACCTGAGCAAGGGGAAAGAGTTCTCCTATGGAGAGAGATCCATGAACCATAGCAAGGGGAAAGAGTTATCCTGTGGAGTAATATATGTGAACCAACTGGGGAGATAGAGTTATTCTGTGGAGAGAGATCCAAAAATCAGTTAAGGAGATAGAGTTCTCATGGATCAAGTTCCATGAACCAGTGTAAAGGGGATAGAGTTCTCATGTGGAGAGAGATCCACAAATTAGAGCATAGGGTATTGATGTCTCCTTTGAATAAAGGTTTATAAACATTGTAATAGAGAATTGATTCCCAAGAAATTCATTGAGAAAATTTAGAAGAAATATTTTCTCTGTGGAGTAGCCTACATTGGGTGAACCATGTTAAATTTATGTCTCTCTTGTGTATGATGATTTATGCATTGCTTTAATTATTGCCATTGATATTTCCATCGATAATATTGGATAATATTGTTTGGGAAAGAAAACTAAAATTTGGTCTTATATTGTTCACCCCCTCTCAGTATAAGCCTTTGTTCTTCAATTGGCATTAGAGTGGGTTCCTTCAAAAAAGTCTAACAAATTGAAGGAAGATAGTACATGAACACATATGGCATCTCAGAATGAATCTTCATCACATAAGGCACCATTGTTCGATGAGAACAATTATGCTTTTGGGAGCATAAGAATGGTGAATTACTTGATGGCACAAGGATATGAGACATGGCAAGCAGTTGAGTATGGGTTCACACCTACAACTAATCCTCCCATAGATAATTATGGTAAGATATTACATGTGAATAATTCTAAGGCTATGAATACAATCTTAAGTGGATTACCTAAAGCAAAATTTGTGAAAGTTATACATTGCAAATCAACAAAAGATATTTGTAAAAAACTAGAGCAAACCTATGAGAGAAATAAAAATATCAAGATGTAAAAACTACAAAACCACAAGAAAATATTTGAAGATTTGAATATGGAATATGAGGAAGGCATTGCTACATACTTCATGTGGATGATTTTTTTAATACCATGCGTGGACTTGGATTTGAAATTGAAGAATCCAATGTTGCTCTGAAAGTTTTAAGGCCACTTCCTACAAGGTATGATGGAAAGGTTTCAGCTATAAAAGAGATGAAAGATATTGATCAGTTGACTATGGATGAGTTACATAGAATTATCATAGCTTATGATATGAGAATGGTAAAATATCCCAACTCTAAGAAAGAGGCAACTTTCAAATCATAAAAAGGATAAAATATAAGAAACCATAATCAAGTGGTAAGTCAAGCAGTGATGAAGAAGCTAACTATGGTAGAAGAAACAAGGACTCAAGAAAGTACAAAGGTATGAAAATAGTGAAATATTTCAATTGTGAAAATTTTGGTCACTATGCATTTAATTGTCTTGAAGTTGAAAGTAGTAGCAATGAAGACAAACATTATCATAATAAAAAGAAAGGAGGAAAATCTAGGCATGAAAAGAAAAATAGGTATGGTCAAAACAAGCATGAAAAGAAGTTTTTTCAAAGGCACAAGAAGAATTTCTATGTTGATAAGGGAAGAAAGGCTTCAAGTGATAGGTTTGGAATACCTTCAGATAGTGAAGAAGAAGAGATTCTATTTTGGCAATAGGAGAGGAATAAAATGATCCTATTAAAGATAAAGTTGAAAAGTGTGAAGATGCTCTTGAAGACCAAGAAGTAGAAAAGGATTCAAAAAATGAAGAGGAAGGCACAGTAGATCTAGAAGTAGAACTTATTTATACTATTTAAGAATTAAAAAAGGTTAAAAATCAAAATTCAAAATTCAGGGCTTATTTTCAAGAATGTGATGAAAAAAAAAGCTTATACAAGACCTAGAAAAATCAATAGCTAAGACAAGGAGATTTAAAGAAAATTTACAAGCAAAAGTCTTAGAATGTGAAAGATTATTGTATCGCTCCAAATTTTTCACACCCTTACCTTCAGGCTATAGGATCCGTGCCCGAAAGGGGGATGTGAAAAGGATGTCGCGGTACCTCATACTGAGAGGACTTGCGAAGGTCCCGCCTCTCAAGGGAGGTGTATATTGGTGATTTTTCAACAGATGGTGGGTTCACCAGGAAACATTTAATGGCAATTTCCACGCCTAGGTTGGGAATGTGTTTTATGTGTTCGTTTTAGCTTTAAGCATTCAAATCCTAGGTTTGGCCAAAATGCGTCTAAGCTATTCTATATAAAGATGCAGATTAAATGAATACAGAAAACAAAATTAAGACAAATAACAGAGAATTTAAAGAATATTACAAGAAAAATACCTGATCCGGATGTCTGATGAAGATTCTGATTCTTGAAGCAGTCAGGATCGTCTAAAATTTGACAAAATCGTCTGAGATCTGACAGGATCGTCTGAGATCTAACGAATTCGTCATGGACCTGCAAATAGAGAAATAGGTGCAAAATATAGAAAATGCAACTATCCTAATAAAGGGAAACAATATAAAATGACAGCAACAATATCAAATTGAAACTTAAAAACAGAAACATGAATGAATTATGCTAATTAGATAATAATTATGATTTAATTATGCATTTGATCTAGATGGGTGAACTCCAAAATGCAGAATAGCATAAAATACTGAATAAGCTATCTAATTTGCAGAATAAAACAGCAAAAAAAAGATGGAGAAACGCAAACTTCAGGCACTGATTGCCTCAGTGTTGACTGCAGTCGAAATCGTCTCGCATTGGTACAAAATCGTCTCTTATTCAACAGGATCGCCTCTGATCTGAACAAGATCATCGACGACGATGGAAGCTTGCTCCTGCTGAAAAACAATAAGGTACCTGCAACAAAATTGTATAGAACTACTGCAAAATAGAAACTTAGGATGTTTTATCGTATGAGAAGTCAAGTTACAAAGAATTTTAGCCAGGGGGGTGCTAAGGGGAGAGCTTAGGATTAAATAGGCTTAGGAGGGAGGTTAGGAGGTTGGAGATCATCCCTATTTGGGAGATCTCCAACGGGGGAGGGTCCCTAACGACATAGACACGCTTCTGCCAGGATTAGAGACCCGTTGGAATAGAAACTAATTATGCAAAATCAGTTTTGAGACAAGATCATCTGGACGTCCTAGCCCAGATGAAATTGTCAGATTTGGGGCGATATCGTCTGATCGGCGACGATATCGTCAAACGGTCAAAACAACCTCTAAAAATGGTGCGAAAAAGGGGGAAACAAATTAACCGACGGTTAACGGGCGGTTTGGGAGGTTAAAATTTAAATTTGAATTATTTACTAAGATGAATGTAATTATTAAGATTTCACTGCACCAATTTTAGGGTGCTACATTTTGCCCCCTCTTTAGCGAATTTTTCGAAGAAAATGCGTTAAAGATGAGTTCTTCTCGATCTACGAGAAAGCAAAAAATTATTTCCATTTTTAGGCGACGATTCTTGGTCGAATCGTACGACAACTTACTATGGTGCCCCCTCCGTGTTTTTACCCAAATCGAACGTTTGAGGTAAAAACACGAAAAAGCAAAATTATTTTTGAATAAAATTAAGAAAAATAGGGTAAAACCCTAATTCATTTTTACTGTTCATCTTTACTGGTTTTAGAGCTCTGGAAGCAAAAATGGTGGAGACGGTGCACAGATCAACAGAGGTCCGACGCGGGCTACGTGTAAGAGTCTAGACTTAGAATGATTTAATTTGATTTTACATGCTTTTTAGGTGAATTTTAATTAATTTTTGAGCATCGCGGCCACCTCGTCCACCTCAGGGCAGGGGAGGAGATGAGGCTAAGAGCTCGAGGGGTTCTCGAGGCTAGAGTACTGCATTACATTGTACAGATTGATATGTAGTTTTATTATTTTTGATAGAGGATTGAGTATGCCGAGGTACAGATTGTGGCATACCGATCTAGTTTTGATGATGTATATATACTGTTGATATATATAGATGAGATGTGTATTTTGATCATATGACTTGTGGCTTGTATTTTTATGATGCTTTTATGTTTGATTTGATTGATTTGATGATTCATGTAATTATGTCGTTGGAAATATTATAATTTTGAATGTCATGCTTGTAAAATTTAAATGAAATAATCTGATGTAACAAATTGGTTGTTTGTGATGTGATGTGGTAAAAGATAAAAAGAGACTTCTAACAATAATTTTAAAGGACATTGTTGCTATTATAGACCATTTCATGGAGTAGCCGCTCACTCGGTCGTCAAGCTAATCCCAATATAGAAATATTGTTAAAAGTAAAAGAGTGCTTAAGAGACTGTCTTAAGACTTTGGTGCAATGGTGCAAATGATGATGATGATGGTTTGTTTTTCAGATTTTCATAAAAATAGTATGCATGAAATAATATTAAAATGATTTTTGCTAGGCATAAATTCCTAAGTGTGATAAATTTTTTGGATAATTCCTTAGGAATTATACCATCATTGCAAAATTGAAGGTTGACATAATGACATGAAATAATGATAATGTGTGTGCTTAAAAGCATAATTTGTGTAACAAAATGATTTAAGTCATATGGTTTTCATTATTTTTAAATAAATGGAGAAAAAATTGTTACAATGGTTTGTGCTAGGCATAGAATATGTAGGTATAGACTTATACCATCATCACAAAAATCGAAAAAGAGATAGTTTTATTGCATGGTTGATTTTTAATTTGTGAAAATATGAAGATGAGGACTTGCGCTAGGCATAAAATTCCAATTTTGGTTTTGGAACTATACCATCGTCATGAAATTCAACCAGATATATATGTTTTGATTGGATGGTTTTGAAAGAAATTTTGATGTTTCTATTATGTAGTTGTCTTTATGCTAAACAACTGTACTTGAAAGAAGAAAATGAATTATTCCAAACAAGTTGCAAAAAAATATTTCAAAGTATTTTGAAGACAAAAGTTAGATTTATAAAGAATCCCATGTGCATATGTGAATTCGTTTCCAATCTTGATTTATCATAATGATACACAAAATATCTCAAATACAAATGTGTGTGCAATTGCATTGTTCATTTACCAGTTTTGAGCAAGATAATATGATACAAGTAATTTGAAGAAACCAAATAAGTGTTCATTAACCATGATGTAGATGCATATAACCATACTAGACTACTATGTAAGTCAGATTATCAAGAGCTAGCTAATCCATAAGCAGACATAGGTCTATACAAAAGAAGGTCGCTAATGTGACAGACATATCGCCATGCTAGGAGTTACCCAAGGCCAAGCAGGTTGGGCACAAACCACTTGTTATGGGGCTTACCTCACAGTTTTTGAATAATTGAGAATTCCAGGGATTCAAGCTCATCAACCCTTCTTTTCTTTTCAAAGGGTAGGGAAAGGGATTTTATTGCTTTCTTGCTTTTGCTTTCTTTTGCTTTTCTTTTCTTTTTCTTTTGTATTTTTGCTTGATTTTTGAGATAGTGCTTGAAATATTGCTGTAATGATATAAAATAACATTTTTTTGTCCTTTTCTTTTTCTCTTTTTCTTCAATTTTTGCCTTTTGTTCTATACTGGGGATACTTGCTTAGATTAGCTGTAGAGCAAGGGATTTTTATTCTGGGTAGGGGTGAGCTTGTCCTTTTGCCAATTCTCAAAGATTCTAGACCATGTGCATGATAGGATAGCAGGGGAAACTTTTCGCTCAAGAAATCACTTCTACTATGTAGCAAAACATGGAAATTACAAATATAATCATTTTATTGTGAAAATATGTGCTTGGTTTAAGTAAATAACAAGATCAATTCTCTATGCTCAAACTTTATTTAATTGAATTTTGTGGACTTTGATATAAGAGAGATTAGTAATCATGCAAGATAAAATCAAGATATTTATTTTTGTGAGTGTGCAAGTGAGGGATTCCAAATAAATGCTAATTTATCAAAAATAATTTGAAACATATAACTGCAATACTTGTAAGAAAATATATAGATAATTTTTTGAGAAGTTTGGAGAATGTTGACTCTCTCTTTCTTCTTTATTTTGTTTTGGTTTCGAAAGAGTCAAGAATATTGATGTTTTGATTTTTTTTTTTTTATCATTATTATTATTATTTTTTTTTTGTTTTTGAACAAAAATTAACAAGTGCCATAAATAAATACAACAAATAGTGTTGAAGATTTTGATGATTATGAATGTTTTTGGTGTTTTTGAATTTATAAATTGAAATAAATACAAAATAGTGATTTTGAATTATTTTAAACAAATATATACAAGAATGAAATGATCAAATTTATAAATAGTAACGTTTAAGATGAAAAATATTCATGGGTTCTTTAAGTTCTTTACCATCTAAGGTAGATAATTTGTATGCTCCTGATTCAAATTTAGTAGTGATAATGTATGGTCCAAGCCAGTTGGGCTCAAACTTACCTTTGAGGTCCTTAGTTGCATTAGTATTTTTTTTTGAAGATTTTGAGGATTTTGATTTTTTTGTATTTTGATTTTAATTTATGAATTGAAATTGGTGGTATATACAAGATGATCTATATACACTATACAAGGTTATTTGAGTATAACATGTCTAAGGTTGCTTCAAAATCAAAGGAGGTTTTGAAGGATAATCTGGTTGAGGTGAAGGTAAAAATAGAAGGTGATGAATAAAAGGTAGTGATAACAAAAGCTTTGTTATAATGTAAAATAATGTAGCAAAAGATTTTACTTTTATATGTGGAAAATTAATCATGTTACAAAATAAAATGTAAGAAGGATAAGAAAGTTCTTCATTCTTATCACTATCTTCCAAGTCTTGATAATATGGAGAAAGTATATGTGAAAGATATGCATGAGTGTTATTTGGTAAACAAGGATGATCATATATGAATGAAGAAAAGTGATGGATAGAAGATAATTGAGACAATGGAGAATGTATAGAACTTGATGTTTCAACCATTAAATATTCTTCAAATGGTTTTGGGTCACCATGTATGGTAAAAATTTTATTTGCAAGTTCAAACTTCAAATATTGGTGAAGAGTGGAAGGGACAACCCACATTGTATGAATCCAAGGACTTCTGAGAAGTAGGTTGTAAGGTGAAGGGCAATATCCTACATAGAATAAAATATCCAAGATCTTGGATCCAATATTAAAGGGAAGAATTATAGTACCTTGAGCTTCTTGAATTTCATTGTTAAAAGATTTTATAATAACATTTGATTCATTAAAATCTAGTTCCTTTGTTTTGAATTTTTGGAATAATTGATAAGTGCATAAATTAAGAGAGGAGACATTATCTACCATGATAGTTCTAACAAGTATTTCTTTATTAGATCCTGTAATGTGAAGAGATGAGTCTTATTGTGGAGTAGAGGAAGGAATATCCTCATCATAGAATGAAATATGGTTAACCTCAAGAGGGTTTATACCATTAATTATGTTCTTAGAGAAAATATGATGAGGAAAAAATTGTTGGCTAGGTATTTTGAACAAAATTTCCTTGTGATAAATTTGTAATACTTCTAAAAGAGATATCTTTGATTGAGGATTAATCACCAGTTGTTGGCTATCAAAGTGGATTTCAGATTGAGATTTTGATTCTAAATATGAGCTTTCTATGCTTACATTCCATTTTGGATCATTCTCTAGAGTCAAAGATAGTTTTGAAGGTTGATCAAATGAGGAACCCATATCTTGAATATCGGATTGAGTTGATTGAACTTGAGGTTGCTCATTTGTAGTTTTTGTTACAATATTAGTAATATCATCATGATGGGACACATTAACATGCAATATTTGATTGGTTTCTTGTTGTTGATAATTGAATAGGGGTTCTTGGGAGATATCCATGTCTTGATTGATTATTGGTATTTGTTGTGTAGGGGTTTGATTGTTTACTGAAGATTTATAATCAGTTGTAGATTGTAATTCCTTTATATTAAAAAGACCATCATCAATCAAATCTTGAATTGCACATCTTAAATCTTTACAATTTTGTGTCATATGTCCATCTACTTTATGATATTCACAATGTAGCTCAGGTTTAAACCAGTCTATTGTGGTGTCAGGTTGTCTTATGGAAGGGAGTTCAATCTTATTTGTGTCAAGTAAATACTTGAGAATTATATCCATTGGTTGATTAAGCTTAGTAAATTTACGTGATAAAGGTTTTCGAGAGGTTTTTGATAAATGCCTTAGAAATTTTGTCATAAAAGGACCTAATGGTTTCTCACCTCTACTTTCTTTATTATGGGGAGAATGATGACAGGAAGATTGCGATGTAGGAGGTGAGTGAACGGTAGAATTGGAAGAATACGTATTTTCTTATTGAAATGGATGTGTTGTATTGAAAGAAGAGTATTGAAAAGGTGGTGGAGGATTATATGTGGATTGATAGAAATAATATGGATATATGGGAGAATAGATAATATCGTTATGGAGAGGATTGGAAAAGGGATTGTCCTGTTGGGGTAAGGATAAAAAATGAGAAGAGTGTGATGGAGGTGGTGTTGAATAGGGATGAGGTTGGTCATAATCAACAAATGTATTTGGCTGAATTCTTCCAACATTACTGATGGGCTCATATTGATTTGAGTAAAAACTCATGGTTTCTTTAGTACTTCTAAAAGCAATATTTAGCATCTATTATTTAGAATTGAATCTAAAACATACAAACTTGAAATGATGATTTTGTTATATTTTTTTTTGTATACATATATATATATATATATATATATATATATATATATATATATATATATATTGTTTTTGTTTTCAAAAGGTTTTAAATGCATTCACGTTGGGTTCACCAAAATGTATCGCTCCAAATTTTTCGCACCCTTACCTTCAGGCTATAGGATCCGTGCCCGGAAGGGGGATGTGAAAAGGATGTCGCGGTACCTCGGACTAAGAGGACTTGTGAAGGTCCCGCCTCTCAAGGGAGGTGTATATTGGTGATTTTTCGATGGATGGTGGGTTCACCAGGAAACATTTAATGACAGTTTCCATGCCTAGGTTGGGAATGTGCTTTATGTGTTTGTTTTAGCTTTAAGCATTCAAATCCTAGGTTTGGCCAAAATGCATCTAAGCTATTCTATATGAAGATGCAGATTAAATGAATACAAAAAATAGAATTAAGACAAATAACAGAGAATTTAAAGAATATTACAAGAAAAATACCTGATCCGGATGTCTGATGAAGATTTTGATTCTTGAAGCAGTCAGGATCGTCTGGAATTCGACAGAATCATCTGAGATCTGACAGGATCGTTTGAGATCTGACGAATACGTCAGAGACCTACAAACAGAGAAATAGGTGCAAAATATAGAAAATGCAACTATCCTAACAGAGGGAAACAATATAAAATGACAGAAACAATATCAAATTGAAACTTAAAAATAGAAATATGAATGAATTATGCTAATTAGATAATAATTATGATTTAATTATGCATTTGATCTAGATGGGTGAACTCCAAAATTTAGAATAGCATAAAATACTGAATAAGCTATCTAATTTACAAAATAAAACAATAGAAAAAAGATGGAGAAATGCAAACTTCAGGCACTGATTGCCTCAGTTTTGACTGCAGTCGAAATCATCTCGCATTGGTACGAAATCATCTCTTATTCGACATGATCGCCTTTGATCTAAACAGGATCGTCGACGACGATGGCAGCTTGCTCTAGCTGAAAAACAATAAGGTACCTGCAACAAAATTGTATAGAACTACTGCAAAATAGAAACTTAGGATGTTTTATCGTATGAGAAGTCAAGTTACAGAGAATTTCAGCCAGGGGGGTGCTAAGGGGAGGGCTTAGGATTAAATAGGCTTAGGAGGGAGGTTAGGAGGTTGGAGATCATCCCTATTTGGGAGATCTCCAACGAGGGAGGGTCCCTAACGGCGCAGACACGCTTCTGCCTAGATTAGAGACCCGTTGGAACAGAAACTAATTGTGCAAAATCAGTTTTGAGACAAGATCGTCTGGACATCCTAGCCTAGACGAAATCGTCAGATCTGGGGTGATATCTTCTGATCGGCGACGATATCGTCAAACAATCAAAACAACCTCTAAAAATGGCACAAAAAAGGGGGAAACAGATTAACCGATGATTAACGAGCGGTTTGGGAGGTTAAAATTTGAATTTGAATTATTTACTAGGATGAATGTAATTATTAAGATTTCACTACGTCAATTTTAGGCTGCTACAATTATAATATGAGGTAGTTTCACTAAGTATGGAAGTGAAATATTCTAAGGACAAGCTACATAGGTTTGGGAAAAGTTTAAAGACTTTGAATAAGATTATCAATGCACAAATATCTTCAATTACCAAAAGAGGACTTGGTTTTGAAGAGTGACAAGGAAAACAAGAAGAAGGGTCAAGCTCAAGCTCAAAGGAAGAAGTTTCAGAGGAAGAAAATGAAGGATAAATTGAGACTTATGAGGATAAGTTGAACAATAGAAGCTTCACTAAGAAAGGAAACAATGCACAAACAAGGAACAAGGATCATCACAAATAAGAAAGGACTAAGAGACCAATGGGCTCAAGATAATATTTCTTCAAAGGACATTGTTTTTCATGTAATCGATTTGGTCACAAGGCTATGCATTACAGGATTCATGAAAATAAGGAATATGGTTTTACTAAGAGGAACATGAAATATGGACATATCTTTCGAGGGTGTTGCTACTTTTGTAATCAATTTGGTCATAAAGCAATCCACTGCAAGTTTCATGACAAAAATGAGTATGGCTTCATTAGGAAGAACTTCAAGTCATTTGCACCTTCTGAGAACCACAACATTAAGTATTATAAGTGCAATAATATTGGGCATAAGTCCAAGTGGTGTAGAATAGAGTTTATAGAACTTCCATAGACAAGCAAGAATAGGGACACTGAAAATAATAAAAAGGGTATGTTGAAAAGGAAGGTAGAAAAATAAAAAGAGCATTGTATGCTGGAAGTAGAGATACCCCCAACCAAAATTAATCACCTCTAGGAGAGGAGGTGGGGAGGGAGCTAAGATAAGAGTCTTATATTTAGCCCCAAAGGAGTCCCTTTGCCATTGATGTCAAAAGGGGAGATATTTGAGTAAGAGGGAGAGCATTCAGTCAGGGGGAGCAGATTTGGAATTCAGTGGTTGAAAAATTTGTTTTTGAAAAGGGTTGCTATCAATGACAAAGGGGGAGATTGTTGGAAATTTTAAGTATATTGTTGTCATTGATGTCAAAATATTTAAGGACATAGGTTGATGACATTGGTTGTCATTGATAACTTGGCATGGCAAAAAGACAAGGTTTATAAGTTATTAAAATGCAAGGCAAATTAACAAAAATGAAGGGTTAAAATATTTATATTTTAATCCCAAGAGGTTTGGTATAAAGCTCCAAGTGATTGGTTAAAAGGTTTAAGGTCTTGGTTTAAAAATCCTAAAGGAAGCAAGTGACTAAGGATAAAAAAGGTTTAAATAATATTATAATTTAATATTATAATATTAAATTTAAAAGGTTAAAGCCTAAAGTTAAATTATAAAATAATTATAATATTTTATATTATATTATTTTATAACCCAAGGTGGGCTTTTGGCACCAAGTTTAAAAAGAATTTTTAAATTCTTAAAAGCGTTGATGTTCGAAGCATGAGTGAAAATCCATATAAATATGGATAAATTTCCTAGCCCTAATGGCATGTTTGATATGCGTCTAAAGTGGTTAATGTGCGATTGATTCGAATATCAAATGTGTGAATTTGTGAGTGAAAAAGATGAATTATTATTTAAAAAAAAAAAACTTGTGCGTGTTAAGGATAAGATTGTGTAATCTTACTACCAACTAGGTGGTTGGCCTAGCAACAAATTTGGCAGTGTTAAGGTCAAGGCATATAGTAGGTTGTGAGTTCAATTTTGAGTGGCAACAGTTTTAGAAAACCTTTTTTTAATATAAGGAAGTGTGAGAAGGTTAAAGTGCGCATCGCACATTATTGTCTTCATGTGGGTGGTTGGCCCAGTGACAACTGAAGCAGCATGGACACATTGGAAGCTAGGAGGTGCTATCATCGAATCTCATGATGACACTTTTGGTAAGCAAAATATTTAATTTTATTAAACCTAAGGTTGAGTTTCTAGGTGCTTAAGGTTGAGTTGTTAGGCATTTAAGGTTGAATGATTAGGCTCTTAGGTTATGTTTGATTATTTGAACGACATTAGACTTAGGGAGTTATAAGGGAAATATTTTTTATTTTGCTACCATTGTTTAGAAGAAAAATATAAAGTGTATTTTTCTGAAATATTGTTTTTGGAGTAATAAAAAAATTAGTGGCAAATATTTTTGGGTATGTTTTGATTATATTTTAAGTGGGATATAAAAGGTGTAAAGTGTACCTTATTTTTTGTAATATTTGATTCAATTTTGAAGGACTTGATTCATGATTTAATGTGTTATTTTGAGAAACCAAAAGAGGTATAGAGTATCGGTTTGAAATAAATTGTGCACATTTTCAAGGTTTGCTAACTCAATTGTGCCAACACTTTTATAGTTGCAAAATATATTGTGTAGGATAGATTTTTAAAGACATATATCCATAAGAGCAAGTAAAGAGGTATGGACATATCATACTTTATTTAAAGTTTTTGGTGAATGTTTTGAAACATAGGGTGGAGTGAAAAGGATTATTTGATAAGAATTATTGGAAATGATTGAGTGAGGATTGTGTGCTTCATTATTGAATATTTTGAGAAATTTTGAGATAGAGATTGTGAATTATTTGAGTTAGGGTTTGAGACCTACATTCTACTCTTTGTTGGATAAAGTATGAAAACACTAATTTAGGGTTCATGAGCAATTTGTGTTTCATTGATTGAATGAATGTGTGGAGCTTTTTGGGTATTGGTTTTGAATGATATTGAAAGTGAATGTGTAAACATTAGAAATTAGATTTGTGAAATCAAGTGTGTACATCAGTAAGATAAGTGTGCTAGACTAGATCTATCTTTAAAATAAAAATAAACGTGAGACATGTGAAAGCGATAGACTTAATGATTGAGCAGAAAATATTGAGTTTTTGATAGAGCATATCATTATCTATATGTTCAAGAGGCTAATCGAATTTTAAGAAGAATTTGTTTGTCTGAAGAAAGCTTTTTGAAAAGGATTTAAATTTGTGTTTGTATGCAAGTTGTGGAAATACTTGACAAGGTTTTGTGAGTGGCTTGAGGATATATTTGAGCAAGTCTTTGTGTTAAGGCTTGAGACAAATTTGAATAGTGTTGAGAGTAGGTTTGATTGATGATTTGTTCAAGCTTTGTGTTAAGGCTTGAGATATATTTGAACAAAGTTGAGAGTAGATTTGATTGATGATTTGTTCATGTTTTGTGTTAAAGCTTGATAAATATTTGAGTAGTATTGAGAGCAGGTTTGATTGATGATTTGTTCAAGACTTGTGTTAAAGCTTTAGATAGATTTTAACAGTGTTGAGAGAAAGTTTGATTGATGATTTTTTCAAGATTTATGTTAAGTCTTGGGGAATATTTGAGATAGAATCAAGAGCAAGTTTATGAGTAGAGTTAGATAAAATTTGTACTATAATTGGGATAAATTTTTGTGTGGATTTGAGATAGAGTTGAGAAAATGATTTGGAGGTGATAAATCAAAGAGGATTGTAGTCTCTAGTGGATAGAGATCCATAAACCAGTGTAGTGGAGACATAGGTCTCTAGTGGAGATATATCCATAATCTAGATAAGTGCGGGTAGAAGTCTTCTAGAAGATCACCAGCCAAAGTATAGGGGAAAGAGTTCTCCTATGGAGAGAGATCCATGAACCAGAGTAAGGGGAAAGAGTTCTCCTGTGGAGAGAGATCCATGAACCAAAGAAAAGGGAAAGAGTTCTCCTATGGAGAGAGATCCATGAACTAGAGCAAGGGGAAATATTTCTCATGTGGAGTAAGATCCATGAACCAACTAGGGAGATAGAGTTATTCTATGGAAAGATATCCATAAACTAGTTGAGGAGATAGAGTTCTCCTGGATCAAGTTCCATGAACCAGAGTAAAGGGGATAGAGTTATCCTATGGAGAGAGATCTACAAATCAGATCATAGGGGTTGGTCTCTCCTTTGGATAGAGTTCCATAAACATTGTAATACGGAATTAATTCTCAAGATATTTGTTGAAAAAATTTAGAAAAAATATTTTATCCGTGGAGTAGCCCACATTTGGTGAACCACTTTAAATTTGTGTCTCTCTTATGTGTGATGATTTTTGCATTGCTTTTATTGCTACCATTGATATTTCCATTTATAATATTGAATAATATTGTTTGGGAAAAAAATTAAAAGTTGAACTTATACTGTTCACCCCCCTCTTAGTATAAGCCTATGTTCTTAACTTGGGATGTTTTAGGTTGACCAAAGGGATCATAGATCACCTTGGAGGGTTTTAGGGTGACCAAAGGGGTCATAGACCACCTTGGAGCATTTTAGGTTGACCAAAGGGGTCATAGAACACCTTGAAGAATTTTAGGTTGACCAAAGGTGTCATCGACCACCTTGGAGCATTTTAGGTTGACCAAAGAGGTTGTAAACCACCTTTGGGTGTTTTAGGTTGACCAAAGGGGTTGTAGACTACCTTGGTGTATTTTAGGGTGACCAAAGGGGTTGTAGACTGCCTTGTGGTATTTTAGGTTGACCAAAGG
The DNA here is from genome assembly GCA_028583015.1 of Wollemia nobilis. Classification (NCBI taxonomy): domain Eukaryota; kingdom Viridiplantae; phylum Streptophyta; class Pinopsida; order Araucariales; family Araucariaceae; genus Wollemia; species Wollemia nobilis. The sequence goes on from JAQPPZ010000362.1 coordinate 22,646, forward strand.
GGTCGTAGACTATCTTGGAGCATTTTAGGTTGACCAAAGGGGACGTAGACTACCTTGGAGCATTTTAAGTTGATTGAAGGGGTCATAGACTATCTTGGAGCATTTTAGGTTGACCAAAGGGGTCATAGACCACCTTGGAGAATTTTAAGTAGGGCACAATGCTCTAAGCATGGAAATGCCACAAGTGAAGGATATTCAAGAGTTTAGGCTCCTCACATCCATAAATGGAAGCTAAGCGATAAGTTCTAGGTCCAATATGACTAGTAATAATGTATGGACCTAACCAATTTACCACAAATTTATCTTGTAGATGGGGTGGAAAATTAGAATTTTGTTGGTTCTATTTTAGAACTATATCACCAACCTGAAAGTCTCTAGGGTGGACTTTCATGTTATAATCTCTTTTAAGGCACTCTTGAGAAACATGTAGATGCTCAAGAGCATTAACACATCACTCATCTAGAAAATTTAACTGGTCTAGACAAGCTTGTCATGTGGTATCATCATCTATGAAATCTTGTATGGATATGTGTAATGACGGGATTTCCAACTCTAAAGGCATGACAGCCTCAACACCATACAATATTGAAAAAAAAATTTCCCAAGTGGGGGTCTGAATACTAGTGCAATAGGCCCAAAGGGTAAGAGGTAATAGATTATGCCAATACTTATAATTATCCTTAATGGTTTTATTTAAGATTACAATTAGTATTTTGTTTGATGCTTCTTCTTGCCCATTATCTTATGGATAATAAGGCATAGAAAATTTGTATTGTATGTTATATTTTGTTGTTAAAGCACACACATATTTATTCTTAAAAGGTGGCCCATTATCTGAAATTATCTTAGATGGAATACTAAAATGACAAATGATATTATGCAATATGAACTACATGATGTGAGGTCTAGTCGTAGTGGTAAGGAAAATTGCTTCCACCCATTTTATGAAGTACTCAGTACCCATAATGATGAACATGTGATGGCCTGAGGAAGCAGGTGAGGTTTTTTTGATAAAATCAAACCCCCATTATGCAAATGGCCAAACCGATTGAATCAGTTGTAAGGATTGAGAAGTTACATGTGTCAAATTAGTATGGTGTTTACACTTTACACACTTCTTGATATAAATACAACAATATTGCTATAAAGCTGGCCAATAATAGCCCATGCAAAGAATACACTTTGTGATGGCCATGTCGCTGAAATGACCACCACATGTACTATCATGTGCTTGGACGATGGCCCAAACTGACACTTGATGGTCTAAGCAATTAAGGAGGATACCCTTATAGCTTCAATGATACATTATATCTCCAAGTAAGACATACTTTACCACTTTTTACTTAAATGCTCATTTTGTGGTATGCAATAATCTATAAGGAATAGTTCCAAGTTTTAAATAATCTTTGATTTGTATGGACCAATATTGCTTTGAATAAGTCTCAATTGTATGAATTGTGTGATCCTTTTTACATTCATATATCACAAATGTTGATTGAGAGAGAACTTGTAGATATAGCGTTGTGCTAGTATCAAAAGGATTTTGAGGGAACAAAGTCCCCCAAGTGGAATTATTCAAATAATTATGAATTTGAGAGAACTGTTCATGTGATGGTTTAATCTGAATCATGTGGAATTATGGCATGGAGTTAAGATCATCACACGTAGTCACATATTGTGATAGTATTTTGAATTTAATGGTTTTGATATCATTAGATAGGTTTTGCAGGATTAATAACTCCAAAGAGGCCATTGTGTTCATAAAATGGTTAGATGAATGAGGGAGTGCCTCAATATCATACCATTAAAATTTTACTAGAATTTTATCCACTAGGGCTTTGTAGGCTTGTAAGACTGGAAATCTACACTAGAATATTCCTTTGACCTGATTCATTATGAGAAAAGAATCACCAAAAATGTTGATCTTGGATATATTTCATGGCAATTATCGTTTAAAGACCTATGAGAAGGGCTTCATACTTGGAATTATTATTGGTGCACAAGAAATCAAGTTTAAATGAAATGGGTATGGAAGACCCTTGTAGTGTGAAAATACAATTCCCATGCCACCCCCTTGCTCACATTTAGAGCCATCAAAAAATAGAGTTATATCAGCCTGTGACTTAGGCTCTTCAAGTTTAGGTGACTCTGACACTTGAAAAACTCCATCATTGGGAATATCTATGCTAAGAGGTTGGTCATTCTGGATGGGAGCCTCTACGAGTTGATCGACTATGACATAACCTTTAATTGATTTTTGTCCTATGATATCTAGGTAAAATTCCATCAACAACATAATCCATTTTGTCGACTCATCATGTATCACAATGGATTCTCTTTTGACACTACATATGTGGTATGATTGGGTATATAATGGCATAGATTTTTAGTGGAGAAAGCCACTACTAAGTATAGCTTCTCAATGTATGTATAAGTTATTTCATAAATAACTAGGGTGTGACTAATATAATATGTAGCTTGTTCTTTATGCAATTCATTATTTTGGGCCAACATGGTGCCCAATGCAAGCTTAATAGCTGATATGTAAAGATAGAACATGAAGAACACAAGCTTATACTGAGAGGGGGGGTGAACAGTATAAGACCACTTTTTCAATTTGCTTTAAAATCAACTTTCAAAACAGTATAATGCAGTGTATAGATAGCAATAAAAATAGCAGTAATCAAATCAATGCACAACACACCATCCACAAAGTGACACAACAATTTACGTGGTTCACCCAAGGTGGGCTACTCCACGGATAAAACTTTTCTCTAAAAGTTATATCACAGTTCTTTGGGAAACCTTCCCAATTACAAATTTTATGGGCACCAACCCAAAGGAGACACCTTCCCCTAGCTCTGCTCTTAGTGGTGATCCTCTAGAAGACCTCTACCTCCTCTACCCTTAGCAAGTGGAACTCTATCCATAGAAGACACCTGTCTTCCCTGCTCTGGCTGGAGATCTCTGTCCTCAACTCTATCACCGCAAAGCCGGTCCTCTTATCTGCACCAAAACACAGTCCTTCGGTCTGGCACAAATCTGTCCTCTTCCTCTTTTCTTTTTTGTTACAGTTGCACTTGGTCGAAACCAACTTTTCACAGTCTACGCAAACACAGCAGCACTCGATCAACTTATGCTCTTCTGCGAAAACACAACAGCACAGTCTTCGCACATCCAGCGCAAACACAACAGCACAGTCTTCGCACTCTTTGCTCAAACATGATAGCACTGTCTTCGCAACCTCTACGCAAACATAGTAGCATAGTCATCGCACACTCTGCGCAAACACAGCAGTCGATCAGACTTCCACTTATGCACCTCTATGATCGAACTTCTCCCCGCACTCTATCTACGCAAATCGCACTTCGAACGCACACTTGATCGATGCCCAAACTATTCAAACAACCCTCCTTTTATAGAGTAAGATTCAAGATCATTACATTCAATCTTAGTCGGCTGTTACTCTTCAACTGCATCGATTGCAAAACCCTACGCTGCGTTAGCCTAGATTTTAACTTTGTCGGCTCAAAGTTAACTCTGTCCTTCAACCGCCTCTGGTTCTATAGCTGTCCCTGCGAAACTACAACATGTCATGATATCGCGACATTTTTACAACCGTACACCTTCTATAGCCTGCTGTCGTGAAATCGTGACACCTTGGCCTTTGTCGACTTCCTTTGTGCTTCTGTCACGAAATCGTGACACCTTTGCCTCTTGCTGACGTCATCTCACTTCTGTCATGAAATCGTGACACTTTAGTCTTCATGGCCTTCCTCTCAGCTTTTGTCATGAAATCGTGACACTTATGATTTTTGCTGATGTCATCTTCACTCTATCGCGAAATCATGACGCTTTAGTCTACAATGCCTTCTTCTCTACTTTTGTCACGAAATCATGACACATCTGCTTCTGCTGATGTCATCTGCAACTCCATCATGAAATCGTGACGCTTTCGCTACCTTAAGCTCTTTTCTGCCATATGCCCGTGAAACTGGAACATGTCACGAAATCGTGACGCTTTCGCCTTCGAGCTCTTCCTTCTTCAATTCGTCACGAAATCGTGACGCTTCTTCTGTTTAAGACTTGCTAACTATTTTTGTCATGAAATCGTGACACTTTCTCCAACTGCAAGCTGCCAACTCAACCTGTCACGAAATCGTGACACTTTTTGCATCCGTACAACTTCTTTGTAGCCTGTCGCGAAATCGTGACGCTTTCAGCTTTCAAAAGCTTTCCTTGCAACTTGTCACATGAAATCGTGACGCTTCTGGCTTTCGTACGCTTTCTCCACTCACAAAATCATGACACTTTGCTTTCTACGCTTTCTCCTTCGGAAATCGTGACCGCTCCTTTCAGACTCTTCCCTTTGCTGCATGTCGTGAAATCGTGACAGTTCTCACTTTGAGCTTTTCAGTATGCCACAAAATCATGATAGTCCTCAACTTGACCTCTGCAGCATGTCACGAAATCATGACATTTTACATGTAACTTTCTCTCTCTTTGAACTTGTCACGAAATCGTGACAGTTCTTTTTGCGGACTCTCTCTTCAGCATCATGTCACGAAATCATGACACTTTTTCGTTCGTACAACTTACTTTGCAGAATGTCACGAAATCATGACACTTTTCCTTCTCTGCCTTCCTGCACTTTTCGAGTCATGAAAATGCGACATGTCACGAAATCGTGACACTTTCCATCTTGCTCTCCTTCTCTGCCAACATGTCACGAAATTGTGACAGTTTTGCCTACTTTGTCTCTGCCTTCCAGCATGTCGCGAAATCGTGACAGTTTTGCCTGAACTTTCTCTCTCCTCAAACATGTCGCAAAATCATGATAGTTTTTCCAGCACTTTCTCTCTCCTCAAACATGTCACGAAATCGCGACAGTTTTTCCAGCCGCCTGCATACTTTTTCTTACTTGTCTTTTTCTTGATCTTTTGCAACTGGGCTACTCTGATCTTCTTGGAAACTCACTGTCCAAGCTGAAACCTTCATCAAGACACATTCTTTGACATCAAACCAAATTGCTTCAAGACCTTCTTGACATCAATGACAACATCTACACTTAGAGTAAAGGCAATGTACCCAATGTACCCAAAATTGCCAACAATCTCCCCCTTTGTCATTGATGGCAACCCTTAACTGAAAACATAACTCAAGAGCCAAAACTGAACCCTACTGATCCAACAACTGAGAATCTGCAATTGAAGTTTTTGCTCCCCCTGACTTGAAGCTTTCTTCTTCACTATGAAGCTCTCCCCCCCCCCCAAACAATCTCTCCCCTTTGTCATCAATGGCAAAGGGTCACCTTTGGGGCTTGGGACTAAGAATGAGCTTCTTAGCTTAGTCCTTCCCCCACCTCCTGATGAGGTGATTTAAAACAAGGGTGGGAGTGAAACTCCCATTAGGCACTCATCATCATCAGTGTCTACAATTTCTTTGTCGGGCCTTCTCTTGAACTCTTTGTCAGTGTTTCTATTCTTGTCACTTTTCTTGTTCTTGTTCTCATCTCTTTTCTTGTCCATACCTTGATCCTTGGACCTGTTTATACCACTATTCCTATTCCTGTACCTTGGAAGATCAGCTCTACACTGTCTGGTCGTGTGACCCGCATTGTTGCACTTATAGCAAGTAACAATATTATTTCTTTCGGGCATAGTTGTTCTTTGAATCCGCTTGTTCTGACTAACCTAGTTCCTGTTATTTGCCTTGCAAAAAATTGCCTTGTGCCCGAACTGATTACAAGAGTAGCAATACCCTTGAAATAAATTATGGCCCCTGAAATTGTCATTTATCTTCCTTACTTGAGTCATGCACTGCGAAGCCATGTGGCCAAACCCGTGACATGCAAAACATCTACCGTGAAATATTCTTTTGTTTGACCTCTTGGGTCCCGAAAACTTCTTTTTCGCATTCAAAATTCTGTTTTCTATTTTTGCGCATTTATCACTCACGGACTCTTTCTCTGAAATACTCTCTTCATCAGAACTCTCTTCTTTCTGAAATCTCTTACTTGATTCCCCAACCTGTTTTTTGTGTGGTTTAACAAAACCAAGACCTGTTTTATCTGATGGATTTCTTTGACTTTGGATGAGAGACTTAACCCTTTTGGAGCTATCTTGAAACTTGTATAGCTTATCCTTGTATTCTTTATTTTCCTCTTTCATGGCAGCCATTTTCTGTTCTAAATCACTATACTCAAGCATCTTAGATTCTAACTCATTCTTGAGTTCTTGTGTCTTAGCCATAGAGATGTCAAGACTTTCTATGAGTTCATCTCTCTCCATACAACATTCATCTAATTTATCCTTGAGTCTAGCATTCTTCTTTCTTTCCTTTTTCAAAACACTAAGAGCATTAGTAAGTTCACATTCAAGATCCTCTATTTTATTGCATTTTGAATCATCAAGGCCTTTTTCAGATTTCTTATCACTAGAGGTGCTACCCTTTTCAAAAACCATACAAGCATCTTCCTTATCATTTTTTGAAGCATCCTCATACATACTAGCAACCAATTCATTATTTGTGCAATCATCCTCAAGGTGCCCAAAATTTCCACATCTAAAACATTTCATGACAATGAATTTATGTTTCGGTTCTTCCTCCTTTTTTGAAATGAACAACATCTCATTTTCATCATCACTAGAAGAACTTTCACTATCATTGCTAGAACACTTACTTGCTTTGTCTAGGTAGAAGCTCTTCTTATTCTTGTGTGAATGCCTCTTTCCTTGATTGTTGTGCTCATCTTTGTTCTTTCTGTAATACTTGTGCTTTTCAGAATCCTTGCTCTTAACATCTTGTATATCTTCATCACTTTCATTCTTGGAAATAGTACAGTCAGTAGCATAATGACCAAACTTTCCACAGTTGAAACATCTTATGTTTTTCTTGCTTTTGTGTTTTCTAGAGAACTTGCCTTTCTTGCTGTAATATGCCTCTTCATCACTAGAAGACTCATCACTCTCTTGAATCTGTTTGCCCTTTGATTTCTTGGTAGCTTTGAAAGTTGCCTCTTTCTTGACATCAACTTTCACTTGAGTTCTCAGCTCAAATGCTGCAAGAATACTATGGAGCTCATCCTTTTTCAATTTATCTAAATCTTTAGCTTCCTCAATAGCAGAAATCTTTTCACTAAATCTATTAGGAAGAGATCTTAAAATCTTATCACACACATCATTTTCAGCAACCTCAAGACCTAGATCTTTCATGGAGTTAACAACCTCATCCATACGAAGCATGTAGTCACTAATATTTTCATCATCATTCATTTTGAGTTGTTCAAACATACCTTTAAAATGTCTCAATTTGGCCTTTCGAACATTTGCATCACCTGTATGAACCACCTGCAATTGTTTCCACATTTCACTAGTTGTCTTGCAGTGAATAACTTTGGTGAGATCTGCTTTCTGTAAGCCTCTCAGGATTGCATTCATGGCTTTTGAATTGCTGTGAAGCATGAGCCTATCTTCTTTGGTATAAGGACCATGTTCAGGAATAGTGTATTCATCTTCAATCACTTCCCATACCTCATTACCAAGTGCCATTAGATAAACTCTCATTCTTGCACTCCACAGACCAAAATCTGATCCATCAAGAATAGGTGCTGCATTGCCACCTAAAAAATCCATTGTGTTCTTAACCAGTTCTTCCTTCCAGCTGTTAAACCTTTTCGAAGGAACCCGCTCTGATACCAATTGAAGAACACAAGCTTATACTGAGAGGGGGGGTGAACAGTATAAGACCACTTTTTAATTTGCTTTAAAATCAACTTTCAAAATAGTATAATGCAGTGTATAGATAGCAGTAAAAATAGCAGTAATCAAATCAATGCACAACACACCATCCACAAAGTGACACAACAATTTACGTGGTTCACCCAAGGTGGGCTACTCCACGGATAAAACTTTTCTCTAAAAGTTATATCACAGCTCTTTGGGAAACCTTCCCAATTACAAAGTTTATGGGCACCAACCCAAAGGAGACACCTTCCCCTAGCTCGCTCTTAGTGGTGATCCTCTAGAAGACCTCTACCTCCTCTCGCCCTTAGCAAGTGGAATTCTATCCACAGAAGACACCTGTCTTCCTCGCTCTGGCTGGAGATCTCTGTCCTCAACTCTATCACTGCAAAGCCGGTCCTCTTATTTGCACCAAAACACAGTCCTTCGATCTGGCACAAATCTGTCCTCTTCCTCTTTTCTTTTCTATTACAGTTGCACTTGGTCGAAACCAACTTTTCATAGTCTACGCAAACACAGCAACACTCGATCAACTTATGCTCTTCTGCGAAAACACAACAACATAGTCTTCGCACATCCAGCGCAAACACAGCAGCACAGTCTTCGCACTCTTTGCTCAAACACGATAGCACTATCTTCGCAACCTCTACGCAAACACAGTAGCATAGTCATCGCACACTCCGTGCAAACACAATAGTCGCTCAGACTTCCACTTATGCACCTCTGTGATCGAACTTCTCCCCGCACTCTATCTATGCAAATCGCACTTTGAACGCACACTTGATCGATGCCCAAACTATTCAAACAACCCTCCTTTTATAGAGTAAGATTCAAGATCATTACATTCAATCTTAGTCGGCTGTTACTCTTCAACTGCGTCGGTTGCAAAACCCTATGTTGCGTCGGCCCAGATTTTAACTTTGTCGGCTCAAAGTTAACTCTGTCCTTCAATCGCCTCTAGTTCTGTAGCTGTCCCTATGAAACTACAACATGTCATGATATCACGACATTTTTATAGCCGTACACCTTCTATAGCCTGCTGTCATGAAATCGTGACACCTTGGCCTTTGTCGACTTCCTTTGTGCTTCTATCGTGAAATCGTGACACCTTTGCCTCTTGCTGATGTCATCTCACTTCTGTCATGAAATCGTGACACTTTAGTCTTCATGGCCTTCCTCTCAGCTTTTGTCGTGAAATCGTGACACTTATGATTTTTGCTGACGTCATCTTCACTCTATCATGAAATCATGACGCTTTAGTCTATAATGCCTTCTTCTCTGCTTTTGTCATGAAATCGTGACACATCTGCTTCTGTTGACGTCATCTGCAACTCTGTCATGAAATCGTGACGCTTTCATTGCCTTAAGCTCTTTTCTGCCATATGCCCGTGAAACTGGAACATGTCGCGAAATCGTGACGCTTTCGCCTTTGAGCTCTTCCTTCTTCAATTCGTCATGAAATCATGATGCTTCTTCTGTTTAAGACTTGCTAACTATTTTTGTCATGAAATCATGACACTTTCTCCAACTGCAAGCTGCCAACTCAACCTGTCGTGAAATCGTGACACTTTCTGCATCCGTACAACTTCTTTGTAGCCTGTCGTGAAATCGTGATGCTTTCAGCTTCCGAAAGCTTTCCTTGCAACCTATCATGAAATCGTGACGCTTCTGGCTTTCGTATGCTTTCTCCACTGCCTATCACAAAATCGTGATGCTTCTGGCTTCCGTACACTTTCTCCACTGCCTGTCGTGAAATCGCGACGCTGCTCCTTTCAGACTCTTCCCTTTGTTGCATGTCGCGAAATCATTACGCTTCTCATTTTGAGATTTTTAGCATGCCGCAAAATCATGACAGTCCTCAACTTGACCTTTGCAGCATGTCGCGAAATCATGACATTTTACATGTAACTTTCTCTCTCTTCGAACTTGTCGTGAAATCATGACAGTTCTTTTTGCGGACTCTCTCTTTAGCATCATGTCGCGAAATAGCGACACTTTTTCGTCCTAACAACTTACTTTGCAGAATGTCGTGAAATTGCGACACTTTTCCTTCTCTACCTTCCTACACTTTTTGAGTCGCGAAAATGCGACATGTCACGAAATTATGACACTGATGCAGGAGCATCTGGTGGCGAAGCTGCAATCTTGCATCACCCAAAATGTATTTTTTTCTTTAAGTACTAAAACTGTCGCGATATCGCGACACTTTTTGAAGAAGGGCGCCAGCAGGCCAAACTGTCGCGATATCGCGACGCTTTTTGATGAAAAGGGCCAAGGTGCGAAACTGTCGCGAAATCGCGACATCTTTGAAGCAAAGGGGCCAAAGTGCGAAACTGTCGCGAAATCGTGACATTTTTGAAGCAACGCAGTCTGGACGCAAAATGGTCACGAAATCGTGACATTTCGAAGAGAGAGGTCAAGGCGCCAAATGGTCGCGAAATCGTGATAGTTTCGGAGAAAAGCAACTTCAGCGCCAAACGGTCACGAAATCGTGACAGTTCCGAGGAAAAGCAGTTCGAGCGCCAATTGGTCGCGAAATCGCGACAACCCTGAGGCAAAGTCACTTGAGTGCCAAAATGGTCACGAAATCGTGACACTTTCGGGGGGCAAAACTTGAAAGCACTGAGACATCTCGGCGGAAAAGTTCTAAGGCACAAGAACGGTCATGAAATCGTGACACCTTCGAAGACAAAGCTTAAAAGACGTCACGAAATCGTGACACCTTCGAAGGCGAAGCTTAAAGGACGTCGCGAAATCGTGGCACCTTCCAAGGCAGAGCTTAAAAGACGTCGCGAAATCGTGACACGTCCGGGGAACAAGACTTGAAAGCATAGAGACATCTTCGGAGGAAAAGTTCTAAGGAACAAAAATGGTCGCGAAATCATGACACCTTCGGAGGCAAAGCTCTGAGGCTCAAAGACGTCGCGAAATCGTGACACTTCCGGAGGCAAGGTTCGAAAACGCAAAATGGTCACGAAATCGCGACGCTTTCGGAGGCAAGGTTCCAGAACTCAAAGTGGTCACGAAATCGCGACGCCTTCGGTGCGAAGGCTCAACAGCGCAAAGTGGTCGTGAAATCGTGACACTTCCGGGCCGAAGACTCAAGGGCGTCAAATGGTCGCGAAATCGTGACACCTTCGGAGGAAAGGTGAACAGGGTGCCAAATGGTCGCGAAATCGTGACGCTTTTGGGACAAAGGCACCAAGAGGTAGAATGGTCACGATATCGTGACCGGAAGGGAGAAAGAGCGCAAGGAGGCAAACACGCCACGATATCGTGACAGAGCGCTCACGACGTTGACCAGCCGATGATTGCAGAGACCATTGCAAGGACACGTGGCATCAAGTTACAGGTGGCCCGAGGGTATGGAGCGGTTACTGGGACTCTGACAAGGGGACACGTGGCAACAAATTACAAGCGACTTGGCGCACTCCTTTGAATGATGTTTTGGCGGAAGGCTTGACGAGCGGCCACAGCGCACTCCGCCACCCCAAACCATGATAATACGGGGCATCTGGCAGCATATTGCAGGCGGCTACAGGGCATTCGTGCGGGTGGTTAGAGGGAAGCCCACACTTAGTGTAATGATGGGAAAAGGAAGTTGGGGCCCGAGGATAAAAGACCTCGTATGCATTGTATTTGGGGGGCTGGCCATTTTGGAATAGAACAGTTGTGTTTTCGAATGTAAAAGACCTCTGTTAATGAATTGGCTCGAATTGGTCTATGTGTTTCCTAGCTTTGCGTGAATTTGTCTGTGTGTTTTCTTAGCTCTATATCAAGTGGTATCAGAGCAGGTTGGTTCTGAGAGTGCAAACCGATCGTCGATAGTGAGGCAGTTTGCGCCAGGACTGTGGTTGTGGGTTGTGAAGAAGAAGCAGGATGCCTCCGCGTAGAGACCGTGGTGGTATGAGGCACAGGCGAGCAAGAAGGGAGGAGGTCGATCTGAGAGCCCTGCAGAGGCAAGTTGAGGCCCTGCAAGAGGAAATTAGAAGAGGAGTCGAGCCGAGAAGGGAGGAACCCAGCGAAGACGAAGTGTGGGAAGAAGAGGTTCCATCCGATGAGGAAGAGGCCTTGGATCCAGCAGAGGCTAGGCTGTATAGGGCCATCTCCCAGATCGGGAAGAAGCCAAAATTTGATGTCTCCACTTACTCGGGGAACCTCAACCCTGAGGAGTTGATAGACTGGATCAACGACATGGAGGAGTATTTTGAATACGAAGAGATATCAGATCCAAATCGGATCAGGTTCACGAAAACCAAGCTGAAGGGACATGCTAGCATCTGGTGGAAAGGAGTGCAGCTGGAAAGGAATAGGAGGGGAAAGGAAAGGATCACCAGGTGGGATAGGATGGTAGAGAAACTAAAGAGGCAGTTCATCCCTGCAGATTATGAGTTGGATTTGTTAAAAAAAATGCAGAGTCTTCGACAGGCTAGTAAGTCTGTCAAGGAATATACGGAAGAGTTCTATCAAATCTCAATCAGAACCGGCCATTCGGAGGCGAATAAGGAGAAGGTCGCACGTTACATCAATGGATTGTGAACCAACATTCAAGAAGAGCTGGGGCTGGTTAGAATGGGCACGGTGGAGGATGCATATCAGTTTGCATTAAAAGTGGAGGAGAAACTGAATAGAAGGTTTGATGGTAAGCAGAGAGGGAAGGACAGGGGTGGAAGAGCTGGTGGAAGAGGCAATGGTGGAAGGTACAGAGATGTGGGGAAAACTGGTGAAGCTAGCAGTAGCCAAAAATAGAAAGAAGTGAAGGAGGAGGATGATCAACGCCCACGCAATCAGAACAACAACTACCCGAGAGGAAGAGGTAGGCCTGGGCGAGGGTTAGGAAGAGGTGTCTTTCGAGGAACTTACTTCAACTACGGGGAAGAAGGACACAGGGCATACAACTACCCGCAGCATCAAGAGAGGCCAAATCGAAGACCAGAGGGTCAGGCCCGAGCTGCTGTAGCAGACGAAGGTGTAGAGTCTGAGCACTCAAAGGAGGCAGAAAGAGGGGAAGCAATGATCATCAGAAGAGTCTTGTTGAATGAAGAGGAGAAGGCAGACCAAAGGAACAACCTATTTCGAACAAGATGCAAGTGCGCAGGCAAGGTCTGTAACATCATCATTGATAATGGAAGCACTGACAATTTGGTTTCAGAGGAAATGGTTGCCAAGCTGCGGTTGGAAAGGAGAAAACACCCGCACCCTTATCGGATTGCATGGCTACAAAAGGACCATCGGGCACTAGTAAGTGAACAATGCCTGGTGAAGTTCAATATTGGAACTTACCGAGATGAAGTCTTATGTGACATCTTGCCTATGGATGCATGTCACCTGCTGCTTGGGAGGCCATGGCAGTTTGACCGAAGTGTTGTCCATGATGGTCGAGCCAACACATATTCTTTGTCAAAGAATGGAGTTCGCCATAAGTTAAAACCCCTGAAGGAGGTGGATGAGAAAGTATGCAGCAGTGCACGAGTCTGTCTAGTTGATGGCAGAAGATTCTTGGAAGGCCTGAAGCCGGATCATATGTGCTATGCTATAATCCCCAGGGTTAGGGAAGAAGGATGCAAGGAAATTCCAGTGGAAGTCATGGGACTGTTAGAGGAATTCCTTGATATCATTTTTGATAATGTTCCTGAAGGTTTACCACCTGTTAGGAAGATCAGTCACCACATAGATTTGGTGCCTGGGTCGAGTTTGCCAAACAAGGCTGCACATCGAATGACGCCTGTGGAAACTGAAGAGTTGAATCGGCAAGTTCAGGATCTGTTGAAGAAAGGCCTGATTAGGGAGAGTCTTAGTCCATGTGTAGTACCAGCAGTACTAGCACCCAAGAAGGATGGAGAATGGAGGATGTGCACAGACTCTCGGGCAATTAACAAGATCACCATCAAATACAGATTCCCACTGCCAAGGATGGATGATATCATGGACTGCTTAAGTGGAGCTGAATACTTCACAAAGATCGACTTGAAAAGTGGTTACCATCAGATCCGCATTAGAGAAGGGGATGAGTGGAAGACAACTTTTAAAACCAGAGAGGGGCTGTATGAGTGGTTGGTTATGCCATTTGGGCTAACCAATGCACCGAGTACCTTCATGCGGTTAATGAATGAAGTTCTGAAGGAATTTCTGGGAAAATTTGTTATTGTTTACCTGGATGATATACTGATTTTTAGCAGAACATTGGGAGAGCACCTGATGCACATCAGGAAGGTTTTTGAGAAACTACGGGAGGAGCAGTTACTGATCAATCTGAAGAAGTGCAACTTCGTGAAGAAGGAGCTGGTATACCTGGGATTTGTTATATCAGCAAATGGTCTCAAAATGGACCCCGAAAAGGTGAAGGCTATCCTAGAATGGCCTGTCCCAAGAAGTGTGACCGAGGTTAGATCATTTCATGGTCTGGCCAGTTTCTACAAAAAATTCATTAGAAACTTCAGCAGTATTTGTGCATCTCTTACGGAGACAATGAAGGGGAACAAGAAGGAATTCCAGTGGACAGTTGGAGCAGACAAAAGCTTTGCTATGCTGAAGAAGAAGGTCACTGAGCAACCCGTCTTAGCACTTCCAGATTTCAATAAGGTGTTTCAGGTGGACTGCGATGCAAGTGGCAATGCCATAGGAGCCGTATTGAGCCAAGAGGGTAGGCCTGTTGCGTATTTCAGCGAAAAGCTCAATGATGCCAGGAGGAAGTATTCGGTGTATGATCAGGAGTTCTATGCCATAGTTCAAGCACTCAAGAAATGGAGGCATTATTTGTTGCCGAAGGAGTTTGTTCTTTATACCGACCATCAAGCACTGCAGTACATTAACAGTCAAGGAAAATTGAATCAGAGGCACCTGAAATGGGTAGAGTTCCTGCAGAGCTATACCTTTGTGCTGAAGCATCGAAGCGGAAGATCCAATAGGGTGGCAGATGCATTGAGTAGGAGGCAATGTCTAATGATAGAAATGAAAGTGGAGGTTGTAGGGTTTGCTGAGCTCAAGAACTTATACCCTGCAGACCTCAATTTCGTAGAAGCTTGGAGAGCCTGCACTGTGCCTGTCACGTTGGACAGGACTAAGTGGTTGAATTACCTGGTTCAAGAGGGAATGCTGTTCAGAGGGAACCAGTTATGCATCCCGAGGAGCTCAATGAGAGAGAATCTCATCAAAGAAAAGCACAGTGGGGGTCTAGCTGGACATTTTGGTCGTGACAAAACCATCTCACTTGTTAGTGAAAACTATTACTGGCCACAATTGCAGCAGGATGTGGCAAAGTTTGTGCAGACTTGTAGGATATGCCAGATGGCAAAAGGTGTGAGGCAGCCTACTGGTTTATATCAACCGCTACCTATACCCGAAAGGCCGTGGGAAGATATTAGTATGGATTTTGTGCTTGGTTTGCCCAGGACGTAGAGGGGACACGATTCCATATTTGTGGTAGTGGACCGATTTTTGAAAATGGCTCACTTTATCCCATGTCAGAAGACTAGCGATGCGGTCCATGTAGCTGGTTTGTTCTTTAAGGAAGTGGTGCGCCTTCATGGGCTGCCAAGAAGCATTGTGTCGGACCGGGATACCAAGTTTGTAGGTTATTTTTGGAAGACCCTGTGGAAGAAACTGAAGACGGAGTTAAAGTTTAGTTCTGCATACCACCCCCAAACAGATGGCCAAACAGAGGTGGTTAATAGGAGTTTGGGCAACCTACTACGATGCTTGGTAGGGGACAAGCCCAAGGGATGGGATCTAGTTCTACCGCAAGCAGAATTTGCGTATAACAACTCGATCAATAGGAGTACAAATAAATCACCATTCCAGATTATCTATGGGAGCAGCCCAAGAAACGCTTCAGAGTTGAGAAGGTTAGATACGAGGGAGAAATGCAGTGCTGAGGCAGAAGACTTTGTCGAACACCTGAAGGGAGTGCATGAGGAAGTGACAAAACACATTGCCAAGATGAATGCTCAGTACAAGACAAGGGCGGATCAAAAATGCAGAGCTAAAGAGTTCCAAGTAGGAGATTCTGTCATGGTCCATCTGAGGAAGGAACGGTTTCCTGCCAAGACCTATAACAAACTAAAAATGAAGAAATTTGGACCATGTAAGATCATTGGCAAACGGGATTCGGGCAATGCATACGAGGTGGAGTTACCAAGCGAACTCAACATCTCCCCCGTGTTTAACATCTCAGATTTGGTCGAGTATCATGAAGGAGAAAGCAGTGAGATACCCAGTCCAGATTTGTGGAGCATTCCAGCAGTCATCCCAGTTGCGGATGAGATAGAAGAAGTTCTGGATACACGTGAGGGCCGAAGTACCAGGAACAAGAGTTACTCTGAGTATCTAGTCAAATGGAAGGGCAGACCCATGGAAGATGTGACTTGGTTATCAAAGGCAGAGGTTGATCGCTTGGGTCTACCTCGATCAGATCAGAAGTGAAGGTCACTTCTCAAACCCACCCCGGGTGTCTGATGCAGGAGCATCCGGTGGCGAAGCTGCAATCTTGCATCACCCAAAATGTATTTTTTTCTTTAAGTACTAAAACTGTCGTGATATCGCGATGCTTTTTGAAGAAGGGCGCCAGCGGGCCAAACTGTCGCGATATCGCGACGCTTTTTGATGAAAAGGGCCAAGGTGCGAAACTATCGCGAAATCATGACATCTTTGAAGCAAAGGGGCCAAAGTGCGAAACTGTCGTGAAATCGTGACATTTTTGAAGCAACGCGGTCTGGACGCAAAATGGTCACGAAATCATGACATTTCTGGGGCGGAGAGGTCAAGGCGCCAAATGGTCGCGAAATCGCGACAGTTCTGGGAAAAGCAGCTTGAGCGCCAAACGGTCATGAAATCGTGATAGTTTCAGGGAAAAGCAGTTCGAGCGCCAGTTGGTCGTGAAATCGCGACAACCCCGAGGCAAAGTCACTTGAGTGCCAAAATGGTCACGAAATCGTGACACTTCCGGGGGGCAAAACTTGAAAGCACTGAGACATCTCGACGAAAAAGTTCTAAGGCACAAGAATGGTCACGAAATCGCGACACCTTCGAAGACAAAGCTTAAAAGACGTCACAAAATCGTGACACCTTCGAAGGCGAAGCTTAAAGGACGTCGCAAAATCGCGGCACCTTCCAAGGCAGAGCTTAAAAGACGTCGTGAAATCGTGACACGTCCGGGGGACAAGACTTGAAAACATAGAGACATCTTCGGAGGAAAGGTTCCAAGGAGCAAAGATGGTCGCAAAATCGCGACACCTTCGGAGGAAAAGCTCTGAGGCTCAAAGACGTCACGAAATCATGACACTTTCGGAGGCAAGGTTCGAAAATGCAAAATGGTCACGAAATCGTGACGCTTTCGGAGGCAAGGTTCCAGAACTCAAAGTGGTCACGAAATCGTGACGCCTTCGGTGCGAAGGCTCAACAGCGCAAAGTGGTCATGAAATCGTGACACTTTCGGGCCGAAGACTCAAGGGCGTCAAATGGTCACGAAATCGTGACACCTTCGGAGGAAAGGTGAACAGGGTGCCAAATGGTCGCGAAATCATGACGCTTTTGGGACAAAGGCACCAAGAGGTAGAATGGTCACGATATCATGACCGAAAGGGAGAAAGAGCGCAAGGAGGCAAACACACCGTGATATCGCGACAGAGCGCTCACGACGTTGACCAGCCGACGATTGCAGAGACCATTGCAAGGACACGTGGCATCAAGTTACAGGTGGCCCGAGGGTATGGAGCGGTTACTGGGACTCTGACAAGGGGACACGTGGCGACAAATTACAAGCGACCTGGCGCATTCCTTTGAATGATGTTTTGGCGAAAGGCTTGACAGGCGGCCACAGCGCACTCCGCCACCCCAGACCATGATAATACGGGGCATCTGGCAGCATATTGCAGGTGGCTACAGGGCATTCGTGCGGGTGGTTAGAGGGAAGCCCGCACTTAGTGTAATGATGTGAAAAGGAAGTTGGGGCCCGAGGATAAAAGACCTCGTATGCATTGTATTTGGGGGCTGGCCATTTTGGAATAGAATAGTTGTGTTTTCGAATGTAAAAGACCTTTGTTAATGAATTGGCTCGAATTGGTCTGTGTGTTTCCTAGCTTTGCGTGAATTTGTCTGTGTGTTTTCTTAGCTCTATATTAGACACATTCCATCTTGCTCTCCTTATCTGCCAACATGTCGTTAAATCATGATAGTTTTGCCTGCTTCGTCTCTGCCTTCCAACATGTCACAAAATCACGATAGTTTTGCCCAAACTTTCTCTCTCCTCAAACATGTCGTGAAATCGTGATAGTTTTTCCAGCACTTTCTCTCTCCTAAAACATGTCGCGAAATCGTGACAATTTTTCCAACCACCTGCATACTTTTTCTTGATCTTTTGCAACTGGGCTACTCTGATCTACTTGGAAACTCACTGTCCAAACTGAGACCTTCATCAAAACACATTCTTTGACATCAAACCAAAAAGCTTCAAGACCTTCTTGACATCAATGACAACATCTACACTTAGAGCAAAGGCAATGTACCCAAGGTACCCAAAATTGCCAATAGAACAACACTCTTGGTTAAGGAGAAGCCAATACTTGTGGTGAATCCATATATTATTTAATATCATGAAAGGCTACTTGACACTCATCATCCCAATGAAATGCAATATCCTTGTATAACAACTTATTTATAGGTCGACACTTATCCAATAATTATGCTATGAAGCACTTTATGGATGCGACATTTCATTGTAGACTACATAGCTACTTGATAGTAGTGGGGGGAGGTATTTGTAATATTATCTTGAATATATTTGTGTCTACTTCTATACCTCACTTAGATACTATGAATCCCAAGAGTTTTCCAAATGTGACACCAAAGACACACTTCTTTGGATTTAGCCTAACATTATGCTCAATGAGGTGATCTAAAACCTTGAGCAATACATAAATATTCTCATGACGCAATAAATATTTGGCTAATAAATCATCTATGTAGTCTTCCAAAATTTTATGCATGTAGTCATGGAAGATATAGGTCATAGCTCGTTGGTAGGTGGTGCCAGCATTTTTAAGGCAAAAAGGCATGACCTTGTAACAAAATATCCCCTAAGACATTGTGAGCACTATTTTGAGTTGGTCTTCTAGATTAATTCAAATTTTATTGTATCTAGAGAAACCATCCATGAGGGATATCATTTTGTGACCTTCTATAGTGTCTACCAATGCATTAATGTTTGGCAAATGAAACTCGTCCTTAGGACTCACTTTATTGAGATATCTAAAATTAGTGCAAATGTGAATCCTCCCATCGGGTTTCTTGATAGGTACCATTTTGGAAACCCATGATGGATAATTAACTCATATAATAAAGTTGGCATCCAATAGTTTTTGCAATTCATCTTTCACCATTAAGGATACTGTTGGATGTATCTTACACAACTTTTACTTTACTAGCTTGGCATTCAGGTCAATTTTAAGATTATACATGACTAAATTGGGATCTAGTCCTGGCATATCTTTATAAGACCAAGCAACAACTTTCTTCTTATTCTCTTTTAACAACTTTATGTAAGTAGCTTGTTCAGTAGGAGATAGACCTTCCCCTAGCTTGATATTTTGGTAATTATTAGGATCTGTGCCAATATCCCTATCAATCATTGGCTCAATTGACATATGGGATCCCTCTTCTAATTGATGTGGAATAGGTATCAAATGAATGTCGTCAATTGGATTTACATCATCAATTGGTAAATCATGCTCAACCTCAGTGTGAAAGACATTTTGAGTATATTTTGGATAAAAATGAAATGGTTGTAAAATTTCATTGCAATTCCAATACTCAGATGGATATGGGGTAGAATCTCCTTGATAAAAGTCAATTGCCTCAAAGTCGAGGTGCAATGGCTTTGATGGGTCATTCAGATCATGCAATGGTGTAACAAGATCTATGGAAATCATGTTTATGGATAAATGATATCCATTGAATGGGCGAGTGGGTCTAGAGACATGAGGTTGTATCTTGACTCATGAGGGTGGTTGTGGTGGTGGTAGAATGACAAAAATGGTCAATGTGGAAGGCAACGAGCTTTCTCTTTGAGTGGTAAAATTTATTGCCATATGGGATGTTGCACTAGGAACATACGTAGATAAAACTCTTCTTCATCATCTAATGGGATGACCTACTCTTTTTCCTCATCTAAACTTGGGTAATTGATGGGTGCTATACCAGTATGACTCATCATTTGAATCCATTCATGAGGAGGACCTTGATCCTCTTCCTCACTATCATATGGAAGGGTATGTGAACCTTCACCCACTTCTTGATATTTGGTAAAATTTTGAGATAACCCTTGATATATCATATTTATGGGAAAGTAATCTCCCAATTACTAGACATGATTTGGATTAGCATAGCGATCACATGCAAGATCATCCCTATAGTTTAGACCTAGGTGTTCTAAACACTCTGTAAGGACATATAAATATATATGCTTGTTGTTTCCCAAACCAGATTTATCATATGGTAATTGATATTGTAGCTGGTAAGGAACACAAGTACCTTGTTCATATAAGCCTATAACATAGCCATGAAAATGATAGTGATGTAGATATCACAAGGCATAGTCGATATTTGACATGTAATTTATATCCTCAAAGAAAGGTTCTTCATATTCTTCTTGTTGAGGAACTGGCAATGTTCCATATTCAATACCCTCATATATAATTTTTTTTTGATTGGGTGGTATACCTAGAGGTACGATGCTACCTATGGGGAAATGAGGTCATCCCATATCTTGCATCATATCAATGGTTGGAACTATTATAATGTTTCTCACTAGGTACTCTCTTAGACCTATATTGGCTAAATGGATTGTAACATGGGATGATGAAGGTGGAGGATATGGAAGAAATGTTTGAGATGAGTCAATGTGTTCCTCACGAGATGGTTCCTCATCTATTATACTAGGAATATCTTTCATAGATATGGTGGAAATTATGGGAGGGATCTCATCAATTGGCATCTTCAACATGTTCCTCTATAGAGGATTGGATGATGACGAAGGTTTTTCTAAAGTTGCCAATGATGATGATGGTATGGAGGAAGATGATAATGGGGTAATGGAAGGTAATGGTTATGGAAGTGGACCGTGAATATATGTGTTCAATTGGAAGTCCACATGAGTCAATTGTAAGGTCAACTTGGGGATTTTTTGCACCAAGTTGTAGTACTTAAATGGCTCAAGGTCTGTAGAGATGACATGTACCTACCCTTCATAAGTATACTTTAGACATTGGTGAGTAATGGAGGGGACACACTTCATGTCCCAGATCTAAGGTCTACCCATAAATATATTGTAGGCCATTGCACCCTCTAAAACATGGCATAATGTCAGTATAGTTTTACGTCCTACCTAAATGGGTAAGACTATAGTGTTGACTATGGAGCATATCGTATCATTGAATGCTCAGAGGGTGTAGGTAGGTGCAAAAAAATGGAATGTTGGAAGTCCTAGGATTTTGAGAGAACTGGTGGTTAGTATGTTACTTGATGAACCAATGTCAATTAAAAATATCTTATATGGTGTTCCATTCACACATGCAATGATGTGTAGATGAGGATCAACCACATCAATTTCTATAGGTTTGAGTTCATGCTCATGGAATGTGATCACTGGTTCCTTACACTATTGAAAAAACCCCACAAATTTGATAAAGTATTTAGACTCCTAAGCACTATGTTGTTTGAAATAAATCATCATTTACTTTTTAAGCATTGTATTGTTTGAAAGAAACCACCATTTTCTTTATAAGCAATGTGTTGCTTGAAATAAACCACCATTTGCTTTGTAAGAGTTGTGTTTGAAAGAAACCACCATTTGCTTTGTAAGCACTATGTTTTTTGAAATAAACCACCATTTTCTTTGTAAGCATTGTGCATTGTGAGTTCAGGGAGCATTTTTGTGAGTGGTTAGTGAGCACAGGCTTAGAGGGAGCCAATGACCATTCAGGGAGTGTTTTAGTGAGTGGTTAGTGAGCATAGACTTAGAGAGATCCAGTGAGAATCCAAGGAGTGTTTTAGTGAGTGGTTAGTGAGCACAGGATTAGAAGGAGCCAATGAGCATTCATGGAGTGTTTTAGTGAGCGTTTAGTGAGTGCAAGGCTCAAAGGAAGCCGATGAGCGTTTAGTGAGAACAATATTTAGAGGAAGCCACTAAGCATTAGTAGTGAGTGGTGTGCATGTTTGAAGGCCATTTCATGTCGAAGGGAGCACCATGAGGGTTGTATGGTTCTAGTTTTCTTAGACGCTAGGTTTCACCATGGTTTCTCAACATCTTTCTTGGAAGGCATTGACCTCTAGTTGTAGACCCTACATTCAGGAAGGTGTTGTATTGCTGGTTCTAATCAAAATAAAACCTTGTTCTATGAGAAATATAATGAAGGGTTTTAATTAAAGAAACCTTATTTTCATATAAAAAAATGAATGCTTTTAATTAAAAGGAACCTTTGATTTTATGAAATGTATTTAAGGTTTTTAATTAAAAGGAACCTTTGATTATATGAGATTTATTTAAGGTTTTTAATTATAAAGTAACCTTTTATTTTATGAAATGTATTTAAGGTTTTTAATTAAAAGGAACCTTTGATTTATATGAGATATATTTAAGGTTTTTAATTAAAAGGAACCTTTGATTTTATGAAAATGTATTTAATATTTTTAATTAGAAGGAACCTTTGATTATATGAAATTTATTTAAGGTTTTTAATTAGAAAGGAACCTTTTATTTTATGAAATGTATTTAAGGTTTTTAATTAGAAAGGAACCTTTTATTTTTATGAAATGTATTGAAGGTTTTTAATTTAAAGAGAGAACCCCTTTGATTAAGATCGATTATCTTAGGAGTTCTAAATTAAAAAGGATGTAGATTCATTATTTGAATTGAATTTATGGGGATTCAATTTATGGAATGAATGAATGATTGTTTTAAATGTTAAAAGTATGGGACTTTAATGCTTTAAAAAGTAATTGATTGATTGGAAATGGTGAATTAAAAAGGATGTAGATTATTTCTTTGAATTGAAGTTATGGGGCTTCAATTTAGGGAATGAATGAATGATTATTTTAAAGGTTAAAGGTATGGGAATTTAATGATTTAAAAAGTAATTTATTGATTGTAAATGGTGAATAAAAAAGGATGTAGATTCATTCTTTGAATTGAAGTTATGGGGCTTTGATTTAGGGAAAGAAAAGAAAGAGATTGTTTTAAAGGTTAAGGGTATGAGACTTTAATGCTTTAAGACATGAATGAATTTGATTTAAGTTAGACCTAGATCTAAGTGGTACATGTTGTATTACTCTCTAAGAGAACTTGAGAGGTGAAAATAAAATTAAGGGATCTTTTATGATATCCATTATGCACTAGATGGTTAGAAACTTAGTTGAATTTTGTATAGTTGCAATTTGGCAAAGTAAATGAATAGATGAATTTAAAGGTATGCCTATCCTAAACCATGAGTATCTTGATCCCCTAATATCCTCAAATAACTAATGAGAAGCAAGGAGAAGCAAGGAGTTCCATGGAAACAAAGAATAGGTAATTGTATTTTATGTTGATTTACTTATGTTCAAATAGACTAGAGTTGTGGGGAGATATCCCCAATGCAAATAATGTGATATTATTAAAAGTAAAAAGGATTTATCATGTATGATTTAATGTGATAATTATTTATTGATTTAATGAAGGTAATTTTACTTTATTTATGTATCTAGTTATATTATGTAGTTGATTCTCTTTTAGTGTTAAGCTTGTTTTATTTTTTTTGTCATTGTTTTATTTCTTTCTAATGTTATAGCAATTAGATGTATCATTGTTTGGTTGCTTGATGATAGAAATCTAAGTGTAGAGTTCTAGGGTGAAATTAGAGGTGACCTAAGGGAATTAAGAACCCATTAGGGTGAACATAAGTGACCTAATGGAATTAAGAACCCCTTAGGGTGAACATAGAAGACCTAAGGGAATTGAGATCTCCCTCAGGGAGATAAAGGACTAAGTTGTAAAGATATTACATCTGAGTTAAGATAGCTCATCGTGGAGATGATATAGATAGCTTACCTCACAATAATTATAGAATACATACACATAACGATTTGTGTATGTTATGGATATGCGTGTATACCTTTTATGGACTGAGGGTGATAGGTATAGCTCATCAATAATTATGGGACAAATGGACTTAGCTATAGTAACACATGTTACGCCTACACAAAAGAACTTGTGATAGGATACTCCGTGAAATGTAGCTTCCAATAAAGCTTAGGTGATTAAAACTTTAGGTTATACTAGTTGGGTTATGGGTTCATGAAGGGTTTATGTATCCCTCAGTAAAAAAAACATTTCTATTTTTGTATTTTTCTATTTGTGTGTTTTTTGGGTCATTATATTTCATATCAGAGCTCTCGGTACAAGGGTATAGATATTTTATGTGTGCTAAAAATAAATTATATGTATCCAATGAAGGTTTGCTTAAGGTAAAGGCTAAAGCTGGAATGATCAAGGATACCCTATTTGCTAGAATCTAAAGGAAATTAACCCCAAGGAAGTGTGGATGTTAGGATGCCTTAGTATGGGATTTGGTATCAGTGATACATCCTAGCCTGGTATATTACCCTAGTTAGGTTGTTAATGCATATAGCAAGAGAACTTTGTATTATGGCTTGATTAGAGATATAGCTTAAGATGAAACTGTAATCTAATCTTCTTTCTTGGATGGAATCAGGTTAAGATGCCACTTAAGACTAGAATAGGGAGTCCTGCACCTAGATAAACTTGGCAAAGTAATGTCAAAGAAGAAAATCAAGATGGAGTACCAACAAGCCCTAATAGGGAGGTAGAATACCTCACTACTACGGTCATTGCTATGCATGATCAGATAAGACAATTGTTAGAAATGGTTGTAAATCAAAATTCACAAGTTCAAGGCTTAGAGATTGGTCTAGATAGTGGATTAACTATAGAATAATTGCAAGCCAAAACCTTAGAAAAAAAGGAAATAAATAGGGACAAAAAACATAAGTATCTCCAAGTTTGATGGAGAAGGTGATGGGAATGCAGTGGAAACATGGTTGCAAGAAGAAGAGGTTCAATTTATGGTAAAAGGCTACTCCATAGAAACCCAAACATTTTGGGCTATGATTAACCTAGAAGGGGCTACTATGGAGTGGTGGGAAACTCATTATGAGGAAACTAATATTTAACCCATTGATACTCCATGGTAGGAATTCATAAATATATTCAAGAAGAGATTCCTAACTGAGCATTTATATGCCCTAAAGTTTGAAGAGTTTGCGAGTCTGAGAAAAGGAACCTACATAGTAGAGGTGTACTATAAGAAGCTGATAAGGCTGTTCAAATATGTACCTATTTATAATGAGAAATTATGGGGTCACAAGTTCACTCTTGGATTGGAATCTAGGTTAAAGCATGATGTAGACATGCAGGAACCTAAATAACTATAGAAGGCATATGACCTAGCAAATAAAGTAGATTCACACTTTTATTATAAATACGATACTCTACCCAAGAAAGATCGACAAGAGTTAAAAAATAGGAATAGTAATGGGTTTGTAAAATGGGAGGTGAAACAAGAGTAAAGATGCTATGAATCCCAAAAATCCTGAGATGAAGCCTTATGGGAATCATAAGAAGTTCAAGAAGAACTTTTTTAAGAAGGATAACAAACCCAACAACATGAAACTTCAACCATAGAAGTTGCAAGATCCAACTCCAGTAGTTAAGAGTGGAAATGAGAAACCTAAAAAATATCAAGGACCTAAGAAAGGGTGCTACAATTTTTGAGGACCTCATTACTATAATTAGTGTCCATACCGAGTAGGTACTAGCACAACTAATGCAAAATATAAGGAACTAGAACATCGAATCTATGTCACAATCGGGAAGCAAAAGCTAGAGGGACAAGCCACCCCATTACTTGTCAAAAGGTAAGGTTTTCAATAAAAAAATAAACAATTTGATAGATAGTGGAGCCACTAAAATTTTTATTTCATCTATTCTAGTAAGGACTATGTCAGAAAGGTATGGATATTTGGCTCAAGGGTGGAAGGTTGAGTATGGTTTTGGGTAGACCTACTCAGTGAACCAGTGTTATCTTATGGTAGAAGTCACTCTATCTAAAGGGACTACAAAATGTTATTTATATGTAGCTCCCTTACAAACCTTTGATGTGGTTCTAGGAATGTATTAGCTACAAGATCATAAAGCCTTAGTCAATATCCAAGACTATTGAATTGAGTATTTGGAAGAAGTCAGAGAGAGACTAAGAATTCATAGCAAACAAGGGGTGTTTGAACCTTAAATGTTGTCCACTATGCAATTGAAAAAGGTTCTAAAGAGAGGAGATATAGTGTATGTGGTAAAAATCAATGAAGTGGAGGACCATGAGAAAGGAAAAATACTAAGACAACATCCAATTTTATAGGATTTTTAGGACGTATTTCCAGAGGACCTACCTGGACTACCTCCTGTATAGGAATTTGACTTCACAATTGAACTTATGACAGGAGTCAAACCTATTCATAGATCCTCGTATAGGATGAATCCTACTAAAATACAAGAACTAAAGGTTAAATTGCAAGGATTATTGAAAAAGGGTTGATAAAACCAAGTGTGTCATCGTGGGGTACACCAATTTTATTCATGAAAAAGAAGGATGGTTTTTTAAGATTGTGCATTGATTATATGATGCAAAATAAGGTTACAATTAAGAACCGATATCATTTACCTAGGATTGAAGATTTGTTTGATCAACTAAAGGATACCAAGGTGTTTATTAAGATCGATCTGAGGTTAGGGTATCACTAGTTAAGGATTCATGAGGAAGACACTCACAAAATGATATTTAAGACTAGGTATGGGCATTATGAGTTTACGGTTCTACCCTTTGGACTGACTAATGCCCTACCTGCCTTCATGAACTTGATGAACAATGTGTTCCAAAGACACTTGGACTAGTTTGTCCTGGTATTCCTAGATGATATCCTTATATACTCTATAAAGAAGAACATGATAAACATCTTAGGATCATGTTGGAATTGTTAAGGAAGAATCAACTTTATAGTAATTTGGCTGAGTGAATTTTATGTTTAAGAGGTACAATATCTTGGATACGTTATATCAGCAAAGGGAATTTTTGTGGATCCAAAAAAGATAGAGGTTATTCTGAATTGGCCACCCCCTACTAATGTGACTAAAGTATGAATTTTCATGGGGTTAATGAGCTATTATAGACGTTATATAAAGAACTACTCCAAGATTGTTGGACCTATAACAAACCTTAAGAAGAAGGGTAAATAATTCAAGTGGTCAGAGAAGTGTGAGGTTGCCTTCATACTACTAAAGCGTAAGGTTACTACTGCATCGATACTAAAGGTTCCTGATCCTCAAGGTGATTTTTTAGTGTGTTTTGATGAATCAATAGATGGGTTGGGTGGGGTACTCTCATAAGAAGATTTAGTAGTGGCATATACTTCAAGGAAGCTCAAAAAGCATGAAGGTAATTATGCTATGCATTATTTAGAGCTACCTATAGTGGTGCATGCTTTAAAGGTTTGGTGCCACTACTTGGTGGGAAGGCCCTTTGAATTAAAAATAGACCATAAAATTCTATGGTATATATTCACCCAACCAATACTCAATGTAAGACAGAGAATATGGTTAGAATTTCTCACTGAGTATGATTTTGAGATTGAGTACATAAAGGGAAAAGGAAATATATTGGATGATGCTTTGAGTAGAAGGAAATATAGCAGCCATAAATAGAATTCACATGGACCTAATGGATCGAGTGAGATAGGAGAAATCTCAAGATGAGTATTTCCAAGGAATTTTAGCCAAGATGGATAGAGATCCTGAAGGAAATAAGGAATTTAGTGTGAAAATTGATTTTTTGTGTTATAAGGGAAGGGTCATCATACCAAAGTTGGGTGATTTCAGTAACTTTATAATGCAATAAGCTCATAGATCTCCTTATTTTTCTCATCCGAGAGGAGCCAAAATACTAGAAAATATGAAAAGAGCCTTCTTTTAGGTAGGAATGAAGAAATATATCATATATTTTATCGCTCGATGCCTCGAATGTTAGAAAGTTAAGGTGCAACGCTAGCATCCTGGAGGAAAACTTCATCTGTATGATATACCTACACAAAAATGATAGGTTAAATATATGGATTTTATTGTGGTTTTACCCAAGACTCAGTACCAACATGATGCCATCTTTGTACTGGTCGATAAATTGACTAAGGGTACCCACTTCACACCAAGAAATACCAAGGATGATGCTCAGGTAGTGGCTAGTAGATTCGTCAAAGAGGTATTTCGATTGCATGGATTTATTGAGGTAATTATATTAGATAGAGACTCCAAATTCACTTCTAAATTTTGGAAGTCCCTTCATAGTGCAGTCGATATGAAATTAAATATGAGTTCAACATACCACCCTGAAACTGATGGTCAAATAGAGTGGGTAAACTAAGTTTTTGAATATATGCTCCACATGTATTGCATGGATCACAAATATCAATGGGAATATTGTCTGCCTTTGGCAGAGTTTACCTACAATAATGGACATCACTCCTTGCTAGGAATGGCACCTTTCAATGCCTTGTATGGGTGAAAGTGTAGAACACCATTGTCTTGGGATAACCTAGAGGATCGAGTTGTGATTGGGCTAGAAATGGTCAGGGTAATTGAAGAGTAAATAAAAGAAATTAGGCAAAGGCTTAAGGAAGCTGAGGATAGGTAGAAGAGTTATGCAGATCTAAAAAGGACTCCAAGAGCGTATTCTATTGGATATAAGGTGTTCTTAAGGGTTAAGCCAAAGAAACGTGTTATCAAATTCATGAATTTGAATCCATGTTTTATGAGACCCTTCGATATCATGGAAAATATCAATCCCATTGCATACCGAACTGCATTACCACCTAATATGTCCAAAATCCATGACACCTTCCACATATCCTTAGGAAATATGTTGCTGACCCTGAACATTTGTGGGATGTTTCTAAATTGTAGATGGTAAATTTTGAGGCCATTGAAGTACTATCGGTGAATATTCTTGAGTTTCATTCTAAATCTCTATGAAATTAGACTCTCAAATAGTTAAGGTACAGTGGGACCAGTTATCTAAGAAGAATGCCACTTGGGAGAAAGTGGAGGTTATGCAAAAATATTTTTCCTTTTTGTTTGAAGCTATATGATGTAATAATTTTACTTTCTTTTAAAAGAAAAATGAAAACTAGAAACATCGAGGACGATGTTTAATCGTAGTGGGTGAGGGTGTCATGACCCTTCATAGCTAACTTTATGGCATAAGAAAACAATGTATTAACCTATGATGTGGTGATACCTGATTTGAACAATTGAATCTACTACATGATGTTTACTTGATTTATAAGGGTGTGTTATTGCTAACATATTGCCAAGTGTGCAGGATCAGGTACACTCGTAGGTGGAACATGAAGAGTCACCCATCAGCAATGAGGGTACCAAATATCATGGGAAATAATAATTAAGGTACTCGACGATAACATGGATAGATACCTTCATATAGGCATGCATTGACGGAAGGGATAATCATCGATGGCTGATAACCTTGAGATTTAGTTGATAACCTAGTAGCTATCATAAAATATTTGGCTAATATAGGTGATTGGGTTTATGGAAATATTCGTTCTTTGTGGTTGCATAAATTTTTTTGCTCGTTACCGCATCATGGCTTGAGTGGTTTAATGTTGGATTTTCTATATAAGAACGACTGCAATATGTATATAGATGCATAAGGTAAACTTTCATATTGAAGTGAAAGTAAAGCATCATCCTTATGAAAGAAAGTAAATTAAATTTAGAAGCTGAATTAAGATTCTTTTAAACTAATTAATGAAGTTTAAGTAAATAATGTTTGGCTCGTTGGACCTCAATAGTAAACTTTATTTCAATTAATAAATGTTTTTTCATTTAAATTAATTAAAAGTGTTCATTTTAATGATAATAGATAATTCATTAAAAGAATTTAATAAATTCAATTAAATGAAAGATAATTTATTATATATATATATATATGTGTGTGTGTGTGTGTGTGTGTATAATAATAGATATATTTTATTTAAAATCAATAATGAAATTGTATAAATAAAAGTAATATATTTTAATAAATATCATGAGAATGATATTTTAATTAAAGGAGCCATTCTTCATTTTTAAAATAAATCATAATCATCCCTTTCCTATACAATGAAACCTATGTAATAGCCTACAAGGCTACTAATTTCCAAAGGTGGAAAATATGGGAAGAATGCATAGAGGATAGGGGATAGTGCATTGAAGAATGAAGGCTCAAAATAGGGGCTCTAGATTTAAGAGGACGACAGACGGGCCACCTAGGTAGACAGACACATAAGGAGGAAGGCAAGGAAAAGAGAGGGGAGAAAAGGAAGAGATATCATAGGGAGTAGAGTAGACACAAACGAGAGATGGGTAGAATGGGAAAAATGCACCAGAAGCTAAGAGGAAAGGCAGTTATAAATCACCAGCTTTCCATCTCTGTAGGAGTTTAAGGTTGGGTTGCTTTAATATTGGAATCTAGTTTTAAATTATGTTGGTTTTCTTTGTAAGCACTATGTTTTTTGAAAGAAACTACCATTTTCTTTGTAATAACTTTTTTGTTTGAAAGAAACCACCATTTGCTTTGTAAGCGCAATGTTGTTTGAAAGAAACCACCATAAGATTTGTAAGCATTGTGTTGTTTGAAAGAAACCACCATTTGCTTTGTAAGTGTTGTGTTGTTTGAAAGAAACCACCATAAGCTTTGTAAGCATTGTGTTGTTTGAAAGAAACCACCATTTTCTTTGTAAGTGTTGTGTTTTTTGAAAGAAACCACCATAAGCTTTGTAAGCACTGTGTTGTTCGAAAGAAACCACCAATTGCTTTGTAAGCACTGTGTATTTTGAAAGAAACCACCATTTGTTTTGTAAGCATTGTGTTGTTTAAAATAAACCACCATAAGATTTGTAAGTTTTGTGTTGTTTTAAAGAAACCACCATTTGATTTGTAAGCACTGTGTTGTTTGAAAGAAACCATCATTTACTTTGTAAGCACTGTGTTGTTTGAAAAAAACCACCATTTGCTTTGTAAGCATTGTGTTGTTTGAAATAAACCACCATTTGCTTTGTAAGTGTTGTGTTGTTTGAAAGAAACCACCATTTTCTTTGTAAGTGTTGTGTTGTTTGAAATAATACACAATAATATTTGTAAGCATTGTGTTGTTTGTAAGAAACCACCATTTTCTTTGTAAGAATTGTGTTGGTTGAAAGAAACCATCATTTTCTTTGTAAGAGTTGTGTTTTTTGAAATAAACCACCATTTGCTTTGTAAGAGCTATGCACTATGATTTCAAGGAGCATTTTAGTGAGTGGTTAGTGAGCATAGGCTTAGAGGGAGCCAGTGAGAATTCAGGGAGTGTTTTAGTGAGTGGTTACTGAGCACAGGCTTAGAGGGAGCCAGTGAGCATTCAGGGAGTGTTTTAGTGAGTGGTTAGTGAGCGTAGGCTTAGAGGGAGCCAATGAGTGTTTGGGGAGTGTTTTAGTGAGTGTTTAGTGAGTGCAAGGTTCATAGGAAGTTGATGATCATTTAGTGAGCGTAAGCTTTAGAGGAAGCCAGTGAGTGTTAGTAGTGAGTATTGTGCATGTTCGAAGGCCATGTCATGTCAAAGGGAGCTCCATGATGTTTACCTAGTTCTAGTTTGCTTAGATGCTAAGTTTCACCATGGTTGTTTATCATCCACCTTGGAAGGCGTTGACCTCTAATTGTAGACCCTGAATTTGAGAAGGTTTTGTGTAACTGGTTCTAATTAAAACAAAACCTTGTTCTATGAGAAATAATGAAGGATTTTAATTAAATAAACCTTAGTTTCATATAAAAAAAATGAAGGCTTTTAATTAAAAGGAACCTTTGATTTATATGAGATTTATTTAAGGTTTTTAAATAAAAGAAACCCATTTTTTTATGAAATGTATTTAAGGTTTTTAATTAAAAGGAACCTTTGATTATATGAGATTTAATGAAGGTTTTTAATTAGAAAGTAACCTTTGATTTTATGAAATGTATTTAAGGTTTTTAATTAAAAGGAACCTTTGATTTATATGATATTTATTTAAGGTTTTTAATTAAAAGGAACCTTTGATTTAATGAAAATGTATTTAAGGTTTTTAATTAAAAGGAACCTTTGATTATATGAGATTTATTTAAGGTTTTTAATTAGAAATAAACCTTTGATTTTAGGAAATGTATTTAAGGTTTTTTTTTTGGTAATTATTATAGTAGATTAAAAAAGGGTTTTTATAGAGGATCCCAAAACCTTATGTACAAAATTAGCCTTGCATCATGCCTCTTGGCTTTATGTATAAGCCTATTACAGAAATTGTAACCCCTAAAAAAACCTGATTACATAAGCAATGGGCCTAGGGCATCAATCCCTTGAAACTGAACACCAAAACAGAAATCCCGCCCAACGGTAACAGTAAGCATGAAACAATCCCTCTCAGCGGGAAACAAACAAAAAGAAATAAAGTAGTTTTGGAGATCCCGCCCAGCGGGGAGTAGCCAAAAACCACCATCGAGAAGATCCCGCCCATCAGGAAGCAAAAAAAAAAAAAACCGTTACAATAAAATCCCGCCTCGCGAGAAGCAGTCAAAACCACCACAAACAGTCCCGCCTAGCGGGAAGCAACAGGGAAATCCCGCAATTCGGGAAACCAGCAGAAAAGAAAGGATCCCACCTCACGAGAAAAATGGCGGATTTGGCGGATCCTGCCCTATGGAGAAACCATCCCGCCCATCGGGAAAACATTCCGTTCAGCGAGAGCCATCCTGCAGGAAGCCGATAGCTAGCACAGAGAGGATCCAACCCATCAGGAAGTGACCAGAGAGTTGCACCATAAGGAACCCGCCCCGAGAAAATAGAAGAGGATCCCAACAGCAGGGACCAAGAATCCCGTCCAAGCACAGAGCCCGTCGAGGATTCACAAGAAAAAGGGGGAAGCTGTCCAAACCCTAAACCGTCACCTCCACCGCACCGAGAAATGCAGGGGACCAGATCCACGCGAATAACCTGCAAAAAACCCCAGGGGGAAGCCTGAGGGAAAAAGGGAAGGGATCCCCAACCAAACAGGGATCCTTGGGAAGCACCAGTCTAAAAAAACAACCAAGGAAACACTATCCGACTGGGAGGGGCACAGATAGTGGAGAAGGATCTCCCCCCAGGAGATCATCTACAAACAACCACTCCCCAGGAGGGATGACCTGGGTTGAGCCAGGGACTGGGCAAGAACCAGGAGCCATGGGAGGGGGAGCAGGGGAGGGACCAGAGCCCTCCCCTCTCTACTTTCTTCCCTCCGATGTTGGTAAATATTTAAGGTTTTTAATTAGAAAGGAACCTTTGATTTTTATGAAATATATTGAAGGTTTTTAATTTAAAGAGAGAACCCCTTTGATTAAGGTCGATTATCTTAGGAGTTTTAAATTAAAAAGGATGTAGATTCATTCTTTGAATTGAAGTTATGGGGCTTCAATTTAGGGAATGAATGAATTATTATTTTAAAGGTTAAAGGTATGGGACTTTATAGTTTTAAAAAGTAATTTATTGATTGGAAATGATGAATTAAAAAGGATGTAGATTCATTCTTTGAATTGAAGTTATGGGGATAAAATTTAGGGAATAAATGAATAATTATTTTAAATGTTAAAGGTATGGGACTTTAATGCTTTAAAAATTAATTGATTTATTGGAAATGATGAATTAAAAAGGATGTAGATTCATTCTTCGAATTGAAGTTATGGGGCTTTGATTTAGGGAATGAAAAGAAAGGGATTGTTTTAAAGGTTAAGGGTATGAGACTTTAATGCTTTAATACATGAATGAATTTGATTTAAGTTAGAGATAGCTCTAAGTGGTACACGTTGGATGACTCTATAAGGGAAATTGAGAGGTGAAAATAAAAGTAAGGGTTCTTTTACAAATATCCATTATGCATTAGATGGTTAGAAACTTAATTGAATTTTGTATAGTTGCAATTTTGCAAAGTAAATTAATATATGCATTTAAAGGTATGCCTATCCTGAACCATGAGTATCTTGATCCCCTACTACCCTCAACGAACCCATGGGAAGCAAGGAGAAGCAAGGAGTTCCATGGAAACAAAGAATAGGTAATTGTATCTTACATTGATTTACTTATGATCAAAAAGACTAGAGTTGTGGGGAGATATCCCCAATGTAGATAATATGATATTTTTTAAGGTAATAAGGATTTATCATGTATGATTTAATGTGATAAATGTTTATTGATTTAATGAAGGTAATTTTACTTTATTTTTGTATCTGGTTATATTATGTTGTTGATTCTATTTTATTGTTAAGCTTGTTTTATCTTTTCTATCATTGTTTGATTGCTTTCTAATGTTATAATAATTAGATGTATCATTGTTTGGTTGCTTGATGATATAAATCTAAGTGTAGAGTTCTAGGGTGAACTCAGAGGTGATGTAACGGGATTAAGAACACCTTAGGGCAAACATAGGTGACCTAAGGGAATTAAGAACCCCTTAGGGTGAACAGAGGAGACCTAAGGGAATTGAGACCCCCCTTATGGAGATAAAGGACTAAGTTGTGAAGAGATTACATATGAGTTAAGATAGCTCATTTTGGAGATAAGATAGATAGCTTAACTCATAATACCCATAGCATACCTACACATAAGGATTTATGTATGGTATGGATATGCGTGTATACCTTTGATGGACTGAGGGTGATAGGTCTAGCTCATCAATAATTATGGGATAAATGGATTTACCTGTAGTAACACATGTTACACCTACATAGAAAAACTTGTGATAGGGTACTCCATGAGATGTAGCTTCCAAGAAAACTTAGGTGATTAAAACTTTAGGTTACACTAGTTGGGTTAGGGGTTCATGAAGGGTTCATGTATCCCTCTCCTTGGTAAAAAAAAAACTTTTCCATTTTTGTATTTTTATGTTTGTGTGTTTTTTGGGTCGTTATAGTTGGTGTGTTGTACAAGAAAAACCATGAAGGAAATTTTCTTCGTTGCTTGAACAAGGAAGAATCCACTCATATATTACACTAGTTTCATGGTAAGTATGGGACAGGGCATGGTTCTACAAATGTCAATGCACACCAGATCTTTAGATATGGTTACTATCGGACACACTTATTTAATGATACCCATTCCCATATATGTTCTTACCATATTTGTCATCTTGCAGCTAATAGAGAGACATGAACCTATTCCATTAAAACTTATAGTTGAGATAAAACATTTTTCTCAGTGGGGCCTAGATTTTGTAGGGATCATAAACCTTAATTCTTTAGCTTCCCATAAGTTCATTCTCACCACCCTTGATTATTGTACTAGATAGACAAAAGCTATTTCCACCAAGAATTGCACTACTGAGGTTGTTATTAAATTTTTGGAAGAACACATTGTGACTAGGTTTGGAATGCCATATTTAATTGTTTACAATAATGGTCCTACTTTTACTTCACTTCGTTTTACATAATGGAAATATGACAACAAGGTGAGAATAAAATTTTCTTCTAATTATTATCTATAAGGTAATAGCTTTATTGAATTATCCAATAAGAACTTGTTAATAATTAAGAAATTGCTTGAACATAATCCTCAAGATTAGCATAATAAATTAAAATTTGCATTATGGGCAAATAGAATAAGAATTAAAGAATCCATAAGAACATTGCCTTATAATTTAGTGTATGGTATGAATCCAATTTTTTCTTCACATATTAAATTGTAAACTTTACATTTCATGAAGGAATACCTTAAAACAAATGATAAAATTGAATCTCATCTCACTCACCTTATACATTTAGATGAAAAATGAGAGGATGTTTTAATTCATTTTAGTAAACATCAGGATATTTTAAAAAGGTGGTTTGACAAACAAAATAAGATTAAGATATATAGGATCTCTAATTTGGTAAGCATAATAAATTTGACTATCTTTGGATTGGTACTTATCAAATTTCAAAAATTCTTGGAGAAAACACTTTTTGATTGAAAATTTTGAGTGGGGAGGACATTCATTTGTCTATTATTGGGCAATTTATCAAGCATTATTTTCGCCCATGAAGTAGTTGAATTCTTGCATCATTTGTACCATGCTTGTATATTATTGTATATAGATTTTTAGTTTTCATGCTTTGGCATTTAGCTTTTTCTTTGTGTGGTGCTTTTGTACATAATCTCTTATTTTACAAGACTTTTCTATTTGCTTTCTTGTCAATTCGCATTAGGTTAGGTTGTGGTTTATTTTTAGCATTGCTTTTTTAGCTCCACATATAACTCACATATTAAAGGGAATTCTTTGAAATCTTAAAGGATGAAGTCATTTTGCTTTGAAAATTAAGCAAAAAATCTAATACACTCCATCTTTAGCCTTAAGTGGTCTCTAACCTAGTTGGCATACAAATTTTGCAAAGCAAATAAATGCTTAATAAAAATGCATAATCAATCTCATGTCTAGGTGATTCAGATAATCTAAACTAGGGCTATAGACACCTGATTGGTGGTAGAGAAAGATATAAAAGAGATAAAGGTCATATCCACAAGGTATATAAATGTCTAAATGGTAGTGCAGAAATGCAGATTAACATTTTTAATAATTAACACTCTATAGCCTAAATGTAAAACAAATGATGGAATCTGGATTGTTTCATGAATTCAAAATGAATCACAATTCACACACTAAGTAGAGGCAAATAGTTCATCTATTTTTATTTAAAGTTGTTTAATACAATATTCTTTGGATGTTTCTAGGTAGTTTTATTTTTATGATCTTGGGTTTTATTGGTTTCATATTGGGTTCTTCATTCGAAATGCTTAGGAGCATTTCCTAGCAGAGTCACCATTTGTTGTGACTTTCTCACAACACACCCCAAATTTTGGGGACCCATTTGAATTTTGGTGTTGATTTTTTATCATTTGTTTTTATTGTTCGATTTATTGATGATTTTGTATTCCCATTTCAAGTGCTACATTACCCATGCTCTTAATATTTGTCTAGGCACTCTTTTGATGGTATGTGAGCTTTGTTTAAGGTTTCATATTGAATCATTTTTTTGGAATCCATGTCATTGGCTATCCAAGGATCAATGAAAGTATAATAAAGTGAAAATAAAAGCAGAGAAATATGATAATACATATATCTAAGAAAATAAAATAATAATAATAAAAAAAAATGTTCTTACATTATAGTTGTTTTATTTATAAAATAAGAACATTATTATTTTTTATTATCTACATATAAAAAACCAAAAAACAAAATAATATCTATCTATCTATCTATATATATATATATATATATATATATATATATATTACCTATATGTATATGAATATATAATATAAATGTATTAATTTTTATATATAAATGGTGTTTTTGAGGTTTGATTTTAATTAATAGTCTAATTTTGAAAAATATTTATTTCGGTTGGATTTTATTAATTTGGGTGATCTTGTTTTATCACAAGTTACTAAAATGATGGGCTTAGATAGAGGTATTTAGGGAAAATACGATGTACTTGATTGTTCTTCTACTTATTGCATGGGATAATGGCTATATATTACAACCATATGATTCTAAAAATATCAATACTTATGATAATAATCGAAGAGAAGGAAGGATTAATTTCCCACTGGTTAGCAATCAAATCTTTGAAAGTGAGGAAGAAGCATTGGAGGGGTCATGGTAGTAATCAACATGGATTCATATGGGCTCAAAGAGTCAAATGTGGTGTCAGTATTACCCACCATGCACATTTTGGAACCTATCGAATGGAATCAAAGATTCAAAGTTGATGTCGGTGATCACCTCTTGTCCTCTCTACAAATGTGAGAGAAAACTGGAAGAGGAGATACGTATAATGTTGTGTCATCATGTATTTAATTATTTGTACCTTTTGGAATGATTTGGAAGCAATAAATGTTACCATATATGTGGTTTCATTTTACCTACTCAAGTCGAAGACTACATCTAAGAATGTGTATGCCAGTGATGTGATGTGAAGGTTTCCCATAATATCATATTATTAATATATTTTGAATGAATCTACAAAAATTTTATTGGGCAACACATAAATGTAGTGGTCAATGTTAGCTTTTGATGCAACATGTAATGGGAGATAGCAAACACAATATGCAGACTAAAATTACATAAAGTAAATATACGAGATGACTATAAATTATATATATATGTATATATATAATACTCTATATCTATAATCTATACATATGGCCCTTTATATAGTAAATAGGTTCCTTGGCTAACACTCTACCTAGATGTGCAAGGGATAACTTGCACATATACAACTTGCACTTTGACACTTTTGCAATTATTGCATTTCATGAAGTAACTAGATAACTTCCCCCTAAAGTAATATAATGTCCTAAGTATGTACCAACGTAAAGGTATATTTACATGATTCAATTGATGTACCAAGGTAAAGGTACATTTGCATGATCCAAATGATTTAAGAGACTCTATTTCTAACACCCCATATATTACATTATTTAGATATTGAAGACTTTAGTCTTCGATGTGGATCTTATTTCATTGATGGCTTTGATTCTTCTATAGATGCTTTAGTCTCTAAATTATTCAAAAATGATCTAAAGTTGTGGGTTCTCCTTTCAATTGATCTTGCACTAAATTCCTCCTTCTTTGATCATTGTGATTAGGTTTAGTAGATAATTTGTGTCTTCATATGATGTAAAGTAATATGTGATTGGAGGTTCTTCTGACTATTGCATGTGTTCAACTGGTTCAGTCTTCATGATTCCAAGTTTCTTTTTGGCATGCCTTTTCTTCCTTTTTCTTTTTCTTCTCCTTTTATTATTATGCATTAGTGCTGGTAGAATTTCTGCTTCATGATATTTTAGTTTATCATCATAATAATAATGTTCTTTATCTCATTCCTTGTGTTGAGTAGGCACAAACAAAATTAGTGATATATATAACATCAGTCATACTTCTAGTTAAAAATAACTAGTCTTTGTGAAGTACACTATGCTGTGAAGAGAATATCATGAAGGTAACTAATCAATGTTGTAAAGTTATCTTCCTTTGCTTCCTTAAGAAACAAGAAAAATTTCTTTGTCGTTATTGGATAGATACTCATATCCTTCTAGAGTATCTATTATTTTTTGGGAGTAATATTCTACATGTAGTAGTTATTCTTTATTGAAGGTATTTATTAATATATCATCCATGATAGATCCTTCTAGCTTTTGCAAGAATATTAGAAGTCTATTTTATGACTCCTTATGATAAGATATATGATTATTAAAGAATTTAAGTTTGATTTGATAAAACCTTTATTGATACTTATTTTTTAGACAACCTTATGTCTCCCAAGTAATGTGAGTATTTACTCCAAAGGATATTTAAGTTTTTGAGGAAATATTACATTTTATAACTTGATAATATTTGATAGAAGCTGATGTTACCAAGTTTGTAGAATGCCTTATGACTTCGTAGTATGCTATGGATAAGATATAGTGTTTTTTTGTAAATTATAGTTCAATATTTTATTTATTTTGTAAAGGTTTTGTAAATACCAAAATCAATTCTTATTATTCCTTATTACTCCTATTTAACTAAGCACCAATCCCAAATTTTAAATATGTAATAATGTTGGACCTTTTATATCATTTTGATATATTTGAGACAATAATATTGTGTATATTCAATCTTTGAAAAAGCTTTTATAAACTTCTCTTTATAAATAACCTATTGAAAATTAGGTTTAGTGTATATAATTTTTCAATTTAATGTAGTAGTCATTTTTTGTGTGGAAAATATCCCATAAGGGATGCCACTTCTAGGTAAGATCCAAGGAGAAAGGGGTATCTCTTCCACAAAAATCACCTAGGGCTTGCACCTGGCCTACGAA
This sequence comes from Wollemia nobilis, assembly GCA_028583015.1. Taxonomy (NCBI): domain Eukaryota; kingdom Viridiplantae; phylum Streptophyta; class Pinopsida; order Araucariales; family Araucariaceae; genus Wollemia; species Wollemia nobilis. The sequence goes on from JAQPPZ010000362.1 coordinate 62,411, forward strand.
CTTTTGACATACTCAAGGAGCAAACTTGAAACAACAAAAAATAAGAACACACAAACACACAATAAGACTAAAAGGAACATGCTCCTTGAGTGCATCAAATAGATAAAGCACAACCAAACACACACACAATACGATATAAAAAACATGAACCATAAAAAAAAACACAAGAACAACATAACAAAATAAAAACATGACAAAAACAATAGAACACTACAAAGACACAATCAACAAAAATATGAAAAAAAAAACAACCAAAACCTAAATATAAAAAATAAAACAAAAAATACAACCAACAAGAGACAACAAAAATAAATAAAAACATAGAAAACACTCACACACAAAAAAACAAAAATACCAATTAACACAAACATATAGAAACACAAGAACAAGAACAACAAAAACATAAGAACAATAATAAAAAATACAAAACAACAAAAATACAAGAACAACAAAAAACAACACAAAATATACGCAAAAAAACAAAATAAAAACACACACACCTAAAAAAACTAAAAAAATAATAAAAAATTGAACACAACAATGACCTTTCTAGATGAAAATACTTTTAAGGCAATAATCAACAGAGAAAACAAAAGAAATATTAGTTTGATCTAGGGAACTAAAATACCCTAATCAAACCAAAGAGAAGCAAAAATAAAGCAAGAAGAAACTAGGTACATCCAAAACTGGAGCCATCCAAAGAAATGATAGAAAGAAGAGCTTCCCTTATTTGTGAAGCCCACCATCTAGGAGGGTGCTCGTAGAAAGTAATATCATCTTTGTTCAAAGCCCAATTAGCTAAAGCATCAAAACTCTTATTATGATATTTGACTACATGATTGTAATCAACTTTAAAATATTCCATCTGGATTAACTGAATCTTCTAAATAATTTTTTTTATTCTCCAATAAACCTTATGATTCTTAGGAGTCTTCAAAATATTAATCATGAGTTGAGAGTTAGACTCAACTAGCACCTTTCCTATCAAACCTTAGTAGCCTCTTGAAGGCCTTTGAGGATACCATACCCCTCAGTAAGGTTATTGGATAGAATACCCAAATTCTCAACAAAAGTAAAAACCAGGGAGCCATATGAAAGTCTACCCATTCCTATCACACTAGCATTTCAGGGTTCCCTCTAGAGGCTCCATCAGTATTGACTTTTCCAAAATCCTTAGGACGAGGTTACCAATTCCTTGTTATATCCATATTGAAATTACTCACATTTCCTTTAATATGGTTTCCCTTATAAGAGTTACTCTTTAATATTTGCATCACTTGATCCCATCTTTGGTGGGATTTTGGGGGTGATTAAGGAGTTGTTGGATTGATTGATTCAACTATGTTGGCAATGATATTTTTCCGCATATAGTGAATATATTTCCTATATTGATTAAAAATTTGGATGTTCCTTTCATTCTTGATATTCCAAATAAGAATGGTAGAACCCATCCAAACTAACTACCTAATAAAATGATCAACACCCTCTTGTTAAGGCCAATCCCTTCAAAGTTGTTCAAAAGTAAAAAATTGGACCATCGTAAACCAATTAAAGTGGTCATTATCCTCCATATCTCATAGGCTAAAGTACACTAAATAAAAATATGGCTAAGATTTTCCACATTCTCTCTACACATTTCACATCTAAAAGGGCCATGAAAACCATGCTTCATAATTTGCTCACTAGTAAGCACCCTATGATGCAATAAAATCCAAGTAAATAATCTCACCTTAGGCCAGAGCTTTGGAGCCCACAAATGAGAAAATATATCATATGATTGGTTGGGATTATTATGGCATAAGGCCAAATAACCTTGAGCAACTGAATACTCACCCTTAGTAGTGTTGTTCCATCCAAAACAATTTTTTTCATGGGACCAAGAGAAAGATCTTATATGAAGGATGCATTGGATATATTGTCTTTGCCTTTTTGGGATTTGAATAGGCCAGTCCTAAATAGTGATCCAATATCTACCAACATTTGAATTACCATTATGGTACCCATAGTAATTAGCCACATTTATCTAGTTAGATCGATAAAGCTCTTCCATCCAAGGCCTCTAGTCGAGATACTGATTTACCAAAAGCTTGTGACCATCCCAAGAATCTATCCAAATATTTTCCTGTTGACCATTATGAATGATCTAAAATAATTTTTTCTTTATCAAATCCTCACTATTTTAATAACTAATAAAATAGGAGAACCATTGGTAGGCAATTGATAGCGAACAAGGTCTTAGGACTTTTGTTCCAACATATTTAGTATGGATATTATTGGCTCAAAGAGCATTGGGATTATGTAAAATTCTCCAATATAATTTAGCATCTAAAGCTTTCTTGTTATTAATAGTAGACCGGAATCCTAACCCCCCTTCATTCTTAGGAATACATAAAGTGTCCCATTTCACCAAGGCCCATTTTTGTTTCTCCTTAGTACCACTCCAAAGGAACCAATGATAGATTTGATCAAGTTCTCTAAGAACAACCTTTGGGATATTCAACATGATAGAAACATAAATAGGATTATCTTGAAGGATTGATTTTACCAAGTTGATTCTACCCTAGAAGAAAGTAATCTATTGGTCCACTTTCTAATTTTCTTCTTGACTTTTTCCAACAACCAATTCCAATTTTTTTCTATATTTGAATATTGATGGGAATACCTAAATAAGTGATTGGAAGGGAGGTTTTATTATATCTTAATTTATCTAAGACCATGGATTCATTTCTAGAATAGTAGTGAAAGAAAATAGCTTTAGATTTTTCTTCATTGATCAATTGCTTGGTAGCCTTTAAAAAATAACTAATGATTGGCTTAATATTAGAAGCTTCCTTAACTATAACTTTACCTAAAAGAGTAGTGTCACCAAAAAATTAAATATAAGAGATAGGTCTAGCTCCATGATCAATGGTAACTCCCTAAAAGGTTTTTCTTTGTCTCTTTTTGGTTATAGTCCTACCCAAGCATTCAACAAAAATTATGAATAAATAAGGGGAAAGGGGGTCACATTGCCTAATACCTCTAGAAGCTGGGAACAACTAAGAAGGCCTACCATTTATAAGAACTAAGTCAAAAATTGAAGAGATACATACCATAATCCAATCCATCCAATCTTGGGAGAAACCAATTTACCTCAAAATTTTGATAAGGAAGTGCCAATCCACTCTATTATAAGCTTTGGATAAGTCTAACCAAATGAACATGGAAGGATATTTTTTAATATCCATGGAATGGATGGCTTCTTGAATAAGAACTATCTCATCCACTATTTGATGCCCTTCCACATAAACCCCTTTTTCAAGGGAAATAATATTTTGCAAAATAGGCTTCAACATTTCTACCATGATCTTTGTAATGATTTTGAGAAGAAAATTACATAAATAAATAGATATAAAATTTGAGATATGATCATCCTCTTGAGATTTTGGAACAAGAGTAGTATAAGTTTTATTGATAAAATTTAAAATTTCTTTGGCTTTCCTCGCTTCTTCCACCACCTCTAATAAATCAACATGAAGGATATCCCAGGAATCTTGTTAGAACTCAATGGGAAAACCATTAGGACCTAGGGTTTTTCCTTTTTGCATTTTAAAAACTACCTGTTAAAGGTCATTGATAGTAACATGAGTAGTCAAAATAGAGCTATCCTTAGAAGTGATAAGATACGACATTTCTTGAAGAATTTTTTGTTGAGAAGCTAAGTCAAGAGGAGTAGCAACAAAAATATTGGAAAAGTAATTCACAATAATAGATTTCATGCCATCCCAAGTATAGACAACTTCACCAGAATCTGATTTTAAGGAAGAAATAAAATATTTGAGTTAGAATAGATTTGTGGAAGAAATTTGTGTTTCGATCTCCTTTGAGACATTAAATTCTAGATTTTTGCTTCCATAAGAGTTCTCTTTTTTTCCATTCCTCTAACTGAGATATGATATTAATTTCATATGCACTTCTACTCTTTGTGAGGACATCTAAATAGATTTTCTTATTCAAAATTTCAAGATGAGCAATAACTTCATATTTTTTTTTATGACATCCCCAAACTTCTTTCAGTTCCAAGTCTTGATTTTGGATTTAATATATTGTAATATTTTGTAAAAATAGAACATCTTAGTCCCATACCTAGGTTTACCTTCCTTCCACCATTGTTGAAATCAAGGTCTAAAGGAACTTTCTCTAAGCCAAATTAACTAAAAATAAAAAGGAGAGAAAATCACATTGGTTTTCCACATTTCCACCATGACTGGCTAACGATCTGAACCAGCATTGTTAAGAGAATTCACTTTAGGAATGTTACCATGGATTAATAAAAGGTCAGAGAGCATGAACCTATCCAATCTCTCCATAATACAAGTTAAGCCTTACCTTCTGTTAGACCAAGTAATAAGTCCATTATTTGGTTGCATGTCCATAATATGGAGGTTTGCAATATATTCACTCGTGAGGTCAATGATCCTATCCAATTTTCTATTTCCCTCTATTTTATCATCCAGAGAGGATGGTATTCAAATCTCCCTTGATCAAGATCCAATATTTGGAAAAATGAGAGATAATATAAGTTATATCATTCCACTATCTTTTTTTTTCCTCCAAAGTAGTCGAAGCATAAACAATAATGCAAAGCATAATTTTGTTGGAATGTCTACTTTGAATAGATATATCCAAAAGACCCCAAATTACAACCATATGGTGAATAACTACCTCTTTTAGATTCCAAAGGCAAGCAATGCCACTATAAGTTCCTTGAGAACTAAGTGAAACCACTTTTTTAGCTGGCCAAATTTTACTAGCAATTGATTCCATTTCCTCTATTGACATATTTGTTTATTGAAGGACAACAAGAGGTAGATGATTTATCTAAATTATTCTTCTAGTTTTTTTTTTTTTTGAAAAACTCCCTTTGAGTCCTTTAATATTCCAACTAATGATATTCATTAATAATAGGGCTAAAAAAATTTGGAAGTGTATTGGTGTTGCGACTTACCTTTTGATTAGAATCCATCTTCAATTTTTTTTCTTGTATCTTGACCTAATCTAATTGAATCTGAGATGGCTTCTAAAATTGAAGAAATACATGTATACAACCAAAGTGTTACGAGAAGGTTCAACAAAATCTATATTGGAACCTATATTATTTGAATTTTTAACATTTAAAAGATTGTTTTTCTTATGTACATTTTCTCCCTTTTTTATATTGAAAACCTTTGATTTGTTGGTTTATCTCTGAGTTCTTTCCTTCATCTTTAAATTGTGTTTCTAATATTTTCATTTCCATTATTTACTCTTTCTCACATGGGACATCATTTGTGGAAATAATTTCAAATGTATTAGTAGATAACTTAGATTGATCCTTCATAATTGGTTTTTTCTTAGTGTTCTTCTTATTAGGCATTTGAAAACCTACTGAGTTTATATCTTATTTCTTTTGATATGGAATTTTATTTGGGCAAAAACTATCCAAATGATCATATTCATGGAAAATTCTACAATGAAAAGGAATGTTATCATGGTCCACTACTTGCTCCCAAGTGTCCTCCCAAATTGTAATGTGGTCTTTTTAGGTAGGGGTTTGTCAAAATCTATTAAGACACAAATCTGAGCATAAATAATATGTTCAAATTTTTGAGTACAATCAATAATCATCATAAAAGTTCCTAAAGAGTTTCCAATTGAAGAAAATATAGTTGGATTCCAAAATTCAATTGGGAGGTCAAAGAGCCTAATCCACATATGACTTGTAGAAGGCATATCTTCTTTGGCTTTAAATTTAGTATGTCAGGGCTTCATGAAAAGCCCTGCCCTTCCAAAGAACAAGGGACCCCTTGAAATGTTTTCTCTCTATCTTCATTATTAGAAAATAAAACAAGAAAATAACCATTTGAATAAATAGACATTTGTAACTCACCTTTAGTTTTCTAGCTTTTTGTAGCCCAAATTTTGAAACTTGTTTTGTAATCTCTTTAATCCATGCCCTAGATGTTGTGGAAAGGTATGATTTTCCTTTCCTTTTTTTCAGTAAATTGGAAGTAATTGTCAATAAAGTTCACATCATGAATATATATTGAAAGATATATTTCTAACCCATATTGGATCCCCTACAATATATCCTACTAAACTCTTAAGTAGATACCACAAAAATATTTGCTGCTAGGTCTCAAATGCCCAAAAACCGGCCTCTAGAGCTACTTGCACTCAACCAAGATGAAACCCTTGCATAGTCACTTGCTAAAAATATTTTTCACATAGGGATGTTACTCTAAATGATATAAAAATTGGTGGAGATGTTCTAGTGTTTGTCAGGCATCTACCCTCAAAATTTTAGCTCAATATGAGTTCAAAAGTGAAATATGGCCAAAATAAGTTTGGTAATTTGGGAAGTCCTACAAAAAACATTCTCTCATTCTATCCAAACCAAGATGTTATCTCAAACAATATCCTATCTATGTAGTAGTCCTTATGACTCCCTAATATTTGGATAAATTAGATCACAATAATATTTACAAATAATTATTATTTATTTTGGTAGAAATCCTTATTGCTCCTAGTATTTATATTGTAAATATTGTATTTATATGATAAAGTTTCCCCTTTGATAAATTTATTTCAATTAATTACGTCGATAGGCATCCTACAATGGTAGCTAGGAAGGTCAGCCATGCCGTAAAAAATATTAAAATTTATTTTATTAAAAAAGCTGACATTAAGAAAACAAAAAAATCCATCTCGAGGCACCTATCTATCACACCCCCAAGAAATGAGATAGACACCTCGATATTGATAACTCTCAGCATTTATAGATATATATATTTTATATATCTAAGCTAGTTAAATACCTTTAATTACAACCTTATGACTCTTGAGGAAAGAAAGCTTATGATAATGGGAATTAAACTTTACCTTTCACCAAGCAATATATGGTATTTTTCTTGTTGAGAAGCTAGGGCTACATGCAATTTATGTAGACATGTTGATATTGTGACTACACCCTCCAATGGAATCACTTGGAGCTATACGCACTCCAAACAAGTGCTTCTTGGACTCTTACTTTGACCACACTTTGATTGAGAATTGAAGGCTCTAGCACCTTATTTCCATGCTATAATTCTACACTGTGTGTACAAACAATGAAGTGTAAATGTAGAGATGAGAATTTACTTGCCTTCCTACTTTAACCTCGGTCTTTGATATCCTTAATATGGAGAAGCTTCTTATGTAAGTTGTCAAGTGGCACATTTGTATCACGTCAAGTTCTTAAGGGGAGTTTGGTACAAATGATATGTTTATATTTCTTCTTATAACATCTAGGTGTTACACTCCTTAGCAAAATATTCGATCTTCTAAGGGACAACTGTATCCCATACAATCAATGCACTAGCCTATTTATGTAACTCCTTTATTGAAGATAAGCACTCTCTTGACTTGAGCGTTAGGATTATTCTTTGGTGAAAAGTGTCACATTCTTCTCTACATGGACGTACTTCCTTTCACTAGTTCAAAAAAACCTTTCTTGGATATCCTTTAAGCTTCAAAAATCTCCAACTCAAAGTTATGCATAGTGGCTATTTCTCGCTAAATTGGCTAAAATTAGTATTTTTAAAATTTGGAATTGGCTAATATTTGGGACCCTTGACCAGGGCCCATTGGCCAAAAAATTTTTGGGTGCAAATTTTTTTTAGGTCTATTCGCCCCAATTTTTTAATAATTTGACCATTTTGTTTAAATTTCCAATATTACCCCTAATACTAGTGAACCTTCTACATGTGTTAGGACATTATTCGATTGGATTTCAAAACGGATTCACAAAGTTTTTATAAATACATTTTGGGGTCGATCCCTTATCCATAGCCCTACTTCAACTCCTCTTTTGTTCACTTGCACTTGCTTTTAGCTAGGATATGGAGCAACAATATGGAGTTTTTGAGCACCAATTTCTACCAATGATCATGGAGTAATTGATACTCCAATGGTGCTTTGTTTTCCTTTCTTCTTTGCTTTCTGACATCCTCCTTTTGTAGATGCTATTGCTCTTGATTAACACTATTTTCCCTTTGTTTTTCACATTGTATCTTGCAAGTTCATCCTTCTTGGATGTGAGGAGTATGAGCCCATATATTGGCTCCTTGACCTGAGCTTGATATTTCTAGCATACAAGCACTTTTGAATAATTTTTTTAGCAAGTGTAGTGTCTCTAGAGAACCTATAAATCTGCCTTTTTCTTCCTGTATAACCATATTAGTATTTATGCAATATAATGTAAAATAGGTTTACATAAAATATCCTTATAACACCTTTTGGACTCTTCTTTTCACATCTAATTTTTTGGTTTTGAGGTAGAATATCTGAGTGCAATATAGGGATTTTGAGGTTGTTCTTTACAAATTAAGACTTCCCCTTTTATATTGGATGTTTTATGAATATATACAAGCTTGTAACCACATGATAGAAGCTTTATTTTGCTATATTTTTTTGCACTCTTATTGTACCTTGAACTTGAGACTCACCAAGTTTCGTTTGATGCTTCCTTTGATGCTCTTTTTGGTGGTTACTTTCTTCTCAAAATATTGGAGGATAGAGCTTATTTTGAAGATTTCTTAGGAGACCCAAAGTTGTAGATATTTATCCACTAATAGTGTCTTTAGACACTTTAATTAATTATATTTTTGTGCCCTTCTCATTGAAACAAACAATAATATTTTTGAGAGTAATCTAATAGTGCAAATATAATAATATTTTAATGCACTAATAATATATCTTTATTACTCCAATTAAATCTCAAAAACAAATGAACTTAATCAATCTATTGTAAATAATCAAGAATAATCTGAAATGAATCTTCAATAATTATTCTAAAATTTCTTTAACAAGGTAATAGGATCTAGTCTTCATTTTATTTTTCAAAGTAGATAATAGGTAGTTGATAGATAGTTTAAAATTAAAATCTAATCAACTCCTAAAGTGAAAATGAACCTTAAAGAATCCTTTATTTTTGCACCTTTTGAAGACTCTAATTTAATTCTCCTTTTTGCAACTTTAGTCCTAGTTAAGGTTCTTAAACAAATCTAATAAGTAGCCCACTTAATGAATCTACTTGCACCAATAGTTGCTTACTTTTTATTAAATATCTTTTCACCACTTTTGTAGAGGATGTAGATCTTGGTGTCTATGATCACCAAGTTTTTGTATTAGATGAGATCTTGCAGCTCTTTCTATAGGCTTCTTTGAACAACTTTATCTTCACCAAAATATGGTCTCCCTTTCATTAGCCTAGAGTTTTTGGTGGCTTGTTCTCCTCTTGTAGTCTCCTCCTTTTTGTTTTAGATGTGAAGATATATTTTATTTTGAAGTGGTACCTTCTTAATGTGAGAGGAAATATCTAGGTCTCTTGGATTTAGTATGTTTCTTTTCAATATTTTGTATTTCTTGAGGTCTTATGATATTTGGCACTCCCTACCAAATTTTTCTTCTTGGGCTTGTTTCTCAATGATGACAATTATTTCAAATCTTTCACTATCTCCAATAGTGAATTTCTCCAATGAGTTATCCTTGGAAATCTTTTGATAAATTATTCATCAAGGCTCACCAAGTCTTTTACTAGATGCTCATAGAGACCTCTCCAAGGACTTTGATTCCATAGCTCCTTTTGGTCTTCCTTGAGACCTTATATTCAATTTTCTTCTAGAAGTGTTGGTGGCAAGATCTTCTCTTGTATATTTGATTATGTTACCTTTGTATTTGAGCAAGACTCTCCTAGTCCTTCTTCATAAATGAGATATTCTCCTAATATATTTTGCTTTAGGTGATGGATTGAACTTGAAGAAGATACTCCTCCTAACCTTCTTATAGGAAGCTTTGGTAACTCACTGAATCTTTATGTTCCTTTAACAAAATACTAGTACTAAAATCTACTTCTAAATTAGATACTTTATTTTGAAGTCTTCTTTAGGATCAAGGCTTATGTGGAATTTATCAGTATCAAGGCTTTTGTGACCTTTTTCAAGATCAAGGACTCTATGGCATTTTTTAGTACCAAGGATTATGTGGCATTTTCAAAGCTTCTATGGCCTTTCATTCAAGGATTCTATGGCCTTTTCTTTTGGATCAAATATTCTATGGCATTTTATTTTGGATCAAGTCTACTATGGCCTTTTAAGGCTTCTATGGCCTTTTCTTCTTGTGAAGTTTCCAATCTAGCAATGGATATCTCTTATCTCCCAACTTCACCACAATTTTGCTCTAGAAGTTTCTTCTGTAGTATTCTTCTCTTGTAGTAATTAATATCTACACTATGAAAGTACTTCGACCTTTGGGTAACAAAGTTAAAATCTCATAGCTTTCTATTATAGGAGATGTCCCAATCATTTGAGAATCAATTCCCTTCAATAAAATAAACTTCAGATCAATTTATCTAGGTTTATTATATGAGCTTCACTAGTTGACTCATCAAAATAGTGGATCAAATGTTGAGTCCTAGTCTTCACAAGTTTTCCCTTGAAACTCTATGGAAATACTCTAGCCATATGCAATATCAGTATTTTATAATCTGATATTTCTTTTAATCCTAATATTGTGGCTCTCCTTAATTCTACCACCTAGACTCTTCTGAGTATTTTTGAAAATTACTTTTTCGATGGTGCATCAGGTTGACAAAAAATCAGGGTCAATGATAATGGTGGTTTTCCTATTGACCTACTATAGCTCTAATACCACTGTTAGCTTTTGATTTAGCATGTAATAGGAGATAGAAAAAACAAGAAGCAGAATGAAATGACATAATGTAAATCTACAAAATGACTAATATATCTATCTATATATCTATATATATATATTATAAATATTTTTATGAAATAGCTCTAGAGAAAATGAACACTCCATGAGTAGAGCTATTGCTCAAGAATAGGTATTGAGCATATTAAAATCCACTAGATTACATCACAATGCTACATCATGCCACTCTTATATATGTAATTGTATGCTATTCTATCTATATTTCTCTATATCTATGATCTATACCTATGGCCATTTATATAGGAAATAGGTTCCTTGGCCAACACTCTATCTAGATGTGCAAGGGATAGCTTACACATATACAGTTTGCACTTTGACACTTGTGCAGTTATTACATTTCATGAAGTAACTAGATAACTTCCCCCTAAAGTAATCTAATATCCTAAGTATGTATGAAGGTAAAGGTACATTTATATGATACAAATGATGTAATAGAATCTATTTCTAATAGTCAATGTGTGAAGGATAAACTATTTCAAGTAGTAGTGGAGGTGGAAAATGATAAAATGGGTCTCACAAATTAAATATACCAAGAAGAAAATGAGTTTATATTCATAAAAAATATGTAGAGCTTGATATAATGCATTTGGGGTAATGACAAGCTAGGCTGGTGCAAATTCGAGAAGAAGAATTGTATCCATGATAAATCTTGAGTGACCTTAATGAGCACCGCCTATGCTGAGGAATTTGACCTATTTTCAAAGGGAGATGAAAATCTTAAAATGATGTTATGTTGATTCATGGAATGATTGATGTCATTATATTTAACTTCATGGAATTCATGCTACGCTAGAAATTACTATTCTGATACAGCTTGGTGAGATTTTATTGGTGTAATGTGCATGGGTTAGTTCACAAATGAAATTGTATGGTATCATCTCTTGTCATCTAGTAGAAAATAAATAAATTGTTGAAATAAAATGTTGTGTAAGGATTTAGAAAGTTATGAAAAAAATGCACGAGGTGTTCTATGAAGCCTACAACTACATATGATAAATAATTAGCCTTGCAACAAAGTAGTAGGCTTTGTTATATTTAGAATGCTAAAGTCAATGGTGATATCCCAAATTTACTTTATAGTAGATGACGAATAAACTATGATTATGTTGGATAAAATTAATGTTTCATTGAAGTGGTGCTTTCTCTATTTTATAATAGGCACTTCCAATTGTTTATAGTTATTGGTCACGAACTATGACCTTTCAATACTAGCGTGTAATGTTTACTCCCCATAGAAAGTACTATAGATCACAATGATTTTCTCTAGCTAAAGGTAACATGAACAAGAATTGGGTTGTGTAAATTTGAACAGGACTATTCATTACTACACAGTAAATATAGGTTGTTTATTCAATCAATATCTTCACAAGATTTTCATTGAGGGGTTGGTAAAGGTAATTCCATTAATGAGAAGTTCCCTTAATAGGTTTGGATAGACTATAGAATGGTATATATTAGAAGAAATAGGAGTTTTATATATGTTATGTTCTCATGTAGGTGGAAGAAAAACATTGTGTTTGCACATGATGAGGTCAAGACAAAAATTGGATCTATAAGAGATGGGTATATATTTAAAATGATAATCATGTCATAGGCAAAAGTACCATCCCACCACTAGTACATGAAAGGAGCACTCAAGAAATGAGAAATACCTTAGATATTGGGAATAGTTCAATACCTTAATGTGGAGCTTAAATATTCTTCGAAAGGGGTTGTCCACCTAGATGTTATTTTTCATTGTTTTATGTGCAAAGGAAACCCATCCTTTAAGGTGAAGCAAATCCATTTGACCAAAGTGTTACAAAAGAAATATTTAATGAATGAAAATTATTAAGTATATCCATTATGCATTGGGGAAGGAAAGTGATACGAGTTGTAAAGTAATGACAGTTGGAATTTTGAAGCCAAGCGAAAGGGGGGGAAATGAAACGAAAGGGTATTGAAATTTTTAAAAACCCATGCAAATGCAAAAATGGGGGCTAGAATTTTTTGGAATAGGGAGGCATGAAGAGGGATTGGAAGGCTCTCAAGCTACTACAAACAAATTTCTTCTCACCTTGTATGCAACCAAAGAAGGTTTTGAATACATGTTTTATTGCATATTTTTCCCTACATGTATTGAGTTTATTTGATGATGTTTTATGCATGGATATGGTAGCATAATTTAATGTTTTTAATGCATGATTTTATTCCTCAAACTCTTGCACTTAACTATATTTAGATTGTGTGGATGTAGGTATAACTTGGTTTTGTTTTAGTGTTCACAATATTTTGTTTTTTTTAGAATAGGAGGAATTAATTTACAATAGCTCACTTTGATCACTTTTTCGCACTGTGGTTCCATCTTATTTTAGTTTTTTAATTTTTTCTTACCCTATATTTTTCATTTTTTTCTATTTTATTTTATTTAAGTTCCATCAAGCAATCAAAGCCCTAAAATGTTATATTATTTTGCACAAAAAAAATTAATAATAGGGGTTTTGAAGTAATTAGAGCATCCAAATAATTTTGTTTCTCAAGGCTAACATATCAAATTATTTGGAAATATTTATTTAAGGTTCCAAAATAAATTCTTGCACTCCACAAGTTCTATTATTTTAAAATTTGTTTAACAAAGCAAGACAAAATTTGTTAATAAAGCAAAATAAAATTTGTTTCACAAAACAAGATAAAATGGATTAAATCACCTTTCTGGGATTCACATTTCAAATTTGAATTTAGTAATTTTATTTCATGCTCAAACAAATATTTAAAAAAATATATAGAATTTGTTAAAAAATCTACTTAACAAAAGAAGATAAAATCTACTTAAAACATTTTGAGATAAAATGAATTAAATCATTGTTCCAGGATGGTCATAGAGGACCAATAATATTACATTTTATTTCTTTCAAATTTCATGAACAATAAAGAGCATAGAAAATCAAAGTAATACCAAACCACAAGCCCCTTTTTAATAGTTACTTGCACCTCTAAGGTATTTCAACACATTTTGCATATTTTCATAAGCATTCAAGCACACATTAAGCAAATAAGAACCTTGTAGAAATTTTGGATTTTTTTTGCAAGAGAGGATTTTCTAACAATAACTTGACTATGAGTATGGTTTTGCAATTGGATAAAATTATCACTCAATAGTAACCAAGTTAAAATACCACCTAATGCCAAAAAAGAGAGGCCTACGCCTTCAACTAGGTAGACTCGATAGAGTAATGTTAAAGAAGGGATCTAGGATGAGGATTAAAGAAATTCTAACAGAGAGGTAGAAAACCTCACTGCTATGGTTACCACCATGCAGGATCAAATGAAGCAAATATTGGAAACCATTGCAAACTAGAATTTGCAAGCTAGAGGTTTAGAGGTTAGCCAAGCCAATGAACTAACTGTGAAACAAATTAGAGGCTAGAGCTATTTTAGAAAAGGAACTGACTAACTTAAAAAATATTTGCATCTCCATATTTTGTGAAGAAGGAGAAGGGGATGTGGTTGAAGCCTAGCTGAGAGAATTATAATTTTATTTCACAGTTAAGGGCTACTCCCTAGGAACTCAAATAGTTTGGGCAACAATATACCTAGAATGAGTTGCATTAGATTAGTGGGAAACCTACCACAAGAAGATCAAAGATGTGAATATTAAATAGAAGAAATTTATTGTAATCTTCAATAAGAGGTTCCTAATATAGTATCTCCATGTGTTAAAATTTGAATAATTTGTCAACCTTCGACAAGGGACCAAAATAGTGGAGATATACTATATGAAGTTGATTCAATTGTTTAAATATGTAGCCACATATGATGAAAATATGAGGGTCCATAATTTTATCCTCGGATTAGAATCTAGGGTGAGACATGATGTAAACATACACAAGCCTAAGTCATTATAGAAGGTGTATGGCCTGGAAAAGAAGGTAGAGTCTCACTTATAATTCAACTATTCCATATTATGTGAGCAAGATCAGCAAGCACTTAGAAAAAGGAATAGTGAGGTATTCTTAAAATGGGAAGACAAACATGATCAAAAGGCCAAGAACCCCCTAAAATATAAGAAGATAAATGACAAGAAATAAATAAATTTCAATAAAACTTCAAAAAAAACCAACAACAATCCCAACAATGATAAATCTTGACCTCAAAATTTGCTAACTTTGGATCCAGTACATAAATCAGGGGAGCAAAAGCCAAAAAAACATAAAGGACCCAAGGATGGGTGTTATAACTGTAGAGGCCCTCATTATGCTAGCCAGTGTCCACATCAAACAGGGACAAGTACATCTACTGCTAAGGGAAAGGAACTCGCACACTGAATTTATGTTGCAACCAATAATAAAATACTAGAAGGGCAAGTTAGCCCATTGCTTGTGAAATGTGTGATTTTTCATAAGCAAGTGAATATTTTAATAAGTGATATGCCACAAATGCTAGGATATTTGGCCCAAAGTGTGGAAGGTTGAGTATTTTTGTAGGCAAACCTAATAAGTAAACCAATGTTTTTCAATGGTAGAGATTACTCTAACTAGTGGTTCCACTAAAGTTTATTTGTATGTAGATCCACTTCATACTTTTGATGTGATCCTAAGAATTGATTAGTTACAAGCTCATAAAGCCTTTATCAATTTCCAAGATAGATGGATCGAGTATTTAGAAAAGATATAGAAAGACTGATAATTCATAGCGGTAAGGATCGTTTAAACCCCAAATGTTGTCATATATGCAACTAAAGAAAGCCCTCAATAAGGGAGGAATAGTCTATGTCATAAAACTCAATTAAGTGGGAGAAGATAAAAAAATGTGATTTTTCATAAGTGATAGTGGAGCCACAAGTTTTATTTTTTTATTTTAGTAAGGGATATGCCAAAAATGCTAGGATATTTGGCCCAAAGGGTGGAAGGTCGAGTATTTTTGTAGGCAAACCTAATAAGTAAACCAATGTTTTTCGATGGTAGAGATTACTCTAACTAGTGGTTCCACTGAAGTTTATTTGTATGTAGATCCACTTCATGCTTTTGATGTGATCCTAAGAATTGATTAGTTACGAGCTCATAAAGCCTTTATCAATTTCCAAGACATATGGATCAATTATTTAGAAAAGGTATAGAAAGAGTGATAATTCATAGCGGTAAGGATCGTTTAAACCCCAAATGTTGTCATATATGCAACTAAAGAAAGCCCTCAATAAGGTAGGAATAGTCTATGTCATAAAACTCAATTAAGTGGGAGAAGATAAAAAAATAGAGGTGTTGTAAAAACACCCAATTTTGTAGGACTTTAAAGATGTGTTTCTTGAGGATTTACTTGGAATTCCTCTTGTACAAAAATTTTATTTTACTATTGAACTTATACCAAGAGTAGAACCTATCCATAGATATCCATATAGTATGAATCCTATTGAGATGTGAGAATTAAAAGTGTAACTACAAGTATTGTTATAAAAGGGATTGATAAAACCAAGCATGTCACCATGGGGTGCACTAATGTTATTTGTTAAAAAAAAAAATTCATTATGATTATGTATTGACTATAGAATGCTTAACAAGACTACAATCAAGAACCAATACTCTTTACCTAGAATTGAATATATGTTTGACCAACTAAAATATGCCACGATATATTCAAAAATATTGATATAAAATTAGGGTACCACCAATTAAGAATATGTGAGGAGGACACTCACAAAATGATATTCAAAACTAGGTACGAATATTATGAGTTTATAGTCTTGCCCTTTGGGCTAACTAATACCCCAACTGCATTTATAAATCTAATGAACAATGTGTTCAAGAGGCATCTGGATAATTTTTTCCTCATATTTTTAGATGATATCTTAATATACTCCTAATATAAGGAGGTGTATGATAAACATCTCAAGATCGTATTACAGTTTTTAAGGGAGAACCAACTCTATGGAAATCTAGAAAAAAGTAATTTATTTGTATTGAAGGTACAATATCTTGGGAACATAATATCTATAGAGGGAATTATGGTGGACCCAAAGAAAATTAAAGCCATTATAAATTGGCCACCTCCTACCAATGTGATAGAAGTGTGAAGATTCATGGGGATGATGGGCTATTATAGATTTTATATAAAGGATTACTCCAAGATTGTAGCTGTAATAACTAACCTCCATAAAAAGGGAAAATAATTCAAGTGGATAGAAAAGTGTGAGATTGCCTTTGCATTACTAAAATAGAAACTCACTATAATACCAATATTAAAAATTCTAGACCCTCAAGGAAACTTTTCAATATGCATAGACGCATCACTAGAAGGGTTAGGAGGAGTACTATCGCAAGATGAGTCATTAGTAGCATACACTTCAAGGAAGCTTAAGAAAAATAAAATTAATTATGCTACGCAATACTTAGACCTAGTTGTAGTGGTGCACTCTCTAAAAGTCTAGTGTCATTACTTGATAGGAAGGCCCTTTTAGTTTAAAAATGACCATTAAAGTCTGGGGTATATATTCACCCAACCTATACTCAATGCGATACAAAGGAGATGGGTTGAGTTTCTCACTGAATATGACTTTGAAATTGAATATATAAAGGAAAAATAGAATAATTTTGTTGATGCCTTAAGCAGAAGGAAGCATATAGCAGATATAAGTAGAAGTCACATAGATCTAATGGATCAAGTGAGGAAGAAGCAATCTCAAGATGAGTATTGCAAGGAAATTTGAACTAATATGAGCAAGGATCCTAAGGGTAATAAGGATTTTAGCATGAACTATGACCTTTTGTGCTACCAAGGTAGGATTTTTGTATGAAAATGGGTGATTTAAGGAGGCTAATAATACAAGAAGTCCATAGATCCCCTTATTATGCACATCATAGAGGGAACAAAATGAGGGAAAACATGAAAAGAACCTTCTTTTGGATAGTAATGAAGAAGAATATTATCAATTTTGCTGCTCAGTGTCTTGAATGTTAGAAGGTTAAGGCTAAATGCAAGCATCCTGCAAGACAATTGTACCCACATGATATACCCATCCAAAAATGGTAGATCATATCTATGAACTTCATAGTAGGATTACCCAAGACTAGGTATTAACATGATGTAATCCTTGTAATAATCAATAGATTGACTAAGGTTTCACATTTCATACTAGGAAGCATCAAGGATGATGCTCAAGTAGTGGCTAACAGGTTTACCAAAGAGGTTATTTCGATTGAATGGGTTTCCTAAAATGATCATTTTAGATAGAGATTCCAGATTCACTTCTAAATTTTGGAAGGTCCTACATTGTGTAATAAGAATAAAATTGATTAATGTAAATAAAGAGATTATATATTTTTTGTTTAATTAAAGAAATAGAATATTGATTAATGTAAATAAAGGGATTATAGTTTATTTTGTTAATTAAAGGAATGGGGCTTTGATTAATGTAAATAAAGGGATTACAGTTTATTTTGTTAATTAAAGGAATGGGACTTTGATTAATGTAAATAAAGGGATTATAGTTTATTTTGTTAATTAAAGGAATGAGACTTTGATTAATGTAATTAAAGGGATTACAGTTTATTTTTTTAATTAAAGGAATGAGACTTTGATTAATGTAAATAAAGAGATTATAGTTTATTTTGTTAATTAAAGGAATGAGACTTTGATTAATTTAAATAGAGGAATTAATGTTTATTTGGTTAATTAAAGGAATGGGACTTTGATTAATTCAAATAGAAGGAATATAGATTATTTTCTTAATTAAGGAATGAGACCTTAGTTATTTTAAATAATGGTTTTGTTATGATTTGATTAAAGTAAGACTTGTGATCTAGTTGTATCTGTTGAAATGACTCTCTTTGAGTAAATGAGAGATAAGAATAGAAATGAGGAAATTATTATGATATCAACTAGATAGTAGATGGTTGAATGCTTTATTTAAATTTGTATAGTTGCAATTTGGCAAAGTAGTAAATGCACTGGTTTCATGTTACTAGTAGATGCATTTAAATGCATGTCTTGCATAGAACTATGATCTACCATGATCCCCTACTACCCTCCAAATGAATAATGAAAATACAAGGAGGACCAAAGAGGACAATTGGAGCCAATGCACTGGTTTGATTTATAATTGCAGTAATTTATTCATGCTCAAAATAGACTAGACTTGTAGGGAGAAATCCTTAGATGGACATGGATGTATTACTTATTCTTTTAAAAGTATGGAGGTTTTACCATACTTGGATAGATGTAATAGTTTATTGAATGAATGAGGAATGTATCTTAAATTTATTGTTATGAAGTATCTATGCATTGTTATCTATATTTCTCTTTTATTTAATGTTTATCTTCATTTAAATGTTGTTTCCTTTCTAAGTACTTCTCTTATGCTTTATGGAATTTGTTCCTTGATTTATTAAATAGATAGAGCTATTCTTGTCTTCTTGCCAAAAATAAAAGTTACCTAAGATATTGAGACCTCTTAGGGTGAACATAGAAAAGGATCTAAGAGATTAAGACCTCTTAGGGTGAACATAGAAAGGACCTAAGAGAGTAAGACCTCTTAGGGTGAACATGGAAAGAACCTAAGGGATTAAGACCCCTTAGGATGATGTTAACTAAGTAAATTGATTGCTTACATAAGAGTTAAGATAACTCGTCGTAAAGATGAGATAGACAACTTAACTTGTAATATACATAGCATACCTACATAGATAGACTTGTGTATGGTATGGTGATGGGTGTATACCTTTGATTGTACTAAAGGTGATAAGTTAGCTCATCAAGAAGGATGAGATAGATAGCTTATCTATGGAACACATAATATGCTTACATAGATAGATTTGTGTAGGATATTAAATGTTATGTAACTCTTTAGGAAATTTGGGAAACTTAGAAAACTTAGACAATAGATTAACTAAATGTGGATAGGGGTTTCCGAATCTCTCCTATAATAATTTTTTTTTTTTTTCTTTTAGCTAGTTTTTGAGTCATTACAAACCTAGTGACAATAACCAAGAGGTAAACTAAAAGACAACCTAGAAATGTTGTAACAACCCAAGTATACTCGCCTAGTTGCACAACTCACTCTAGCTCACTAGTTCCGTAAGGTAAATTTTTTGTCTAACTTTACAAACTAGACTCAGACTAAAGGATTGTTTTTTTGAGTTAACTAGTTTAATGATCACCCAATATTTAATCCGTACGAGGTATAATATGCTACTTTCAAGAATTAGGACCATAGGTGACCTCCCAAGTGGACAAGACCAATCAAATCCTATAGAAGATGTATTTTTATGGATCTATCTTCTAAACATCTTGTTCTGACATGAGCACAAATCTATATATGGGGCTATCCTCTAGAGCCCATAACACCTAGAGGGTGGATACATACTCTCCTCATCCCTTAACATAAGGAACCTCGGTCTAAATTGACCAACTTATTCTAGACTTAACATGCAAGGGGGTTACCGTATATGCTTAGTGCCCAGTCAATTGTCCACTTTACTGGAGTCAACTAGGACAATGCTATTGATCTAGATATGGACCTGGTATCACTTATCAAGATTATGATCAATGCAAAAATTATCCCATACCAGCTATTATGGATTATTATAGCTTCTAGATCTTTTTATATCTCTCCTCATCATAAATTGAACAAGGACCCATCATTGTGCTACTCATACAATGACCTAGAGGAGACATCCCATACCATCCCTTGTTACCTTCACGTCCTGACATATTTTGTCAGAAATGCAATCGTTCTTGAATCATAGTGATTACCTAACTTGTAATTATTGGTATTGGGTATTTGGTGTTATTCATCCTTCATGATGAGATTGGTATGAATTTTCTTAGGAAAGGTTCTCAACTAACCTCCTATTTATCATAAATTTAATATAATTTCTTTTTTTTTTAGAAATACTTGTTTAATTCTAACACATACCTTAGCAAAAATACCTTTCTAATATAGAAACTAAATTATGAATTCATAAAATAAATAAACTTCAATTACTTTCCTCATACAAAATTTAAAGCATGAATTTCATAAATTAATTAAACTTTATTTATCCCTTATTCTAATAATAATTAAAAATAAATTTAAAGTATTTTCAATTTTCAATTAACATAGCTATAACATTTCAATTAACATAATAAAAAAGCAATTTTATGAAAGTCTAATTACGTACAACAAATTTCCTTCTAAAAATTCACTTCTAAATACAACATCTTTATGAGGGTCAAATTAAATATAGCTAAGACTTTTTAAGCCTCTTGTAGCTTCTTTAATTAATCTACCTGTACCATGCAAAAGACTAGCATCTAATGCTATAATAATTGAACATCATACAAAATTGGGTATGCACAGAAATGACAAAAAGACAAAAAAAAAATAAAGCTTATAATATTTTGATCAATAAATAATATATCCTGATAAACAATACAACATGAAAATAGACTAGGCAACATAAAAACAAAAAAGAAATAGAACAAGGAGGCCTCTCTTGATGAATAAGAGGACGCATAAGAAGATGTAATGATTAGCAATAATCAAGAAAGTACAAGAAACATATTGAACCTATGTTAAACATGAAATAACATCCTATAAAGAAAGAAATTGCATGAAAATGCTAATTATGAAAGAAAGGAAACAACAAAGCAAAGCAAGAATGATATAAAATGACTAAAAATCCTAAATGCATCATCTCTAATGAAGTCAAATTCAGATATAGCTAACCTAATCCCTTGGCATCTTTATCCTATCTACCTTAAAGCTTAAAATATAAAATCATTTCCATGCACATATAATAATAGTCATCTACTCAACGGTTATAAAAAAACATTATTCTCTCTTTTGTAATAAATATGAACATATCTAAAATAAAGTAACTTAAGTCTTAGGGTCTTAATGACGTCTTTACAACTCTATTTCTAAAGGATTCATTAACAACTTATTTGTTCTTTACTTTGGTGGACTTTATCTAAGCTTCTACTTACTAGACCTACATAACACATTATTAATTTACAAGTTTGAATTAGCTTCTAGCATTGTTTAATCAAATACATCTTGAAAAGTGATAGCAAATAATGCTCATTAGGCAATACTCTTTAGAGGTTGGAAAACAATTTTTGCAAGCCCTTTATAATTTAAACCAATAGTAATATCCAAGAAAATAAGATATACATATAATATAAAGTAATAGAGAAATTTTATTAGTTTATTTTAGTAAGAATGATTTTTTTTACTATCAAGTATGAAACCATAAAGTAGTACACTTTAAATATTTAAGCATGAGTCGATTAAGAAACTAAACTTCAATAATATTCAATTCCATAAACTTAAATTCAATAAGTAAAGTAACACTCTTAAAAGAACATGAGAGTTTTCTCCTCCTAACAAACTCTCATAACCTCACATTAAATACATATATTTGATAACCAATTATTCGATCTTAATAGGTAGGTTTAATATTCTATAAAATAATGCATTGATAGTCTTTCATTTAACCATTCAAACTAATATTATACTAAAGTAAAAGAATAAATCAATACCTCATGATTTCTAAAAGGAGTCTTCAAATAAAGTAATACAACATATTTAAGCTCTGTATCTAGAAAATTCACCTATAGTTTTTTATCTTCAATATAATGAGTTTTATCTAAATTCCATGCGATGAATTAAAACTCATTCTTGAAGTACGTAGCCAAAAAAATCAGGTTTCAATCATGATTAAATATTTAAGTACTCAAATAATTAAGTAATCACAACATAAGCATTTCTTTCATTGCATTAGCAACTAAAAAATATCAAGTAGTGCTCATTGAACTGTGCTTGACTCAAGGATTTTAAAAACAATACAACCCTATATATCGTATGGCATAATGACGATGCCATAATCAATTTATAAAAGAAAGTAGAAATTCAATAATTCATTAGCAATCAAAGGACATTTATGTCAAAAACTTTAACAGTCCAAGGTAAACTCTGTTGAGAGGATTTTTTTTGAGGTCCTAAGATTCAATTACTTTGGCAATACACAAAAACTAAATATGCTTTATCCAAAGATAATAATATAAGGTGTTTTGAGCACTTGATTAAATATATTGGAATTGATTGAATGTTTTCACAAGAGCATTTAAGAGAGAATATAAACCATGCATATAAGCTAGAAAATAGAATGATTAAATAAACTTAGAGAAGATGCATTTCAATTTGATAATGAAAGTTTGCTTCCTCCAACCAATATAATCCTTGGGTTCCTCAGGCCTGATTATTATTCAGTCGATAGTGGTGATTCTCCTCTTGATGAGCTACCTGGTAAGTGCTAGACATGACGCTAACCCAGTAAAAGGCCTTCTCCATTTAGCCTGCACTGGAGCTTCCTCGAGGAGGGTGGTTTTGGGGATCAAAATGACCATTTTGAAATACAAAATGAATGCATCTATGTGCTTAGTATTAATGCTATGCAACTAGATTATATTGAAAACTTAAAGCAATGAGCACATACATATGAGGTAGTTTAATAATGCACTGCAACACACATATACAACAACAAATATTTGTTTTATAAAATATGAATACATTAATAATAGGTATAATGGTTGTAGAGTATAGCTTACAAGTATATAAATAAAATAGTTTAATACTTATATTAAAGTAAAACCCACTGAAGTAAGTTCTATGGAGAATACAAGGTGAGATGATTTGTTTTGACACAAATATTGTAATCAAGATGATAAGCTAATACAATAATTAGGTCTTTGGTTGATATTTCACATAGATAAAGAATATTTAAGAAGGAAGGTTGATCATATACAATAGCAAGAGTTATATAAAAGCAATTTTAGAGCATAGCATTTGCAAAAAAATATAGAATGTATTGAAAGCATCTTATATTATTTTCTCCCTATGTATATAACAATTGGAAATAAAAACAACCTTACAAATGTTCTAGTGTAGTCTAACACAAACAACTCATTTTACAATTTATCATAATTCAGTAATATAGGCAATGAAAAATATTTTAAGCTACTTCATACATATATCATCAAATACTAAGTTTAACAAGGTCAACCTGGTAAATATTCTACTTGGTTATACCAACTTCCTTTACTCAACTTGCTTTGAATATAAGATGATGCTAGATTTACTAAATGAATGTAGTTGCCTATTTTAATAGAAAGCTTTAACATGCTTCTAATTTTAACCAAGAATTCTAGTCTATCAAATAAGGGATAAAATATGTCATAGACAAGCTAGTCTTCCCATCACGAACATCTGACATCAAACAAAGTAATGTTGGAGCATACAAAAACCCAATCTACATCTTGCTTAGTCATTTGACATGGAAATAAGATAGATATTTACTTCATAAGTTATTTCCAATCTTAATCACATGACTTCATTCACATTAATAGGGTACCCTTTAACATACCAGCAAAGCACAAATAAAATAAGATTTAAGTGGCCAATCTCTCTAATATGTTTTTTTGATAGATTTGGCATACAAATCATAATACAATTGGTATTATCAAAAGTGGTTAATCTTTCAACCAAACCTCGTAAGGGGGCGGAGGTCCAAGGTTCAAATCTCAGGCCTCGTCAAACTAAATGCTTGTCCCTTTACTAGTGCTTTCAACGACGTAAAAGGTTTAAAATAATTATGGCATGGTGGTTATAGGGGTGGACTGTGCGAAGATCTATGTGGTGGCTTTTAGGGCAGATAATGCATAATACTATGGTGGCCATAAAAGTCAGAATAACCTACCCAGAATCATGGCAGCTACCAATTCCACCATGTAAATTAAAAAAATAATGGTTAATCTTCCAACAAAACTTAAATAATCAAGTCGAATACTTGAAATCAAGTAAATAAATAGATTTCTCATTTTATTCAACACCATTCATCAAATCATAAAAGATCAATTTGCATTCAAATAGAAAATAGATACCCCGACATGTGGTTCTTAAACTAAATTATCATCAACTTTTGCTAATTGTCTCCTCCTCCCTTTCCAAACCCCCCATATGAAAATTAAAATCCCTCCTATTCATTTCTCCCTTCTCCTCATTCTAGAAAAACACTAAGAAGATCAAACAAACCAAACAACTGGACTACATGCAAAAGCTTATCTCATGTATCTGCTAGGTGGAATTTTAAAACAACCATAAAAAAATGCATGTAAAGGCTTGTCTTCGTATCTGCTAGGTGGAATTTTAAAACAATCATAGAAAAATACATGCAACATTATGCATACATAAATAAATAAAAAGAGTATTTATTAATTAATTATTTTAATTATTATATTTTATTAAAGTTTTTATTATTTCATTAATTAATAAATAATAGATTATAAAATAAAATATTTCACTACCATTAAATCATCCATTTGGTTTATGCCTCTGATTCTTCTTCCCATACTAACAATCTAATGTTTCAATCTACCAAAAGAGAATACCTCCCATGCTTTGGCATTTTCCTTGCCATCGAAGGTTTAAAATATTTATTTATTTAGAGGCATGGAATATATATAGCACACAATCCAATAAATAAGACATACACACAATGCAAGTCAAACATTCAAAATGCACCTATATGAATGCAATTGTGTGAGCTTCCATGTACTCATGAGTCATGGTGATATTTTAAGTCACTATCATTTCTCATCTTATCTTTTTCAATCAACCTTTATTTATTCATTGGAGTGTACCTGGTCCTATAATCACAAAAGCTATCAGTAGTACCACATTCTAGGACCAAAAAGCAAGTATAACTTATCAATCCATTTGTAAATAATAACTATGCTAGGAGGGTTGTTACAAAGGTAGACCAGATGGAGGTAATTTAATCTAGCTAAACTAGGGCTAAAAGAGCTAGAGGTAACAAAAGAAAAATCTAGTACCAAAGCCAAATCCAAATCCAAAGCAAGAGCTAAAGCCAAAACCAATATCCAAAATGAAATCCAAAGCTAGTGTAAGATCTAGAGTAGGAGCCAAAGCAAGAACCATGGTATAATTGCATCCTACCACCTTAGGTAGTCCAAATTAAGGTAGGGTAGTACTATTTATTTGTTATGTCAAATAATGTAATAAGAGGGGGATGTTAGCATAACCAATTACATTATCTACATACATATTTGAGATAACAAATATTATTTGAGCATATTATTAATGCATTATTTCATTCCTATATGGAGGTTGCAATGAACTGATATTGAAATATATGTAGATCTAATGTACAAAAAATAGGATGATAATAAAATAGATAATATATTTCTATGCTTAAGATATATCTCCAACAATACATAGTTATATTTGTGCACATATGGGTGAAAAATATCTCTCAAGAAAGATGTACTTCCTTCTTATCATTAATGAGTTTTCTAGATATGTGTTGTACATTATTCACACTAAGGATGAGGTCTTTGATAGTCGATAGATTCAAGACCTTCAAGGCTCTTGTTGAGAATCAATTAGATAGGAAATTCAAATGCCTATGGATAAATTGGAGAGATGAGTATGTTAATTATGGTTTTGATGTTTTTATACTTTTTCATGGGCCTTCATATTAGAGGATTGTTCACTATCCTCAATAGAATAGTATGGATGAAAGAAAAAATAGGGTGATAATGGATTTGGAATAATGTATAATTCATTACAAAGGGATGGATTATAAATTTAGGGTTGAGGTTATTACTTATGCATCATACATCATCAATAACTTTCCTACCAAGGTAATCTTGGTCATGACACCTCTTAAGTGACTAATAGAGGATAAATTTAATGTGTCTCAATTGCATATCTTTAGGTCTTTAGCATGGGGTTAGATATCAAAAAATCCTTTGAAGAATGAGGCATAAAGGATTCATAAGTGAATTTTAATGGGGTATTCAAATACATCAAAAGCATATTGTCTTTATGATCCTTAATGGCTTGAGGTTTTAATTTAGAGAGATGTCATCCTTCATGAGGTTTTACTAGGTACTCCTTCCACCCCATAAATTTAGATTTTGGAAAATGTTCCTTCTAATCCTTTGACCATCTAATAATTAGATATTTTTTTCAAGATTTTGGTTTACTCTATTCCCATTATATCATCTTGTTCATCTTCTCCTTTAATTTCTCCATGTTCATATTCAAGTGGAGGTATGTCACCTATTGATTTGATCACTTCATAGGCAACACCAAAGGTAGGACATTCTTCTCTAGGTTTAGCACATGAAGAGAAAGACACATAAGTTCAAAGTGATTCAACCTTGCATGATGAGGTCAGTGGCAATATTGAGTTATAATATTTATTTTTAGCTTTTGATCTTGAGTTGCTACAAAATATATATAATCCTTCCTTAGTTTGTCCAACATCCAAGTAGGTTAACATGCTACTAAAGGATGCTTTGCCTATTTTTCTCTTGAGTTACATCAAAAGGCTTCTTCTTGAGAAGTACTTTTTAAGGTAGAATATTCCCAAGATCCTTTCACATATTCTTGAGCTAAGGGAAGACTAGATTGGGGATATGTTATGTTGGTAGAGTGTGAGGCTCTAGTGAATAATACAACTTGTAAGTTGGTTCCTCTTCAAAGAGGGAAGAATGATGTTGGTTGTAAAAGGGTCTACATGGTCAAAATGTACTTCAGATGGCTAGGTAGGTAAGCACAAGACATGTATTATTGCTAAGGAATTCTCTCAACAAGGAGTGGACTATTCTTTGAAATTTACACCAAATGGTAATATGGACTTAGTCATGATGATTCTCTTTGTTGTCGCCTCATATGAATGGAAGGAACATCAAATGGACATGAAGAGTAGATCTCTACATGGAGATTTTTATGAAGACATCTACATTCAATAGTCATCCAATTTTGAGATTGAGGAATCCAGTCCTTTGGTTTGTTGTTTGACAAGGTCTTTGCATGGACTTAAGAAGGATTTCCTATGCATGAAATGAGAAGATCCATTCCTTTTTCTTTAGTTCTAGGCTTCATCGATATGGGGCTAAACATGATGTTTACATCAAACATTAGTATGGGGAAACTTTTGTGATTGTGTTATATGTTAACTAATTGGTCCTCACTAGTAGCCCTTATACTCTAATGTAGAATATGAAATCATGACATCATTCCACTTTTGATATGACAATTTGGATCTTTTGCAATTTATTTATTTATTTTTAGATTGATCTAGCATCACCATTTTCCATCCCAAATGTGCTTTGAATTTTATTCAATTTTTTAGGATGGAGGATTGTAAGTTTTCTCAAACTCCATATGCTTTAGGCCTAGAGCTTCAAGCTAATTGTACCTATCCTTTGGTGGATTTTATGTTGTATCAATCTCTTGTGGAAATATTTCTCTAGATTACTCACACTATACCCCATATAGATTTTTCTATAAGTTA
Source organism: Wollemia nobilis (assembly GCA_028583015.1). Taxonomy (NCBI): domain Eukaryota; kingdom Viridiplantae; phylum Streptophyta; class Pinopsida; order Araucariales; family Araucariaceae; genus Wollemia; species Wollemia nobilis. The sequence continues at coordinate 90,535 of JAQPPZ010000362.1, forward strand.
TTGTTTTATATATATATGTTAGCAACCTTAGGAGAGTCACTTGCCAATATCTACGAGAATTATTATATACATTTGAGAGACCTATAAAATGGGTATTCACTACTATATTGTCCTCAAATTTTGACAAGATTTCTAAATGTTAATTGGGCTGGTAACTTAGACGAGTGATGGTCAACCATAGGCTTTGTGTTCTATTTGAGGTCTAGCCTAGTTTCTTGGTGTTCTAGACATGAATCTTCTATTTTTCAAATTTTAATAGAGGCTAAATATTTTGCTACCAATGAGGAAACTAAGCATCTTAGGTGGATGCTCATAATTTTGGATAAGATTGGCATTCCTCATATTTTTCTAGTTACTCTTTTGATGTGATGATTAGAGAACCATTGAACTTGTCTACAATCTTGTTTTCTATTAGTCAACAAAGAACATAGAGATATGGATACTATTTATAATATTGCTTCATTCATGTGGGATGCTTGATCTAGTTTTTTACCTTGATCAAAGTAGGCAATGGATATGCTAAACAAGGTCATGCCCAAGATCAATTTTGTATGCATACACAATATTTTTGGAGTTAAAGAGTGTCCCTAAAGGGAAGATGACAAGTATGGGTCTATATCTATGTTACTTATTCAACATAATGAGGGATGTTTCAATAAGCAGTGGTTAAGCTTCTTTTGAGGTAACAATCAAGTTATGTACTTATATTGATCATATTTATCATTTGGACTCATGTAAATCTTAGAAAGTGTTCATTTTTATTTTTATAATATGTTATTCCTAAAGGTCGATCTCACAACCTTAACCTAAAAGGTAAATTGTATTTGGGTATATATACCCCTTCATACAAACCATTTTTCTTGTTGGTTGGAGTGCAATTTTATTTCCATTTAATGCAATTATTTAGTGTTCATAGACACCCCCAATAGTTTTTCATTTTTCATTCTTTATTTTATGTATTACTTTTTCAAGAAATACTATGTAATGTTTGATTCCATTTGTTTCTAAAAATTGCTATATAATCTAACAATATTAAAATAAGATGGTAGACATTGAGGACTACCATAGATAATTTATCCCCAACACTATAATAGGTCCTTGAAATAATATCACCAAATGTGAAGAGCTCAAAATATCATGCAATTTGAAAAAAAGGCTCAAAATGCTTTTGTGTGCAAATGATATGGCCTCCAAAATATTTTTCTAATAACCCTCAAAAATAAAAATATTGACCTTAGAATTCTTAGAAATTCTATGCCTAATATCAAGCTCAAACTTGGCATTCACTCATTTATTGGTGTCTACCATTTAATATATGTCATCTAGTCGTCTATAAATTGTAGGTTTAACACATGTTGAAGTGTTATTTGTAGGAGTATAGACACACATAAATATATAACATTTATATGTTTTGCAAGATATAGTTGTTTCAGTTTCCATATTGGCCCGTAATTCATGCCATCCATGAAATAGAAGAATATTGCTCTAAGAGATTTAAACCTGATTTTACAAGGACCTCAAACCATTGCATTAGCCAAGGTGTCAATGCATACATTCTAGATTTAAATGTGCCTCCACTCTTAATAATGGTAAAACCACTTAAGCCAAAAGAGCAATATGATTTTTTATAAAAGGGAATAAAACTCTTGACTACTTGCTCCCAATGCTTTCGTAGCATGGTGACCAACATAGTCATGTCAAAATTGTCTATGCCTCCTTAAATAAGATCATATAACTATATTAATAAGAGCATTACTTGTCAAAAAATGTAGGCATAGGTTTTAAGACTAGAACCTTTCCACTCTTTCCCTCCACACATATAAACAAGCACTTATGTGACCAAGTTTCCATGCCTTCCAATTAGTTAGCAAATACTAATCACATTCTTATTTTCATATTTATCCAATGAAGAGAAGATAAAATATAAGGGCCACATATCAAACATAGATTCATCCTAATAAAAACATCATAAGCATTCCTATATAACCATCTTGGTAGCTTTTATGAACATGAAAACATATTTTTGTTTCTCCTTAGATAGTTATGACACACTCATAGCAACAAGAGCATGTAAAAATAATGAAGGAAGCACACATGAATTTGTACCAAAATTCCAAAATAAATGGTGTATGTGTAAGAGGTTCAAATAGAGTAGATTTAAATTCAAAACATAAAATTACTTCTAGTTTTCTAAATAACATGTTGTGGCTTCCCTATCAAGAAAAACAAAAGTACTCATCATGCAGTACTAAGCTTAATCTACATACAAACCTCAATAATAACTAAACACACAAAGGATAAATAATTTTTTTTTGGAATAGATGGAGGAGTGGATGAAAATTCAAGTATGAAGAGCTTATTTTTACCTCTTATACCCAAAGCCCTTATTATATTTTAAAGAGTAGCAAGCTCTAAAAGTCAAAAGAAGGATTGAAGGCTTCAAATTAACTTTCTATGTGACATGTACCCACTTTGTTACCATCTTAAAACTCACATTTATTTCCATAAATGAGTAAAATATATCTATCCCCTTAAATATTATATAAAAAATAAGATATAATGAAAGAAAAAACTACATAATAGACAATCATAGTCACCATAAAGAGAATGCATCAATGGGCTTGCTCATAAGAAGTTTCATCCAAATCAAAGTCTTTACCAATGGACAAAGGCCTCCCATTGATTATATTTTCTTCATCCTTGTCACTCCATACCTCATTACGACCAAGGTGATCGTCAAATGCTTTCGTACCTCTCATATATTCTGAAAAAAATAAAACATATTCCTTGACAAGATAATGTTCGAAAATATAATCTTTGGGCCTAGTTCAATTCTTTACATACCCCTTAAAAATATTCATAATTCTAAGAAAGGAAAAAAACAATTTTTAATAGATGAGACTCTACAAAAATTAGAAAAATAGTGGTTTATGAAACTGATGAAAGCATATAAACCTCTTGAAAAGGTACATCCATCAATATTGTACAGGTCCATATAGACAAACCTCCCACACCAAGTGAATAGTTAGGTGCACCATGATATCAAAAAATGAAGGGGGAAAGTACTTTTCAAGCAAAAATAACATATCCATGACCTCTTTCAATAATTTCTCTATTTTTACGAGATCCACCACTTTAGCACATATATCCTTGTAGAACATGCATAATTGAAAAATGGTTTGTCGCACTAGCTTGTCAAGCAAAATGTCTTAGTGCTACCAAAAGAAGTTGATGCTTTAGAACATGGTAGTCATGTGATTTCAGGCCCTAGACCTTAAATTATTTTATAGAAAAACATTTTCTAATATTTGAACTATAACCATTTGGTACTTTCATATTGTATAGTGTAGAACAAAACCTTTCTTTATCAACCTTTGATACATTGTAGGGTGTTTGGTGGAAGATATGTCTTGTTTCCATCCATTACTAGCCACAATGTATTCTTGATATCCATATTTTTTAAATACTCATAGGGGTTTTTACCATATTTTTACTTTTCATTGATACCTAGCAGTGTTTTGAATAGGCTTTTGTAGATATTTTTCTCCACATGCATCACATCCAAATTGTAATAAACTAGAAGACGTTGTTCATATATAGCAACATATAACAAAATTACTCAATATTGAGAGACATAACAACAAATACAGAAAGAAAGTTGCATGTCATACCTCCCAATATGATAGATTGAAGAATATAGATTTATTCTTTCATTCTACTACAGGAAAAAACACAATATCCCCATCCATGTGTTTCCTTTTATTTGAGTTGCTCTTTCCCCAATTTGGTGGGATTTCCTATACTATTTTTAATATTTTTGTCCCATTTAAAGATTTGGGTGGTTTATCAAGCTCTTGTTTGCCATTGAAAGATGTAATCTAATAGTGAAATGAATGATCTAGAGGAATTAATATCTTGTGATCCATATAAGTCATATTTCTACTACATTTAAGATATTCTGCATAGGTGTTCTCCCTACATATTGGACATGCTACCTTTCCCTTTGTCATACATCCTGAGAGGTTTCCATAAGCAGGAAAGTCATGGATAGCCCACATCATTATTGCTCTCATATTAAATGTAGTATTGGAAAATGCATCATATGTTTCTGCTCCTTTAGTCCATAGTTCATGCAAGTCATCAACCAACGACTGTAGATAAACATCAATATCATTGCCTGGTTTCTTGGGACTAGGTATTAACAAGATGAGCATTGAATGTTTCCTCTTCATCCACATCCATGGTGGGAGGTTGTAAGTAACCAACACAATGGGCCAACAATTGTAAGTAGTACTAAAGTCAGCAAAAGGGTTGAACCCATCGGTTGCCATTGCAAGTATACACTATGTGGATCATTGAAAAAATATTTCCACTTAACATCTATAGTTTTTTACATTCAAGAATCGACTGGATGTTGCATATTACCATCTGAACTTCTGTGCTAGGAATGCCATCTCATATTCTCTGTAACCTTTGTAGAGATACAAGAAGAAAGCAACTCACTTCAATCACATCTAACAATGTTGAAAGAAACAAACACAACAAAGCTAATGATATAATAATATACCTTACCTATACATTATCTTCAACATTGGTATAGTGGGGAAATATATCAATACCTTCGTAGGAACATTAATGCATAGATTTTATGAATGAGGGTCAACTTTCCATAGAGATACACCACATGTTGGGTAAGCTTGATTCATTTCATGATCTTTACAATATAAAAACAATCATTGATACATACATGTATCATTACATAATCTAATCCCAATGGCCTCATCATTTTCTTCATTGCATATGTGGACTTTGGAATTGTATTTTTGATTGGGAGCATATCTTTCAAAAACTCTAGTAAGTTGCCAAAGATTTTGTTCGACCAACCATCAATAGCTTTGTGTACTTTGTACAACTTGGGTATAATGGTCGTTTGGCATCTTTGAGAAACCTATGATATTCATTAGTCAAAACTACTAAACTAGATTATTAGAACTCAACATCATGATCTCGCAATTCTTATCCACTCTCTAAGAAATTGTTATTGAACAATCAGTATGCATCATTGACCATTCCAATGATGTCATCTTGTACATATTTGATAATTGGACCCTCATCAGTGGTAGAGCATGTTTTTGATGCATATTTTTCAAAACTAGAGGGTTTTTTCCATGCAAAACAAACTCGGTATATGTCTTGGTAATCCCGTGCTAAATCAAGTGGTCACAAACCTCTGAAAAACCAAGAGTTTCCATATTTGAGCACTTTCAACATGGACACATTGAATTATTTCTTGCAAAATATAGGAATTGGTGAACCCCAAAATAATAGTCCTCACTATTTCTACAAACAGACCCTCAAAAAAAATAAAAAAGTATAGTTATACGAGGATCTGATCGAAAGCACAACTTTTCTTTGTTAATGGAGATAACATAGTTGAAATACTTGGCTACTCCTAGGTAAGCTTTGTCCATGATACTTGATGGATAAAATATTGACCCAATTGACTTCGCTATATTTGTTGCTTTGAGTCTTGAGGATGATCCAACTATTAAAAGTAAATACAATAATCTTGTTTTCCAAGCACAACCTGCACAAAATAGAAAATGGTTCAAAGGGAGAAATGGGAGACACTAGGATTTAAATCTAGTCTCTTTTTGTTTGAGTGGTTTAATATAATCTAATATGTTGAAGTCATCCATGTGCAAGGTAACACCCAAATCAATAGCACTAGGGAACCTTCCATATCTTGGTTCTTGATTGAGTATGAGCCATGTGAGGTACAACACCTAGAGCAATAGCACTAGGGCACTTTATTGTCACATATTAATAGATAAGCCAAAGGAGAAGCTAAGAAGAAAAACTCATGGCACTATATCACATACAATTGATAAGATCTTTTTTCCAAGAATAGCATATGCTAGAACAACAAAATATGTAAATATGTCCCTGTAGAAGGGATATCAAGGTAGTGACTAGGTGAAAATTGTTAAATTGCAAATGCTTAAAATCTTCTCACCAAAAAAAATGAAGCTTTTCTAGAATAAAATAGTCCATATAACTTAAAGTAACAACAACAAATAGTATAAGAAATATTGCTCTTTTATATAAGACTATTGTTAAAATTTTAGCCAATATGCAATAAAAATTGCACCTAGTACACCATAAAATATTACAACCAACCTATTGTAAAAGTGTAGCTAATATGCCATAAAATAATTATAGCCAAACTTTTGTGAAAGTGTAGCCAATATATTGTATCAATAGGCCTAAATAATTGTAGTCAAAATATTGTGAAAGTCTAGTTCAAAGATACAAAGAGGACTAAATAAGCCCATAAAACCAACAGGTAGGTTTACCCTCCAATAGAGAGGGATATAATGAGGAACCAAAAAAATTAAATTTAAATAGGTGAGGTAGCACAACTAGCAGTTGATAGAAAACTCATTCGTACTAAGGAGATGACCATATGCTTTTATCACATCAAGACAAGAAGAGAGACTAGTGGTAGGAAGAAGAATCAAATCCCTAAAACATAAATTCTCATCTGAAGGTTTCAAAATATTTCCACATCATCTCAAACTTTTTAAAACATAAATTCTTCAACTAAAAGAACAAATTGTAATGAATCCATTGGAAGCCCCCCCAAAAAAGAAGCTTTTATAGAATAAAATAGTCCATATAACTTAAAATTACAATAACAGACAATATAAGAAATATTGCTCTTTTATATATAAGACTATTGTTAAAATTTCAACCAATATGCAATAAAAAATGCACCTAGTACACCATAAAATATTACAACCAATCTGATGTAAAAGTGCATCTAATATGCCATAAAATATTTGTAGCCAAATTATTGTGAAAGTGAAGCCAATATATTGTATCAATAGGCCTAAATAATTATAGCCAAACTTTTGTGAAAGTCTAGTTCAAAGACATAAAGAGGCCTAAATAAGCCCAAAACACCAATAGGTAGGGTTGCCCTCCAATAGAGAGAGATATAATGAGGAACCAAAAAAATTAACTTTAAATGGGTGAGGTAGCACAATTAGTAGCTAGTGGGAAACTCCTTTTTACCAAGGAGATGACCAGATGCTTTTATCACATCAAGGCAAGAAGAGAGACTAGTGGTAGAAAGAAGAACCAAATCCCTAAAACATAAATTCTCATATGAAGGTTTCAAAATATTTCCACATCATATCAAACTTCTTAAAACATAAATTCTTCAACTACAAGAAGGAATTGTATTGAATCCACTGGAAGCCCCCCCAAAAAAAGGAGCTTTTCTAGAATAAAACAATCCATATAACTTAAAGTTACAACAGCAAATAGTATAAGAAATATTGTTCTTTTATATATAAAATTGTTGTTAAAATTTTAGCCAATATGCAATAAAAAATGCACCTAGTACACCATAAAATATTACAGCCAACTTACTGTAAAAGTGCAGCTAATATGCCATAAAATAATTGCAACCAAACTATTGTGAAAGTGTAGCCAATATATTGTATCAATAGGCCTAAATAATTGCAGCTAAACTATTGTGAAAGTCTAGTTCGAAGACACAAAGAGGCCTAAATAAGCCCAAAACACCAATAGGTAGGGTTACCCTCCAATAGAGAGTGATATAATGAGGAACCAAAAAAATTAACTTTAAGTGGGTGAGGTAGCACAACTAGCAACTGGTAGAAAACTCCTTTATACCAAGGAGATGACCAAATGCTTTTATCACATCAAGACAAGAAGAGAGACTAGTGGTAGGAAGAAGAACCAAATCCCTAAAATATAAATTCTCATCTAAAGGTTTCAAAACGTTTCTACATCATCTCAAACTTCTTAAAACATAAATTATTTAGCTACAAGAAGGAATTGTATTGAATCCACTAGAAGCCCAAAAAAAAAGAGCTTTTCTAGAATAAAACAATCAATATAACTTAAAGTTATAGCAGCAAACAATATAAGAAATATTGCTCTTTTATATATAAGACTCTTGTTAAAATTTTAGCCAATATGCAATAAAAAATGCACCCAATACACCATAAAATATAGACATAATATTTTATTGCTTGATTAATACCCTCTTATTAAGAAGAAGGAGAGGAGGAGAATTTATAAAGTATTTGAATGGAGGTAATTGATCTATGGAGATTCTAATTGATTGAAGGGAAATAATTTCTAAGTAACATCCATAATGATAACCAAAAGAACTCCTAGAGGTAATGCATTCACCTGAGATGCAGTCACCCATGGATCTAAAGTGATGAAGCTAAAAAATAATTTTGAAGATGTTGTCAAGGCAAAGAGGATGAGCACAAAACTTATCCTGAACAATACATTAGGGAATTGTTCTTTTACTTCAAGTAAATATTTGAAGTAAAATAGTATGGACCCTCTCAATGCAAGCCCAATGAATATACCCTAAACTTAGACCTCAAATATAAGATATATGAAATATTTTGGGTTTGATTATGCAATAAAAAAGGCAGATCTTTGTAGGTATGTCTTGGAAGTGTTGCTGGAAACATTGGTAGTAATGGTAGAATTGGGAAATTCATGTCTATAGGCTACTTATAATGAGTGAGGTCAAGCATAAACTTGAAAGGCCTTAGATAATGCAAATGACTATCAACAACATAAATGACTAACGTTAAGGATTAAATCCATAAAATTAGAGAGGCTTCTATAGGATATGTATAACCCAAAAAAGTGCATTGAAGCTTTTAAAAGGGTAGTCCCTAAAAATCATCAACAAATGTAACACCTTGAAAGTACTTTTTTTTAGAGGCAATAAATGTAACACCTTGAAAGCACATTTTTTTTAGAGGTAGTAGTGCCTAAGTTAACATAAATAGAAAATCTAAAAGGAAATAACAATTTGGATTGAAAAAGTAATGGGAAATCCTTGAATAATCGAATAACTTTCCTAGAGGCAACATTGACTTCAATTACTTCACAATAAAAAATAGTCTATAAATGTTTCTAGTTTGTCAATCAATAGATATTCTTATTTAAAATAAGAAGATTTAGATTTTTTTATAGATATTTGTATAAGAATAAACAAACCATGATAGGAAACAACCACTAACAAATTTGGCAATAGAAGCAATACATGTAAGGAGCCAAACACACAACTAACTCACACACACTTGCTAGTGGAATTGTGAAGTCAAAACAATTTGATTTTAGAATTTGAATTATACAAAACGGTTGAATTATAAAGTTAGCACAATCTAATCTTACAAGGCATTTTCTAAAATAGTATCAATTGTATAATTGTGAATCGGTAGAGATCCACTCAAGTGACTGCTTTATAAATGTGCAACTAGAGTTACTTCAGATAATGGATTTAAACAACCTGGTCTTACAATTTCAATAGAATTATAATGTATTGTGGAATTGTGAATCAAATTATTAAGTAAGAAGAGTTTGATTTCATAATTCAAACATATACATAGTGGTTTAATTGTGGAGTTAAAGCAATCTAATCTTATAATTCAAAAGGAATGATAATATGCTTTAAAGAAAGAATATGCAAAGTAAAAAATCAGGGACCCAAAAATATAAATAACTAGGTAAATGTATTTAAAATCAAATAGACCCCTCAAATTATAATGTCTAACATTTTCATGACTAAATAATTGCACAACAATCTAATTATACAACATTCTAACTTTACAATTCAAACATACATATAGCAGTGGAATTACAGTCCAAATAGTGAAGTTTAAATAATATAATTTTACAATTCAAATGTATACAGACTCAAACATACACATACTAATAGAATTATGATCCAAATTAGTAAGTTAAATAATTTAATTTTATAGTTCAAACATATACAAACTTGTTGAATTGTAAACTCAGATCATTTTGATTTTATAATTCAAACATATATGGATTAGTGGAACTGTGAGTCCAAAAAATCTAATGTTAAAATTGAAAAATAAGGACAATACTTTATGAACAAATATCATAGACAACAATGTACATGTAACTAAATATTTTCTCTAATAAGGTGTTGTCTCTTTTCTATAATATAATGAAATATAACAAGGTCTTCCAAATTAGTCTACTGAAGGTGGAATATTTTATTGTTCAATTTATAATTCTATTATGATCAGTACCATTAGTTAATAGTAATAATTATATCTAATATCTAATGATGCCATTATTATCTAGTGAATGAATGAATTATTAATTTGCACTATACTAAGGGTTATAATTGGATGAGCACTTCTTTTAGTATTAGTGTAATGAATTATAGAGGTATTAGATTTATTATTTATTAGGCAAGACAATATTATCTACATATCTTAGATCTTACAACAATGATAGTAAAAAAACAAATATTAAAATATTCCTTAGAAAGCATTAGTGTGTTATTCAACATTCCTTTCTAAAAGAGTAGCAGACTATATCTACATGATTGATTCTGCAAAATATAGTAATATAATGAGATATGAATATATAAGGATAATTATATTAATGTTTGAGGTCCATGAATATAAAGTTATATGTAAGTGTCTTAAAATAGAGAAGAAAACATATATTGAAGCATAAGAATTATATTAAGAAAGCATAAGAATGATATTAAGAGTCAAATCAATTTGATTGCATTAACATGGTTTTAAGAACCATGGCTTTGTTTATTATAAAAAATAACATGATGAGTAATTAAAAGGGATCATAATTAAATTTACAGCAAGGAAGAATTCTTTAAATATCTTGGCTATCAAAGATAATTGGCTAAGCTATGCTCTATATAATAATATATATTCCTAGTTTTATCAAAATAAAATAAGCAATTTTCCAATTGATTGGTGAAGAAAGAACTTAGGGAAGAAATCCCTATAAATTATAGAGAGACAACCTCTTAGATTGGATACACTATGTTCTTATCTAGATCTACATAAATAAAAAGAGTTAATTTATCTCAATTAACAACTAAATCATAGCTATTGTCATTCAAAAGAAAAGTTTCTCATAGCTTCAATAGGGTTCCTATTCAAAAGTAAACCATTTTTAATTTACTTATCTAGGTTCAACTTAATGACAAGGTTGTATTTGGATTCAGTGACCATTGAGTGGCCGCTCCTGGCCTGAGTGGCCAAGCAACATTAGGGGAATTTTTAATTTTTTTATTTTTAGTGTAATTAATTGATTTTTTTACATTTTTGAAGTGTGCATTTTGATTTTTTGGAATGTTTAGGTGCATTTAGCCATTATGTTGGTAGCCTTAGGATTATATTAGATTAATTTTACACCATTACATATTTTATTACTCTTTTTACTTATTAGGTGCATTTAATTTAGGTATTTTTAATTTACACCTTTAGCTTTTATTACTCTTTTTGCTTTTAAGTGCATTTAATTTAAGTATTTTCATTTGCACCTTTAGATTTTATCTACGTGAGCTTGGGACCCTACTTTTCTCATGCATCTTTTTCTCTATATGGATACCACATATTGGGCTTGGCTCAAACCTTTTCAACTTCAATATTTCATGCAACTACTGATGATCATGTCGCATTAGGCCTACCTTACAGCCTTGGCACAAAGGTGGGATTCCAGGCCTAACACCTTTCATCTCCCTACTAGTGAGATGACCATTTGTCAGGATCTGTTACCCTCAGATCCCATCAATAGGACATTAATTGATCTTAGGAGCAATTAATACTCAACAAAAGGGGTCATAGACCCTAAAGAAGTTTACAAAATTCCAATTTAGGAATTTTGAAAGAATTTAGGAGGGAAAATAATAAAAATAATTAAACATGTTTAATGTTTAATAATAAGGTAAATTGCATTTAATTTTAATGCAATTAAATGTCCAATTCTTATTGGACCAAATTGGGCACTAGTATTATTTAATACTAAAAGCCTATTCTATTGCCCTCATGGCATAATTTGGTTGGTGGAGAGAAAAGTGAGATTCTCTTCTCTATTGTTTAATTAGGGATGTTTTGGAGGGATGTGGACCAAAGGGGGACACAAAACAAAACAAAGGGACCACCTATCTTATCCTTAGTAGGACCCTTTCTTTCCTACTTTTGGCTTATACTCCACATGGTGGCTTTAGGATGGCTAGAATGGTAGGTGAGATTCCTCCAAAGTCAACCTTGCAACACCCACCTACCAAATAGTAGTAGATGGGTCACCCTTTTTATTAAAATAATTAGGTGCCCACAAAGTGGACCCAATTTTGATTGAACTTAAAAGGACTCTAGTATTATTAAATAATATAAGAATTATCCTATCCTCTTGGGAATTATCCATTTGGCTTCCCTACATTGGTGGAAATAAAAGGGAGGTCTCTTCTCTTATCATTAATAGTCCTACCTTTGTATCTATTCTATACCTCAATAGTATTAGTTTTGTATTTGTTCCCATGAAAATGGAACACAAAACAAGATAAGGTCACCTACCTTATCCTTATTTGGACCCCTTATAATTTTTGGATTACCCTCCATATGATTTGATAAGTCTTAAGGGGACCAAGGCATATTTTAATAATAAAATAATAAGGTCACTATTTGGCCATAAGTGGGGAAATTTTCCTATAAATAGAGGACACCTTGGGAAGGAAAGGGTATCTAGGAAATCCTGGAGCTTAGGGAGTATGCTCTCCACTATGGTGGATCAGAAACCAAAAAGCTTTGGGAGAGTACTAAATTTTAGGTAGAAGAAATCTTGGATACCTAGGGAGTATGCTCTCCACCTTGGTGGATCAAAAACTAGAAGGTTGAAGAGATTTCTTAGTTGAAGAAGAAGGCAATTCTTGGAAGATTGGAAGGACTCAACTCATGGAGAAAAGCATGAAGACTCGAGAAGCACTTGGAAGTTTCAAGAGAAGATAGATCAGGTTGGATCTCTCTTGTATTGATTAGGTTTTTAATCAAATAATGTGGGTTTATTTACTATGCTTGATAGAAGCTTCATTATAACCTCATTTGTTACTAATTAAAAGGGATATAATTTCCTATTAAAGCTAGTTTGAAGCCTATTGGATAAACTTCATTGCTTATAAATCTATATGCACTAGTAGCTTCATTCATTTACTGAAGGATTAGGATTTATCCCCATTTAAAAGCTTGTTGAAGCTTATTGGTAAAAACTTAATCTTCTACTGCCTCATATATTGGAAGCCATGATCTAAATTTAAATGTCCTATCTAGATTATTGGAAGAATCGATTACCTATTTGGATTGTAATAAACTATTCAAAGGGATGGCTTAAAATAGTGAATAGTAAATGGTAAAATGAATAGTGAATAGTAAATATGAATAGTGATTATAGCACAAAATGACTATAATTCGATGACTCCACATGTCGATTATGTGTAGCAGGATGAACGTAGAGTTCACTTCACAGTGGATAGTGAATAGTGAACAGTGAATAGTGAATAGTGAATAGTAACTAGTGAATAGTAAATAGTAACTAGTGAATAGTGGATATATATATATATATATTCATTTGATAGGGAAGGGAAAAATAGCACCCTTATTCTATGTTTTAATCAAATTTATGCAAAATTTTAGAAGAATATTTAGAGGAGATTATGGGGTTTCCTCACTATATTCAATCATATGATTAATGACCATATATAGGATTTATGGACTGGTGAAATTGGTATGATTGGAATTTAGAATGGATGAGAGGAGGTTGAATCCTCTCAACCCATGAAATCTATAATAAATAATTAAGGAAAGAATAGACAAGGATCTATTCTTGGTTTGATGCATAGAAAATGTGAGATAGATACTACCTTAATAATATTAAGGTTCTAAATAAGAGTGGATGGAGAATCCATTCTTGAGGAAGTTATAAGCTTCCCTCTTCATACACTTAGTATGGATACTTAGAGAAGAAAAGAATGGATTTGTATTCATTCTTGAGGGAATTTATAAGGTTTCCTCCAAAGTCATTGAGACTTCTCCAAAATGTGATTCCAATGATTATCATAAACATATGTATAATATTAACATTCCTATGATAAATTAGAGAAAGGAACTGGTAGATTCCTTAATTGCATAATTGATTTTAAAGGAATGGGTGGATTCCTTTTTTGTATGAGAAATACCTTAATGTTATAATGATGACTTAGAGAAAGGAATTGGGAAACTTCCTTAATTGCATCATAAGCATGAGATGGAATAATGGTATTCCTTGACTTGTATTTGATTGAAAGGGATCGGTAGATACCCTTATATACTTGTAATCTTGGTATTTAAGTTTATGAATATGAGGAAAGAATACATTTTGGAGGTTGGGTTTTTTTTCGTCAGGGTTTTCCTAGGATAAAACAGTGTGTCACTCTATTTTGTGGGTTGATGTGTTATTTCTTGTTCCTATTGCTTTTACTTTCAAAATGTAAATGATATATGTGGATGAGATGGTTAAATGATATAATGGGATAGTTATGCATGTTTATAATTGAACACTATTCATTCAACAAATTCATTTATGATGCTAAGAATGTATGCATAATTTCTAACATGTCGATGATTTAATGATATGTGATTGTGTCATATACTTTCTGGATTAAATTGGTCAAATGTGAATGATGTAGATAATCAGTTTTGCTTCTTGTATTCAATAGTTATGTGGCATTCATAGAAGCTATTCACAATGGAATATAACTTCTGCTTAAGTGGATCTCTCATGTGATGTTACAAATATATGGTTATGATGAATAGATATTATCATAAAAGGCTCCATTAGTTTATGTTCACCTCATATACACTCATTATGGTTCAAATTAGAACACATTGAAACTCGAAGTGGAGTAAAATCCACAATGAGGCAAAAATTGGTCTTGAATTAAAAAAAAACAAATCTTATATTCTAAAAGCTAAGATGTTGAGTGTGCATGAGGTGGGGTACACCCTTATTGGACAAGTAATGTCCTTTGTAAATAAATCAATGTTTACAACAAAAGGGTTGTCTAAAAAAAAAGGGTGAACCATTATGTTTCTAAGAGATTTAAAGTTATATAATCATATTTAAGATGGCATTCCATGGATTCTTATCATGTTAGTGATATTGTTGTCTTAGAAATCTCTTCTAGATGAAGAGAATCATCTCTAAGACCTATGAATAACCATTAATAAGGTTATTTCATCTATGATGGTTTTCCATTGGTGTGGTTCTCCATATTCAAGGCATTCACCTACGTATTGATCTTGGTGGACAGTATGTATATTGGTGATTTTCCCTTTTATGGGATGAAACCTCATGCTTGGCCAACGTTCTCATACCAATGGGGGTATGAGGGTTTCATAGAAGCTGATCACTTCTACCTTAAGAGACTTTGATCAAGTCTCGATAGCTCTTGATGCTATTTGCCTTGATAAGATTCGATCCAAATGGAATGAGTCTATCTGAGGTCATGATTATGTCTCTTGCCTCATGGAAAATGTAAGTGTTAAAAAAAATTGAATGAGTGGTTGGTTAGTGACAATTGGGGTTGTCACACCATTACTCTAGAGGATGCCTACAGGATCTTTCAGATCCCTTTTTATGGAGTCCCTATTGTGTCCTCTCCTACTAATGCCAGAGATGTTATATTTTATAGTCTTTGGAGATCATGTAGTTGCAAAATTTAGCGACTACGATCATGGTGGTATCTCCATGGATCAGTGGTATTAGGAGGATGTCTTCTCTTGATGGTAGGCAGTTTTGATACATGTTATATGTAACATGATTTTACTTGATTGCTCTGGAGTGAGGTTCCCATGAAATCTTCTAGCTATGGTTCAAGGTTTGATGGATATAAATGAGCCCATAATCATGGCTTGGGAGAGTGCACTTTTGGATCAGTGTTATTATGATCTTTACCAAATTAAGTGGTGTGGATGAGCCAACATCACTTGTAGTATGCTCCTCCAAATCTAGGGATGGGAGTACATCAGGGTGGACCACCCAAGTGGATTACCAATGGAGATTACTACCATTTTTGATGTGGCTCATTGTTACAAATGCAAGTGGTCTTGAGAGTGCGAGAATCATAAGAGTCGGTGCCATGTAGAGGATATTTCCCATTATGCAATGACTCTGACTGGCCTATAATCCAAGGATATTATTTGAAGGCCCTATCATGAGTGCCTTGCCTGGGTAGAGGTAGATAGATTCACTTCTCAAATTTGGCATGACCAATGGGTTATCGGTTGCAAGGGTGACATCAGATATTTCTCCCATTATTTTTAGGTGCTCTAATAGTTTGGCCTACAATAGGATGTACCCTTGCAACCATTTTTGTATGGGTGGGTCATTACAGAGAGGGATCTTACACCACCCCATGTTGCAGTGGTTATAGAGTATGATGATCCTCTAGTAGTGGATGTTGGTATAACATATGTCAAGGTTACAGAGGCATATACCTAGTGGTGGGTCATATAGCTTTGGTAGAGCGATGGTAGCTTAGGTCAGGGCTAGGATGAGGGGGATATAGAGAATCCTAAGGGATGTTAGGTGCATACCCAAATAGAGTATTGGGGGCAGGCCGTAGAGAAATAGATGGTAGAGGAGTAGGTACCAAATGAGGAGGAGGAACTAGCTCTAGAGGAGTAGGATTATCTGCTCTAAGCTTAACTACATAACATAGAGGCCAAGATTTATATAGCTTGCACTCAGGTCTTACAGTAGGAATCTACTATTGCTACCCTCTAGTCATAGGTCAAGATATTTGAGGGGGAGAGGGCCACCAGATAGACACATATTGACTCAACATATATTAGGATAAAGTATCTTACTATCGAGCAAGATGTTGCTCGAGGATAGGTTGTGCCAACTGCTATAGTTTTATAGGGGCTGATAGGTTTGGATCTAAGCATAGAGGTCAAGTTTCTATGGGGTCTCTTGGAGGAGTGTGATACTCAGATTACAAGATATGCTACATATATTGCAACTCTATAGATACATATTCGTATGCTAGGCACCACTCCTCAAGATAGACCTACAATAGGGGGGTCACAATGAAGCACGTGAAGTACATCAGGGCAGTCATTGGTTCAAACTAGCTAGAGGACCAATATCCATATAGAGTGGACTATAGGAACTAGCTCCCATCATACTCATAGGGATGTAGATGAAGGTGGAGGTGAGGCAAGGGATGCAGGTGTAGTCTGATGACTATGATGGTTTTGGATTTTTTATTATTTTTTAGTGTAAGGTTAGATTACCTACACAGTTGTAGCCTACGGGTAATTTTATACTCTTATGTACTTATTTGACACATATATATATGATATTAATGTTTTGAGACTCATTATGTGTATTTATATGTTTCTGCTTGTATGTCTATGTGGTGCAGTATTTTGATCTCATGCTTTATAATGTGATGTATTGGTTTATAGGCTCTAGTTAGGTGATGGATGCATGATTTATATGATGTAATCTAGATGTGTAAATGGATTACTTGTGATGTATGCATGTATGGATGCAATTTCTAATGCTTTTTTACTTCTGATTTAGTTGAATGCATCTGATTTATGTTCTTATGCTATGGCAAATGCAATATGTGTAATTTAGATGATGATGATCTAATGTAAATGAACCTGTATGCTTTAATCATTTAAAACATAAGGAATGCATGTGATATGAGTTTCGTAGTGACCCCAGGAAAGCAGCTACATCATCTGCTCACTCTATTTGTGATTTATTATTAAACCTTAATAATGTCTAACATGCACTAAATAAAAAAGCATAAAATAAAGGTATAACCGAAGTGTAAATAAATAAATGAATGAGTGCTTTGTATTGATATTTCCATGATTCGATTACATATAAATCCCTCTACGGGATACCCTTTATTTGATACATGATTTTACACAAAGAGGGTAGAAAATGTATAAAATATCCCCTAGCAAGGGGTGATGTGCCTTAATAGGCTTCTCAGTGATGCACACAGAACTGTATGAGGGCTTACAGATGCCTCCTCTAGGTTTGATTCCTAGAGGGGTCCTCTTGCTCACGTATGTTGTAGATCTATCCGATGAACCTGTAACCCTGAAATAAATGAAACAACAACAAATGCTTAGATGTCTAAGATTGCCTCCCTGGATGAGGTTGCTAGCAATAAATATGCTCAATGGAAATAAATTCAATGAAACTAATACTATGAACACAAATACTGAAATAATGCTTATGCCAATAACATGAGATTAAGGAGAAAGCAGAATAACATAAACTATCACCTGAAACCTAGACTAGGTTGTGGGCCACTATCTAAGATAGCAGTCGCTAAGGTGGAATATGTCTCTATTGACCCAAAGGCTATGGGATCAAGTATGCTACTAATGTTAAAATTATTACCATATATGTTTATATTTGCCCTCCAATCTGACAAGGCTTCACCACAAAATTGATCTCCAAGGAAAGCTCTCCAAGTCTCTAGAAGCTCTCCTCAATGATCCAACTTGTTCAAAATTATGATGTGTGATGTTCTCTCTTTCTCTTTTATTGATAAAATAAGGTCCCCTAGTGCTTTTAGGTTTATTCCTTATAAAGTGTTTGAAGCCCTAGGTCAATTTTCAATCCCTAGGACTGAATCCCTCATGTGCACTTGATGTTAGCATGAATATTTAAGCTTTTGTATACCAAATGAGGAGGAACTAGCTCTAGAGTAGTAGGATTATCTGCTCTAGGCTCAGCTGCATAGCGTAGAGGTCAAGCTTCAGATATCGCACTCTCAGATATTACAGTAGGACTCTACTATTGCTACCCTATAGACATAGGTCAAGAGCTTTGAGGGGGAGAGGGCCACCCTCTAGATACATATTGACTTAGCATAGCTTAGGATAAAGCAACTTACTATCGAGTAGGATGCTACTCTAGAATAGGTTGTGTCAACTGCTACAGTTGTACAGGGTCTGATAGGTTTGGATCTAAGCACAGAGGTCAAGTTCCTATGGGGTCTCTTGGAGGAGTGTGATACTCATATTACAAGATATGCTACATATATTGCAACTCTACAAATACATATTCGGATGATAGGCACCACTCCTCAAGAGAGACCTACAGTATGGAGGTCACAATAAAGTACATGAAGCACAATAGGGCAATCATCAATTCAACCTAGCTAGAGGACCAAGATCCATAAAGAGTGGACTATAGGAACTAGCTTCCATAATACTCATAGGTATGGAGCTGAAGGTGGAGGTGAGGTAGGGGATGCAGGTGCAGTCTAATGACTATGATGGTTTTGGCTTTTTGTATTATTTTTTAGTGTAAGGTTAGATCACCTACATAGTTGTAGCTTGCAAGCAATTTTATACCCTTATGTACTTATTCAACACATATATATATGATATTAATGTTTTGAGACTCATTACGTGTATTTATATGTTTTTGCTTGTATGTTTATGTGGTGCAGTATTTTGATCTCATGCTTTATGATGTGATGTATTGGTTTATAGGCTCTAGCTAGGTGATGGATGTATGATTTAGATGATTTCATCTAGATGTTGAAATGGATTACTTGTGATGTATGCATGTATGGATGCAATTTATAATGCTTGTTTACTTTTGATTTGGTTGTATGCATCCGATTTATGTTTTTATGCTATGGTAAATGCAATATGTGTAATTTAGATGATGATGATCTAATGTAAATGAAGATGCATGCTTTAATAACTTAAAACATAAGGAATGCATGTGATATGAGTTCTTTAGTGATCCTAGGGAAGCAATTGCATTGTCCGCTCACTCTATTTGTGATTTATTATTAAACCTTAATAACATCTAACATGCACTAAATGAAAAAGCATAAAATAAATGTGTAACCGAAGTGCAAATAAATAAATGAATGAGTGCTTTGTATTGATATTTCTGATATTTGGTTACATATAAATTCCTCTATGGGATACCCTTCATTTGATACATGATTTTACACAAAGAGGGTAGCAGATGTATAAAATATCCCCTAGCAATGGGAGATGTGCCTTAATAGGCTTCTCTATGATGCACACAGAAATGTATGAGGGTTTATAGATGCCTCCTTCTCTATGTCTTATTCCTCGAGGTATCCTCTTGCTCACATGTGTTGTAGATGTGTTCGATGAACCTGTAGCCCTGAAATCAATGAAACAACAACACATGCTCAAATGTCCAAGATTGCCTCCCCGGATGAGGCTGTTAGAAATAAATATGCTCAATGGAAATAAATGCAATAAAATTAATACTATGAATGAAAATACTAAAATAATTCTTATGCTAATGACATGAGAACAAGGAGAAAATAGAATAACAGAAACTATAACCTAAAACCTAGACTAGGTTGTGGGCCACTGTCTAGGACAACGACTGCTAAGGTGGAATATGTATCTATTGAACCAAAGGCTATGGTCTTAAGTCTGCTACTAATGTTAAAATTATTACTGTGTATGTTCATATTTGCCCTCCAATATGATAGGGCTTCACCACAAAATTGATCTCCAATGGAAGCTCTCCAAGTCTCTAGAAGCTCTCCTCAATGATCCAACCTATTCAAAATTATGATGTGTGATGTTCTCTCTTTCTCTATGATTGATAAAATAAGGTCCCCTAGTGCTTTTAAGTTTACTCCTTATAAATTTTTTGAAGCCCTAGGTCAATTTTCAAACCCTAGGACTGAATCCCTCATGCGCACTTGATGTTAGCATGAGGATTTAAGATTTTGTCTACCAAATGAAGAGGAGGAACTAGATCTAGAGGAGCATGATTATATTCTCAAGGCTTGACTACATAGTGTAGAGGCCAAGCTTTAGATATCTCACACTTAGGTCTTACAGTAGGACTCTACTATTATTGCCCTCTAGACATAGATCAAGAGATTTGAGGGGGAGAGGGCAACCCTCTAGACACATATTGACTCAGCGTATCTTAGGATAAAAAAAATTACTATCGAGCAAGATGTAGCTCGAGGATAGGTTGTGTCAGCTGCTATAGTTGTACAGGGGATGATAGATTTGGATCTAAGCATAGAGGTCAAGTTCCTATGGGGTCTCTCGGAGGAGTGTGATACTCATATTACAAGAGATGTTGCACATATTGCAACTCTACAAATACAGATTCGGATGCTAGGCACCACTTCTCAAGAGAGACCTACAGTAGGGGGGTCACAACAAAGCACGTGAAGCACATCAGGGTAGTAATTGGTTCTACCTAGATAGAGGACCAAGATCCATACAGAGTGGACTATAGGAACTAGCTCCCATCATAATCATAGGGATGGAGTTGAAGGTGAAGGCAAGGCAGGGGATGCAGGTGCAGTCTGATGATTATGATGGTTTTGGCCTTTTGTAATATTTTTTGGTGTAAGGTTAGATCACCTACACAATTGTAGCCTGCAAGAAATTTTATACCCTTATGTACTTATTCAACACATATATATGATATTAATGTTTTGAGACTCATTATGTGTATTTATATGTTTCTGCTTATATGTCTATGTGGTGCAGTATTTTTATATCATGCTTTATGATGTGATGTATTGGTTTATAGGCTCTAGCTAGGTGATGGATGTATGATTTAGATGATGTAATCTAGATGTGTAAATGGATTACTTGTGATGTATGCATGTATGGATGCAATTTCTAATGCTTTTTTACTTTTAATTTAGTTGTATGCATCTGATTTATGTTGTTATGCTATGGTAAATGCAAGATGTGTAATTTAGATGATGATGATCTAATGTAAATGAACCTGCATGCTTTAATCACTTAAAACATAAGGAATTCATGTGATATGAGTTCTGTAGTGACCTCGAGGAAGCAGTTGCATCGTCCGCTCACTCTATTTATGATTTATTATTAAACCTTAATAACGTCTAACATGCACTAAACGAAAAAGCATAGAATAAAGGCATAACCGAAGTGCAAAGAAATAAACGAATGAGTTCTTTGTATTGATATTTCCAATATTTGGTTACATATAAATCCCTCTACGGGATACCCTTCATTTGATACATGATTTTACACAAATAGGGTAGTATATGTATAAAATATCCCCTAGCAAGGGGTGATGTGCCTTAACAGGCTTCCCGGTAATGTACATAGAACTGTATGAGGGCTTAAAAATGCCTCCTTCTCTAGGTATGATTCCTAGAGGGATCCTCTTGCTCACATATGTTTTGGATCTATTCGATAAACCTGTAGCCCTGAAATCAATGAAACAACAACACACGCTTAGATGTCCGAGATTGCCTCCTCGGATGAGGTTGTTAGCAATAAATATGCTCAATGGAAATAAATGCAATAAAACTAATACTATGAACACAAATACTAAAATAATGCTTATGCTAATGACATGAAAACATGGAGAAAGCAAAATAATAGAAACTATCACCTAAAATCTAGACTAGGTTGTGGGCTACTGTCTAGGACAACGACTGCTAAGGTGTAATCTGTCTCTATTGAACCAAAGGCTATGGGCTCAAGTATTCTACTAATGTTAAAATTATTACCGTATATGTTCAAATTTTCCCTCCAATCTGACAGGGCTTTGAAACAAAATTTATCTCCAAGGGAAGCTCTCCAAGTCTCTAGAAGCTCTCCTCAGTGATCCAACCTATTCAAAATTATGATGTGTGATGTTCTCTCTTTCTCTCTAATTGATAAAATAAGGTCCCCTAGTGCTTTTAGGTTTACTCCTTATAAAGTGTTTGAAGCACTAGGTAAATGTTCAAACCCTAGGACTGAATCCCTCATGCGCACTTGATGTTAGCATGAGGATTTAAGCTTTTTTATACCCTTGAAGGGCAGTTAACTGATGTCTAAATTTAGACTTGAGTCTTTCATGTAGACTAGCTATGAGGAGGAATGCAAAGTTATCCTCGCTCATCCTTATTGCATGTAGACTGCCACTTCCACCCGTGATTAAGCTGGATGGGCAACAAAATGCATTTAAATTTTAGTTGATGTCATCTACAGTGGCTAAGGTTTTTTTGCTCTAAGCTACAACAACCAGCTACTCACGTCCATAGTGGCCAAGATTGGATGGGCTAAAAATACCCCAAATGAGTGGCAAAAACCACTTTTAACAGATGGAAAGCACCAAGGTTTAGTCACATGACCTATGAGTGTGCCTATGTGAGTAGTCTCCCTGAACATGACATGTTTTAGGTGTCTATAGATGCCTCTTTTTATGATGCACTGAGTGGAAGACACAGTGCGGAGCAAAAACGTAGACTGCTATATTTGCAGGGTGTATGATGATAATTGATCTGATCAACTCTAGATGGCCCAATCACGTAAGATAGTAGGTATCCTTGAATCATTGATTCAACTTGATTGAAGGTTTATTTTAACATAGGGCTTTCACATGTCTGCTTGCACTCATTCCCCAAACACAATCAGGTAGCTTGTGTCACTACAATGTGATCCAATCGGAGGAGAGCTACAAATTGAAAATCTCATATTTGCTTATGAACCCAACAAATGGGGGAAAGTTTTGTAATAGTTGTGTGCAATGATTCATAGGACGAACACAATTTTGATATGATCGAGTGATATTTGGTTAACTTTTATTATGATTATTTGAAGATTTTAACTGCCCCCTCACACAAATGAATTGGTCAGGAAAATGCAATGAATGAAGCAACAAGTCGTTTGACAATTTTTACTAGGTTTGGTTCCTTTCTAGTGTTTGTTATTTTAATGGGAAAACCTCCATCCAAGTGTGATTTTAATTGTTTATGATGGTCACTCATCCCTATTCCAAGGAGCATTTCAGCCATAAATAGCCTTCTTAGGGAGTCAGGATGAGTGATTCTATTTATGCTTGTACTACATCACTTATCTCATTGTTTTTGGTGTCATAGGAGAATTAAGATGATTCCCTCATACCCATGGAGTAGTTTGACCATATTGGTATTCTTTGGGGTTGAGGTGTTTCATCGTAATTCCAAAATGAATAATTTTCCTCGAGTAGCTTTATGGTAACTTACTCATCTCACCAAGTTGCATGGGTGCAAATCGCTACAACTATCGAGTTGATAGAGTAAGTAACTGAATACGGAGCATACTCGAGATTTGTTTTTATGTGTTTTTTTGTTATTTTGATCATTCTTATGATCAGGGACCATCAAAATATGCTTATTAAATTTTTTTACTATCCTTACTGGAAGGAATCTTTATGGTTTTTCCTGTGACTTCGGTCACTGTTAGGTCCAGCGGCCACTAAGTCCCTTCTTGTGGCTGCTCTCGCCCTGAGCGGCCATGAAGTTTGGGCTGCTCATGTCAGCAATGACCAAAGCATGACTTGAGGAGTACAAAAGGAATCTAGGATTTTGAATTTTCATTTTTATAGCTATCATTTTGCTTTCCAAAGCTCTAATGAGAAAGTGACAATTGCGACTTGGATTGTTGTTGCATTAGAGACCATGGTTGCACAAGGAGAGACATCTACAACCGGAGGAGCTAGAGCTTCTCGGGTATTCTCTTAAACCTTGACCCTACTTTCTTTTTTTCTTTTCTTTTTTTGGGTAAAATTTAACCTCACTAATTAATTGGTAAATGAACTTCACTAAACCTGTTGGCAATGAACTGAATTTGTAGCTAGGTTTAGTTTTTACTTTTCTTTGGTGGGCTTACCCCCATTTTGTAAAATTTTCAATTTTTTTGTCATTTTCGGCCTAGGGTGCACATGTATGTAGTGTCACCCATCGGCCACTACTGATCAGAGTGGCCAGCTCAGCCTGTGGCTCCTCAACATCTTCTAATGATGTTAGGTGATATGTCAATGATATAATTACCTATCCAATTGGCCATAAATTTATCTTGGAGATGCGGTGGAAGATTTGAGTTTTGTTGGTTCTCTTTAAGCACTAGATCCCCAATCTTAAAGACTCTCAAATGGACTTTATTATTATAAGCTCATGTTAGATGATCCTAGTAAATGTAAATATGTTTAAGAGCATTGATGCGAAGTTCATCTAAAAGGGTCAACTGATCCAGGTGAGCTTGTTGTGCAGATCATCATTGATGAACTCTTTAAATGTGATGTGTAATATTGGAATTTCCAACTCTAAGGACATAATGACCTCAGTGCCATATACAAGCGAAAATGGTGTTGGCCTAGTGTGCATCTGCACGCTAGTCCTATAAGCCCATAATGCAAGGGGTAATTGCATATGCCAATCCTTATGATTTTCTTTCACCATCTTCTTTAATATGGCTACTATTATCTTGTTCAAGGCCTCTACTTGCCCATTTGCTTATGGATAATATGGTATCACAAAATTGTATTGTTATAATTTCACCAAATTATTGATGGTTCTAGATAATTGAACCATGTTGTTATAATTTTTCCACTTTAGTTTGTTCAATCCTACTCACTAGTTTACCTTTAAATTTTTCTATCATATATTGTTGTGTAATAGCTTTCTAGATTTTCAAAACTAGATATTTTTTTATCAATCCAAATTTGAAGTAAAATAAATGGTAGAGGCAATTAAGAGTAAGAGGCAATAGGGCTTCTCCCTCACATGTAATAAAAATCCTAATTCTTCCCACCACATTGAGTTGCTATAATGTGGCCCCATAGTAGGCCCATAAAGGTCCATAATAGGCTCACAATAGGCCCCCAATAGGTCCACAACAAGCCCACAAAGACCCACACTAGGCCTTTAGAGGTCCCTAAAGGTCCTTGAGGCCCCCAACAGGCCCACAATAGCCCCTAACGGCCCACAACAACCCATTGTAGCCTAGAGTAGCACCTCTTGCATTACAATCATAAGTATTTTCTTACCAAACAAAAACAACTCCATGTCTAGCCCTGCACTGCTATTATAGCCTCACATTTTGAACTACTATTATAATGTTCTAGATCATGGCCTTGATAATAAACATCCTACTCTTAACACCCCCTATGTGTGATGTATTAATGTATCCCAATATCTTTAACATCCTTTTTGAATATCACGTGATGCTCCCCATGACTGAAAGGAGCCAACATCTCACATGTGTAGTGGAACAAGGAGCACGTTCTCACACTTTCCAAGTAGATGGTTTCACTACTTACATAGAAATTGCCACATCATAGTTTCACAACAAGCTTTCTCTAATTTGAATGCATAGAAATTTTACCCTTATCGAGCCTTCCAAGCATAAGTGGGATAGTTATTTTGTATTTTTTTCACATTTTTGTAAGTGAAACCAAAGCCATGTAATTTTTTAAATATTCTCAATAGCATACTACCCACATGAAGGAGAGGGTATTGCTCGAGGGAGGATAAAAAGGGGTCAATTCCCATGAAGAATAGATGAAAATATGGCCAAATCGAGAGTATTAATTATTTTAATTTCATCATGGGGATGGCCCATGACATGTGAGGCTTGACAATGCATTGAGGAGCCCACATGAATGTTTTTTTTAGTATGTAAGATAAAAGCAAGTGCAAATATGGATGACCCAAGTAGGGTCATGCAATACCTTTTTTAAATCATATAATAATTTTGAATAAAAAAGGTTTCAGAAAATTCCCCTATGAGGGAATATTAAAAATTGAGAAATATTCCAAATTTAATTCAATATGAAGGGGAAAATTACCTCTTTTCTTATTTTTTCTCAACGAGACACTATTTCTCATAAACTTAGGTAAATATTTATACTTCCCAAGTATAGTCTTGTTTATACTTATTGAAAAGCATTTTTTGACCATGGTTTAGGGGAACCACAATATTCTATATTTGTAAAAGTCTCTTATAACTTATTGGTGCTCCAAGTATTCCAACAACATCATGAGTTGAACCACATAAACTAGCACCAACATCATGAGCTAAACCACATAAACCAACATTGACAACATGAGCCAAACCACGTAAACCAGCTTTCACTTATTTTATTAGATACTATAGAAATTTGGAACTCTGCATCAATGAGTTACCAAGGACTAGACAATATTGACGCCCTAGAACTCCTTCAAAGGCTACAATTTATTTTGATACTTCAAACATCAAATTTTGAAGACTACGGATAAAGATACTTTAGAAGATTCTTCTTTAGGTTTATTACATATTTTGGGATGTTGACTTACTTTTATATTATTGAATTATTTTTGTATTTAGGAAAGTGCACGTTAGGGAGGGATGTTAGAATATTTTAATGTGCACTTTGTCTATGAATTTTCATGATTAGGGTTAGGGTTAGGATTTTTCTCTCTACAAACTCTAGTGCCTATTCTTATGCTATATATATGTACTCATCCTTCAATAATATACAACATATCTTATAATTCTAACATTACTCAATTAAATGTATGCTACTTTGAATATTAAATACATTTTTAGAATAATTATTGTCTAAAGTTTACTGGCAAAAGATACAAGGTTGATATTTATTGTTGGAAGATATATGGCCATTTTTTTTAGAGATATTATTGCATATTATTTATTTTATATTTGAGGTAGTAGGACATCAAAGTGGTTAGTGTGCTTTGAGGAGTGGATAATGATAAATCCAGGTTCAAATCCCTTGTGCATTTTGTTTTAAATCAATTTTTGAAGGATTTTTTTAGAGGTTAATAGAAATTTTAAAAAAATACATGCATATTTATGAATTTGAAAAATATAATTAGGGAGATATCAAGCATATAAGATATTCCATTTATATTCTCAATAAAACTATATAAAAGGATATTTAGTTTTCAAGTAATAGGAGATATAAGTTGTATAGAATATATTTTAAATTGTAAATGCATATCTTTAGTAAAGAGATACAAGGTATATAAGGTTTTATTTTTTTTTCTATGTAAAAAATTTAAATGGCATATTAAAGAATGAATTTCTTTACAAGGTGTACCATTTTAAATTTGTTCATAATAGAACCAAAACTTTATCAAACATTATGGTTTGAAGTAATATTTAGTATATATAATTCCCTTATTAGTCATTTATAGGTGATACTATTGTGACTAGCCTCTTCACTTAATGCCTAAATTATCTACAACCAAAATGTCTAGTCTGTATCCTTATAAATCATTAAAGAGTCATAAGGAAAAAACATGTTTACTCCATTATTATACCTAATTTCCATTTTTGCTTTACATTAAACATGAAATTAAGAACATAGTATATTCTTAGCTATGCCCTACATATGAGGAGGTAATTCTAAGAGGGTATCAAATACAATATGAATTCTTTTCATATATCACCTTGGTATAATGTATCAAATTATTTCATGTACCTTAAGGTCTCTCTCATGTATGATCACATATATAGATAATACTAGCTTCTTTCGTGTATCAATGATTATATAGGAAGGGTGGGTACATTTAAAGGCTTGGTATATAGAACTTGTGATATATAGAAAAGGGAACTATTTGGATATATAAGGAACCCTCAATAGATTTACCTAAATAATTTACTCATAGAATTTCTACTATTCAAGTCTCCACATTTTGCAAAAATAGAGCATAAAAAAAAAAGAATATTTTATCTATTGATTTAAGATAACATAACCTCCAAATTTTCTCAAGAAGAAACATAACATGGAAAATGTAAAAGGAAAGCAAGTAAACATTTACAAGTGTAACTCACTAGAAGATAGTACATGATCATCAAAAGCAAGTGAAGGAACAAAGAAGCAAGCTAAAAATATTTATTTACAAGAATATGGATATCTGCTTTTCTACATTTTCTTAGTTACAATAGCTTTAGCAGCATATAGTTTCTATTTTAGCATAATTTCATTCAATTTGCATGCATTTGTTTATCGTTTTCATCATCTTTCATTCAATTGCTTATCATGGATATGAAACTCATCATGAGAGGTTACTTATTTGTTATTGATATTTTATAAGTGTTATTTTTTGTAGGCCTTAGATATTAGCAAGAGCTCTTCAACATAAAAATTCCTCAATCTTTATATCATCATGCAGAGGTCACAAAGAAACCCTCTATAATCAGTTTTGAGAGAGCAAAGACTCTGCAAATTACACCTAAAATTTGGTTCTCTACTTTAATTTGTATGAAATTAGTATCTATCCCTAAGAGGGATATCTTTTTAACCACTTTGTAAAGGAAAATTTCAAATATTAATGAGAAGGACACTATTTTATTCATTCTTTTGTCTCAATATGGTTACATGATTTGCATTTGTCAATTTGATTTCATAAATGTTTAGGTGTATGGTTTTTGCTACACTACAATGGTGATAATGGTTAGACCTTGGCTAAAATATTCATAATTTATCACTAAATACATGTTTCTTGTTTTCTTGAATTATAGGTATAGCTGCTATGGGTTGAAACAATTCATAGGAGCCATCGTCCTACCCTGTGACGACTAGCAGAGACTTTCGCTCTGCCCTGTGATAACCTCAAAATAGATTCTAGAAATAAAATAGGTAGCAAATTCATTGAATATAGGATTTTACGTATGAGTATAACTGCACTTTATTTTACTAGTTTTTCACAAAAAAAATATAGAATTTCAGATCTGAATTGAGAAATTTAGAGAAATTTCTAGATTTGAAGCTTCCTGTCTATGACCGCTCCTGGGTCCAATGGCCTCTACTTCCAGCTACTATAGGATAAAGTGGCCCCTATTTTTGACCACTTCTATGTAATATGGCCTCTTCTACAAACCATATTACATAGATATGATCTTTATTTTACTACTTGTTCAAATTTACATGTTTGTTGTCTGTCTAAAGGCTTACATTATTTAGGGTTTGCAATATCAAATTTTTTAAAACTAAAATATTCTTATTTGGAAATTTGAAATGTATTTTATGCAGTAGAAAAATATCATTGATTTATCTATGTTGCATCTTTATTTTTGCATAAAGTAAAAAAAACCCACACACACCACATATCATATTAAACATCAATGAGTTGGAATTCACACCCAACCATTGATAAAGACTAACTACGATGGCCTTCATCACCACCTCATTGGCTTTTTTATGAGTACTTTCAACCCTATTTTTTCTAGTTCTAGTCCAAGAACCATCATATCCGAGGAATATTGCATGTATTTCTCTTTGGGTAGGTATATCACTAATCAAGGTGAACTAGGTGAGAACTGGTAGGACCTGAACTCCCTCACTGGATTTGGACTTCATTACCAAATCTTGATGGGTTTCCCAACCTAGACTTCATCACCAGGCCTATGTATGAGAGGATATAGGTGAAATCCATTAAACTAAGTATTTCATCAACAAAATCAAAACTCAAACATGAGAAAAGTGATATTATCAATGAATCAAAACACACAAACCAGTTTAGGAATCATAAAGAATATTTAAACAAGATAATCATCCTGTATACTTTATCTATTTTCTTACTATATGCACAATAAAATTAAAATTCTCACTACACGTAGCCATGTCCAACCATATACTAAGGCTATAATAAATGGACAAGGAGGTTAAAAATACCTTCAATATAGCCCAATTGATTTACTCTTACCTGAATGGTATCCTAGCAGCTATCATGGGGATAATTCCATCATGAGGGATCTGATCATCGAGATATCCCTATTAGGAGGACACCTATGGGAGCTCCCTACAATTAAAAAGAGGATCTTCTCAAACCTCATCTATGTCATGTTACTTCTAGATAAGATCTTCCCATTGAGGGGACAAGTAGAGGGGTAGAATAAATTTGTGTCCCTAATAGATCCACAAACCCATCTAAGCTTGGATTAGAATATATGCGCTTGGGTTAGATGATCGAGTTACTCCTCCTGATCGTCCTTATTTGAGATGAAATCTAAATTATCTAGATAGATATGACCCTAATGCTACTCATACATTTTTGTTCATACTCAATCTAAGGATGGGTGTGATGAATATCTAGTGCATTCTATCCATATGTGTGAAGAGTATTCTACATGAACACATCGTACTCCTATGCCATAATTGCATGAGGACAACACCTCTAGGGTTGATCATAGAGTCAATGTATCTTCTATTGATCAAGGGAAGAGGGTAACCATATCTAATATGAGAACTAAAATAATCAAATCCTCTAATATAGACCTCATATGTTGAATCATATATATCAGTTACCTAGACCAAATACTAGTCAAATAGATAAATTACTCCAATAAAAATTGGATGGTTTATATAAAAATTCAGAGTACCTAGATCATGATCACATAAAGCAAAAAATGCTACACCACAAATGGTTGTACGAGCATAGAATACATGAAGAGAAAATTCTAGAATAGAGTTTGTGTGAGGAGCAATCACATAGGGTAGCCTATGATGAAATTCCCATGCCTAGCACATACTAGCAATGACATAACACAAGGTGCACAATACAACATCAAGAGTTACCATATAGGCAAACCAAAAATTATCCTCCTCCTACCTCTATTCATCATCTTAGACAAGATAGCATCAAGCACCAAATCCATTGAAATATGAGGTATACAAAGAGATAGAAGTAGAGGACTAGGATCAAGCATATCCTAAATCATTTTGTGAGTATGTGGTAGATGATTACAAATTTCCACCTTGATCAAACATTTACCTTCCACCTCCTCATCCTAAGAGACTAATTCAATAGAATGATATTATTTCATATTAGGCATACAATATCCTTATAGAGCTAATTTAGTCACTAGATAAGAAAGGAATGTGTTACCAAAAGCTTACATTGTGCAAATTATACAATCAACCCCTCAACCCATCAGTTCCTTATCCTACGTATCTAGAGTATTTTAAAATGCCTAAGCTAGATAAATTCAGAGGAGACAATTGATGAGGCCTGGAAATGCCTTAATCATAGCATGTTTTGAACATTGAAAATTTCCTAAAAACTCTTATGTTTAATTTGATATACTAGTTAATTTGATTCAATATGTTGTGTATTAACTATTTGCATGATCAATGTATTAGAAATACTATATTCTAATTTTTACAGCTTTTTGCATAGTTTTATGTTATTTTGTTATGACTTGCTAAATGAGAAATATGCTTAGGTTGATAGCAAAATTTCACTAATTTTGTTTTAATATGTCTCAAGAATTTATTTTATCTAAATCTACCAAACAGTGCAAGCAAATTGTTATTGTGCAGCAAAAACTGGTTTTCCAATGTAACTTCCAGCCAGTTGCCAATAAATGGCAAGACATGGAATTCACACATGGAAAGAGTTGAAGACCATTGAAATCTGATCCTAAGAGATAACCCACCTAAGAAATGTAGATGAAATAATTTGAAGAGCACACATTTTTTCATTCTGAAGTCTCTTCGGAATGAACAGACATCTTCGAAATGAGAAAACACAGTCTCTTCGGAATGAGCGGACATCTTTGGAATGAGAAATGCAGTCACTTCAGAATGAGCCACTTATCTTCGGAATGAGAACAGAATGTGCTTTTTGAATTGTTGACTAATTTTTGACGATGGAAAAAGAAAAGAAATATTGAAAAGGGTAAGGGAAAATATCTCCCATCTGACTTTGTCATCCTTGTCGACCAAAGCCACCATTTATGGAAAAGATCAAGTTTGATCCTCTTCTAGGATAAACCCAAGAAATGTTGCAGCATAATAGGATTAGATCTTTAGGATAGAAATGAGATATTCTCATTTTGTAAGTAGATCTTAGGACATCTATAAATATGGCTCCCGTCCAGGTTGAGCAAGAGAGAGGAGAATAAGAAGAATGATAGGGGAAAATAGGCAAGTAGTGTAATAATAAGAAAAGTGATTGTTACAGTCCTGTAACAGGTTTTTAGCAGCAATATTGTAATCATGTTCTGAATCAATAAAGTGCACTATTTTTATTCATGTTGTTGTGAATGAGTGTGAGTAATATATATAGAGAGAAAGACTCATACCTTCTTCTAGACAAGGAGGTTGGCCACTTCCAGACCTAGGAGGAGGACTAAAAATAGGTTTTTATTCTGATTTTGCTATAGAAAAATATGTTGTAAAACTTGTCCTTTCATTTCCTTGTAAATAGCTAACAGTATTTGCAATCTTAGCTTATTTTATGATTAGGATGATCTTGTGATTAATGGTTTGGTTTTAATTTCCACTTTTAGCAAGCTTTCAAATTACTGCAGATTATCATTTCTAGAATTTACTATTTTTTGCAATTTACTACATTTTGTGTTTTGCTGTCAACCCTTGCATAGAATATTGAAAACCTTCTATTTCAGAGCATTGACAGGACTTAATTTCCATGCTATAATTAGGTTTCCATTACAGCAAAAGTAAATAGACTTCCTTTCTGCAATTATAATCAGATTTCTAATTCTACAACTGTTATTTCTACAACATAATTAGATCTCATTCTGTAATTGTAATTAGGATTTCATTTCTGTAGTTAATGATTAGTTTCCATTTTTGCAATTAGATTAAAGTTCAATTTATGCAATTTAGAGATAAAAGTATCCTAAATCCCCCACACAATCGGTTTCACCAATAAGACCTGTTGCTCCTAAATGATCTAAGTTATAGCACTATTCACTCCTGCAAATAGCATTGTACACTACCATGGATTGACAAATTCATTGAGAATTAATGATGTGCATAATGAAAACACATAATTTTGGAATTTTTTTTGGGGAATAGTGTTGCTAGAAGGTGACAATGGTCCAATAGCTATTAATTAGACTGAGTTGTTAAATTCAGGATAAAATCTGAATATAATAGCTGGTTAAAGTAACAACTATTGACCTATAATTTATGTCATTCAAGAGTAAACATGAATGAGTAAGACTAGGGATGAAAAAGGTAGAATTACCCAAAAGGATCCCTAGCTTATACCATTAAGAAGATCTTCATGCCTAAGGGGTGAATCACCTGTGTTTGAACTACCAAAAATATTGAAAGAAAAATCACCAGTCTTATCATCATTAGAACATTATGAGAAAGAAAAATCATCAGCTTCATCATCATTAGAATATTCTGAGAAAGAAAAATCACTAGCTTCATCATCATTAGAACATCCTAAGAAGGAAAAATCATTAGACTCATCATCAACAGAGAATCTTGGACCTCTTGAGAGCGAAATTTGGATAGGTTTAATGGTTCCCAAGGAACAGGAAACTATGGCAGAGGGAGGCAATATAGATAGGTATGGACAACATGGCTATGTCCATAATGAAGGAGATGATCAGGATATGCCCCAACCTTCTAGAACATTTGAATATCCTATCCGTTTGAATCCAACACAAAAAAAACTCCCCCATGAAAACCATTTCACCTTCAGTACTTCCAACCTTTCGAGGTGTTGTATCTGAATATCCTAATCAATTTTTATTTGAATTCAAAGTAGTGTTTCAAATCTATGACTATGTAAATGATAATAAAAAACTTAAGGTTTTTCCCTCAACACTCAAGGACTCAGCATTACCCTGGTTCGTGAGCTTATAGCCAAATTCCATCCGAACTTGGGATCAAATGGAAACTATGTTTTTAGACAAATATCAGGAGTATTACCATGTAAGGAACAGGAAAGATGATTTATTCATGATTAAATAGGAATATTATGAAACATTAGAAGACTATCTTGATAGGTTCTCCTTTTTTCAAAGGAGATGTGGACTTGTAGAACCAGAGTTATGCAAAACCATATTTTTGAGAGGATTACAAGATGAATCCAGAGAATTATTAGATTTTATGGGAAAAAGGGGATGTAAATACTCTCATTAATGAGGAAATTGTGGGTCTCTACAGGAATTACTCTCACGCTAAGCAGGGAAGAAGAAAAAAAATACAAATGGCACTGATGTGAAGGACCTAATAGAGGAACTTGCAAATTTTAAAATTGATAGTTTGGTGCAATTGAACACAACTTTAGGAGAAATGTCTACAAAAGCAAAAACCATAAAAACTTTGGAAATTTATTTCCCAAGATGTAGAAATAAACATGTTTTGCAGGAGTTTCCTTTGAATAAAACATATATCTCAGCCATTTGTAGTATTTGTTCAAAGAAGCATTTGACTGATAAATGCCACCTGCTACCAAAACTCAAAACTATGTTAGAGAGTCAGACTGAGGAACTCAACTATGTTGGACCAAAAAAAGGGGGAAATTTCTCTCAGAACCAAAATCCCCCTTGTTTTCATACAAATTGGGGGCATAATCCTTGGACTATGCCTTGGGGACAATCAGAACCACCCCAACATCCTTGGAATTATTCTCAATGGAAAAATTCCCAAGAATAGCCACAAACAAGTTGGAGTAATCCAACCTAGAATCAGAATCAGAATAATCCATCATGGAATAAAAACAACCCACCCTAGAATCAGAATCAAAATAATCCACATTGGGTGCAAAATCAACCATAGTGGAGTCAGCAATACCAGTCCTATCCAAGGCAGCAAAGAAATCAAGGTCAAATTCAGAATTTGCTACCTACACCTAATCAAAATTTTCAAGAAAAATAGAACCAACCACAACAAACACAATAGGTGAAACAACCTCAACTTCCAGCTCAATCAGTCACTAATCCAAACAACATGAGACAGGCATCCCTTGTCTATGTGGCTAAAGCTAAATAAAATGTTGAAATAAATGTTCTTGATTGTAGTAACATCCAACTTCGTTCAGGAAAAGTTGTACCTGAACTTGTTTCAATTAAAATCAAGGAAAATGAAGAGCAAGAACCTTTGGAACCAGTTATATTTAAACCAACAATAGAGAAAAAAGAAGAAAAAATAGAACCACAGGCAGAACAATTACCTTCATCAAGGATAATTCCATATCCTGAAAGATTTAATACCACAATAGAAAATTTTGAGTTAGACCTGGTCAATGAACTTAAAAAGTTAACTATATCATTGCCCTTATTGCAAG
Organism: Wollemia nobilis; assembly: GCA_028583015.1. Classification (NCBI taxonomy): domain Eukaryota; kingdom Viridiplantae; phylum Streptophyta; class Pinopsida; order Araucariales; family Araucariaceae; genus Wollemia; species Wollemia nobilis. The sequence continues at coordinate 126,272 of JAQPPZ010000362.1, forward strand.
CCATTAAGGATATACCAGTGATTAAAAGTACTATCCGAGATTTTTGCATTAGAAGAGCAAGAAGAAAAAAGAAAGCATTTCCCAAGACTGTTCAGGTTGAAGGAAAGATAGTTTATCTCTTGTCTAGAAAACTAGTACCTCCAAAGTATAGTGACCCAGGGAGTCCAGTTATCATATTTACCATAGGCTCAGTACCAATATCAAATGTCTTAGTAGATCTAGGAGTTGTAATAAATTTCATGACCAAGGATATATTGGAACAATTATAGCTCAAACATCTCAGTACAACATTTACAGTTTTAGAAATGGTTGATAGGTCAGTTGCAAAACCTAAAGGTATCATTGAATATGTCCCTATAGAAGTCTCTTCTTGAGAATTCTCTACAGATTTTTGGTTTTACAACCAAGAAATTCAGCACATGGATATCCCATAATTCTGGGAAGACCTTGGCTTGCAACTACAATAGCCTTCATAGACTGCAGATATGGAAAAATGACTATTTCAAATGGTATTGATCTAAAATAGATCTCTCTGTATCCTCCTGCAAGACCCTCCAGCAATTTTTTAGGTTAGTTATGGTTTCCTAACTCAGATGAAGAACCAGAAGAGGTTATTTCCACACTAGCCACCTTGGTAGTAAGGGAACACATAGAAGACCTCCATGACATAGAAACTTTAGAAGATGAAACTATCCTAATAAATGTTCTGCATGAACAAGGATTAGAAGAGGAAGTAGTAAATATCCATCAGTTGTTAGGGAATGAGGAGAACCAAAATTATGAAGGTGAGCCATCTGCACTATCATAGGAAACATCAGTTTCACTACCACATGGGTGGCATCATCACCTAATTTTCCCTTCTCATTGTTCCATACAGGATATGCTTCCATTAGAAATCAATGAAACAGAAACTTCTTATTGCCCTCTTAACTCCCTAATCACCAGGTATGAAGAAGTGAATTCAGTCCTTCCAAATACAAAACAAATAGAATTCCAACCAAGCAAATTATTGAGCATTAATAGCTGGCTCACTAAGGAAGAGGAAGAAAAGTTGATAACAGTTTTGCAGAAGCATGTTCATGCTTTTACATGGGACTACAAGGATATGCCAGGAATTCACCTTGATATATGCACCCACAGGATTTATATTGAAGAAGTCAAGCCAGTAAGACAACCCCAGAGAATACTGAATCCTGCCTTGAGGGATATTGTAAAAGAAGAAATTGAAAAACTTTTGGAGGTAGGATTCATTTACCCAATTTTTGATAGCCAGTGGGTCTCTCCATTGGTTATAGTTCCTAAGAAAAATGGAAAAATGAGAGTATGTGTAGACTATAGAGAGCTAAACAAAGTGACATACAAAGACCATTTTCCATTACCTTTCATAGATCAGGTGTTAGATACCCTTGCTAAAAAGAAATACTTTTGTTTTCTTGATGGATTTAGTGGGTATAATCAAATTCAGGTTGCACCTGAAGATCAAGAGAAAATAACCTTCACCTGTCCATGGGGAACATTTGCATATAAGGTTTTACCTTTTGGTTTGTGTAATTCCCCAACAACATTTCAGTGAGCGGTATTAGCAATTTTTTCTGATCTAAGTACCAACAGTGTTGAGATATACATGGATGATTTCACAGTATGTGGACAGACTTTTGACTTTACATTAGAAAACCTTGACAGATTTTTAACTCGCTGTAAAACATACCAATTATCTTTGAATCCATACAAATGTTTTATGATGATGGAGGAAGGAATAGTTCTTGGTCATCACATCTCTCCTCAAGGAATATAGGTTGATCCAAAGAAGGTGGAAATTATCAAGAATATTCTTCCTCCTAAAACTCATACTAATGTCATAATATTCCTAGGACACATTGGTTTTTACCATAGGTTTATTCCCAGCTTTAGCACAATAGCCAATCCCATGTTTACCCTGTTGACTAAAGATTCTGAATTCTCCTGGACTACAAGGTGTCAGGAATCATTTGAAGCTCTGAAAGAGAAATCAGTAACTCCACCTATGTTAAGAGGACCTAATTGGACATTACCATTTCACATATAGGCTGATGCTTCCAATACTGCAATTGTAGCAGCATTATGACAAATTGACAATGGTGAACACTATGCCATCTACTACATTAGCAAGAATTTGACAGGAGATGAGAAAAATTATACCACAACTGAGAAAGAATTCTTGGCAGTAATTTATGCCATCAACAAATTCAGACATTACATCACAGTTTATCAAATATTTATTCACACATATCATACCGCCATTAAGTATTTGATGAATAAGCCTATGGTAACTGTAAGAATTATTCGTTGGTTACTGTTGCTACAAGAATTTGATATCACAATAATCAACAAACTAGGAAAAGCTAATGTTGTAGCATATTTTTTGTCCAAGTTGCAGAACACAGAGGAAGAGGAATTAGTTGAGGACACTTTTCTTGATGAAAATTTTTTTGCTATATCTGTTCAATCAACTTGGTTTGCAGATATAGCCAATTATTTGGTCACAGGGAAATTTCCTCCACATTTCACTTCAAAACAGAAAAAACAATTGATCAAACAAAGTTCTTCCTTTGAGTGGATTAAGGGTATACTTTTTAAGTGCAATCCTGACCATGTGTTACATAGGTGTATCCGAAAAGGATGAGGTATATGATATCCTTAGGGCTTGTCATGATGAACCCTCAGGTGGACGCTATTCTGTAAAAAGCACAATTAGAAAATTTTTAGGGACAGGATATTATTGGCCATCTCTTCACAAGGATGTGAAAAAGTACATCAGGCATTGTGATGCATGCCAAATAATGGGGAAACCCACTCATACAAATGAAATGCCACTACAACCTCAATTGGTTTTAGAGCCATTTGAGATGTGGGGGCTTGATTTTGTAGGACCTATTGATCCACCTTCTCAAGGAAAGGTGCATATTCTAGTATGCACTGATTACCTGACAAAGTGGGTAGAGGTGCGTGCTTTCAAACATGCTCATGAAGATAAGGTCACCGATTTCTTGTATACTCAAATTTTTCAGAGATTTGGAGCTCCACGGTCTATCACCACAGACCAAAGACCCCAATTTGCATCTAAAGTCATTGAGGCTTTTACAAAATTATGAAATCAAACATAGGAAATCATCACCTCACCACCCACAAGAAAATGGCCAGGTTGAAGTAACAAACAAGGAACTGGAATGAATCTTAACAAAAATAGTAGCTTTTCATAGGAGAAATTGGCTAGATAAATTACGTGAAGCAGTTTGGGCTTACAATACTACTTGGAAATCCACTACTGGATTCACATCTTATGAACTAGTTTTTGGTAAAAATCCCCTCCTACCTATTGAATTTGAGCTACTAACATTGTGCACAACATTAGAAATTGGGATTGAATTGTCACAGGCACAAACGGATAGGATTCTATAGCTGAATGCATTGGATGAACTTCAATTGGATGCCCTGCACCAAACTGAAGTAATTTAGGAGGAGGAATTTGTGGCATGACAGTCACATTCAGTAGAGGAAATTTCAGCAAGGAAATTGGGCTTTGCTATTTGATTCTCGTTACGAGGACTTCCCTGGAAAGTTGAGAACTAGATGGCTTGGACCTTACCATATTGAAGAGGTATTTGATAATGGAGTAGCTCGTCTATCTCCTATTGATGGGTCACAGAGAAAGTTGGTAGTGAATGGACATCACCTCAAGGTGTACCATACACCTCTAACTAAAGAGGAATTCTTGTAGTAGCTTGATATTTTGTATGCACAACAGGTGGAAGATATTCCCTCTTCCACTTCAATACAATCAGCATGATCATGGATTTCAAGAAAAGCAAAAAAATAAAAAAAAAATCAGAAAAAGTAGAAAACAAAAAGATGAATAAATTCTAATTATGAATTCCTTCATGGGCATGATTTCAGGGAAATCATGAATTCCTTCATGGGCATGATTTTAGGGAAATCATGAATTCCTTCACGGGAATAATCATAATAAAGAAAAAAAAAGAGAAAAGGAGAGGTAAAAAAAAAAAAAAACCAAGAAAAAAAAAGAGAAAAATTAATAGCTCAATAGTGAAAACCTTTCCTAAGGCACTACTGGGTTGGTATGCATGAAAACCAGTTTTCTGGCATGTATAACCTTGAAATTTTTTTAATCATCATTGTACAAATTCACCAACTGCACTTGTTTTGAAATATTGTAGAAAATATCAACAAAACATCAACAAAAGCAGTCATTTTTCAAAACTTGCATTAACTTGTTTTAATCAGGTATATATTTCTTACATTTCTTCATTGTAAATGATTGGTATATAGTATATAACAATTAACCATTAGCATAAAAGGTATCCATAAGAGTTGGCATACTTAAAACATGTTTTGAGAATTAGAATATTGGTTTCTACCTAATCTTCGAAACAAGAATGCCAAAAATAGTGTCTGTTATCTTCTTTATATTAATTGTTGTATTGTCTTCAGATTGAAATTGTCTTCAAAATGACAGTAGAATGATGTTGCACTTTATATTTGGAATGAAGCTTTGTCTTCAGAATGAGGATTTATCTTTAGAATGAATATTTGTCTTCGAAATGAGGATTTACCTTCACAATGAAGCATGATCTTCGAAAAGAGGATTTGTCTTCGAAATGAAGCTTTGTCTTCGGAATGAAGCACGATCTTCAGAAAGAGGATTTGTCTTCAGAATAAGGATTTACCTTCGCAATGAAGCATGATATTTGGAATAAAATCATAATCTTTGGAATGAGGTATTGTTTTTGCAATAAATCATAATCTTCAGAAAGAACATTCAATATAATATTTCCACGTGGCATCCAAGGAAGGAAAAATATACAATCAAGTAAAAATATTTAACTAAAATTATTTAACTACATACGATAAATAAACACGTGTCAATTAGGATGTGGTTTGTTTTATCTTGCACCCATTAAGAAAGTACCATAATCACGGGGACGTGACCAACAATATGCCACCATTTTTTGATGCTAATAATCATGCACATGAGAATCTACGGGCGAAATAAAGGAGCTAAAAACAACTGAGGTGGATCTGATAACAAGGACATCCATGCAACCATTAATGGAAAGGTGTTCGAAGCAAAAATAGAAACACGTGCCACCCTCCCTTTCAAATACATATTTGCTAACACAAAATAATTACAAGGTACAGTGTCAAGATTACAGTTCATTTCGAAGAAGAAAAAAAGGGCAATTGAAAACCTGGAAACAAACCCTGCAAGTCTACAAAAACTAGAAACCAGCGATCCGTCGGAGGAATAGCAGTAGAAGTAAGTAGTTTTTACTGTACCAAAATAGGAAAATGAGGTGAAAGATAAAAATAGAACCAACAGATACCACCCTCATCTGAGAAAAACTAGAAGTGCTACAGATTTTTGAATATGAAGGGCTTATGCCATTTTTGGACAAATTTAATGGGTCCTCTGAATATTTGACTAGCATGTTCGCTCACACATTCATAAATAACTGGGCACACATTAACGACATGACAATTGAGGTAACCCCTAAAGTTTTAATTCAAATTACTGAGCTTCCATTAGAAGGTCTTCCAATTTCTAGATCTAGAAAAAATATACTGGCAAATGTAGTTAATCAATTTCTGGAAGAAAATGATACGGAGACAAAATACTTAATACACAACAACACATGCAAGGGGGTAAAAAGGGCCACCCTATAGGAACCCTGGGATGAAGTGGCCACATGGGTAATCAAATTTCTAACCTATGAAGGGCAGTATGTACTTTTATCAGGGCATCATATCAAAATTTTGAACCACTTAAGACATGGTAGGCAACATCCAGAAGTTAGGGTAAATCTTCCCTTGTATCTGCACTAGGAGTTGAAAAATATGGCAAAAATATATCAAGAAGGAAAAGGAATCCCTTGCCACCATGGTCTTATTAAATTAGTCTGCCAGCACCATTTTAGAGGAAACCCTAGAAGCTTTGATAGGTTTTACTCTACCCTAAATGATGTAGTTTTTAGAGATGAGGATGAAGAGGAAGAGGAAACAAATGCTACTATAGATGCTATTACAGAAGAAGAAATAGATACTACCATAAAGTCTATTACAAAGGAAGAAACACACCCAATAGAAGAAACAGAGCAACTTTCTCCAGAACCTTCAACCTCATGAGCTAAGAAATAAAATAAGAGAAGGTCTGGAACTGGTAGCCAAAAAGAAAAACAGAAGAATGTTCATTTTTCTAAAGTTGTTACTGATCTATCAAAATAGGGGAGTGAAGTGCCTAGACAAACAGGGGAAGAAACAACAAGGGAAATAGAAGCATCTGAAACTGTCCCCACAACCCCTGTTGTCACCAGAATACAAAGCAAAAAGAAGAAATTTGCATCAGGAACTAGGAGGTCTACAAGACTCCACTTGAGAGAAATAGCAGAAAAGGTGATAGAAGAAGAAGGTGGACAGGGTAGTCCAGATGTTACATAAGTGCAACTAGCCCCTAAATATTTTTTAGAATTCCCTAAATAGATAATTGAGGAAGAGACTGGACAAGACAATTTTGAAGTGGCTATAGTTCAACAGGCCATAGAAAAGATGCAATCATAGATGGTTTCATGGAACCTCCTGAACAAAAGCAGATAGCTGAAGTAGAAGATGAGATAGTTTTTGAGCAGTCAACTACAGATGATTTGTCTGCATCAGATTCTAAAATAGAAACAGAGAAGGTAGAAATCACAAAATAGTTGAGAGCAGCAAGAAGTATTTTCAAAACACAAACCAATTGGATTGAAGAAAAATAAAATATCATTGATATGCAGGAAAGGAATATTGTAGAATTACAACAGGAAGTGGCAGAATTGAGGAGGAGGTTGTCACAGTCTAAAAAATAGCCAACTGTATCCATTGATGAGGATGATTTGGCTTAATTACTTGTAGATTTATCTAGGGTAGATGACTATGTTGAGGCAGACATAGGTGCTCATTCTAAAGTAGCACCCTTTCATTCTGAAGAAGTGCCCTTCCATTCTGAAGTATTGCCTTCTCATTCTGAAGATGCTCCAAAATTGGTAAAGAGCATAGAAAAGGATATCGAAGATGATTCAAAGTAGGAAACACCAGCACAGGAACAATCCAAGCAGCAGCATGAAATTGTTCAAGTAAGTACTCCTTCAATTGAGGTATTTGTATTTCAAATTGTTACACCTTCAATAGAAATAGCAAAAAAGGGGGTATAAGTGGAATTGTTGTCAGATGACCAACCAGTAGAAGCAGTAGAAAAAGGGGTTCAGGTAGATCTGCTACCCAGATTTCCACCTATAGTTAGACCACCCAATAATGTATCCCTAGAGAAATATAATGCAGACATAGCTAGTTGGGTGATCAGATATGAAAAGCTTACCACTAAGGTTGAAAATTTCAAATTGTAAGGAAAACAGTTAGAGGCAAAAGAAACAGAGATCAAAGCATTAAAGAAAAAAGTGACTGATTTATGTCAGATTGCTGAATTTTTGGTCCAATTTAGATGGTCGGCTAGATTTTATAGTCTTATTTTGAAATAGAAATATCTTAGATGGTAGGTCATGAGGATTAGCTTAGGTCTCCCATATAAATTGGAAACAACTGTAGATTTCTTGGAAGCATATTTTGACAGCCCTGTAGAACATAAAAATCTCCTATGTGAACTGTTTTTACACAAATTTATTCCAGAAGACGTAAAATTTCACCCTAAAATTAACATAGGAGATGTTCAACTGAGAGCATTCATGTCCACTTTACAAAATCAGTTTTATTGGGACCAGGAAAAAATATAAAATAAAGAAATTGAATCAATATCTGAATTGTTAGTCAAAGCAGTTTAGCCAAATCACCCAATTATCACCAGACAGCACTTCACCATGATGAACAGAGATGATGAAAAGAGGATGTACTTAAAAATTTTGAGGAATAGTGTGACCATATTCTAGAATTTTTGTAATGACAATTTTGTTCTAGCATTATCAATCTGTAGAAATAGATGGGTTGAACTTTTCATTTCTTTACAGAAAAGGGAACCCATCTCCCCCATTAACCTAGAATGGTCCAGAAGAAGGGCAGAAGGAGTGATACAGCTAATTGAAATCATGCAACATCACTAGATAGGTCTCCAATTTAGACCTCCAACCATCATTACTCTAGTTCCCTTCTACTTTGAAGAAGATTATCAACCTGATGATCAGTTTGAAGAATGGCTCAGAAACCTTCAGGAGAACAGGGGATATTATATAGGCACCAAATTTTTCTACAGATCATGGAATTTGAATATGGACATATGTGATTCCATAGCCTAATAGAATGCATGAGGACATGCATTAATATAAGTTGGGGGGAAAATGATGAGGCATGGAAATGCCTCAATCATAGCATGTTTTGAACATTGAAAATTGCCTAAAAACTCTTATGTTTAATCTGATATGCTAGTTAAGTTGATTCAATATGTTGTGTATTAACTGTTTGCATGATCAATGTATTAGAAATACTATATTCTAATTTTTATAGTTTTTTGCATAGTTTTATGTTATTTTGTTATGACTTGCTAAATGAGAAATATGCTTAGGTTGATAGCAACATTTCACTAGTTTTGTTTTAATATTTCTCAAGCATTTATTTATCTAAATCTAGCAAATAGTGCAAGCAAACTATTACTATGCAACAAAAACTAGTTTTCCAATGTAAATTCCAGCCAGTTGCCAATAAATGGCAAGACATGGAATTCACACATGGAAAGAGTTGAAGACCATTGAAATCTGATCCTGAGAGATAACCCACCTGAGAAATATAGATGAAATAATTTGAAAAGCACACAGTTTTTCATTCTGAAGTCTCTTTAGAATGAACAGACATCTTCGAAATGAGAAAACACAGTCTCTTCGGAATGAGCAGACATCTTTGTAATGAGAAATGCAGTCTCTTCGAAATGAGCCACTTATCTTTGGAATGAGAACATAATGTGTTTTTTGACTTGTTGACTGATTTCTAACGATGGAAAAATGGAAAGAAATATTGAAAAGGGTAAGGGAAAATATCTCCCATCTGAATTTTCCGTCCTTGACGACCAAATCCACCATTGATGGAAAAGATCAAGTTTGATCCTCTTCTAGGATAAACCCAAGAAATGCTGCAACATAATAGGATTAGATCTTTAGGATAGAAATGAGATATTCTTAGTTTGTAAGTAGATCTTAGGACATCTATAAATATGGCTCCCGTACAGGTTGAGCAAGAGATAGGAGAATAAGGAGAATGATAGGGGAAATAGACAAGTAGTGTAATAATAAGAAAAGTGACTGTTACAGTCCTGTAATAAGTTTTTAGCAGCAATACTGTAATAATGTTTTGAATTAATAAAGTGCACTATTTTTATTCATGTTTTTGTGAATGAGTGTTAGTAATATCTAGAGAGATAAAGACACATACCTTCTTCTGGACAAGGATACTGGCCACTTCCAGACCTAGGAGGATGACTAACAACAGGTTTTATTCTGATGCAATAGAATAAGTTGTAAAACTTGTCCTTTCATTTCCTTGTAAAAAGCTAACAGTATTTGCAATCTTAGCTTATTTTATGATTAGGATGATCATGTGATTAATGGTTTGGTTTTAATTTCCACTTTCAGTAAGCTTTCAAATTACTACAGATTATCATTTCCAAAATTTACTATTTTTTGCAATTTACTGCATTTTGTGTTTTGCTGTCAACCCCTGCACAGAATATTGACAACCTTCTATTACAGAGCATTAACAGGACTTAATTTCCATGCTATAATTAGGTTTCCATTACTATAGAAGTAAATAGACTTCCTTTCTGCAATTATAATTAGATTTCTAATTCTGCAATTGTTATTTTTGCAACATAATTAGATCTCATTCTGCAATTGTAATTAGGATTTAATTTCTACAGTTAATGATTAGTTCCCATTTTTGCAATTATATTAAAGTTCAATTTATGCAATTTAGAGATAAAAGTGTCCTAAATCCCCCACACAATCGGTTTCACCAATAAGACCTGTTGCTCCCAAATGACCTAAATTATAGCCCTGTTCACTCCTTTCGCAAATAGCCTTGTACACTGCCTTGGATTGACAAATTCATTGAGAATTAATGATGTGCATAATGACAACGCATCAAAAATGATGCTTAAGAGCATGTCACAAGTTTTATAAACTTGTACTTTCAATTATAATATGATGATGCTTTTTTGTTAAGAATATTCATGATAACACTCTCTGGTGTAGCTTTAGATTGTTATAACCAATTACCAAGACATAACATCTATAGCTTTGAACAGCTAGAAAATGCCTTTCTATAATGCTTCTTATTTATCATAAAAATAAGGCTAATTTAAATGACTTATCAAACTTACATAAATTTTATGTTGAGCTAGTTATGGACTATGGGAATAGGTGACAAAAAATAATGTCAAAACTGCATTTCACCATACATATTTTAAAATTGACACGGATGTTTACAAAAAGCTGCTCAAAGCACATATTGTTTTTTTATATTTACAACAATATCAGACATTCAAAGAGGCTTTGGTGCATGCCAAAGTTATTGAGGACATCAAGGTCTAGTAGGGAGACATAAAAATTCATAAAAATAAGTGGAATAAAAATCCTTGTAACAATAACCATCAAATGAAACTAGCCCTGATAAATTAGATTTTGTTGAATATTTCTGAAGTGGAGAAAGCACAATAGCAATCTAAATATCAGGTTTAATACCCTCCAAAATAGTACAATAATTAGTGCCAAATAAATCAAGCATAGGATAAGCAACATTGCCCTCCTTGCACATATATGCCACTACTTGAGTCTTTTGAATCTCTTTTCAATAAAATATGTGAGGCTAAGGTGATTACCTTACCTAAAATATGCTTGGTTGATCATACCCATTGAAAACCTAAGGGGTACAAATAGGATTTATATTGTTCTTATCATTGTCAAAATGGACATGATATACAAATATGCTATGGATTCTAAAACCTAGTACAAAATATGTTGGATAAGAACTAGTTGCATATTAATAATCCTCTTGCTCCTAATAATCAGTATATGGGTATTTTCAAAAATCCGTTACCCATCCATGAGGTCAAGGGTAATCAAACTTGATAGGCTAATGAGATACATATGGATCCACCCATGAATGTATTCGTAGGTATGATAAATATCATGACACAAAATAGAAGCTACAATCAAGTCGAGCTACCTACAATGCCCATTCGAATCCCTTTTATGCCTCAAAAAGTGTTGGCTCAAAACCCGTTGCTAGGTCCACCATCTCAATTGGTGATAACCATTAGAAATAGGCTTACCCAAAGCCTACATATGGACTCATCTAAGCTCTCTATATATAAGCTTATTATACAATCTTCTAGACATAGGGAAGTACTCATGGAAATTCTAAAATCTATCAAGATTCAACCTTGAGATCCTAATGCATTCACTAATTTTATAGGGAATTTCCAGAAGTTTAAAGAGTCTATGGTAACCTTATATGACCATGAAATTAAATAGGTACCAACCAACATAGTGAATCCCAAGTTACACATAATCGCTTGTATCAACCGGATACCATATATGAGAGTATTGATTGATACAAGCTTATTGATCAACATAATAACAATGATCACTTTAGAACATCTGAGTCTTCTAACATCGCATATATTAGCATATACTTTCACATTATGAGCATTCAATGGTGCATTATGCTTAATGGTTAGTACTATAGTCTTGCCTATTCAGGATGGACTAAAAACCATTTTTTTATTATACCATGTGTTGGAAGGAGCGATGCAATGCAACATATTGCTTGATCATCCTTAGATATGAGACATGAAATGTATACTTTCAATTTTTACATCAATGTATCAAATATGTGCATGAGGAAAGGTTTCATGTCATCACTTTGGATGATGAACCCTTTAAATATGTCAGTCAGGTTGGCAATCCGAGGGAGTTTGTCTTACCATCAACACATTTGGATATTAGACCTAGTTCTCTCATCAAGTGTCTAGAGGGTCAACCAAAATTAGCACATGATGATGCATCCACCTCATTACCACCACTATTGCCTAAACCACTGGCTACTTTTGACATTCCATCATCATCATCTGATTCGTTGATTAAACATAAGTTGAAAGCACCCATGGTAGACACTCCAAAGTTCATTCCTAACATCTCTATGGTAGAAATTTTGACCCCATGGAAGAATAAAAAACACCTAACACTATGGATTATGTGACTCAACTGTTGAGCATTTGAGGTGTTGTCATTGTTGTCAACACTTCTACTTTATCTCCTAGTTGGCATCCTATTTATCATGGTGATTATGCTGCATTTTGGGCAATGTTGCAAAATGTTGTGTGTATTTGAACACACCTTTTACGGAGACTTTGGAGGTATAATTTGTGGTTATTGCATATATTATTTCTCTTGGTTCTATGTTTATGGCACATTTATTTATGTAAAGGTGATATAAGGTTGCATTTGTATTTTCTATGTGCCTTGGTGCTATATTGTAACATTCAACATTTATTTATTTCCACTATGTCATCTCCAAGTTCCTTGGAATGTGTTCCAAGACTTAGGAATGGAGGGAAAATTGATTTTAATTATTTAATAATGCATCATAAGGGTTAGGAATTATTTCAAATATTTATTGGAATTTATTTTTTGGTGCAAAAATGGAAATATGCTAATTGGGGTGTTCAACTTGGTGTGGGACTCACTTTATGACATCCATCATAGTGGTGTAAGGAAAGAATATTTTGCTGCCCTATTTTTGTGGGATTTTGGAGATATGGCACGTGATAATTGCCAAATTATTTTTTAGACACTTTGGAATATTATTTTTTTTGTGTAAGAGCATCTCCACTTTGATTGGCAGCTGGTGAGTGTGTGTAGTGGTGATGGCAACAATTTCTTTTTTGGAAAATTAGAAATTTCCTCAACTTGGGCGTGATTTTTTGAGTGATTTTCTACTCATGGTTTTGGAAACCATTTATGGTTTCTCTCCATATAATTTATATATAAATTCAGTGTTTGAGATGGTGGAATTATGGAGTTTTTGTTGAGAGTAACAAGGTGCTGTCGGAATGCTGCCAAATTTTCTGTAGAAGACATAAGTGTATAGATTTTAGCATGCAGGTTTGGGAACCTATTGTGGATGGAGAGAGAATAATTTTGATATTTTTATTGCAGGTTTTGGATCAGATTTGATATAAAAATCATTTTGCAGTGGTTGGGTGCATAGTTGGTTTGCAGCAGTGTTGTTGGTTTTGAGCTTGCAGGCTTGTTAGAGCTTGCTTTTACTAGAAGCATTTTTATGCTTTATTTTTCATCACATTGTTATTATTTTGATCTGATATAGGTGGGTTGCAGCCCTCCTTCTGTTGTGGTAGAGAAACTTTAGTGTATTTCATTTTGAGGCTTGTTCTATGCAGCAGTCATAGCAAGCAATTCTCTTTGGGAGGTTTTTTACCCTTATGGTTTTCCTCCGGCATATCATGTGTTGTGGGTTGTTTCTCTTGCATATATGTTGCTGCTATACATGAGTTTATTTCTATTTTAAATAAGATTTAAAATTGGAAATTAAATTTTTAAATTGCACAGATTCACCCCCCTCTCTGTGCCATTGTTATACTAACAATTGGTATCAGAGTCTGGTTGTCCTTTTAGCAGCTTAATCAACTCGAATTGATTCTTGGTTCACAATGGCTAATAGGGATGTCAACACTGGAAATGTGCCATACTTTTATGGGAGTGATTATGCATTTTGAAGTTACAAGATGATGGACTATTTGGGTTCTCTTGGTATTGGTGTGTATCTTTCAGTTAAGAATGGTTATGCTTTTCCTGTTACAATTCCTACAGATCCTGATGCAATCAAAGAATATGAAAACAATATGAAGGCCAAATCTACTATCACAAATGCTCTTGCACCAAGTGAATTGGTGAATTTTATGGGTTTCCAAACAGTAAAATAAGTATGGGATAAGTTGCAAGCTATTCATGAAGGTAATGACAAAGTTAAGGAAGCTAAACTTCAAATTTTTAGAGCTCAATTTGAGTCTCCGAATGGATGAGAATGAGGATATTTCTGCCTACATTCTTTGTGTGAGTGAGGTGATCACTTCTCTTAGAGGTTTAGGAGAGACTATCACAGATATTATTGTTGTGGAGAAGGTTCTTCATTCTTTGACTTCAAAGTTTGATTCAAAAGTTTTTACAATTGAAGAAGCAAAGGACTTAAACAATCTCCCACTAGATGAACTACATGGCTCTCTTATTACATATGAGATGAGATTTGGTTGCAGCAAGTCTAATAAAAAGGAAAGTGCTTTCAAAGCATTCAAAAACATGAAGTTGAATCCAAAATCCAATGAAGAGAGATTCTCAGATGAAGAGCAAGCAAACTTTGTTCGAAAATTGAAAAGAGGAACAGGGAAATACAATGGAAAGTTGCCATTGAAATGTTTTGAGTGTGGGCGCATTGGGCATTATTCTTCAAAATTTCCTTACAATGAGCACTTAGATGATGATGGTGAGAGTCACAAGAACAAGAAGGAGTACAAAAAGAAAGCTTCAAGATTTAGCAAGAGATTCTCAAGGAGAAAGGTTTTGATGACACATGAAGATAGTGATTCTTCATATGAGAGCATAGATGATTCAGATGAAGAGGCTACTGAAGTCCTCTTTATGGCTATTGAAGACAAATCCAATATAAATGCAAACAAAGAGGATGATGAATCTGAAATTGATTTTGAGGAAGAGCTTGCAATAGCATTGGAACAATATGAAATTGAGAGAAAGAGAAATAAAAGGATGAATGAAAAGATCAAGGAGCTAAACAAACTCAATGAAGACTTGTTGATGCAACATGAAGAGTCAAAAAGATTTTCTGACCAAAATATTTCAGATTTAGAGGAGTCCAATAATGTGGCTACAAAAATGATACAATACTTAAAAGTTCAAGTTGAAGAGTCCAAGAAAATAATAGATGATCTTAAGAATCAGGTATGTGAAAAATCTGATTTGTGTTGCAAACTAAAAGAGGGGATTGTTACTTTGAGAAAGCAACTTGAAAAGGCTAATTTGGATTTGAGAACTAATTTTAAATTTTAGAAAAGTTCTAATCAGCTTGATGAGCTTATTGGTAGTCAAAGATACACCAAAATCAAGTTTGGTTTGGGGTTTGATGAAGGTGAAAGTTCATATGTTGCCAAAGATGCAAAATCAGTTGGTGAAAGCTTGAAGAATGAGAAACCCATTGTAGAGAAACCCCAAAGAGATAAAAAGAAAGAAGAAAAGG
This sequence comes from Wollemia nobilis, assembly GCA_028583015.1. Taxonomy (NCBI): domain Eukaryota; kingdom Viridiplantae; phylum Streptophyta; class Pinopsida; order Araucariales; family Araucariaceae; genus Wollemia; species Wollemia nobilis. Next base: position 141,626 of record JAQPPZ010000362.1, read on the forward strand.
TCTCAAATCAGACCAACAACAGAAATATGCCTTATCATACCATAAATGTTAGCAATGATGAGTTTCAAAAGGTAAAACATCAAATGGGAAGAGCACCTAGAAGGAGTTTCAATTCATGGCATCAAGTTCAATACAAGTATACTCCTTTTTTTGGTTATTGTTTTAAGTGCAATACTTATGGTCACAAGATTATGGATTGTAGGCTTAATTTTAGGCCTAAGAGCTTTGTTAGTCACAACTCATTTTCTCCTCTCATTGATTTTCATGTTGAGTGTTACAAGTGTAATAACTTTGGTCACATTGCTAGAGATTGCAGAACTATTTTTGTGACTAATCAAATGCGAGGATAGAAGTAGCAACAAGCCTCCAAAGGTGCAAAACAAGAAATCCATGATGCATAAAGACCATTTTCCCAAGAATTCCATGAGGTATGAGGAAGATAAGAAATCAGAAAACAAGCCCAAGATGACATGGGTTGAGAAGGGAAAGTCAAAACAGGAAGACATTACTAAGCATGATTCATTGATTGTTCAAACCGCTTTCAAGGCACAAAGAAAGGCTACATCTTGGATCATTGATAGTGGATGCTCTAGTCACATGATTGGATATAGAAGGCAACTTACAAGATTTCAAGATTATGATGGTGGTTTGATAAATTTTGGCAACAATAACAATGCAAAGATTGTGGGTAAAGGTATGGTCAACATCAACAATGGTAAAATCACTTCTCATGATGTTCTTTTTGTTGATGGCCTCAAGCATAATCTTTTAAGTGTTAGCCAAATGTGTGATAGTGGCAAATATGTGATTTTTAAATCAGATGGTTGTGAGATTAGATGTGCTATGAGTGGTAAAATATTGGCAAAGGCTACAAGAACTTCAGGAAATTTGTACAATCTTTGTAGTGCAAATGAGAAAACATTCTTCATTGGACATGTTGATGATAGTTGGTTATGGCACAAGAGGCTTTGCCATATTAACTTTGATAGCTTGGTTAAGATCAGCTCCAAGAATTCAATAATACATCTTCCAAATTTGACTAAGCCAAACAATAGCATATGCGCATCATGTCAAAAAGGCAAGCAAACCAAATCACACTTCAAAACTAAGGAATATTCTACAACAAGGCCTTTGGAGCTTGTGCATACCGATGTGTGTGGTCCTATGAGGACTAAAGGAACTAATGGTGAGAGGTATTTCATTTTGTTTATTGATGATTATTCTAGACTAACATGGGTATCTTTCATGAAGGAGAAATCGGAGGCTTTTATTTGTTTCAAAGTGTTTAAGGCTATGGTTGAGAATGATACAGGAAAGAGGATCAAATGCTTGAGATCCGATAAAGGTGGTGAGTTCACTTATAGTGAGTTTGATAATTTTTGTCATGAGAATGGTATTAGAAGACAACTTTCAGTAGCAAGAACACCTCAAAAAAATGGGGTGGTTGAGAGAAAGAATAGAACAGTACAAGAAATGGCTAGAACAATGTTTAATGATTCACAGGTTGCAACTAGATTTTGGAAGGAAGCAGTGCATACAACAGTATACATACAAAATAGGTGCATGCTTAGAGTTCATAGCCATATGACACCCTATGAACTATGGACAGGAAAGAAAGCTTCAGTTAAGCATTTTAGAGTATTTGGGTCCAAGTGCTACATAAGGAGAGATAAGTACAATCTTGGCAAGTTTGAAGATAGAGCAGATGAGGGGATTTTCCTTGGCTACTCCACCAAAAGCAAGGCTTATAGATGCTTCAAAAAGAAGCTTGGAAAAGTGGTAGAAAGTGCAAATGTGAGGGTTGATGAAGGACATGTTCCCAAAGTTGATCTTGAGGAGTCTTCACCATCACGGTTTGAACCATATGAGGAAGAAGAAGTGCAAGATGAAAACAAGCAAGTTTCAGAAGGAGAAGAACAAAGTGAAGCTACCAAGTCACCTCCAAAATACATCAAGAAGAATCATCCAATGGATCAAATCATAGGTGATCCAACACAAGCTGTGCAAACAAGGAGAAAATTGGTAAGACCAAATGAGCAAAGTCACTTTTCATTGTTATCACAAGTTGAGCCTAAATCTTTTATTGAAGCTTCTAAGGATAATAGTTGGACTCATGCTATAGAAGAGGAGATTAATCAAATTGAAAATAACAATGCTTGGGAATTTGTTCCAAGACCAATGAACAAAAATGTAATTGGATCCAAGTGGGTGTTTAGAAACAAGCTCAATGAGGATGGCAAAGTTGTTCGAAATAAGGCAAGATTAGTGTGCAAGGGGTATGCTCAAGTTGAAGGTATAAATTTTGATGAAACTTTTGCTATTGTTGCTAGATTAGAAGCCATCTAAATTTTTCTTTATTTTTCTGTTCATAAGAACTTTAATATTTATCAAATGGATGTGAAATCTACTTTTCTTAATGGCAAATTGGAAGAGGAAGTTTCTATGGAGCAACCTGAAGGATTTCAGCTTGGGGATGAGAACTATGTTTGCAGGTTAAAGAAGGCTTTGTATGGGCTAAAGCAAGCCCCAAGAGCATGGTATGCAAGGTTGGATAAGTATATTTTGCAGCAAGGCTTCAAAAATGGTAAGGTTGATAGCAACTTGTCCTTCAAAGTTGTTGATTCCCATCAGCTAGTGATTGTTGTTTATGTTGATGATATTATTTTTGGTGGAAGCAAAGATAGTATGTGTCATAATTTTGCTACTGCTATGCAAAGTGAGTTTGAGATGTCCATGATTGGAGAGTTGTCTTATTTTCTTGGTCTACAAATTTCTCAACTTGATAGAGGCATTTTCATTTCACAATCAAAATATGTCAAGGAAATATTGAAAAAGTTTAACATGGAGGATTCTCAACCTGTGAGTACACCTATGGTAACCAGATGTAAGCTAAGTAAGGATGATGAGTCTCCTCTTGTTGATCAAACACTCTATAGGTCTATGATTGTAAGTTTATTATATCTAACTGCTTCTAGGCCTGATATTTTGCAAGTTGTTTGTATGGTTGCTAGATTTCAGAGTGCACCCAAAGAAACACATGTGAAAGCTATTAAGAGGATTTTTAGATATATCAAGGGGACTATGGAATTTTTATTATGGTATCCAAGAGAAAAATACTTCACACTTAGAGCCTACACAGACGCAGATTGGGCAGGATGTGTTGATGATCGGAAAAGCACTAGTGGTGGTGCTTTCTATCTTGGTGACATGCTTGTTTCTTGGCATAGCAAGAAGCAAGAATCAGTATCACTCTCTACTGCTGAAGCTAAGTATATTGCTGCTGCCTCATGTTGTACTCAAGTGCTTTGGATGAAACAAATGCTTGTAGACTTGGGTATTCAGATTGGTGAGCCTATCTCTCTTCTTTGTGACAATACTAGTGCTATTAATATTTCCAAGAACCCAGTTTTGCATTCAAAGACTAAGCACATAGATATAAAGTATCATTTCTTGAAGGAGAAGGTTTATAATGGTCTGGTTGATTTGTATTTTGTGCCTACAAAGCAACAAGTTGCTGATATATTCACTAAGCCATTGCCTATGGAGACATTTGAGCATTTGAGAAAACTCTTGGGAGTTTTTTCTTCTCCAACTCACTAGATCTTTTTGTTGGTGCACATCCTCAGGGGGAGCTTCTTATGGTCTAATTTTAAGCTCCTATTTCTGATATTTCATGTTCATATTTTTTGATGTATGCTTGAGGATGATGGTTGCATAGTTTGGTGTTGTTCGGGTTGTTCGGTTGTTGCCTAGTTGCTTGGCAAATTCTTGCAGTTTGGTGAGATTTTGTTGGGTATCTCTTTGTTGTTGTAGCTACTATAATTTCATGTTGAATATCAATTCATATCAGATATATATATATATATATATATATATATATATATATATATATATATATATATATATATATATCAGTTCTTTTCACAACAACAAGGTTTAGTATTGTTTGATGCATTCTATGGTACCTGGTTGTAGTGTTGTGCGAGCTAGTGGCATTGTATCTTGTGTAGAACTTCTTTGGGGTATCTTGTAATATTTCCCATTGATTTTTTCATCACTACACTTTGTTATTTCATATTCAAATCAGTTTAAAGTGTCTTGGTGCTTTGGTTCAGGGAGAGTTGTAATGTTTATCATGTTTTCAGATGCACTGGTTGCCCTTTGTCATTGATTGTCAAAGGGGGAGAGAGTTGGATAATTTGCTTCTTGTGCTCTTTGATTTCAGATCTGTATGGTTGGTTTTAGGGGGAGAAATTTGATGTTGTTTCAGGTGTGAGATATGTTGAAGAATTTTGCACTTCTTGGTTTGTGCTTTACAGGCTTTACAGGACCTTCTTGTTGCCTATTTCATGGTCTTGGTTGTTGTAGTTTATCTGAAGATTATTTGGTGTTGCCAACAATGCCAAAGGGGGATATTGTTGAGCATTTGATGTGTTGTCATTGTTGTCAACACTTCTACTTTTTCTCCTAGTTGGCATCCTATTTATCATGGTGATTATGCTACAGTTTGGGCAATGTTGCAAAATGTTGTGTGTATTTGAACACACCTTTTACGGAGACTTTGGAGGTATAATTTGTGGTTATTGCATATATTATTTCTCTTGGTTCTATTTTTATGGCACATTTATTTATGTAAAGGTGATATAAGGTTGCATTTGTATTTTCTATGTGCCTTGGTGCTATATTGTAACATTCAACATTTATTTATTTCCACTATGTCATCTCCAAGTTCCTTTGAATGTGTTCCAAGACTTAGGAATGGAGGGAAAATTGATTTTAATTATTTAATAATGCATCATAAGGGTTAGGAATTATTTCAAATATTTATTGGAATTTATTTTTTGGTGCAAAAATGGAAATATGCTAATTGGGGTGTTCAACTTGGTGTGGGACTCACTTTATGACATCCGTCATAGTGGTGTAAGGAAAGAATATTTTGCTGCCCTATTTTTGTGGGATTTTGGAGATATGGGACGTGATAATTGCCAAATTATTTTTTAGACACTTTGGAATATTATTTTTTTTGTGTAATAGCATCTCCACTTTGATTGGCAGCTGGTGAGTGTGTGTAGTGGTGATGGCAACAATTTCTTTTTTGGAAAATTAGAAATTTCCTCAAATTGGGCATGATTTTTTGAGTGATTTTCTACTCATGGTTTTTGAAACCATTTATGCTTTCTCTCCATATCATTTATCTATAAATTCAGTGTTTGATATGGTGGAATTATGGAGTTTTTGTTGAGAGTAACAGGTCTTTGTAGGAATGCTGCCAAAATTTCTGTAGAATACATAAGTGTATAGATTTTAGCATGCAATTTTGGGAACCTATTGTGGATGGAGAGAGAATAATTTTGATATGTTTATTGCAGGTGTTGGATCAGATTTTACTGAAAAATCATTTTGTAGTGGTTGGGTGCACAGTTGGTTTGCAGCAGTGTTGTTGGTTTTGAGCTTGCAGGCTTGTTAGAGCTTGCTTTTACTGGAAGCATTTTTATGCTTTATTTTTCATCATATTATTATTATTTTTATCTGATATAGGTGGGTTGCATCCCTCCTTATGTTGTGGTAGATAAAATTTAGTGTATTTCATTTTGAGGCTTGTTCTATGCAGCAGTCATAGCAAGCAATTCTCTTTGGGAGGTTTTTTACCCTTGTGGTTTTCCTTCGGCATATCATGTGTTGTGGGTTGTTTCTCTTGCATATATGTTACTGCTATACATGAGTTTATTTATGTTTTAAATAAGATTTCAAATTAGAAATTAAAGTTTTAAATTGCACAGATTCACCCCCCCCTCTCTGTGCCATTGTTATACTAACATCAACCTGCATCACCCACATCATCTATAGGATAATCCACACCTCAAGTGACTATTCATTTAGTCAACCTTGGGCTCATAAAATATTTGGTACAAAATTTTATCTTTGCACCAATTATTGAGTCTGCACAAGACATGGGGATATCTCATGCTCCTTCCTTGTCCATTGGAATGGTGGTACCCCTAGGAATACCACCCAATTAGATAAATTTCATATATGGGGATTTTTATCAAGCCACAAATCTATCTCCTGTTAGCAATCACAATAATGAACCATTTATAGGAAACATTTACTATATGTCAAATCCTAATTTTGCTCTAAGATACTTCTATCATTGCCATTAGTATAGTAATGTCTTAGGTCTGTATGAGTAGTGTCAAAGAACACCTTATCTACCACAATATCAATTATCTATGGATAAATTCGGTTTAATATATTTCATCCACATGTTGGATGAGTTGTTGGCTAGTTCTCTAGAATGCCTAAGCCTAGAATTTGGGGAGGAAATTGATGAAACTAGGTATGCTGACCCTAGCCCATCTAATTTACTAAGGGATCATCTCCAAATAACAATTATCACCATAGAGCCCCCCGAATCATATCATGAGATCTATCAATAAAACGAATCAAATTTGATGATAATCCTAAAAATGATTAGAGTGACAAAGATAATGAATATGAGAATGAAACAAAAATTGTATATTTAGATCCTCATTAGTTTCATCATCTCAATAACTATATAGGAGATATTGATCCAGTTATGCACCCTATTAACATAGATGATATCTATCATAGGGTATTTTCTCTTCTACCTAACTAGAGGTAGCTAATTCCCCTTGAGGACCTAATTATTCTATCTACTCCTAGAGAAGATCTAGAGATCCCAATGCCTCCTAAGCCACATCTAACGTATCTAGAGTAATAAATAATTGATAGGTCCTACACAAATTATTAAGGATATCATAAACCATCCATTAATATGGTTTCCATTAACTTAACCACACCTCTCTACAATCCTAGCAACCCCTCAAAGTCATTTCATCTTAATATTGAGGCCATTAACTTTGATCACATCACATTACCAACATGGCTTGAGGATTTCTTCCCCTATGAAGAAATGCTTCAACCATTTAATTTGACTCTAGGCCATACTCAGGATATCTATAATGATGAGGTCAAATTTGATATGATAAATCATCCAAACCTAGTGGATGACATCCACTTGATCCCTAAACCTCATCAAATTGAGAACGGATCCCACATGTCAATTGAGGAGACTTTAGATGTGGATATTAGCAAATGAACCTAACCATTCTATGAAAATCAAATTTGGAAAAATTATATCTCCTAAAGAGCGTGCCATCCTTATACCTCTCTTGACAAAAAAATCTAACATATTTACTTGGTCATATAAAGACATGTCAAGTCTTGATCTGAAGTTGGTTTACATAACCTTACTATAGACCCCACTATGAAGATGATAAAGCAAAAGCTCAAAAATATGTTCCCAATAATCACCTTAATGGTGAAGGATGAGTTACAAAAATTATTGGATGTAGAATTTATCCAACCCATTGACTATCCAAAATGGGTATCTAACATGGTACCCATAGGAAAACCTGATGGGAAGATCTATATTTATACAAATTTGAAAGACCTAAACAAAGCAATGCCCAAGGATGTGTTCCCTTTACTGAACATTGATGCTCTAGTAGATGCAAATATTGGTCATGAGATGTTATCATTTATGGATGGATTTATAGGCTATAATCAAATTTAGGTCAAACCTAAATATCAACATAATATAACCTTCACTACACCATGAAGACTATTTTACTATAAATTTATGCCATTCTCTCTTAAAAATGCTGGTGTAACCTATCAGTGGGCCATGGAATATATTTTTCATGATTACATGCTTAAGATACTAGAATATTACATAGATAATTTGCACACCAAATCTCTATTGCATGAAGAGCATACATAAGTTCTATGAAAAGTCTTTGATCGTCGAATAGAGCATAATATCAAGATAAATCCTAAGAAATATATTTTTGACATCACATTAGGAAAATTTTTAGGATTCATAGTATCCAAGATAGGGATAAAAGTATATCCTACAAAGGTCAAAGCAATCTAAAAATTATCCCACCATAAATATTAAAGAGCGCTTGCAAGGCAAGGTAGAATCCATAAAATGCTTCATAGCATAATTGTCGAATAAATATCGACCCATGAATCAACTACTACACAAGGGGGTCCCAATAAAATGGGATAAAGAATGTCAAAAGGTATTTTATGAGATAAAATAGTACTTGGTAATGCCACAAGTGTTAGCTCCACCTCAACCAGGTATGCCTTTCTTGTTGTATATTTTAGCCACATATTTATCTCTGGGAACTATGTTGGTCTACAAGAATAAAGAAAACAAAGAATAATCTATCTATTATATCAGTTGCATCCTTTTCAATTACGAGCTAAAGCATGCATATGTTGAGAAAATGTTTTTAGCAGTGGTGTTTTCTACAAAAAATCTTCACCACTACATGTTAATTCATAAAACATATGTCATATCAAAATAAAATTCTTTGCGATATATGATGAGTCAGAAATATCATAATAAGTAAACCACAAAGTGGATCATGCGATTGATAAAATTTTATCTTGAATTCATTAGTCAAAAGTCCATCAAAGGTCAAGTCATAGATGATCAACTAGCAGAGGCACCTCTTCAGGATGACAAGCCTCTCAAAATTAAACTACTCGATGATGCAGTGTTTGCACTATCAGAATCACCTGAACTTGAAGAACCAAAAAATAAAGTAGACATGACTTTGTTCTTCGATGGTTTTAAATGCGAGCAAGGGCGTGGTGCAAGGATTGTACTTTTTACATAGCAAGAAGCTCCTATGCCCTTGTCATTTAAACTTGATTTTCCTTGCACTAATAATAATGTTGAATATGAGGCTCTCATCTTGGGTTTCCAAACAACTATCACCATGAAGATTAAAAAGCTTCATATCTTTGGTGATTCCTTGCTCATTGTAAACCAATTAAAAGGAATTTATCAATGCAAATATCCATTATTGAAAGCTTAAAAAGTGCTTATGGATCCATTACTAGTCCAACTATAATGGTATGACATCAAGGTAGTCGTACATCTAACTACTTTGCAGATACAATGGCTTATTTAGGATCCTTAATCCCTCAGAATCCTTTTGATGATTTTAATATCATAAATGTTAGAATAATATCACAATCAACAATGTTGCATGAGGCTTTTGATAATAATGAATCGATTCACATGATTTAGATAGAACCAAATCATGAGTGGATCTACAAGAAATAAGACATTCTGAAACAAGAAGCCTAGGGGTCCTTGATCTCACAAAGTCTTTTATATAATGGCATGACCATTCACTATAAGGTTGTTTCCCAATATAAATTTGTGCATAATGGATCACAATAGGAATACGTTATTTAGTCAGTTGAAGATCAAGCTTATCAAGATTAGTTAACCTAATTAAAAATTTACCTAAAACTTAGTAGTATCCCTTAGGGATTGTCGTATACTACAAAATGAGCATTTAAACAAAAAATTACTAGGTATGTCTTGCTAGGAGATATTCTGTATCATCGAAGCTATGATAGAGTCCTTCATTATCTCAAGCTCCAAGAATATACTTTTGAAATCTCACAATATCATGATGGTACATATAGTGTCCATTTCAATGGCATGGCTATCATCAAGTGCATCCTCATAATGGGTTATTATTTGCCCATAATGGACAAGGATTGTTGGTCATATGTCAGAAAGTGCATAAAGTGTCAACATCATGCTAATATATCGTACCTACCATCTCAGGTCTTATAGTTGATTCAATCAATGTGGACTTTATCTCAATGGATATTTGATCTAATTGGGAAGATATCTTCATATTCAAGCCATCATATGTTCATTATGATGGTTACTGAGTACTTTACAAAATTGGTAGAAGCAATCCCTTTGACGACTATGACTATAGCGTGCATTACAGAGTTCATACTCCATAACATTATATGTTATTTTGGTATTCCATCCAAAATAATATCGAATAATGGGACATCATTCAAGAACAAATATGTGCAAGCTTTAAAATCCAAATATAACATTCAGTGCAACTTTGCAACACCATATTATCCATATTAAAATGGGTAGGTAGAGGCCTCTAATAAAACTGTAGTTGCCATATTGAAGAAAACCATCAAAGATAATCACAAGGATTGACACCTTCAATTACCCCTAGATTTATGGGCTTATTGAACTAGCATTAGAACACCCATTGGGGTAACCCTATTTTAACTAGTATATATCACGGAGGCCATTATATCCTTGGAATTAGAAATTCTATCATTGCATGTCTCATTGAAATAATTCATCGATGATGACACTTTACAACAAGCTCACCTTGATCAATTGATCCTTCTTTATGATCGATGAGCCAATGCTCTTGAGCATCTACATGTTTATCAATATCATATTAAACAAAGTTATAATAATAAATTCCATCCAAGAGACTTTAAATTTGAGTATCTTATGCTCAAAGAGAACCAATAGAACCCAAACCTACCACCTCATTTATGAGATAAATTTACAACCAATTGGTTATGTCCTTTTATCTTAACAAATAAAATAGGATCAATAACTTATCAACTAACTTTGCTAGAATGTGTTGAGGAGGTTGAACCTCTCAATATTCTTCATCTACGAGCATTTTATACTTAAATCATAAAAGAATCAAAACTCACAAAAACAACAAAAATTATCCAAAAAATCTAAATAAATCAGAAAACATAAAAACACAAAAAAATAGTACAAAATATCAAAATATAAAAACATTTTGTATTACATCATCATGTATTTTATATGAATAGTTGCATTAGGTATAGTAATCCATTACATTGCATTAGGACAAGTTGCATTTACATTGTTACGAATGACACCATGTTTGTATGTCAATCATGAATCCACATATCATTATCATTCATATTTTTCTTGTGAGTAACTATGTTTTTCAACACAACTTATGAGTTGTCATAGGGTGTATACTAGGTTTTTCAATCATTCAACTATCCCTAGTTATCTTTTTAGATTTTATAGAAATATATCTTGGCTTTTAGAAGGTAAGGTTTAGTTTTGATAGTACCTTGCATATCTCAAAATCCTAATAATTTTACACATTAACAATCCAAGTCTAAACGAGGAAGGATGATAACTACAAAGTGGTCCTTGTCACTTTAAGCAAAAGGTTTTTCTTTCTCATCTTATTATGTGCATGGTGTAGAATGCTAAAAATTAACAAAAGGAAAAGCTCACCCCTACCCAAACAATCCCCTTGTTCTTTCAAAAAACAAGAAAATTATCAAAGCAATATAAAATAAATAGTGATTCTCATCACTAGGCAAATACCTTACTATAAAAAATAAATAAATAAATAAATAAAGTATACCAAACAATCAAAATAAAATAAGGGGTAACGAGCTTGAAACACTTAAAAATTTTAGTATTAAAAAGCCATGAGGTAATATCCATTACAACAATTGGTTGAATGAAACCTGCCTGGCAATGGAGTAGCCTTACACGTGGTGATATATTTGTGACATTAGTGATCTTATTTTGTACAGACCAATGTTAGCTTATCGATGAGATAGCCTTTGGATGTCTTCTATTGCCTAGCAGTCTAATCTAACTACATCCAAACTTAGTATGAAGATGATCATGCAGTGATCCTAATTACAATAATGGGTTGCATGAAACTTTCCTATCAATGAGGTAGTCTTAATACTTCATATAATATATTCACTTTGCACACATGGGGATAATGAATATCTAGGTCTTCTTAACAAAATTGTATCTTTCACGAGTCTTTTGTAGCTAGTATACAAATTTCGATCAATTAAATAAGGTGTTTGAGTCTCAAAGAAATTATAAAAAAAATCCCCTCACAGCAACAAATCATCTCATCGCCAATAACAGTTTTCCTTTTAAACTTTTGTTTATAAGGAGTCCTCATAAAATAGAATAGATACTGGATGAATATCAACAATGATATTTAGATGACCACTGACTATTTTATGCACACCTTTTAGTTTGTAAAATCTTATATAGAAAGCCCCTATATTTCACATAATTCATCTTACATATGCATGTATAAATGTGTAGCTCTTAATAAGGGTTAACATTCTAATTCATGATTTTTACACATTTTGTGGTGTCTACCATTAATTTGTTAAACATAAATTAGATCCATTTATTACGTTTTAAATGATTAAAACATACATGTACATTTACATTAGATCATCCACATCAAATTAATGCATTACATACACATTAACATTAAATACGACATCCATATACACATACATAATTAGTGTAAAAAAAAATCACAAGACAAATGAAATGTGAATAAAATAATAATTGAGCATTACCTTAGAATTTTGAGAGTCTAGGATTAAATAGGGCATAAAATAGAATAATAACAACATATTCGTAATTGACGCTAACTTCCCTCTAACAATAGAATAGGGAGTTGCGTGAGACTAACTACTAACCTAGGTAGTGAGTTCTAACTCAACCACTAACCTAAAATATCTAACCTAGGATATTTTAGGTACTAACCTAGATTAACCAGTAGATAAAATATCTCATGGTAACTAGTAAAAAAGTAAATGTAATAATCCTATGTAGTGTAATGCAATACACTATGTTATTTTACCCTAACATCCCCCCTTTATTACAATACTTTGATATACAAAGTTTACTCCGAAACAGTTGAAATTTGACACGTCCAAGTGCCTTTGTACAAATGTCTGCAACCTGTTCGTCGGTGGGAATGTGTTGGATCTTGATTCTATTCTTAGGAACTTCATCATGAATAAAATGACAATCCGTGTCAATATGCTTTGTTCATTCATGATGCACTGGATTCTTGACCAAGTTCAAAATACCTGAATTGTCGCAAAATATATGAATAGGAAGTTTCTTTGGTAGGCCCATGGTATCCAAGATGCGACTAAGCCATATCAATTCACACACAGCTCCATGTGTAGTGTGATTTTTACCTCAATTGAAGATAAAGCAACCACCTATTGCTTTTTACTATGCCATGATACAAGACCATATCCAAGATGAAAATATAGCCTGATGTTGATTTTCTATCATCTATGGATCCAATGTAATCAAAGTCAGTGTAACTCTATAAGAAGAATGAGTTATTCTTCTTATACTCTAGACCATAATCTGCACTACCTTGAATGTAGTGAAGAACCCTCTTAGCTACTTTCCAATGAGAGACCTTTGGTTCTTGCATGAACCATGATAGATATTTTACAACATAAGTAATATCTAGTCTAGTATTAGTCAGATAGATGAGGCTTCCAATCATCTATCTATAAAGTGTGCCATATACCTATGGTGAGTCATCATATTGTGATAACTATAGTCCTAATTCCATCGGTGTTACTTTGGGCTTACAATCAGTCATACAATATTTTTCTACTAAAGTCTTGGCATATTTTTTTTGAGTCACCCTAAGATGATTCTTCTTTTGTTCTATCTCAAGTCCAAGACAGTAGTGGAGAAGTCTTAGATCTATCATATCAAATGACTCTTTCAAGTCATATTTCATGGTATTAATTAAGTTCTCCAAATTGCTAGTGATGTTCAAATCATCTACATATAACACAAGAATCACTATCTCAGAACCTGTGTTCTTGATATAGATATTTGCGTCAGATGGACTTCTCTTAAATCCATGATACAGTAGGTGACTATCCATTTTTATGTACCATGCTCTTGGGGCTTGTTTTAGCCCATATAATGATTTTACCAACTTGCAAACTTGTTGTTCATGGCCTACCTCTATAAATCCAGGAGGTTGAGTCATGTACGCCTCTTCTTTTAAGTCACCATTTAGAAAGATGCTCTTTACATCCATATGATGTAATTTCCATCCGAACTGTACTACCATAGCACAAAGCACTCGAATGGTAGTCATCCTTGATGTAGGAGCAAAGGGTTCCTCATAGTCAATCCCTTCCTTTTGAGCATAGCCTTTCACCATAATACGGGCCTTATGCTTATCTATGGTGCCATCTGCCTTATATTTTACTTTGTAAAGCCATTTGCAGCCTATGGTTTTCTTTCCTTTAGGAAAATCCACCAGCTTCCATGTTTTATTATTTATGAGGGAGTTATGTTCTTCATCCATAGCTGCCTTCCACTGAGGTAGACTAAGTGCTTCATCAACTGTAGAAGGTTCATTCTCATCATATGCTGACAAGTAAACCCTCTCCTCATCTATTTCCATATCATATTCCCTTGGTAACTCTCTATCAACAAAAAGATCTTGAAAATATGCACAAATATCATAAACTGAAGTGCATGCTTCATTCTTTTCTTTCTAAGTCATGCTTCATGTCTTTGGACAATTGAGAGTAAGATTAGGTGGGAAAGTGAGTTTGGGATCTTTCATTGTGCTTGTATACCATTTGGGAGGCTTTTTCTATTATGGAGGAGGAAGTGTTTTTTGCTTCTCATCATCTAGGTATACTGATGTAGTGTTGGGTGTGAAAGCTTCATCAAACACTACATCTCTGTTGACATGTATTTTCTTGGTAAGTGGGTCTATCAACCGATAGCCTTTTGATAATTCATCATATCCAAGAAATACACAAGGTAGGGACTTCTCATCTAATTTCTTTCTTTTCTCCTTGGGTATATGCATAAATGCATGACACCCAAAAACTTGTAGATGAGATATGGAGGGTTTCCTACCACTCCATGCTTCTTGAGGAGTCATACCTTCAAGATCCCTTGTGGGTGCCCTATTCAGAAGATATATTGTAGTTTGAATAGCTTCAGCCCAGTAAGTTTGCTCAAGGTTGGCCAAACTTAAGCATACATCGAACCATTTCCATAATGGACCGATTTTTTCTCTTAGAAACCCCATTTGACTAAGGAGAATAGGCTCTTGTTAACTGTCTCTTTATCCCATGTGTCTGTAAAAATGAGAAAAATTCCTTTGATGTGTATTCCCCCCCTCGATCTGAATGGAGGGTCTTAATAAATCATCCTGATTCTTTCTCAATAAGCTTTTTGAACTATTGAAAATAGGAAAATGCTTCAAACTTCAATTGTAAGAAGAAGACCCACATCTTTCATGAGTGATTGTCGACAAACAATTAAAAATACCTTTTTCCTCCATAACTTGTAGACATGGGACCACACAAATCTATGTGTACCAACTCCAAAGGTACCTTAGCTCGAAAGGAGCTAGGTTCAAAGGGTGCTCTATGTTGATTTCTTAACAAGCAATCAGAGCACACTGGCAAAGTAGATGAAAGAGTAGGCAGCCTTTTCATCATTTGATATTTATTCAACTCTAGTACATATCCTAAACTTAAATGCCCAAATATCTTATGCCAAAGAGAAATGGCCTCCTTTGTGGTGACTTCCAATGCATTATGTGTTGATGTAATTGCATCTAAGACAAACAAACCATGTTTATATGAACCTGTTGCTATCTATTTTCCATTCTTAGTGATAAATCAACGTTTATTTTCTTTTTCCACTTTGAAATTGGCATTCATGTTATTGTCCAAGATTTGTGGAACTGACAAGAGATTATTTTTCAATCCTGGTACATAAAGAAATTTTTGAATATTACATTCTCCATCTGGAAGGGAGACTGAAATACTTCCTTCTCCCTGAACTCGATAGGTTTTATCATCAACAATGGTGACCGGTCTACCTTCTCGAGCCTCAAATGTTGTTAACCAGGATTTATCGCCAGTATTATGCTTACTAGCACCTAAGTCTATGTACCACATAGAGTCCTTGTGAGGGGAATCTGTATCTATCATGAGCACCTTGTGTGCTCTCTCAAAATCTGAACTAGAATCTTCAGCTGCAATGTGTCCTTGTTGCTATTTTTTCTTGTTCTTTGGTTTACCTTGGCCCTTCTTGTTTCCTTGTTCATTGGGCGGTTTGTTCTTAAACCAACATATTTTGGTTTCATGAGTGTCTTTGTCATAAATATTACAATACTGATTCTTCTTTGGAACCTCTTTGGATTTAACCTTGTATTTATTCGAAGAAGAACCTTTCTATTGATTCCACTTTTTCTTACCACCTTATTTGTGTGAGAAAAGTGCATTGTTGGATGCCTCATCTCACTGGAGTTGATTAGCTTATTCTATTTGAAGCAAATTTACCAACTCGACAAAATTCACTACCCTTACAAAGACTTGTAGTGAAGTGATCAACATTCTATAGGAGTCTGGAAGAGCCCTCAAAATTATAGAGGTCAAGATTTGGTCTTCCACTTTTTCTCCTAAGGATTGCAGTTTTTTTTCAATTCTGCGACTCTGCAAAGGAATAGCTCTACTATTTTTCTTGATTTCATATGAAGAGTATGAAGCTGTGTTTGGAGATTAAGAATAATTGATTGGTTATTTACCTCAAAGATGGTTTTTAAGGCATCTCATGCCTCCTTACCATTCTTAGCTTCACTGATATGAGGTTGGATATCATCAGTAATAGCTAGCAAGATAATTAAGGATAGTTTCTTATTCTTCTTATCAAATTTTGTTTGATTTGCTCCAACTGATTGAGGTCTAGTTACACTTCCATCTACTATTGACCATAAATCCTCTACAGTTAAGATAAATTTCATCTTAGTCTTCCAAGCTGAATAATTTGAACCTTTAAGCAGTTGGCTCTCAATGAGATACTTGTGTATCATGGCCATGGTTAAGGTTTCAAATTGATAGGACTAAGATGGTTGTATCTTGCACTATACCCTCAAAATAGTATATGGAATATGTTTTCAATTTACCTCTATAAGATATTTAATGGCACCTACCTTAAAACCCTTAACAAGGGATGAAAAAGTTGGAGGAAATTAAGCCAAACAAGATAGAGAAAATTAAAAAAGGAATTGGTTGACAGACTTCTGATTGTGCTCTCTAGGATATTTAATGGCACCTGCCTTAACACAATTTAATAAGGATGAGAGTTGGAGGAAATTAAGCCAAACAAAGAGATATAATCAAGTTGTGTTTGAATTTTGACCTTTGGAGGGGGTAAAAAAAAATTGACTGTTGTTCAACCTGTGCAAAGTGTAGCACGTTTTGGAGTGAAATATGGATTTTGTGAAATTATTCTACCAATGTTGTATCTAAATGTTTAAGTGCACATAAGAAAAATGAGTGTTAATGCAAATAATAAAAACATTAGAGCAACCCACATTATTGTCACTCTAGGTGTCAGGTTCAACCGAAAATGCACCTAGTATAAGTCAATTTTTGAGAAAGGTGTCGAGTATAATCGAGATTGCACCTTTCGTACTTTTGGAAAATACCCCCTTGTTCTTTACAATTTTGCAAATAATAGAATCAACAAAATTATTTCTATCCCCCCTTAACGTTTTATAAAATTGAAAAAAATTTCAAGCACTCCTTTCAAGACAAGTCGACACATGACCCGCGTTTGAAAGGCTTCCAGACCAGTCGACACACGACTTTGGTTTTATCTTCAACAATTTATCATGAAGGAGCAAAAAAAAAATGTTTTTATCTCAAGTTTTGACAACAAAAAGAGGGTTGCTATTTTATGTTTTTATGTCCCCTTTCTTGAAGGAGAGAACAAAAACAATAATTTGTTGTTTTGAGAAAAAATGAGATGACTTTTGATGCTCCCTAAATCATGGCATGATATATATTTTGCAATAGAAAGTTTGAGTTCTATGTATTATATCTCAAAAAAAAAATTAAGAAAACTGAAGAACTTCTAATGAATTTATTGCAACAAAAAAAATTTTGAAGCAGGTTTTGTGTTAAAATTTGCCAAAAAGAGGTTCCTATTTGCCTTGTGTTTTAAGTTTTGAGAAAAATACATCAATGGTTTTGGGAAATTTTAGGGCTAAATTATATGCGAATTTTCAGGTTTCTAGGTTTGAGAAAGCAAAAAAATACTAGTTTTAGATGAAAATTCTATAATTTTAGAAAAAATTGGAAAAAAGAAATCGTCCAATTTGGTTAAAAATTGAACGTTTTACGCCAATTTAAAGAAAATTTATAAAAATAATAAAAAATATATATTTTAAATATGCTTTAAACCATAGAAAATTTGAAAAATAAATTTTTTATTCACAAAAACCTGTTTGAGGCACACGGGGGGTTCGATCCATGGTATCGGCTATGCTAGCTGGCTGTTCGAGCCAACCATGCTACCGTGTTGTTTGAAATAGTTCCTCCTCAACTCAATCTTATCTCCTCTATGGAGATTTGCTCAAAAAAAATGAAAAAAAAAACCTTTCCTTCATGCACTATGGAGACTCAATCGTGGATCTCTGTTGTGCTAAGGCACCCGCCCTAGCCAAAAAACCAAGCGACGACTTTGGGTTTTAACTTGCATGATCTGCCTATTGAAGAAGTCATCTAGATTCTTTGAGGATGCAGTGGGAATTATCCCACATGCATCTGAAAGTGGATGCAAAATGCCTTTAAAGGCCTCAATAAGTAAAATTGCTCGTTATTGCCCTCCTTTTGCCGTCGTTCAGGTGGTGCAAAAAATGGGGATCCACATGTCCTCTATGTCTACGTTAGTGTCCAGTCAGGGTCTAGTTGGCACATGGCCTAAGTGCCACATGTTGCCTAGTCAGCACTAAGGTGGCGCTACCACATGGTTGGTCTAGGTGGCACCTCGAGGTGCATGCATTCTAGAGGTCCAAGGAACCAGATTGTGCCCTATGTCGCCAAGAAAGTGGTTGTTGTCAGATCACAGATCAAAGGGCCTCCTGCCCTCATAAATCCCAATGTGGGGTCCAACTGGGAGGAGAGGGTGCACCTACCCTCTCTACTCTCCCAACCTTGGGGGACCATGTGTCTCCCTGGCCCTAGGCTGAGTGAGTGGGAGCTAATATGATAGCTCGTGCCCTCCTCGATCGTCGAGGGGGGGTCAACCATGATGGTCAATCACACATCCCTTGAGGTCATTCATGTGGGATCACACGGCCTGGTTGACCGTCTGGTCGATAGATCATGCGACCAACGTGGTCGATCCACACACCTTCGTGGGTTGGGGTCTCATGGGCCTTGGGTAATGTAGGGCCTGCTCTAGCCTGCGAGCTCACCTATTGAGGTGGGCTGAGTGTCACCAAATGGCACCAGCTCGTCCTCCAGGCGAGCCAAAAAAAAATGGCTATAATGCCAATAATGTCAAAAAAAATCATAAGACAAATGAAATGTGAATAAAATAATAATTGATCATTACCTTAGACTTTCGAGAGTCTAGGATTAAATAGGACATAAAATGGAATAATAACAACATAGTCATAATTGATGCTAACTGCCCTCTAACAATAGAATAGGAAGTTGCGTGAGACTAACTACTAACCTATGTAGTGAGTTCTAACTCAACCACTAACCTAAAATATCTAACCTAGGATATTTTAGGTACTAACCTAGATTAACCAGTAGATAAAATATCTCATGGTAACTAGTAGAAAAGTAAATTTAATAATCCTATGTAGTGTAATGCAATACACTACCTTATTTTACCCTAACAATAATCGTACATCTATGCATATAGATCATAGAATCTAATCATGCATCCATCATCTAATTAGCGCATCTCATTAGTACATCGCATGTATAAAACAATACATCATCATATAAGTATTACATCCATCAATGCATACATAACATAAAATCAAAGCATAACATAAACACATGATGATTCATAAAATGATATCATATATATATATATATATATATATATGAAATTCCAAGTACATAATGATATAAAAATTACCCAAAAGCTACAACTATGTAGGTCCTCAGACCTTAAACTCAAAAATACTAAGTACATACGAGAAATATCAAGAGATACATCCACCCCTAGGGTCATCTCCACTCCTAATCTCATCCTTGTGAGGCTATATAGAACCACTAGTAGTGGATATCTCTCAATAGCTTATCGACCTATGACTAAGATGCACTAATGACTACCCAGACTCACTGTGTCTACTTCATTGAGGAAGACTACCACCATGTATCCTGACCGAATATCCAGATCCAATATGTAGGCTACATCAGACCTACGCTAGTCCATAATCTCCTCTAGAAGGCTCCATAGTCTCCTGATCTTTGCATCTCCACTTGATGTTGTTGGCCCCTAAATAGCTAGAGTAGAGGGTTTAGTCTGACCTATATTCACGATCACCAACTGAACATGTATAGCATCATGCTCCACTATCCTAGCATCCTTCTCTACAATCCTTATGACTAGCTATGTCTACAAAGTATCCCTTTATATCATAACCTTATCAACCTCTATCTAGGTTATGGCCAACTAGGCCTTGAGGAGATCTCTCTCCTCATAGTATCCCCTCCACAGTTGTCCACTACTTAGCTGACTTTGGAAAATAGCAAGAGTTATCTCTTGCTTTGCCAATCACCCATGTGCAGTATGTAACTACAATTGCACTTGAGCTATCTCACCTATGGGGTCATCCTTGTCGTCCTTAAACTTAGTTGGTGGCTCTTCTACCTACTCTACAACCCAAACCTAATATCCTTCTATCTTGTGATGCACTCATCGCTCATCATCATATTCGCACTAATTTATCCCACTACAGTCTATCTAATGACCCAATGTAGTGTGCCAATCTACCTACCTCTAGTCGATTGTGGTAAATATTCCAATCACATAACCACTAAGTTGCATAGCCAATATCTATGTCCCCTAGCTCATATTGGGGTACTAGCAGTCCTACTAATTGATCCACCCTGATATGCTCCCATCCACATACTTGGAGTAGCAGATTGCAACCTAATATAATGCATATTTAATGTTGTATCTCATATAACTCATCATATAAGTGTGCTAATAGCATAATATCCCATGCCATGATGATCGAATCCTCTAAGTCATGCTTAAGTAGGTCCTCAACCATGTCAAGTATTTTCCAAGGGAACCTTGCTTTTGAAGAGTTTGATATTAGAATGTTCAAATAATGACCATTGGAATTCAAACATAGCTTCCATAACACATGATGGCCCCCATATCGCCAAAGGGGAGCCGCTCCTTCCCAGGAGGGCCTTGCAGTGGTACCTAAAATGGGACATACCCAATGCTAAAAAATTAAAACTACCCTTAAGCTACTCTAAGGTAGAAATTTTTTTTTATAATTAAAATTTTTGATTAATACTAGGTTTTAAAGGCTGACCCAAAAACTATATACAAAAATAGCAAATTTTTAGAAGCACAATCTTTGACCACCTGAGAACCCTTGGTCCTCTACCCTAACTGGCCATATTCGGCATACACCAGACAAAAGCCTATCAGTCTAGACTACCCTTGATAGATGAAAGATCACCCCCTTAACAAGGCTCCACAAAAAACCATGGAAGTCCCTACCCACAAAAACCCCCATCAAAAAACTTCTTCAAACAAAAACAAAAAGAATGTCTATACTTCTACACAGGGTACAAACAAAACTTGGCTTCAGATAATATTCTAAGGCCTCGAGAACTACCATTTCTATATAGAGAGTAGCCTTTTATGGTGCTACTCGTCCTCGTCCTCATCCTCATTATGCTCATTATCCTTGTCTTCCTCTTGGTCATCAGTCTCCATGTTATCCTCCATTGGATTGTTACTCTGGTATCCTTCATTGAAAAATACCTTAGTTAATACCTCATGGATCTCCTACATCTGATTAATCACATTAGCCGAGGAGATCAGCACAAAGTGCTTGAGGACCATAGTAGTAGGATCAGGACCCTCTTCATCAGAATTAATGTCTAGGGGTTTGGAAATCCCCTGCTTTTGCTTATTTTTTAGCCTCATTGAGGATCTCTTGGGTCCTCCTGGTTCCTCAATTTTCAAATTTTTCTTGGCCAGTCCTCCTTTTATGGTCAAATCTGCCCCTATTTTCTTAGCCAAAGATGTAGAGTGAGGCTTGGGTAGACCAAGACCATCCCTACCCCTGGAAATGTTTGCATGGTGACCACCCGAGGTTTAAGCTTAAGGTAAAGTAGGGGTTTCAACTTGGAGAGACGCCAATATCACATATTTTTATATGCCCTTATATAGACCTTGGTGTAGAGACATGGCAAATCCTTTCTCACTTTGGCATGAGTTAATCGTGTAATTCATGGAATTAAGTAGGAATTGGGGTATACTAATGGGATTGACATCATGAAAAAGTTGACAAAGGCATAATGGAAGTTGAGGAGTATCTTACCAAGGTCCCCAGCTGTGATGAACTCCATTATGTTTTTCATAACAAAGTTCCACAAGGTAGTGAGGTCCACCCTGGTCAGTCCATTCTTTGCCTCCTTGAATATTTTAGGGTTATCCTTAAACTCACGTAACTCCACCTCCCAATTATATTTTTGCCTGTGGATGGATCTTCCTTTCACAATCTGCCCCGTGATGGTAGCCAACAGTGTAACATCGATGACAATCTCTCATCATCTAATTTCCACTTTGCCATCTTCCCACGAGTCCATAATAGCAAGGATACTATCTTCCTCCACTCTAGAAAATAGGTCAAAAAATTGAGTGAATCTTCTCTCAGTTAGAATGGCATGAGTCGTAGGCTCCATAACAACCATGTTTGGCTTGATGTAAGTCATACTTACCTTAAAATTCTATGCTCTCAAAGCCTTCACGATTTGGCAGCCTTCTTGCAATATGCTCAATGTCCTCCCACACTTGTAATAAGTAGAAGGGTGGTGAAATCTCCAAGTGCCCTCATGACCTATAATTAAATCTTTATTGTGAGGGGTCTCATGTCTAGGAATGTGCCGCAACCCACCTTCCACCTGGATGACTTGCCACATGGCCTTTTTGTCAGCAATGTGAACATTCCAGCGTGCCTCTTATTGATGCGATTAGGATCCCGTAACTTGGTAATCATGGAAAATCTTTCTCTATATTTATTGGTATAAAAATGTTGTCCTTCCCCCATTGCCAATACACCAGGATCATGATTTGAATTCTTCCACTCATCTTGAGGCCACGATCAATGATGAATGAATTTTCTTTGAATCCTCATGACCATTTTTCCATCATGTCGCTAGCACTCATACATCTTAATTCAAGTTTCCATGCTGACCGTTTTCCCTCTGTGTTGCTAGCACTCCTCCCTATTTCTTTGAATTACCATGTTGGCCACTATCATGATTTTGGCAGAAATGCTTCTCCAAATCTGCCACCTCATAATATTTCTACAATGGGTATGGTCCCAATGTCCAATAGAGAAGCCACGGGTATTCCACTTGCCCATGGTCCACATCAAACATGTCATTGGTTCTCAATTTGTATAATCTCTTCCACATCACGAAGAAAATCCTGCATCCACGTGAGTAGACCATTTGCTTCCACTATTATGCTTTCTAGCTTATCCACTACTTTGTTAGCTTCTTAGAAAAAATATTGGGCCATCCTATCATTTTGGACTCCAAACAGTTTCCTAGCTTCCTTGATGTGGGATTCAATCGTTCACGAAGGTTAATTGTCATTATTTAGGAGGTTGATGATGTTTTGGGAATATCCTTCCACTATGAGTTTACCTTGAGTCTCTTGCATCAACTCCAATCCTCACCACAAGGCTCTAGCTTCAGCTTTGTTTTTGGTCATGGTTCCAAGGTATTCATCAAATGCCAACACCATTTGACCTTGGTGGTTCCTTACCACTCCTCCTACTCCTGCTTTGCCAAGGTTATCCTTGGCAGCGCCATCAAAATTTAGCTTAAGCCAATCGACAGGGGGAGGGATCCAATTATATTCAAGCCTAGCATTAATCATATTGGGACCATCTTCAAGGGGAATTCTTAAGGATTGAGCTAATAGCTTCTCATGAAGGGGAATCAACTGTGCCTCAAAAAAATGAATTAAGATATTTTCTTTCGCAAAGGCTAGGATTTTGTTGGTGATTGACACAAGATCCCATTTTAACTCTCTAAATGCTCTAAGGTTTATTTCTAGCCACATTTTGTGATTGACCCAGGATCCCATTTTAACCCTAAGGTAGACATTCCTAACCTAGGGTGGGGTTTGTTTCGAATAGTTTAGTGTGGTAAATTCTACTCATTACTTAATGAGGTTTATTTATAATTGGTAAAATTACAAAATAGAGATTGATATTTTTACCTTAGTAGCTCCGACTCCTCCACTCATAGAGGCCTTTGGTTGGTCTATCATGGTCGTGTGTCAAAATTTTGGTAGTGTTCCTTGTCATATTATCTCTCCTTCACCTCACTCCTTTTTATCTCACTACCAGCTATCACAATGACATTAAAAATTGAAAATTTTACTTTTATATTTTCTAAAATTTTCAAATTATATTAAAAATAGTTAAGATGAAGGTTTGGAAGGAGGCTGAGTTCGTATCTAACTCAAATAATGGTACCTCAGGGGGTCTCTTGTGCATGTGGGACCCTAAAACCATTGATGGGTCAACTATGTTCATATCTAACCGAGTGATTAGCATCTTGTTTTGTTCCAAGGAGTTAGGATTTAAATGGATAACCTTAAATATTTATGCCCCAAATTTGGTATCCTCTAGAACCATGCTTTGGGATTTCCTTGGTTCTATGAGAGAACATTTTAAAAGAGAGGTCTAGCTTTTCACAGGTGATTTCAATACACCCTTATATTCATCTAATAAAAAAGGAGAAACCTTGGTGCTTAGTAGCATGAATAAATTTACCTCTTTTATTTACTCCTAGGAGATGATGGATTTGGACCTAAAAGGGTCAATATTTACATGGAATAACAGGTGAATTAGGAATCAAAACATTCAGGTTATGCTAGATATAATACTAGTGTTTAAAGAATTTATCTCATTTTTTGTGATGCATCCTTATGCTCTCTCCCTAAGCTGGCCTCAGATCATAATCTAATTTTTCTTGAGAAGACACATGATTCAACCTTATTTCTCTAGTCATTTATATTTGAAGCAATGTGGATTCAACACCCTAGTATATAATGCAACATTGAGGAATGGTGGAGTCATAGATTTTCAGGTTCTTGAATGACACAAATAGCCTTCAGATTGATATTTATAAAGGTAAAGCTGAAGGATTGGAATAAGTAGGTTTTTAGAAATATTATTGCTAGAAAGATGAAGATTCACAATTAGTTGTAGGAGGTTGACCAGATAGTCAAAACTTAGGGCTACTCTATGGAATTAAAGAGGTAAGAACAATCTATTATCATAGAGATCCATAATTTTCTAGCATGGGAAGAAATTGTATGGAGGTAGAAATCTAGGGCCTTATGGATTAAATAGAGTGATCAGAACATAATTTTTTTCACTCCATTGCACTAAGGCATAGGAGTAATAATAGGGTTAGGGTGATTATGAAATCAAATAGAGAACTTTCTAAAGATATAAAAGATATTAGATCTAAGGTAGTAAATTTTTTATGGACCTCCCGTGTTCCACGAAAGTAAAAAAACAATTGGATGAAGCTCGCTTACTGAATAACATACCACATATGGTATCTGTAGATATGAATAATGTTTTAGATACTCATTTTTTAGATGATGAAATCAGTAAAACAATTTTTGCAAAGGGTGGGCTCAAAGCACTAGGACCTGATGGATTTCCCTCAATACTTTTTTAGAAATTTTAGTATATTTTGGGGCCAAATATTAGTGATGCCATCAGATATGTTCATTATTCTAAACGGATCCCCTCTATATTTTAAATCTACATTTTTGGTGCTTATCCCTAAATCAACTAATGCTAAGGATTTTGCAGCTTATAGGCCTATCAAAATGTGCAATACTATTTTTAAAATTTTAACAAATACCCTAGCAAACAAATTGAAAATTTTATTATAAGGCATCATTGATATCCTGTAGAGAAATTTTGTGGCTACGGAGAAAAATTCTAGATGGAATCATTGCAGTCCATGAAATCATCCATTCGATGATCAAAAGTGGTAATTATAGGACCTTGCTCAAGCTAGATATGGATAAATATTATGATATATTTGATTGGGAATTTCTCGTCTAAGTATTGCATAAATTTAGCTTTAGCCAGGAGTGGATAAGTTTTTTCAAATCATGTGTCTCTTCAGCCAAGTTCTCAATTTTGGTGAATGGCTCTTCGATAGGATATTTCAATATTTGTAGGGGAATTCATCAAGGAGATACATTGTCTCCATACCTTTTTATTTTACAAGTAGAATCTCTCAGGTAGACCATCAAATCTATATGTTCTATTGTATACCTTAAGCTAGCTACGCCCATCAGTACCATATCCCATCATCAATTTTCTAATGATACTCCTATGTCCTTTCAAGCTTCAATTTTGCAAGCAAAATCGGTCATAAGTATTTTGAAATATTATGAACAAGTAGTGGGTTAGAAGGCTAATTTTAGTAAAAGTTTTTTTTTTTCATCAATACTCCTCCAACAAGTTAGTTGAGTATTTTAGATATTTTGGGATGTAATATTGGGTCTCTCCCTTCATCCCACCTAGGGATGCCAATGTTTTTTGGGGCTTCAAAATCATCCCTATGGGAACCGATTGTGGAGTGTATCTAGAGAGATCTTACAATCTAGAAATGTGTTCTCCTAAGCCAAGTAATAAAAGTGATGCTAGTTAAGGCCACCCTTCAAAGCATCCTTATATATTTATTTCTCTATTCTGAATCTTGGGTAAGATTCTTGAAAGAATAGAATAGATCCAATGCTTATTTCTTTCGTCAAGAGCAAGTGAGAAAAATAAATTTCATCTAGTGGTATGGTACCAAGTATGCAATAAGGAAGAGGATGGTTTAGGCCTTAGAATATTTAAATCCATGAACAAATCTCTTATTCCCAAGCAATTTTGGAAATTGGTTCAAGAGGAGAAAGTGGGATGGGTTGATATTATCAAAGCCAAATACCTAAATTATGGGAAGTAGTTTATTCGAGACCTGTTACCCCTCCAAGGTTTAACTTTCTAGTCTAGCCTGATTTGGTGTAAATCAAATATCTATAGAGGGGGTAGGTGGTGTTTGGGATATGGCATGTCTGTCGAATTATAGAGTGACGTGTGGGTGATTAAGGTTCCACTAGATTCAAGATCATAGTTAGTTTTAGTCAAACCAATTATAGATCATTTTTGGGAGAATAAGGTTTGTGATTTCATTCAAAGGATTGAAGATCACCCCTAATGGAAACCATTTTACTTCCCATGAATTTTGGTGGAGGAAAGGAGGACATTTGATGAAATTTTTTATATCATTAAATGGATTATAATTCTTGGAAGAAATTTTTTGGATAGATTCATATGGGGATTAGATAAGGATGGGAAATTATTTGTCAAATTAGCTTATTTTGTAGTCGATAGTCCTCCTGATCCTTGGTTTCTAATAGATAAAATTTGGCTAAAATGACTGACTTTGAAAATCAATATTTTCTTCTGGCTGGTCGTACAAGAAAAATTTCTAGCTTTAGATAATCTGAAAAAAATGTATGATTTTGCCTAATGCTTATTTCTTGTGCAGAAATATGAAGGAATCCCCACTCCATATTTTTAGTTGTCCTTTCTTGTAGGAGGTTTTCAAATACTAATTCAAAGATTTAAACATCAAATGGATGTTTTTAAACAACCTAGAGTATATGCTATCCCAATGGATTTCTTCCTTCCTATCTCTACACATTTTTTGGTTTTAGAAATTCAGCCTTCCTCATATCTTGTGGTGGATTTGGAAGAAAAGAAACTCAAGGGCATTTAAGAATTTTGTTCATTCGACTAAATTTGTGGCTTTGTAGGTAATTTATTTTTTCATGGAGAATATTAGAACCCTAAATATTAATGTTTTAACTATAAATAAGGAATGATCAATGGATATATCTCTTGGATTCAATTCCAATCCTTAACTACTTAGACTTATTGTACCTTTGGATAGATCTAGGGTTAAGTGGGAGCCACCTCTATTAGTTGGTTAAAGTTGAATTTTGACGATGCATCTAAAAGGAATCTATGCCCTACAGGTATTGGATGGATTGCAAGGAACCATGATGACTTTATAATTTTAGCCTTTGCTGATAATCTGGGCCATAAAACCAATCACTTTTCCAAAGTCAGGGCCCTATTCCAAGGATTTTATCTATTGGATTATGTAAGTTGTAGGGAAATATCATTGAAGGGGACTCCCTTAATATTATAAATATGGCAAGAGGGAATCAATCTCCTACCTGGACTATTTCAAACCTTCTTCTGGAAGTTTAGAGATACATCCAAAATCTAGAAGAGGTTTAGTTTAAGCATACATATAAGGAAGGTAATTGAGTGACTGATCTATTGGCTAATAATAGAGTTATTCATAATGGTTTAGTGGTGTGGTAGGATAATTTCCTAGTGGATACTACTTCTATCAATAATTATCTCATACATAATTAGCCACTCTGGTCGAGTTGTTGTTGATGACTTGGTTACAAAACTTGGGAGCGCTTGTTCATTTTGGGTTTTCATACCAAATTTTATATCTCCAAGCTATTGTTTCCTCCCTAAAAGCCACAATCTCCAATGCAAAATAAATTATTACCCTAATGGGATTGTATACATGGGAAAGTAATGACTTCATGGGGAGAATGGTATTGGTTCATGGCTCGATTCATGGTTTAGGTTCTACTATTGATCAGTGTTCGGTTGGTTATCTTTGACATCATGATTTGATTTCAATTTGTTTTAAGTTTTAAATTATGTATGGTCTTCCCTATGTATTGGTTTAGCTTTAGAAGGGGTAAGTCCTCTAATTTGTCATCCCTTTATTATTATTGTATGTAAGTAATTTTGGCTCCCTCTTTTTGGATGGGATTTAGTCTCTTTTGTACAAGGTTTGGAGATCCTTTCAAAACTCCTTCATCCATCTAATAAAAAAAATATCTCTCAAGAAAGATGTATTTCCTTATTTTCATCAATGAGTTTTCTAGATATGTGTTGTACATTATTAATACTAAGGATGAGATTTTTGATAGATTCAAGACCTTCAAGGCTCTTCTTGAGAATCAATTATTGGATGTATCTCATCCTTTGCCGAGGAAGTATTGTACGGTAGGCACGAGAGGGTAAGAGGAGCAAAGCTCCTCAAGAGGAGGGTGAAGCCCTCCCTGAGGGGACAAGGGGGTCCAGGGGGTGGCGGTAGCCCCCCCTACTATGCCGAATGCATTGTTCTTGTGCAAAGTGCCAGAAAATGTTTTACCCTTTTTTTTGGAGTGACTTTCAGGATTTCCACGATTGGTAGGTGGTTGGTGGGTGTGGATGGTTTAGCCCATGGTGTTGTGGCCAATGTATTATAATACCACATAGTGGTTTAGGGTTGGAAGAGTTTCCTTTATATTTATTGTAATGTCCCATTTTCGGGAAAGGAAGTGAATAATAATATCAAGGAGGTGTGGCTCTTGTTTTGTTGGATGTAGCCCATATTGGGTGAACCAAGATAAATTTCATGTGTTATATGTGCATTGTGTGTTTTCTTCTAAGTTGTTTATTTCTGCATTATTTTTGGAATAAGTTTCTGTAAATCTCTATATCAATTAGATAGGAAATTCAAATGCCTATGGATAAATTGGAGATATGAGTATGTTAATTATGCTTTTGATGTTTTTATTATTTTTCACGGGCCTACATATTAGAGGACTGTTCACTATCCTCAATAGAATAGTGTGGATGAAATAAAAAATAGGGTAATAATGGAGTTGGAGCAATGTATAATTCATTTTGAAGGGATGGATTATAAATTTAGGGTTGAGGTTATCACTTATGCATCATAAATCATTAATAAATTTCCTACCAAGGTAGTCTTGGTCATGACACCTCCTAATTTATTGATAGAGGATAAACCTAATGTGTCTCAATTGCATATCTTTAGGTTTTTAGCATGGCGTTGGATATCAAAAAATCCTTAGAATAATGAGTCATCAAGGATTCGTAAGTGCATTTTTATGGGGTATTTAAATACATCAAAGCCTATTGTCTTTATGATCCTTAATAGTTTGAGGTTTTAATTTAGAGAGATATCATCCTTCATGAGGTTTTACTAGGTACTCCTTCCACTCCATAACTTGAGCTTTTGGAAAATGACCCTTCTAATCCTTTGACTATCTAAGAATTAGTTATTTCTTTCAAGATTTTGGTTCACTCTATTCCCATTAGAGAATCTTGTTCATATTCTTATTTTTCTTTAATTTCTCTATGTTCATCCTCAAGTGGAGGTATATCACCTATTGATTTTATCACTTCATAGGCAACACAGAAGGTAGGACATTCTTATCTAGGTTTAGCTTATGAAGAGAAAGACACATAAGTTCAAAGTGATTCAACCTTGCATGATGAGGTCAATGGCAATATTGAGTTATATTCTTTATTCTTATCTTTTTAAGTTGAGTTGCTACAACATATATATAATCCTTCCTTAGTTTATCCAATATACAAGTTGTTTAACATGCTACTAAAGTATGCTTTACCTATTTTTTCTCTTGAGCGACATTAAAAGGCTTCTTTGTGAGAAGTACTTTTTAAGGTATATTATTCCCAAGACCCTTTCACATATTATTGAGCTAAGAGATGACTAGATTGGGGAGATGTTGTGTTGGTAGAGTGTGAGGCTCTAGTGAATAATACAACTTACAAGTAGGTTCCTCTTCAAATAGGGAATAATGATGTTGGTTGCAAAAGGGTCTACATGGCCAAAATATACTTTACATGACTAGGTAGGTAGGTAAGCACAAGATATGTATTATTACTAAGGGATTATCGCAACAAAGAGTGGACTATTCTATGAAATTTACACCAAATTCCAATATGGACTTAGTCATGATGATTCTCTTTGTTGTTGCCTTGTATGGATGGAAGGAACATCAGATGAACATGAAGAATGGATCTCTACATGGATATTTTTAGGAAGACATCTACATTCAATACTCATCCAATTTTGAGCTTGAGGAATCCACTCCTTTGGTTTGTTGTTTGACAAAGTTTTTTCAGGGACTTAAGAAGGATTCCTTATCGATGAAATGATATGATCCATTACTTTTTTTTTTAGTTCTCAGCTTCATCGATATGGGGCTAAATATGATGTTTACATAAAATATTAGCATGGGAAAACTTTTGCAATTGTGTTATATGTTAATGATTTTATCATAACCAGTAGCCCTTATACTCTAATGTAGAGTATGAAATCATGACATCATTCCTCTTTTGATATGACAATTTGGGTCTTTTGTGTTTTTTTTATTTGAGACTGATCTAGCATCACCATTTTCCATACCAAGTATACTTTGATTTTTTTTCAATATTTTAGGATGGAGGATTGCAAGTTTTCTCAAACTCCATATGCTTTAGACCTAGAGCTTCAATATAATTATACCTATTCTTTGGTGGATTTTCTGTTGTATCAATATCTTGTGGAAATACTTCTCTACATTACTCACACTAGACCCCACATAGAGTTTTCTATAAGTTATTGTTCTAGATGTATGTTAGGAACCTTAGAAGATTCACTTGCCAATATCTACGATAATTATTAGGAACCTTAGAAGATTCACTAATATATTATCTTCCTCAAATTTTGAGATGATTTTCAAATGCTAATTGGACTAGTAACTTAGACAAGTGATGGTCAACCATAGGCTTTGTGTTCTATTTGAGGTCTAGCCTAGTTTCTTGATGTTCTAGACAAGAATACACTATTTTTAAAATTTTCGTAGAGGATAAATATTATGCTACCAATGAGGAAACTAAGCATCTTAGGTGGATGATCATAATTCTGGATATGAGTAGCATTCCTCATATTTTTCTAGTTACTCTTTTGATGTGATGATTATAGAACCATTGAACTTATCTACAGTCTAGTGTTCTATTAGTCAACAAATAACATAGAGGCATGCATACACTTTATAATATTGCTTCATGCATGTGGGATGCTCAATCTAGTTCTTTTGCCTTGATCAAAGTACATAGTGGATATGCTAAAAAAGGTCATGCCCAAGATCACTTTTATGTGCATACAAAATCTTATTGGAGTTAAAGAGTGTCCCTAAAGAGGGGATGACAAGTATGGGTCTATCTCTATTTTACTTATTTAGCATAATGAGGGATGTTGCCATATGCAGTGGTTAAGCTTATTTTGAGGTCATAATCAAGTTATTTACGTATATTGATAATATTTCTCATTTGGGCTCATGTAAATCTTGGAAAGTGTTATTTTTTTATTTTTATAATATGTTATTCCTAAAGGTCTATCTCATAATCTTAACCTAAAAGGTAAATCGTATTTGGATATATATACCCCTTCATACAAAGCATTTTTATTGTTGGTTGGAGTGTAATTTTATTTCCATTTAATGCAATTATTTGGTGTTCATGGACACCCCCAATAGTTTTTTTTTCCATTCTTCATTTTATGTATTTATTTTCAAGTAATACTATGTAATGTTTGATTCCATTTGTTTCTAAAAAATTCTATATAATATAACGCTTTTAAAATAGGGTGCTAGACATTGAGGATTGAAGACTATAATATTCTACTTAGAGGTGGGGTGAACAATATAAGATCAACTTTTACTTTTCTTTCCCAAATAATATTATCCAATGTTATCAATTACAATATCAATAGCAATAGCAAAATAATGCACAAATCATCACACACATGAGAGACACAAATTTATGTTGTTCACCCAATATGGGTTATGTCCACAGAGAAAATATTTGTTCTAAATTTTCTCAATATGGGTTCACCCAATATGGGTTATGTCCTCTATTACAATGTTTGTAGATCTCTCTCCATAAGAGAACTCTATCCCCTTTGTTCTAGTCTGTGGATATCTCTCCACAAGAGAACTATATCCCCTTCGCTTTAGTTTTTGTATATCTCTCCATAGGAGAACTCTATCCCCTTTGCTCTGATTTGTGGATCTCTCTCCACATGAGAACTCTATCCCATTTGCTATGGTTTATGGATCTCTCTCCACATGAGAACTTTATCCTCTTTGCTCTAGTTTTTGTATCTCTCTCCATAGGATAACTCTATCTTATCTACTATGGTCTGATCCAAAGTATACTCTCAAATCTATATCAAATATGCACCAAACCTTGCTATAATTCTAGCATAAATCTGCTCAACTCTAATCTCAAATCTATCTCAAATCTACACCAAACATCATCATAAGGCTAACACAAATTTTCTCTAACTCTACTCTCAAATTTGTCTCAAATCTACACCAAACCTCGTTACAAGGTTAGCACAAATTTATCTCAAACCTGCTCTTTGTTACTACCCAAATCTGCTTCAAGTCTTACCTCAAATCTGTTCAACTTTGTTTCAAGTCTTCTCATAAATCTATTCAACTATGTTCCAAGTCTTCTCACAAGACTTTCTCAAATATACCTCAATGTTACTTGAATTATTCTCACAATACTTGCTCAAATCTACCTCAATGCTACTTACAGAACCTACTCAAATATTCCAAAATATTGTATACAAACAATGCTTATATCTCTTTCAAAAATGCTTTCTTCAACTAGGTAGTTTAGACATATTCTACCTAGAATTCTTTTAACCTCTTGAACATATAGATTATTATATTATCAAATACCCAATATGTTCTTCACATTCAAAAATATTGCATTTATTCAATCCAATCTCTATCTCTTGCAAAACCCTTTCAAATCAAATCAAACTTGTGTATATATTTGCTTTACAAAACTAGTCTCTAACACTTGCTCATTCACATTAAATGTCACTCACATCAATGCACAAATGCTTCACAAATTATTTCAACAAGAATACACATTTTATTCTCAAAAACCCTAACTCAAGTGTTTCCAATTTCACTAATCAATGATGCACAATTTTTTCTTAAAACATAGCTCAAATATTTCCAATAATACACACTAATCAACCCTTTTATCTCCACCTTATAATTCTAAAATATTTTCTCAACCAACCACCTTAGAGAAGTTATAATGTCAACATACCTCTTAAATTGCTTTGATGATAAAGTGCCATAAAAAATGTTCCAAAATAATTTACTTTTTGCTACTTTAAGAGGTTAGTCAATATTATTTTCAAAACAATCACAAAAACCTTTCCTCTATTTTTTTCACAATATTGCTTTATCCTCTTTTTACTTTCTCAAAACAAGGCTTTTAATTAAATATTTAAAACCTTTTAACTTTCCTTCACCATGCAAAAATACACAAGATAATTTTTCCATGAAACACCTTATAACTCCTACTTTTAAAATACACACAATCAACTCATACAATGAAAAAATCCTTATCACACCTTATTTCTCCTTCTAAATAGGTTTTAAATTTTAATATCAAAAGAACCTTTTCACACCTTATTTCTCCTTCTTCACATATTTAAATTTTAACACCAAAATACCCTTTTACACCTTATTTCTTCTATATCAAATGAGCAAAAATTTAATGCCAACTTAACCTTATAACTCCCCAAAGAATCAAATTACAATTTAAAATTTAAATACCTCTTTTTATTCTTCCCTCAATGTGACTCAAACCTCTCACCTCGTGAGAGCAAGGCACCCAACCAAGGGGCCATGACCGATTGCACCAATGTAGCTTGTGAGAGCACTAAGGCACCAGTCGCCCTTTATATCCTACTACCATGAACTTAGCCAAACCAAAAAAAAAGTGGTCCATGATGGATTTCAAACCTGAAACCTCCTCCTCATAATGCCTTCATACTGACTCAACCACCAATTGGTCTAGTTGTCTAGACGGGTTCAAATGTGCACCAATTTGAACGCAAAACCTCCATGTTTGCCATAAAGGATTACGCTTCTCTTCCCTCTTCTTCTCTGTTGCATGCAACAAATCAAATGTCTAAAAAATTACTTGCATGAATTTTGAACACCTTCAAATGACTTTAGGCATGGGTATTAATAGTTTTAATTTGGTCTTCATCCAATGTTGGTGCCACCTTGTCTTTTCCACCCATATGACATTGGCTAGCTTCATTCGAAAATAATTTGAATTGCCTCAAATTTCTTGGCACACAAATATTATAATTTAAAACTTTATATTATAATAAAAATATTATAATATTACTCCTTTTGAACCTTGCCTTCACAATTAATATTATTACCTTCAATAATATTAATAATATTAATTATTTTGAACCTTGCCTTCACAATTAATATTATTGTCATCAATAATATTAATATTATTAATTCTTTTGAATCTTGCCTTCATTTTAGACCATTATTCCAAAGAGATCTTAAGCCTTTTGTCCTTTATTATAATATTCAAACGTAGATATTATAATACTTTTCTCAACCAATATTATAATAATAAATATTATAATATTTTCCTTGATATCAATGACAACCAATGACATCTTCTCTTTTGACATCAACCTATGACATCAATCCTTTGACATCAATGATAATTCACTATACTCAAACTTTCCAACAAGGATGTCAATAGATAATTTATCCCCAACACTATAATAGATTATTGAAATAATGTCATCAAATGTGAAGATCTCAAAATATCATGCAATTTGAAAAAATACTCAAAATACTTTTGTGTGCAAATGTTATGGCCTCCAAAATATTTTTCCTAATAACCCTCAAAAATCAAAATATTGATCTTAGAAACCTTAGAAATGTTATGTCTAATATCAAACTCAAACTTGGCATTCACTCATTCATTGGTGTCTACCATTTAATCTATGCCATTCGATCACCTATAAATTGTAGGTTTAACACATATTGGAGTATTATTTGTTAGAGTATAGACACACACAAATATATAACATTGATATGTGGTGCAAGATATAGTTATGTTAGTTGTCACATTGTAACATAATTCATGTCATCCATGAAATGGAAGAATATTGCTCTAAGGGATTTAAACTTGACTCTACAAGGACTTCAAACCATTGCATTAGCCAAGGTGTCAATGCATACATTCTAGATTGAAAGGTATCTCCACTCTTAAGAATAGAAAAACCACTTAGGACAAAAAATCAATATGACTTTTCATAAAATAGAATCAAACTCTTGACTACTTGCTCCCAATGCATTCGTAGTATGGTGACCAACATAGTCATGTCAAAATTATCTATGCCTCCTTAAAAAACATCATACAACTATATTAATAAGAGCATTGCTTTGCAAAAAATGTAGGCATAGGTTTTAAGACTAGAACCTTTCCACTCTTTCCCCCCACACACAAAAAAACACTAATGTGACAATTTTCCATACCTTCCAATTAGTTATCAAACACTAATCACATTCTTATATTTACATTTGTCCAATGAAGAGAAGATAAAATGTAAGGGCCATAGATAAAACATAGATTCATCCTAATCAAATCATCTTAGGCATACCCATATAACCATCTTGGTATCTTTTATGAACATGAAAAAGCATGTGTCCTCTCCTTAGATAGTCATGAAACACTCATAGCAACAAGAGCATGTGAAAACAATGAAGGACGCACACAAGAAATTATGCCAAAATTTCGTAAGGAATGATGTGTGTGCAAGAGGTTCAAATAGAGTAGATTCAAATTTAAAAAACACAATTACTTCTTGTTTTCTAAATTACATGTTGTGGCTTCTCTGTAAAGAAAAGTAAAAGTACTCATCATCTAGTACTAATCTTAATCTACATACGAACCTCAATAATAAATAAACACTCAAAAGATACTTTGGAATGGATGGAGGAGTGGATGAAAATTCAAGGATGAAGAGCTTATTTTTACCTCTTATACCCAAAGCCCTTATTATATTTTAAAGAGTAGCAAGCTCTAAAAGTAAAAGGAAGGATCGAAGGCTTCAAATTAACTTTCTATGTGACATGTACCCATTTTGCTACCATCTTAAAATTTACATCTATTTCCATAAATGAAAATATATATTTATCTCCTCAAATATTATATAAAAAAGAAGTAAAACATAACGAAATAAAAAACTATATAATAGACAATCATAATCACCATAAATAATGCAAAGTGCAAAGGATTAGGGTTTTTCCTAAAAAATGTCTCATATTTTAGGAGCTATATCTTCACAAAGAGTTACCTAATTTAGATGATTCTTGGACCAACTTGTGCAAAATTTGAATAGCTTTAAATGAGTGGTCATATGCAAAAATCCAAGCAATATTAAGGGAGATACGACCCTATAAAGTCAACCATTCGGAACAAGGGTAGTGACAAATTTTTAATTCATGAAAAATAAAATTGCAAAGTGCAAAGGATTAGGGTTTTTTCTAAAAATATCTCATCTTTTAGGAGCCATATCTTCATGAAGAGTTATTTGATTCAGCTAATTCTTGGACCAACTTGTATAGAATTTGAATAGATTTAAAATTAGTGGTCATATACAAAACTTCAAGTAATATTGATGGAGATATGACCCTATGAAGTCAACCATACGAAACAAGGGAAGTGATGATTTTTCAAGTCGTGAAAAATGATATTGTAAATATTTCCCAACTAAGGTTCGAATGATGGGAAGATCAATGAATGGCTAGGACTTCAGCGAGGCAAGACATTCTATGTGGACAAAGAATTTTTCAGCTTAGTTTTTTTTTTCCCTTTCTTTATCTTAGAAATTATGCATGAAAATATTATATTTGCTATAGGAATTTCAGATAACTTTCATTAGATTTTGAGTTTTAATTTCCTTTCCATGGATCAATTTATAGTTAAATCCTTAGAATCATCCCTAGTGGTATATTTTGGTGAGCACACCTCATAAAGATTTTCATTACTCCAAAATAGAGAAGTTTTTGGTAAATTTAATGGGTATTGGCCAGGGGCTTTAGCCTTGACAAAATGGATTGATAGGAGTTGGAAGTCTCCAGGATTGATTCTATCATTTATTCCCAAAGGTTTATTCCTAGCCATTTTTTGTTCTAGGTAAGAAAGAGAAATAATCATAAAAGGGAGTCCTTGATTTATGGGAAGAGTAGGGCTCTTCCTTACCCATCGATATGAAGGTTTTTCACCTGAACATATAAATATATCCCTAGTATCAGTTTGGGTTAGGATGTTTGGGTTACCATTGAATTTTGGGAATATATACCTTCAATACAATAGAGAACACTCTAGGAGAATTCCTTGATATTTTAGATACAAAAAAATATGGATTTTTGGCTATTTATGCTCGAATATTGGTCATGATTGATATAATTAAAGATTTACTAGAATCAATCATTCTTAAGTATGGAGATAAGATGTGGATCCAAACTATAGATTATGAAAATATATCATTTAGATGTAGAAGATTTCATGAGGTTGGGCATATTGAGATATAATGCCCTAATAAGAGCCCAACAGAATCATTTGTATAAAATTGTAAGAGAAATTTACAAAGGGTTATGGATAAAGATTGTTTTCAACTTCCAAAAAATAGATCTAGAAAAATGAAAGAAAATGAATAGTGGAGACCAACAAGGAAGGATACTATAAGGAATTCCAATTCTTTTGAGGCTTTATCCTATGAAGAAAAAGTTGATCAAAACTAAGAGGACATAGTACAACAACTTCAACATATTAGCAAGTAATCGTCTATTCATTATGATCCTAATTTAAGGAAGAACATTCTCGATGAACCTAAGGAATGTGTCTCATCAGATTTTGAAGACTCTCTTGAAGTACCATGCACCATTTAGGAGAAAATATTTGGTAAATAAAATGCAATTTTAGAAGTTAATACCTCTACCATTAATAATAAAATACCAAAAAATGAGCAGGATAAGTCAAAAGCTTCTATAATAGAGCTAGGAGAGGATAAATATATTGAAAAAAAATTGTGAAATAATATTGAGAAATAGAATAATAATACATACTCCTAATATAAGCAAGGCAAAAAGATAAAAACCCTCAAATTTTTAAGCAAGATCCAAGGAAGCAAGAGCTAACATAGAGAAAGGAACACAAACTATGTTGGTTGAGCTTCTATTTACCAAACAACAAAATGATATTGGTAGTACGCAAGAGGGGCCAAAAGCCCCTAATGAGACATGATTATCATATCATAGAATAAAAGGGGTGCTTATAACCCCTCAAATAATAGGTGTATTAGGGACCTATGTTTAAGTAATAAACCTGATATTCTCTATATCCAAGAAACTAAAATGACAAAAGAATAAATTCAAAAACTATGAAAGTAGTTTGGGCAAGATGTGAATGGGATGCTATGGATTCTAAAGGAGCAGTAGGGGGAATTCTAACTTGTTGGAATCCTTCTAGAACCTATTGTGTAACCATTAATAAAACTAGGCATTGGATAGCCTATTTAGTCACTTGCTACTTTACAGATATTCATTTCATCCTTATCAATATTTATGGACCTACAACTCAATTGGGTCGATTAGAAGTTTGGAGTGGGATTGAAGCCTTTACAAGAAGTAAAGACCAAGAAAACCGATTCATGATCATTAGATATTTTAATGCCATAACCAAGGTGAATGAAAAATTTGGGGGAATTAGAATTTGATCCAAAGTATGAAATATTTCTCAGCTTTTATTAAAAACAACAATCTATAGGAAGTTGAGTTTGAAGAAGACAACTATACTTGGACCAACAATAGGAGAGGCCAGAACCTAATAGCAAAAAAATAGATAAATGCATTCTCTCATATCATTGTCTAGATGAAGGAACTTATGCTAAAATTAATACCTTAACAAGGATTGGTTTATATCACTGGCCAATAAGAGTTAAAATGATGGTAAGTGAATTCAAAAAATATCATATTTTAAATATGAGAAGATGTGGGAAGACCATCCTAAATTTGTTGATATGATAGCTCAAACATAGAATTCTTTAGGTAATGGTGGGTTGTATGCTCTTCCAAACCAAATTAAATCTATGACATCTAGATTAAAATAATGGAACAATAACACCTTTGGAAACATTTTTGAGAACAAAGAAGAGCTAAAAGATAAACTTTCAAAATTTCAAAAAGGTGATGAAAATAATACAAGCTCAGAGGAAAGGGAGTTTCTTAGTGATTATCATAATATTTTGAGTAAGGAAGATAAATTCTAGAGATTAAAATCAAGATAGACTTGGTTAAAAGGAGATAAAAATACAAAGTTTTTCATAGGATCACTATAGTACATATATCATCTTCTAGAATTAGTAGAATTAAATCAATAGAAGGGGTTTGGATTGAAGATCAAAGTGAAATTAGAAAAGAGGTAAAGTAATTTTATCATAATATTCTAGGTTTAGAGAAGACCAAAATTCTTACTGATAAACTTCTTCAAGATGTTCCTTCAAATATAACAAATGAAGACAATATGAAACTGATGGAGCCTATTACTCTATAAGAAGCTTATTTAGCTCATTTATATTTTAATAAGGATAAATCCCTAGGTCCATATGGGTTTTTTGTATATTTTTACAAACATAATTGGGATATAGTGAAGGATTCTTTATTGGTGGCAGTGGAACAATATAGGGTAAAATAATACATTCCTTATAAAATAAATGCAACTTATCTTACCCTAAAACCAAAAAAGAAGGATGTTAAATTGTTTGATTCTTTTAGACCCATACACCTGTGTAATATGGCTTATAATATTATTGCCAAAGTGATGGTGAATAGATTAAGGACATTGTTAGACAAAATCATTTTAGAAGAGAAAGGAGGATTTGTGAAAGTGAGACAAATTCTGGATGGGATCATAGTAGCTCATGAAGTTATACATTTAGCAACTTCAAGAAAAGAGAAAGCTATGATCTTAAAACTTAATATTAGTAAAACATATGATAGGGTTAAATGGGATTTTATTTTTGCAATTTTAGAAAAGTTTGGTTTTGATAATAAATGGGTTAGATGTATTAAATCTTGTGTCTCTACCATTTCTTATTCAGTGTTGGCCAATGGGTTAGTGACACAAGGAGATCCTCTATCTACTTATTTGTTCATTATTATGGCAAGTGTTTTGAGTAGGAACTTAAATAAGGCTTACAAATATGGACTTAAAAGTGGATTTAAGGTTAGTAATAACATCGATAATATCACCTATAAATAGTTTTTAGATGATACAACCCTTTTTGGAAGGGCAAGAATAAATGAGTCCAAAGCTTTGAATAACTATTTAAAAGAGTATGAAAGTCCTTTAGGAAAAAATATTAATAGGACTAAATCCAAAATTTACTTCCTTAACACTCCTGCTAATATCAAAGCAAGAATTTATAGGTTGCTTCAAATGGAGGAGGCAAATTTACCAACAACTTATCTAGGGATTCCTTTATTTGAGGGGATAATGAGGATAGATTTATGGAATACAATTATTAGTAAAGTTCAAAATAAAATTCTACCTTGGAAAGGTAGATGGTTATCATTAGTAGGAAGAGTGCAGTTAATTAAGTCAATCTTACAAGCCATTCCAACATATTATATGTCATTGTATTCTATGCTAAAATTAGTTGATAAAATTTTAATATTTATTATGCGGTCCTTTTTATGGTTAGGTTTACATGATAGATGAAATTTCCCTTTGTGAAATGGAGCAAGTTGGGTGATGATAAAAATAGGAGAGGTCTTGGTTTAAGAGCTCTTACATATGCAAAATTAGCTCTTAGGGGAAAATTTATCTAGATATTGTACAAAGAGAGTCAAATACAATGGGAAATAATTATTCTAAGTAAATATATTGATCCTAATGACCCAAGTTTAATATTTGTTGCATGCTCTCTTCCATATGGTTCTGCTCTTTGGAATGGTTTAAAAAAATCTATTGATCTTATGATTAAAGGTTTAAGATAGGTGGTGGGAACTAGAGAAAAATTATATTTGGATGGATACTTGGTGTGATAAAAAACCACTCAATTTAGATCCAATTTTGAAACCTTGGATGAGATTTCTTCAAGACAAATATGGTGATAGGGTTTCAAAAATTTTGTACAAGGATCGAGAAGGAAGTGATAAATGCAAAGAATATTTTTTTTACAAGTATATAAGATATTGATGCTAGGAGGCAACTGAGTAGAAATATAGAAACCGTTATTATTTTGAGGGGTGCAAAGGATAAATTGATTTGGGAGTTTAATAACTCTAGATAATACACAACAAGAAGTGGATAAGTTTTCAACACCAACATAATAATAATGTCACTAGAATACTGAGAGATATTTGGGATAGCTCAAGCATTCCTACAGTTAAAATGTTTGTTTGGCTAGTAGGTCAAAAAAGAATTTTATCTTGGGATAACCTTATGAAAAGGGGTTTTCATGACCTCTCTCAATGTGTTTTCTATAATAAGGAGGAGAG
Source organism: Wollemia nobilis (assembly GCA_028583015.1). Lineage (NCBI taxonomy): Eukaryota > Viridiplantae > Streptophyta > Pinopsida > Araucariales > Araucariaceae > Wollemia > Wollemia nobilis. The sequence continues at coordinate 183,765 of JAQPPZ010000362.1, forward strand.
TATATACCATTGAAGAACATAAGCTTATACTAAGAGGAGGAGCGAATAGTATAAGATAAAACTTTTTACTTTTCAATCCAAATTATAACAACAATAATATCAAAGTAGTAAACATTGAACAAATCATCACACACATCAAAGACATGATTTAACATGGTTCACCCAATATGGGCTACTCCATGGAGAAAATATTCTTTAAAATTTTCTCAATAAATCTTTTGGGAATCAAATCCCTATTACAATGTTTATGGACCTCTGTCCAAAGGAGACACCAATCCCCTAATGCTCTAGTTTGTGGATTTCTCTCCACAGGAGACCTCTATCCCCACTACTCTGGTTTGTATATCTCTCTCAATAGGAGAACTCTATCTCCTCTACTCTGGTTTATGGATCTCTCTCCACAGGAGAACTCTATCTCCTCTAATCTGCTCAACTTTGATCAACTCTACTCACAAATCTACTCACAACATTGTTTTAAACCTGCTCACAAGTCTACCTCTAACCTACTCACAAGTTTGTCTCAAAATCTGCTCAGAATCTACCTCTATATTGTTCAAAATTTTATCTCTAACCTACTCACAATATAACTCAAACCTACTCAAAATATATCTCTAACATATTCACAAATCTATCTCTAACCTGCTCACAATATGCCTCAACCCTGCTCAAAATTTATCTCTAACTTGCTCACAATATCTGCTTAACTCTTCTCTAAGATATGATCATAACGGTTTATAACACATGCTCAAAATATTTCTCAAAGATGCAAAAACTTGTCTTTAAACCTAGCACAAGTAGTTCACAATATCTAGCACAAATATCTCAACCTATTTCAACTAAAGAAGCATAAAATCCTAACCCAAATATTTCCAAAAATGCCTATCAAACAATCCTTGTATCTCCACCTTATGCTCTAGAAAACCTTGCTCAATAACACACCTCAAGAAAGAAAAATATGCCCATACCTCTTATTTGTTCTTATGGAGATATGTCTTCAAAACCTATCTCACAAATAACTAATTTTCTAATGCCACTTCAAGGGTTAGATTACAAGATACTTCCTCAAAACATCCACATGAATTTTCACCTCAATATATTTTTCACCATACAAACATTACAATAAAATATCAACCATTATAACACCTTATTACTCCTATTCTTTCATGTAAAATAATGCTCAACAAAACAAACCAGAAATTACACACATGAATTTCACATATACACCTTATACCTCCTTATGAAAGAAAAAATAATGCACTTCAAATTTCAATAAGACCAAAGAAATTATCACTTCATCTCATGCATCCACCAAGCACTTGCAATCTGAAATTTCACCTTTCAACCCTTTCTAAAACAAAAATCACATTACTTTACTATCCTTATTGCTCCCTAACCACTTCTCATAAATTCTGGAGTTATTGTTCTCATACAAAGATTTGAAAAGATACAAAAATTAAAAATAAAAAATTCAGACATTTTGTGTAAAATGATGTAGATTTCTAGCTTTAGCATCTCAATCAACATGAGAAGTGTATCTATTTATAAAATCTCAAGCTCTAAAGAAAAGAGATGTAATTTTTCAAGGGTGGGGGACCCTAGTACAACCCCTTATTATCAAGCAAAAACAATAGTCACCATAAATAATTACTATATTATCTATACATAAGGATCACAACACTCTAATACAATAAATAAAGTGATGAATCTATTTACACTAATAGCAAAATTCCAATTACATAATTAAGTTTAAACTAAACTAACATAACAAAACACTTTAAATAAATTATAACTTATAAAATACAATTAACTATAGAAAAATTTATATTAACATTGAGAATTTACATACTTAAATAATATAACAAACAAAATACATTGTCTTCAAGTTTAAATTATTAAATAATATAATAAATTAAATGCATTGATTGTTCATAGACATAGTGTATCATATATTCTTTGAAAAGATTTAAAAAATTAATATTCTAAATATAAATAATTAAATATTATTTAAAAAATAACTTCTCATTATGTAAATTCTATGTGCCATCATTGTTCTCTCAATACTTTACGTGATATTGTTTATACTTGCCACACTATGCCTTTCCAAGTGGTGTTTTACACACGTGTCATAAAAGCGTTAATGCCACACTATCCCTTTCCATGTGGCGTTTTACCCTCACATCATACAAGCATTTAATATTACAACCCTTCAACTACCATTCTAGGATGTAAAGGACGTAAATTTATCTTTGCTAGTTCCTGTGACTTTTAGGAACTTCATTTTAATCAATTGCAATTAGAATCAATTTTTGTATTTTGTGAATTCTTTTTAAGATTTGTAATCAAATTCTTCATTTATTTTTAACGTGTTATTTTTACCTTTGATACAACATAGAAAGTTCAGATTTTATTATCTTATGCTTTGAAGTTATTGATCATAACTGTAAAATCCTATGCAAGTATGGATATTTTTTAGTCATTGCTTCTCAAAATATATATTTTGAGAAGATGACAGAAGGGGTTTTGAAAGGGTCCCTAAACCTTTTACAAGGAAAAAATATTTCTCAAAAAGCAAGGACCAAATTGATTAAGAATTCATGAGGTACAAACAACAAAAAAAACCAACAACAACACTAGGAAAGACTTGAGGCAAATGTACTTCCAAATACCTTGGAGAAACTAGCACAATACAACCAATAGATCTACCCTCAAACCAAACAGGGTAAACAACCAAAAAATAAAATAATCCCATGCAAGAAAAACGAGTGCCTAAAAAAGGCTGAAAAAGATCTCCTTAAAGGCAAAAAATTGTTGGACATTTTGAGTCCCTAAGTCAAAGTTGTCATTGATGTCACCATTGATGCCACCAGATGGAGTCATCATTAATACCAAGATTTTAGCAGAAAATAAAGGCAACAAAGATGGTCATTTGATATTCAGCAAGAAGGCAGAAGTTCAAGTGAAACAGTGCAAAAGATAGAAGTTAGAAAGGAGTGGTAATATTTATTTTATAAATTATTTAAATTCAGGATGAATTTAAATTTTATAAATAAATATTATAATGGTTAGAAGTGCCATAGTGAAAACCCAAATAAAATAATTGTAATTTTTATTACAATATTTTATATTGCCAAAGTGGGTTTATAAAGTCTGAAAATATCTAAACCCAAAGGTTGGGTTTAAAGGTTTAAGACCAAAGATTATTTTAATAAATCCAAAGGTTGGATTTAGAGTTTTAAACAAGGCAAAGTTTATTTCCAAAGGGAAGCGTCGACGTCATAAAATCCAAAGGGGAAGCACCGACGTCATAAGCCAAAGGGAAGCGCCGACGTCGTTTGATTTAATTGAAATGCATATTAATACCTTGCCAAAGTTGTTTTTGAAATTATCCTTGCTCGATTTGATAAATGCATGATATACAAATTAATGCAGAGCTCGTGAGATAAAGTTGTGGAAATCGTGTTTGATTTTTTGACATTAATGTAGAAGGAAACAAACAAAAGGCATTAAAGTGATTAGTTGGAAGCCACCAAGGTGCTTTGGCCTAGTGGCAAGAGGGCTTACGTTTTTGGTGTGCATGGTGGTTGGTGTTCGAACTTCGGTGGAAGCATTTCGTGGACGTGTTGAAGGCGCCAAAACTTTAGGCGCATCCATTTTGCAAGGCAAGAAAGGACAAGGGTGTTGAAGCACGTGGTGCTTCTTCGTTTCCAACGAGCGTGTAGCTCGTGTGGTGGTTTGTGTCATGGGCAAAGACATTTGTGTGGGCTGCGTTGAGAGTTCAAAACTCTCCAAAGGCAAAGGTACATTTTGTGTTTTATTTTATTAATGCCTAAGTTGGAGGTATAAGGTATTTGGTGATTAAAGTCTTTGCATTGTGATAAAGGTTGGTAGTTGAGAAATATTGTTAGGAGGTATAAGGAGAATTCTGTTTTTATTTTCAAGTCTTAAATTTTGCTATTGTGGAATATTGGAAGGTTAAGACTTTGTGGGTGTATTTGAATAAAGGGTTTTTTATTATTGTGAGGATATTGCTTATTGTTAAGTTGGAGTGATAAGGTGTAATTGTGATATTATTTTTGTGATATAAAAATTATCCTCTAACCCTTATTGAGTTTGTCAAAGAAGTAATTGTGAGTGTGGCAGATTTGTAAGGACAACTACTCTTCAAGAAAAGGTATGGGTAAAATTCTTCTTTGTTGAGTTAGATGGTTGGCTTGATTGAAAATTAAGTTTGGAGTGAAAAGGATTTGATTAGGGTTTCCTTTTCAAAAGTGGTTGAGTTAATGCTTCAAGGTTTTCTGGATTGTGAGTTGTGATTAAACCTTGTTTGATAAGCATTGTTGTTTAGACCATTGGTTGAGTGAAGTACTTTGAGTTTATGCTTCAAGGTTTTATGAATTGAGAGTTGTGATTAAAACCTTGTCTTATTAGCATTGTTGTTGAATCCAATGGGTGATGCAAAGAACTTGAACTTGAGTTAGAAAAGAACATGAGTATCATTGTTATGTGAGATTTGTTGTTGAGCATTGTTGGAAATATTTTGAGTTGGTTGATACATGCTTGGACTAGGGTTTGTGAGAAAGGGTTGTTCCTTGAGGTGATTGGTTGAGTAGAGTTGATTAAGCCTAGTCAAGTGGATGCATGAAGTGGTTGTTCAAGTTCCATGAAACAAACTATTCTATATTTTGATTTGAGTTGAGATTGAGCTTTGAGAATAGAACATATTGAGTCTCTAACAATTCTCTTTATGCTTCTATGAGATTGATTTGAGTTGAGATTGAGCTTTGAGAATAGAACATATTGAGTCTCTAACAATTCTCTTTATGCTTCTATGAGATTGATTTGAGTTGAGATTGAGCTTTGAGAATAGAACATATTGAGTCTCTAACAATTCTCTTTATGCTTCTATGAGATTGATTTGAGTTGAGATTGAGCATTGAGAATAGAACATAATTGAGTCTCTAACAATTCTCTTTATGATTCTATGAGATTGGACAAGTTTTATGTGGACTTGTTAAGCTGATTTGAGACAAGTCTTTGAGAAGGCTTGTGGACTGATTTTGTGTGAGATTTTGTGGAAGCTTGCAATGTAGATTTGAGCAAGTCCTAGAGAGGACTTATTGAGAAGATTTGGACAAGTTCTGAGTGAGCTTGTTGAGCAGATTTGGACAAGTTATGAGTGAGCTTGTTGAGCATATTTGGACAAGTTTTAAGTGAGCTTGTTGAGCATATTTGGACAAGTTATGAGTGAGCTTGTTGAGAAGATTTGGAAAATTTTAAGTGAGCTTATTGAGAAAATTTGAATTTGAGTAGCTTTTGAGAGATTTGGACAAGTTCTGAGTGAACTTGTTAAGAATATTTGAGCAGGTTCTAAGTGGACCTATTGAGCAGATTTGAGATAGGTTATGAGTGGACCTATTGAGCAGATTAGAATAGGTTCTAAGTGGACCTATTGAGAAGATTTGAGAAGGTTCTGAGTGAACCTATTGAGCAGATCTTTGGAGGTGATAGAGTAGAGAGGACAGAGTCTCTAGTGGATAGAGATCCATCAACCAGGACATTGAGGATAGGTCTTCTGAGTGAGGACAAGAGTCTTCAAGTGGAGAGAGATCCATAGATCAAGTGTAGTGGAGGTAGTCTTCTAGAGGATCACCAACTAGAGCATAGGAGAAGGAGTTCTCCTATGGATAGAGATCCACAAACCAGATTTAGGGGATCAACATCTCCTTTGGATAGAGGTCCATAAACATTGTAATTGGGAAGGATTCCCAAAATATTATTTGAGAAATATTTAGAAGAAATATTTTCTCTATGGAGGTAGCCCACATTGGGTGAACCACATTAAAATCTATGTCTCTATTGTGTATGGTGTTTTGTGCATTGCTTTGATTACTACTATTGATACTACTATCTATACACTACATAATATTGAATTGAAAAGAAAAGTAAAAAGTGGTCTTATACTATTCACCCCCCTCTCAGTATAAGCTTGTGTTCTTCAATTGGTATCAGAGTAGGTTCCTTCAGAAGAGTTTGATAGCTTGAAGGAAAAGTGGTCTAAGAACACAATGGATCAAAAGGATCAAAAGGATGGGTCCTTCAATAATGTAGTACCAATATTTGATGGAAGTGACTTCTTGTATTGGTGTGTTGATGAGATTTCACCTGATGGCACTTGGCAATGAAGTTTGGGATGTAGTGGAATTTGGATATGATTCAGCAGCCAATCCTCCTACAGATAAAGAAGGTAAGCTTCTAATGCATGCAAATTCAAGAGCTATGAATGTGATTATAAAAGGATTGCGTAGATCAGAATCTATGAAGGTTATGGATTGTAAAACAACAAAAGATATGTGGGAACTATTGCATACCATATATGAAGGAGATAAAGGTGTCAGAAAAGCTAAAATCAAAAATCTCAAAGGAGAGTTTGAAAATTTAAGAATGAGGGATGATGAAAATATTCGTGACTATCTCAGTAAGATTGATGAACTTGTACATGAGATGAGAGGTCTTGGAATGAAGGTTGATGAGTCTGATGCTTGTGATAAGATCTTGAGAACTCTTCCAAAAAGGTATAGTGAAAAGGTTTCTGCTATAGAAACATCAATTGATAGTGATTCTTTGACAAGGAATTCTTTGCTTGGCATGCTTACTACTTTTGAGATAAGAACAAAAGATCCTATTCCTCCGAAAGAAGATGCATTCAAAGTGGACAAAAAGAAAAAGGGTAAGAAGACAGAATCAAGCAGTGAGTCTTCTAGTGATGAAGAAGCAAATTATGGTAGAAGAGATAAAGGTTCCAAAAGACCCATAGATCTAAGATATGTTAAGTGTTTTAACTATGGAAAGTATGGACATTATGCAATAGAGTGCAAAGAGCCAAAGAGCAACAATGATGAAGAAAAATAGGATCATAGGTACAGGGAATCAGAAAAACATAGGTACCAGAAGAAAAGCAAGGATGGACAAAATAGACAAGGGAAGAAGTTCTTCCAAAGGCAAAAGAGAAGCTACTATGCGGATAATGCAAGTAAGTACTCAAATGATAGTGATGCTAGTTTTTCAGACAATGATAGAGATGAAGTCCTATTTATGGTTGAAGAGAAAGAACAAGTTAAGAGAAAGACTCCAGTTATTCTCAAGTGTTTTAGATGTGGTAGATTTGGACATCTTGAAGATGATTGCACAAGGGATGGTTATAGTTTCAGTGATGATGATTTTGAAGATGCACTTGATAGACCAGATGAAAATCTTCTAATGGCATTAGAAGATGAAGTGAGTGATCCTATAGAAGACAAGCCAAAAGAAAGAAATGATATGGACAAAGGCAAACAAATAGAGGATTATTCAGCAGAGAATGGCTATGATCTCAAGGGAGAACTTATCTATGCCCTTGACACAGTAAAGAAGGTAAGAAAGCAACACTCTAAGCTTGAAAGTCAGTTTCAAGAATGTGATGAAGAAATATTATTGCTCATAGAGGATTTAGAAAAGTCAAAGGCTAAGGGCAAGCAAGTTCAAAGATAAGTTAGAAGCAAAGATCTTGGAATGTGAAAAGTTAACACAAGAAGTGGCCCTACTAAAGGAATATTTAGAGGATTCCAAGAATAAGCTATACAAGTATGTAAACAGTGCAAAGAGTGTGGATAAAATAGTCAAGATACAAAGAAGAGCAACAAACAAGACAGGTCTTGGTTCTAAGAAGGTTCAAAAGAAAAGGGAAGAAGAGTCTACTTCAAGTCCTGAAGAAGAAGAAACTTTAGAAGAAGATACATCAGAAGAAGACAATGTAAGTGGGAGTGAGACATCAGAGGATGAGTTGGACAACAAAGAGTTCAAAAAAGATAGGAACAATGCACAGAGAAGATACAGATGGAACAACAATCAGAATAGGAGACCAATGAGGTCGAGACAAGGAAGCTTCAATGGAAGATGTTTTTCATGTCACAGGTTTGGGCACATGGCTTCATAGTGCAGGACACATGAAAGATAGGAATATGGAAAAGGATAACTTTTCCAAGGGTATTGCTACTCATGTAATGAGTTTGGTCACAAGGCAATGAATTGCAAAATTCATGACAGAAGAGGATATGGCTTCACTAGGAGAAGTCCTAAGATAGTTGCACCTCCAAGGAATAATAACATTAAGTGTTATAAGTGCAATAATGATGGTCACACAACAAGATGGTGTAGAGCAAATATTCCAGAATCAGGCATGAATAGGAACAGGAATATGAATAGGAACAAAAATAGAAATATGAACAAGAACATGAACATGGATGAGAATAGGAACAAGAACATGGATGAGAACAAGAATAAAAGAACATAAACATGGATGAGAACAAGAATAGGAACAGGAACAGAAGTGATGATAGGAACAGGGATGATGACTTGGGAAAGAGGATTCAGAAAACTCAGAAAATAAGAGAGAAAGATAAAGGTAAAGAACAGTGCTTTCAGGGAGTAGAAATACTCCCACCCTAGAATTAACCACCTCATGTGGAGGTGGGGGAGGGGCTAAGCTAAGAGGCTCATTCTTAGCCCTGAGCCCCAAAGGTGACCCTTTGCCATTGATGTCAAAGGGGGAGAGATTTATGTATTGGGGAGAGATTTGATATTTGAGAGAGCATTGAGCCAGGGGAGCAATGTCCCAGGGGGAGAAGAAAAAGAAAGGTCAGGTTTCAGTAAAAGGATATGGGTTGCCATCAATGACAAAGGGGGAGATTGTTGGACATTTTGAGTCCCTAAGTCAAAGTTGTCATTGATGTCACCATTGATGCCACCAGATGGAGTCATCATTAATACCAAGATTTTAGTAGAAAATAAAGGCAACAAAGATGGTCATTTGATATTCAACAAGAAGGCAGAAGTTCAAGTGAAACAGTGCAAAAGATAGAAGTTAGAAAGGAGTGGTAATATTTATTTTATAAATTATTTAAATTCAGGATGAATTTAAATTTTATAAATAAATATTATAATGGTTAGAAGTGCCATAGTGAAAACCCAAATAAAATAATTGTAATTTTTATTACAATATTTTATATTGCCAAAGTGGGTTTATAAAGTTCTGAAAATATCTAAACCCAAAGGTTGGGTTTAAAGGTTTAAGACCAAAGATTAATTTAATAAATCCAAAGGTTGGATTTAGAGTTTTAAACAAGGCAAAGTTTATTTCCAAAGGGAAGCACCGACGTCATAAAATCCAAAGGGGAAGCACCGACGTCATTTGATTTAATTGAAATGCATATTAATACCTTGCCAAAGTTGTTTCCGAAATTATCCTTGCTCAATTTGATAAATGCATGATATACGAATTAATGTAGAGCTCGTGAGATAAAGTTGTGGAAATCATGTTTGATTTGATGGTGAAAGGGAAACAAACAAAAGGCATTAAAGTGATTAGTTGGAAGCCACCAAGGTGCTTTGGCCTAGTGGCAAGAGGGCTTACATTTTTGGTGTGCATGGTGGTTGGTGTTCGAACTTCGGTGGAAGCATTTCGTGGACGTGTTGAAGGCACAAAAACTTTAGGTGCATCCATTTTGCAAGGCAAGAAAGGACAAGGGTGTTGAAGCACATGGTGCTTCTTCGTTTCCAATGAGCGTGTAGCTCATGTGGTGGTTTGCACCATGGGCAAAGACATTTGTGTGGGCTGCGTTGAGAGTTCAAAACTCTCCAAAGGCAAAGGTAACATTTTGTGTTTTATTTTATTAATGCCTAAGTTGGAGGTATAAGGTATTTGGTGATTAAAGTCTTTGCATTGTGATAAAGGTTGGTAGTTGAGAAATATTGTTAGGAGGTATAAGGAGAATTTTATTTTTATTTTCAAGTCTTAAATTTTGCTATTGTGGAATATTGGAAGGTTAAGACTTTGTGGGTGTATTTGAATAAAGGGTTTTTTATTATTGTGAGGATATTGCTTATTGTTTAAGTTGGAGTGATAAGGTGTAATTGTGATATTATTTTTGTGATATAAAAATTATCCTCTAACCCTTATTGAGTTTGTCAAAGAAGTAATTGTGAGTGTGGCAGATTTGTAAGGACAACTACTCTTCAAGAAAAGGTATGGGCAAAATTCTTCTTTGTTGAGTTAGATGGTTGGCTTGATTGAAAATTAAGTTTGGAGTGAAAAGGATTTGATTAGGGTTTCCTTTTCGAAAGTGGTTGAGTTAATGCTTCAAGGTTTTCTGGATTGTGAGTTGTGATTAAACCTTGTTTGATAAGCATTGTTGTTTAGACCATTGGTTGAGTGAAGTACTTTGAGTTTATGCTTCAAGGTTTTATGAATTGAGAGTTGTGATTAAAACCTTGTCTTATTAGCATTGTTGTTGAATCCAATGGGTGATGCAAAGAACTTGAACTTGAGTTAGAAAAGAACATGAGTATCATTGTTATGTGAGATTTGTTGTTGAGCATTGTTGGAAATATTTTGAGTTGGTTGATACATGCTTGGACTAGGGTTTGTGAGAAAGGGTTGTTCCTTGAGGTGATTGGTTGAGTAGAGTTGATTAAGCCTAGTCAAGTGGATGCATGAAGTGGTTGTTCAAGTTCCATGAAACAAACTATTCTATATTCTGATTTGAGTTGAGATTGAGCTTTGAGAATAGAACATATTGAGTCTCTAACAATTCTCTTTATGCTTCTATGAGATTGATTTGAGTTGAGATTGAGCTTTGAGAATAGAACATATTGAGTCTCTAACAATTCTCTTTATGCTTCTATGAGATTGATTTAAGTTGAGATTGAGCTTTGATAATAGAACATATTGAGTCTCTAACAATTCTCTTTATGCTTCTATGAGATTGATTTGAGTTGAGATTGAGCTTTGAGTATAGGACATATTGAGTCTCTAAAAATTCTCTTTATGATTCTATGAGATTGGACAAGTTTTGTGTGGACTTGTTAAGCTGATTTGAGACAAGTCTTTGAGAAGGCTTGTGGACTGATTTTGTGTGAGATTTTGTGGAAGCTTGCAATGTAGATTTGAGCAAGTCCTAGAGAGGACTTATTGAGCAGATTTGGACAAGTTTTGAGTGAGCTTGTTGAGCAGATTTGGACAAGTTTTGAGTGAGCTTGTTGAGAAGATTTGGACAAGTTTTGAGTGAGCTTGTTGAGCAGATTTGGACAAGTTCTGAGTGAGCTTGTTGAGCAGATTTGGAAAAGTTCTAAGTGAGCTTATTGAGAAGATTTGAACAAGTTCTGAGTGAACTTGTTGAGAATATTTGAGCAGGTTATAAGTGGACCTATTGAGAATATTTGGATAGGTTCTATGTGGACCTATTGAGCAGATTAGAATAGGTTCTGAGTGGACCTATTGAGCAGATTTGAGAAGGTTTTGAGTGAACCTATTGAGTAGAGCTTTGGAGGTGATAGAGCAGAGAGGAAGAGTCTCTAGTGGATAGAGATCCATCAGCCAGGACATTGAGGATAGGTCTTCTAAGTGAGGACAAGAGTCTTCAAGTGGAGAGAGATCCATAGTAGAGGATCACCAGCCAGAGCATAGGAGAAGGAGTTCTCCTATGGATAGAGATCCACAAACCAGATTTAGGGGATCAACATCTCCTTTGGATAGAGGTCCATAAACATTGTAATTGGGAAGGATTCCCAAAATATTATTTGAGAAATATTTAGAAGAAATATTTTCTCTGTGGAGGTAGCCCACATTGGGTGAACCACGTTAAAATCTGTGTCTCTATTGTGTATGGTGTTTTGTGCATTGCTTTGATTACTTCTATTGATACTGCTATCTATACACTGCATAATATTGAATTGAAAAGAAAAGTAAAAAGTGGTCTTATACTGTTCACCCCCCTCTCAGTATAAGCTTGTGTTCTTCAAAATCCTTAATATCAGTTTTTGAATCTATGTCCTTAGTGTACCCTCCATCATCAGTCATAATGGAAGCATTAACACAACTAATATAAAAATTATTTTACCTACTTTAGTACCCATCTCCTTTGAGCTAAACACCCTAGGGAGTAAATGTAAGATAAACTAATATTCCCCTCTATTTATTTTAGGTATCCTTGCATCCTCCAGGTTTCTCAGTTCCTTGGGGAAATTTTGCCACCAAACATAAAAACTAGTTTGATTCACTCCCAAGTTTACCATGAAGTTGGTAGATTTATTACCTTCTCAAAAGGTATGTTGAAATATAACTTCCTCGAGAGGTTGAGAATATCTTCTAGCTTCTAGAATCATGTTCATAGTAGAAATATTAGTTGGGGGTGTCCCTTCATGTGGTTAATGGTGACAAGAGAATCACCTTCCACAATCACTTTTTGATGATCTAAAGGACTAATCAGTTGGATGCACTGATAAAGAGCCACGACTTCAAAAAATTGACTAGTGTTAACTCCCAAACATCCAGAAAACACCATTAAAATTTCACCCCCATGGTTTCAAAGAATACCTCTAGCTCTAGCTCTTCCTAGGTTGCCCTTTGAGGCACCATCAAAATTTAACTTGATCTAGTCATAAGGAGGAGGTTGCCACATGATACCAGATCTAGGGTTGGTATTGGTAGGGATCATAGATCCTGTAAAACCCAATGACCATTCCAGATGAATCTCAATCTCCTTAGAATTACCCTTAGGACAACATAAATTCACATTCTCCACCATGGTAGCAATGCTTCTGGAACAAATATAGTTGGTTGAGGAGGATACATTATTGAACACACATTGATTACATTCCTTCCACACTCCCCACCATAGGTGAGCCAAGCTAAGGTTTCATAATAAACACAATCATAGGAAAGCAAAGAGGGAATACCATTGAAGGAGAATATCAAAAAGAAAGAGGGGGAAACCCAAGAGAGACCTAGTAAGGAAAAAAATCAAAGACTTCCTTGGAAAACTTGTAGATATTAAACAAGTGCATTGGAGTTTCCTCATTGACCCCACATAGGTAACAACAGTTGGGGATAATCATTCCCCTAGAAAAAATATTATCAAGGGTAAGCACCTTGTTCTGAACTTCCATCCAAAGAAAGAAACTAATCTTAGAAATCATCCCTTTGCACCAGACAAAATGGATAGGGAACCACATGAGAGCAGGATCCACCAACAGGTTATAAGTAGATTAGACCAAAAATAAACCTAATAATGAATCTTCTTCCACTCCAAAATTAATAACATACAAATTTAATTGGTCAGAAATGACATTGAGTGTAGAGCTCTCCACCTGGGATAATTGGAGATCACATAGGGTTTTCCAATTCCTACAAACAAGGGAGTTAACAATGAAGTCTGACACTTTATAACCAAATAGTCTTCTGCATGCTTCCTTAGCAATCACCAGATTTGAGGAGGAAGTTAAAGGATAATCAAGTAGCCAAGGATCATTCCATAAGTCTACCTTTTGGCCATTTCCAATCATCCACTTCCCCCCTTTGGTTAGCAGATCTTTTGACTTACTTACATTCATCCAAAAGGTTGAGCCTTCAACTAGGATAGGTTCAAGAAGAAACTCATTGTCTGAGTTCATGTATTTAGCCTTGAAAATATTAATCCATTCCACATTTTCATTTTGAACTATTCTCCAACCCTATTTTGTAATTAGAGATTTATTCATAAGATTAGTCTTCCTCAATCCCAATCCCCCACAACCTTTATTGTTGCAAACTTGATCCCATGCCACCAAATGAAATCTACTTTTTTTCTTAGCTCTAGTCCATAGGAAGTCTCTTTGAATTTTCTCTATTCTTTTTATAATATTTCTAGGTAGTTGAAACATGGACATGAAGAAAATAGGTATGCTCTGAAGGGAAGTTTTCACCAAGAGCACTTTCCTAGCCTGGCTGAGGATAGCTCCTTTCCAATCTGCAAATCTACGTTGGATCCTTTTAACCACTGGTTCCCAAAGAGTAGACTTATAGAAACCTTTGAAGAAGGGTAATCCAAGGTAAGTGGAGCACAGAGAAAGCTATTTCACATCCAATTATATTGGTAATCTTCCTCTGTCTAGCCCTAGGAGTGTTTAAGAAGAATATTTTACTTTTTATGTAGTTGACCTGTTACCCTACTACCTTTTCAAATTAACCCAAAACAAATTTAATCGCTTGGGCTTGATGGATAGAAGCCAAGAAGGAAAGCAACATGTGATCTATGAATTACTAGTGTGATATGGGGGAAGATATCAAGATAGGTTTGATGCCCACAATATCAATATTTGCATAAATGGATCACCCCAAATATTATGTTGTTAATATGAAAAGAAAGAGGGATAAAGGATCCCTTTGGTGAATTCCCTTGCAACTACTGAAATATTAGGTAGGAGAGTCATTAATCAAGATTGAGTATTTGATTGAGGATATGCACATTTTGATGATGGATATCCATTGCTCATTAAAACCAAATCTCCTTAGAACTTCCAATAGAAAATTCCAAGAAACCCGATCATAAGCCTTACTTATGTCTAATTTGAGAAAAGCCCTCACTCTCCCACTTTTATCCACTGAATGAATAAGTTCATGGAAATTAATAACTCCATCCAAAATATGATGACCAGCCACAAAACCACTTTAAGCAGAGTCAATGAGGAGGGGTAGAAGAGGTTTGAGTTTGTTAGCTAGAACCTTGGTGAAAATCTTAAGAATGGTGTTGCATAAGCTAATGAGGTAATAATCAGAGAACTTTTTGGCCCCCACAGACTTGGGGATGAGAACCAAAAATGTGGAATTGACATCCCTTGGCATCACGACTGAGGTTTGAACATATCTCAAGGCTATACAAACCTCATTTCCAACAATAAACCAAAATTTTTGAAATAATGTTGGGGGGAAACCATCTGTCCTAGGGCTTTCTGGCCATTCATAGACAACATTGAAGTTCTTATCTCCTCATATTGAAAGGGATAATTTAAAGAGATATTCATGGAATCTAAGACCAACCTTGGAATATTTCTTAGAAGGCTTTGTTGCAGCTTCAGGTTCACCAATAACTTGCTCACAAAGTAAGGTTTGAAAAAAGAAGATAGCTTCATTTCTTATTTCAAAAATATCCTTTGTTAGGGTCCCATAATTTTTGTTGATTTCTATGATTTTGTTATGAGCCTTGTGTCTCAAAGTAGAGGTATGAAATAATTTTGTATTTTTATCTCCTTTGAGCCATTGGGATCTAGATTTTTTCTTCCAAAAAATCTCTTCCCTACTTAAAATATTGTGAAAATTTGCTAGGGTCTTTAGTTCCAAGGTTCTAACTTCATTGGATAAGGTGTTCCCCTCGATGGAGCTTTGGATGTCTTGTAGTTGTTGCTTAATATCCATTTTTTAAAAAATATCTCCAAACACCTATTTATTCCAACATTTTAGGTTCTTTTTTATAAACCTAAGCTTGGACATCACCTTCTCAATAGGTGTACCTGGAAAGTCAACAAACCACCATTCCTTAATGTAATTTTCAAGCTCAAAGTGGGAGAACCACATGGCTTCAAACCTAAACGGCCTAGGAAAAATTTGGGGATAGATGGGATTTTTCCAGGAGGATGGGGTTGTGGTCAGACCCCACTTTCGGGAGAGTGCATAAGGTTACATCTCTAAAAAATATAACTGCATCTTTCAAAATAAACATTCTATCCAATCTGGTTTGAATATGTTGATCTCCTAACCTTTGATTGCTCCAAGTGAATTTGGAACCTTTGAGATCTAGATCCATGAGTTATTGGTGTTGAACAAAGTCAGCAAAATCCTCCATCCCTTTAGTAAAGGAGGTGTCACCCCCTAATTTATCAAACTAGTAAAGTGCAGTGTTGAAGTCCCCTGCCAAGATCCAAGCCTCATGCTTAAAAACATCCCTCTAAGGATGACCACAAACCTTCTTTATCTATTCTAAATTTGGGTGCATAAAAATTAGACATAACCCATCTAAAACTAGTTTCCTTACAATAGAACATGATGTTGATAACTTGGTTGGATATAGAAATGATGAACCCAGATACTCTTCTAGGATCCCAAAAGCAAGCAAGACCACCTGAAGCCCCTGTGGCCGAATTAACCACCACCTCCACTTCCTTCCAAACTATATTCCATATTGTTATTAACTTATTGTTCTCCATTTTAGTTTCTTGAAGAAACAAAATAGATGGGCAAATCTCTTTTTTAAGGGACTTTAAGGTCCTTTGTTTTGAGGTCCCATTGAGACCCCTTATGTTCCATGACATGAATTTCATTTTTGGTTGCCCTGCTTCTTGCTCCTAGAAGACTAGGATGAGTGGCAAAAGGATTCAATTTTCAATTGTTTACCCCCTTGATCATTAAGATAATCAAATTTTAAAAGGATTTGGGAGCCATATTCCATCTCTGCCTCATATTCTCAGGCTCCACAAGATTTATTAGGGGGTCTTCCCACTCTGCATTCCACCCCTACATCCATAGATTTTTTTGACTTCTCATTTTAAGGAGGGATCCTTTCTGAGAGAGAAATTCCTCCTCTTGGTTGGGGAAGGAGTTAGGCAACTGAATATCAATCGTACTAGAGTCTAAGGATTTTGAACTTTGATTAAGACAAGCAAAAGAGTTTTTAATAGGAATGTAAGAATTAGAAAGACCCAACATGGGGCTTACCTGGTCCATCGAGAGAACCACATCTACTAAATATTCCTTCAACTAGGCACCTCCCATCTCAAGCACCTAGGAATTAGGTGTCTTTAAGGTTGTCTTGTCACCAAGAGACATTTCCTAGGCTACCATATTTGTCACTATGGATATACCCAAGGCATCCTCACTCTCAAGAGTAATTTCTGAACCAGAACCTTCTGCTAGTCAAGAATTATCTATATCATTCAACTAAATAGGGGATTTTTCCAAGCCTTTTCCACGAATTGTTTGCCAATTCTTCCCACCCTTCTTTTGAGTAGAAGGTTTAGGAGGGCAGCAAGCTACCACATGACCAAATTTTTTACAAGTAGTGCATCGAAAAGGTCAAATTTCATATTTTATTGGTTGAACCCTTGTACCTTCATCTGTAACCAATTTAATGGAAACTAAAATATCTACTTTGGGGTCAGCCATCACACAAAAATGAGCAAAAATCATTATTTTTTTCCCTTGGTACTTGGATCAATCAACACCAAGTTTCCAATGTCCTTGGCCACTGCCCTCAAGATATCATCATGCCAAAGGTGGTATGGTAAGTTCGATAGACGTACCAAAAGAGGTAGAAGATTTATTTTTTGGGTATTAGGGTCAAATTTTACCCCCCATTATTGCAGAAACAATTCCATTTCACCATAAAACCAATGAACCTCTTCTAGAATACACTTGGAATCATCAACACAACTGAGCTTAACAATAAAAAAGGAGTTGGGGACAACAATGATGTCTAGAGAGCCATAGGGTCTCCATCTAGAAATCGTCCATCTCCTTATAGAATCTAGGTCAGGCCTGCTACCCTAAATATTTTTGACCAAATTCCCAGACCCATCACTTATTGTGGAAGCAATAAGAGCACTAAAGGACATGGATTTCATGTGATATAGGAAAAAGATCAAAATAAACTTTTGATTGACCAACTTTACAATCCTGAGATGCCACCATCGAGGCATAGGATACCCCAGGGTCGAAGGGGAGCCCTTGGATCGAGGCCCCACTAACCACTTTTCCACCCGACAACTTATGATCGCCTAGGGGGTTCAGTTTACCTTCATATGATGCTTCAACCTGCATCTCATGTTTGCCATCCAGCTCCTGCACATTCTCACTCTACTCTTGAAAATTTTGCGCTACTTTGTTCAAAAACCCTAGCTTTACTCGTTAGAAACCGTAGATCTACTCCCTTTGCTCCCTCTTGTTCAAATAAGTTTATCTTATATTTTTTTAAGGATATTGAAGGGTTTGTTTTTTCTTTTTCTTTTTTTGGCATGCTAAAACATGTATGGACCTTATTGTATACTGAAATTCAATAATGTAATTATATGAAATATGATGCATTCGTAATATCTCCAAAATGAGTTGCAAGCAAAATGTGGTTCCATACAATGTTGTTATGAAAACTCATAAGAATGAAGTATGTTTGTCAAATACTACTTGAAATAACATACCCAAATATCCTAGAAGCTCCCAACTTTGTTTCCAACATAAACAATACCCAAAACAATTAATATTAATGAGAATATGACTATTGTGAAGCGAATAAATACTTTAAATGATGTGTCTTGAAAAGCAAGCGCTTTTGGTTCGAACTTTGGGTTTAGTTTGAGGATTATCACATTTTGGATAATTTTGGATTTTGAATTTTGGGTTGTTGGATGAGATCGCTGATTTTTTCATTAGTGAATCGAACTTGATGGTCTCTAATAGTATGCACACTTATTATTGTTGTGTTTTTATTTCCTTTGTTTCAATAGTGATAGTATGAACTTGGAGCCCTTTTAATTCTAATAGCTATGCTATTCTAGTCTAAGAGATGCTATTATTGTTGTTGTTCAAGTGTTATTATTGTTGCTTGAGTGTTATTGTTGTTGCTCAAGATGTAATAATAAGATATTTTGTTTGAGAGGAATTATAATTGACATTTGCATTGTTTTTTGTTTTTACTCTCAAAACTTGCATTTAATAGATTTTACATTTAATGTCATGCATAGTCTAGGAGGAAATAACTAATTTTGATGGCATTCCTCTTATTACAAGGAAATAATAACATAAAATTATAGGATGTCCATGAGAAATCATCATACTTAAGGAGTTTGTTTATGTGGATATGAAATAAATCCACATAAGAATTTGTAAATAAATAATATGTGAGTGGTAATTTCTAATTTAATTATTTTATTTTATGGAAGTAACTTGAGAATTGAATTCATTAAAGATATAATCAAAAGATAAAATGATGAACACTTATTCATATACATGTATAAAAAGAGTTTGGACTTCTATTGTTTTACCCTATAAAAGTAACTTGAGAATTGAATTCATTAAACATATAATCAAAAGATAAAATAGTCACCACTTGTTGATATACATGTACAAAAAGAGTTTGGACTTTCACTTTCAACTTCTATCATAGACTTTTCACTTGTTGATATACATGTACATAAAGAGTTTGGACTTTCTCTTTCAACTTCTATCATAGATTTTTCACTTTCAACTTCTATCATAGACTTTTCACTTTCATTAGACGTACAATCAAAAGATAGACTTTTTCACTTTCAAAAGATGAAATGGTCACCACTTGTTGATATACATATACATATACGAAAGGAGTTTGGACTTTCACTTTCAACTTCATATCATAAACTTTTGGCTTTCACCTGCATTAAACTTACAATCAAACCTTCATTGTACAATGAAAAAATGAAATGGTCATGTACGGAAGGAATTTGGACTTTCACTGTCAATTTCATATCATAAATTTCCACTTTCAACTTCATATACAGTAGACTTCCATTTTCTTTTTTATAAATTTTTGAAACACCTTGTTTTTACTCTTTTACTTTACTAAAGTTTATTTTTTAATTTAATTATTTAGAATTTATTTTTATTATTAAAATACTTTGTTAAAAAAAATCAAGTCACCTATTTAACCCCTTAGGTCGGCCCTTCAAACTCTAATGTCCTCAAGGTTTAATTTCAACGCCACACTCCTATAACTATTTAATTTGTGATATTGTATTAGCTACATGTGCTACTATATAAAAAAAAAGTTAAAGATGATGGGATAATTTGTACCGATGAGAAGAGCTAAGAACTAAGATGACGAGATCATCTGTGCCCTGTCTTTGTACTCATTCAAGTTCTTAGTATTCAGTTTTCTTAACGTTAACATTTTTTTGTTTTGTTTTTTTATTATAAAAATATATATATTTACACAGTTACGCCCACCCCGCGCCGCCGCCCCATTTTTTTTTATTTAATTCACCACCTTTCATATATAGCTATATGAACGTAGCTTCGCAAATTGCAAAAGTTAATTTATTCAAGATCAATTGTTCTATAAGGACAGAGATGACATATATGAGTGTGCAAAACATAGATGAAGTACATGCACACTCGCTTCTATAATGATATACCATAATGATTCCAAATTCAAAGTTTAAATTACAATAGCATGTTAACAAATGTGGTCAATACATGGTCCTCTTATATTATTATAATAATTTATAGTGATTCTAATTTTTTTAATTCATAATAATTTTATTTTTTGTTTTTGATTTCTGGCATTCATTAAAAACTAAAATTGAAAAATGGTAATAAAAATTATAAAATTTAGTTTTATTTTAAAACTTGTTTATATTTGATTGATAAATATATAAAAGTTATATATGGAAATCAGACGTGGTTTGATCTCTCATTCGGAGAAGTTCAAATCAACACTTTTTTTTTTTTTAAATTAAAAAAACAAGATTGGTTACAAATTTAAGTTCAAATTAAAAACAAATCACGTTCAGCCATAACCAAACCACTGATAAGGTGTGTGATTATGTATTAAAAAATCTAAAGAAATTAGATATCCCATAGATAATGGACTTATCTCACGAAGAGATTGTCTTGAACGACCAGTTGACTAGGGTTTTCCTACCTTAAGTTAATGTTTTCATAAATTCTTATTTAAAATTATATGTAATATAATTTAAGATGTCATGTTTATATTTATCTTTAACGCGCTTGTTTTTAATGGTCTAGTGAGCAGTTTCCTTGAAGCAATCTGTTTGTTTGGACATTGGCAGGTTGAGGCTAACTTTTCTGCAGGTTCTTACACCATATGCAGACACGAATTCATCATATCATGGATGTTCATATATGCTGATTCATTTATTATAAAAATTTGAGGGGTGAGGTTTATATGAATGGTTTAGTAAATATAATTCATTCGGAACAAAACAGAAAAAGTTTCAACTTTTTATCAAGTCATCCTTAAATTAGGAAAATGGCATTACTTCCTAATACGGTTATGTCTATCAATGTTTTAAAACTCGCATCAACCTAAGTTTGGAGAGTTACTTGGCCAATACGGTTATGTTTATCAGTGTTTTAAAACTCGTGGCAGCTTAAATTTGGAGACACAAAAATATCAAAGAAATTAAAATAAATAAAAACTTTAAAACTTGCATTACCTTAAGTTTAAAGAATTACTTGGCCACTCAAGAAAATCTAGACAAAAACTCACAAATATATATAAGAAATTAAAATAAACGAAAACTTAGAAAAAGCTAGGCAAAAACTCATATAGACTTATATGCATTTTTATTGAATGTCTTGGATGAAATAATAAATAAGAAATAAACTATAATGTAAAGTTTTATATTATAATAATAATTTATACTTGAATATAATTAATATAAAAAAATTAAATACATTGTAAAGAATAAATTATAAACTATATTTTAATATAAATTATTTAAATAAATTTAAAATTTAAAATAAAGAGCTACATTTTAACAGAATAAATAAAGCTTTTTATAGGTGGAGTAAAAATTGTCAGTGGCTTAGTGCATGTGGAGCCACTTGTCCGGAAGAACTTTCTAAAAACTTTTTTATTAAAAATCAAGATGGAAGAAATTGGGCATCCTAGACGGAGGAAAAAGGAGAGAGGAGGGAGATTAGTCTACAAGAAAGGTCGAAATTTGTAACTCTGTAGCTAGTTTAGATTTCTAACTATTTTTTGTGGAAAACATCCCAAAAGGGATGCCACTTTCGGGTAAGACCCAAGGAGGCAGGGGTATCCATTCCGCCAAAAACGCCCAAGACTCGGACCTGGCCTACCACCTTTGACATACTCAAGGAGCAAACAAACACACAAAACCAAATTAAAAAAAGAAAATAACAACAAAAATAATAAAATAAAATAAAAAACAAACTCCTTGAGTGTGTCAAAACCAAAAGCACAACCAAACACGCACAATAAGATAAAAGAAACCACAACACAAACCACATAGAAAAACACAAGAACCACATAACAAAACACAAACAAGACAAAAACAACAGAACACTACAAAGACATAACCCAAAAAAACATGAAAAATAAACACAACCAAAACCTAAAAAATAAAATAAATAAAATAAAAATAAAAACAACCAACAACAGACAATAAACAAAAACAAAAAACATAGAAAACACTCACACATAAAAAAATGAAATAACACAAACAAAGAGAAACCCAAGAACAAGAACGAAAAAAACACAAGAACAATAACAATAAACATAAAAAAAAAACAAAACAACAAAAACACAAGAACAACAAAAAAACAACACAAAGAACACAAAAACAAAACAAAACAAAAGAACCCACCCACCTTAAAAAACTAAACAAAAAAACAAAGAAGACAAAAGAAAAAAAATGAACAAAACAATGACCTATCTAGACCAGAAGACTATTAATGCAAGAATCAACAGAGGAAACAAAATAAAGAATAGAATGAGCTAGGGAACTAAAAAAACTGAATGAACCAAAGAGAAACAAAAAAAAAAAACAAGAAGAAACTAGGTACCTTCAAAACTGGAGCCATCCAAAGAAATGATAGAAAGAAGAGCTTCCCTAATTTGAGAAGCCCACCATATAGGAGGGTGGCCATAACAAGTAAGATCACCTTTGTCCAAAGCCCAATTAGCTAAAGCATCAAGCACTCTTGTTTTGATCTCTCGACCACATGATTGTAATCAACTTTCAAAAATCCCATCCGGATTAACTCGAATCTTCTCAATAATTCTTTTTATTCTCCAATCCACCTTATGATTCTTAGAAGGAGTCTTCAAGAGATTAATCATAAGTTGAGAGTCAGACTCAACTAACACCTTTTCCCATCCAACCTTAGTAGCCTCCTGAAGGCCTCTAAGGATACCATACCCCTCAAAGAAGGTTATTGGAAAGAATACCCAAATTCTCAAGCAAAAGTAAAAACCAGGGAGCCATCCGAAAGTCTACCAATTCCTCCCACACTCGGCTTTT
The DNA here is from genome assembly GCA_028583015.1 of Wollemia nobilis. Lineage (NCBI taxonomy): Eukaryota > Viridiplantae > Streptophyta > Pinopsida > Araucariales > Araucariaceae > Wollemia > Wollemia nobilis. The sequence continues at coordinate 206,646 of JAQPPZ010000362.1, forward strand.
CCAGTGGTTCCCTCTAGAGGCTCCATCAGCATTGACTTTTCCAAAATCCTTAGGAGGAGGTTGCCAATTTCTAGTCCTATCCATCTTACTAATACTCACATTCCCTTTAAGTTGGTTGCCCTTAGAAGGTTTAATCTTCAATCTTTGCATCACTTGATCCCATCTTTGGTGGGAGTTTTGGGGGTGATTAAGGAGATGATGGACCGATTCAACTAAGTTGGCTATGGTCTTTTGCCAAATATAGTGAATATCCTTCCTATCTTGATTAAAAATTTGGCTTGTTCCTTTCATTCCAAATATTCCAAAGAAGAATGGTAGAACCCATCCAAACTAACCGCCTAATAAAATGATCAACACCCTCTTGATTAGGCCAATCCCTCCAAAGCTGTTCAAAAGTGAAAAAATTGGACCACTGTAAGCCAAGTAAAGTTGCCATTCTCCTCCATAGCTCAGAGGCTAAAGTACACTCAATAAAAATATGGTTGATATTTTCTACATTCTCTTCACACATTTCACATCTAAAAGGGCCATGAAAACCACGCTTCATAAGTTGCTCACCAACAAGCACCCTACGATGCAATAAAAGCCAATTAAAGAACCTCACCTTAGGCCAGAGCTTTTGAGCCCACAATTGAGAAAATATGTCGAAGAATGGTTGGGATTATTATGGCATAAGGTCAAATAACCTTGAGCAACAGAATACTCACCCTTAGTAGTGTCGTTCCATCCAAAACAATCTTTTTCATGGGACCAAGAGAGGGATCTCATATGAAGGATGCCTTGGATATCTTGTCTTTGCCTTTCTGGGATTTGAATAGGCCAGTCCTCAATAGGGATCCAATATCTACCAACCTTTGAATTACCAACATGGTACCGACAATAATTAGCCACCTTTATCCAATTAGCTCGGTGAAGCTCCTCCATCCAAGGCCTCCAATCGGGAAACCGAGTTATCAAAGGCTTGTGACCATCCCAAGAATCTGTCCAAAAATTTGCATGTTGACCATTATGAATGATCCAAAATAATTTTTTCTTTATCAAATCCTCACCAGCCTTAAGAACTGCTAAAATGGGAGAACCTTTGGTAGGAAGTTGATAGCGAACAAGGTCTTCAGGACTTTTGTTCTCAAGATATTTAGCACGGAGATTATTGGCCCAAAGAGCATTGGGGTTATGCAACATCCTCCAATATAATTTAGCAGCTAAAGCTTTGTTGTTATTAATTGAAGACCGGAATCCTAACCCCCCTTCACTCTTAGGAAGACATAAAGTATCCCATTTCACCAAGGCCCATTTTCTTTTCTCCTTAGTACCACTCCAAAGGAAACGATGACCGATTTGATCCAATTCTCGAAGAACAACCTTTGGGATATTCAAAATGGAAGAAACATAAATAGGAATAGCTTGAAGGACTGATTTTACCAAGGTGATTCTACCCCATAAGAAAGCCACTTGTTGGTCCACTTTCCAATTTTCTTCTTGACTTTGTCCAACAACCAATTCCAATCTTTATTTTTCTGCCTTTGAATATTTATGGGAATACCTAAATAAGTGATTGGAAGAGAGGTCTTCTTATATCTTAATTTATCCAAGACCATGGCTTCCTCTCTAGCAGAACAGTGAAAGAAAATAACTTTAGATTTGTCTTCATTGATCAACCGCCCAGTAGCCTTAGAAAAATAGCTAATGATTTGCTTAAAATTAGAAGCTTCCTTAACTGTAGCTTTACCTAAAAGGGTAGAGTCATCCACAAATTGAAGATGAGAGATAGGTCTAGCTCCATGAGCAATGGTAACTCCCTCAAGGGTTTTGTTTTCCCTCTTTTGGTTATAGTCCTACCCAAGCATTCAGCAAGAATGATGAATAAATAAGGGGATAGCGGGTCACCTTGCCTCGATACCTCTGGAAGCCGGGAAAGACCGAGAAGGCCTGCCATTGATAAGAACTAAGTAGGAAACTCGAAGAGATACATCCCATAATCCAATCCATCCAATCCTTAGAGAAACCAAATTGCCTCAAAACTTTGATAAGGAAGTGCCAATCCACTCTGTCATAAGCTTTGGATAAGTCTAACCGGATGAACATAGAAGGAGAATTTTGCATATCCATGGAATGGATGGCTTCCTGAGCAAGAACTATCTCATCTACTATTTGACGTCCTTCCACATATCCCCCTTGCTCGGGGAAATAATCTTATGTAAAAGAGGCTTCAACCTTTCTCGCCATGATTTTAGTAATAATTTTGAGAAGAACATTACATAAAGCAATAGGTCTAAAAGCTGAGATATGATCAACCTCTTGAGCTTTTGGAACAAGAGTAATATAAGTTTTATTGATAACCTTCAAAATTTCTTTGGATTTCCTGGCTTCTTCCACCACCTCTAATAAATCAACATGAAGGATATCCCATAACTCTTGGTAGAACTCAATAGGAAAACCATCAGGACCTGGGGTTTTCCCTTTTTGCATTTTAAAAACTACTTGTTGAAGCTCATTGATAGTAATAGGAGTAGTCAAAATAGAGTTCTCCTCGAAGTGATAAGAGAAGGGATTGCTTGAAGAACATTTTGTTGAGAAGCTGAGTCAAGAGGAGTAGCAAGAAAAATATTGGAAAAGTAATCAACAACAATAGAGTTCATGCCATCCCAAGTATAAACAACATCTCCGTAATCTGATTTTAAGGAAGAAATAAAGTTGTGAGATCTTCGAGCTAGAAGAGATTTGTGGAAGAAATTTGTGTTTCGATCTCCTTCTTTGAGCCATTGAATTCTAGATTTTTGCTTCCATAAGATTTCTTCTCTTTTTTCCCATTCCTCTAACCGAGTTGTGAGTTTAATTTCATCCGCACTTCTCTTCTCTCGTGAGGCCATCTAAATGGATTTTCTTATTCAAATTTTCAAGATGAGCAATAACTTCATGTTTTTTTTTATGAACATCCCCAAACTCTTTCCAGCTCCAAGTCTTGATTTTGGATTTAATGTATTGCAGTCTTTTGGCAAAACAGAACATCTTAGTCCCATGCCTAGGTTTACCTTCCTTCCACCATTGTTGCACACGAGGTCTCAAGGAAATGTCTCTAAGCCACATTAATTGAAAACGAAAAGGAGAGAAACTCACATTGGTTTTCCACATTTCCACCATGACCGGCCAATGATCCGAACCAACATTATTAAGAGTCTTCACTTTAGGAATGTGACCATGGATTAAGAAATTTTCAGAGAGCAAAAACCTATCCAATCTCTCCATTATACAAGCTAAGCCTTGCCTTCGTTAGACCAAGTCATAAGGCCATTATCTCAGTTGGATATCCACAAGATGGAGGTTTGCAATATATTCGCTCATGAGGTCGATACTTTTGTCCAAATTTCTATTTCCCCCTTTTTCTCATCCAGAGAGAGGATGGTATTGAAATCTCCTCCGATCAAGATCCAAGCTTTAGGAAAATGAGAGATAATATGAGTAATATCCTTCCACTGTCTTCTTTTTTCCTCCAAAGAAGTCGGGCATAAACAGTAATGCAGAGCATAATCTGGTTGGAATGTCTACTTTGAATAGCTATAGCCAACAAACCCCAACTGCCAACCATATGGTGAATAACTACCTCTTTTGGGTCCCAAAGACAAGCAATGCCACCCGAAGTCCCTTGGGAACCGAGGGAAACCACTTTTCCAACCGGCCAAATTTTACTGGCAATTAAGTCCATATCCTCCATTGACATTTTTGTTTCTTGAAGGAAAACAAGATGTGGATGATTTATCCGAATCATTCTTCTAATTTCATTTTGTTTTGAAAGACTCCCTTTGAGTCCTCTAATATTCCAAGTGATGATCTTCATTAATACCAGTGGAAGGACATTAATCTTACCTTCCTCTACAAGCTTTTCACCTTCTTTTACCATATGATATTGATTGGTCTTGCGACCTACTTTTTGATTAGAATCCATCTTCAATTTTTTTTCCCTCGTTTCTTGACTTATTCCAATTGAATCGAGATGGCTTCTAACCTTGAAGAATGCTCATACACAGACAAAATTTTACTAGATGGTTCAATGGAGTCTATATTGGGACCTGCATTATTTGAAGTTTTGACATTTGAAATATTGTTTTTCTTGTGTAAATTTTCTCCTTTTTTTTTTGTTGAAAACCTTTGATTTGTTGGTTTGTCTCTCGAGTTCTTTCCTTCATATTTAAACTGTGTTTCTAAGATTTCAGTTTCCATTATTTCCTCTTCCTCACTTGGGACATCATTTGTGGAAAGGATTTCAAACATATTAGCAAATGACTTTGATTGATCCTTCATTACCGGTTTTTTATGAGTGTTCTTCTTCTTAGGTATTTGGAAACCTGCTGAGTTTATATCTTCTTTCTTTTGATCAGGAATTTTATTTGGGCAAGCACTGGCCAAATGACCATATTCATGGCAAATTCTACAACGAAAAGGAATGTTCTCATAGTCCACTACTTGCTCCCAAGTGTCTTCCCCAAATTGTAATGTGATCTTTTTAGGTAGGGGTTTGTCAAAATCCATTAAAACACAAATTCGAGCATAAATAATATGTTCAAAATTTTGAGTACAATCAGCAGTCATCATAAAAGTTCCTAAAGAGTTTCCAATTGAAGAAAAAATAGTAGGATTCCAAAATTCAATAGGGAGGCCAAAGAGTCTAACCCACACGGGAGCTATAGAAGGCATCTCTTCTTCGGCTTTAAATTTAGTATGCCAGGGCTTCATGAAAAGCCCTTGCCTTCCCAAAAACCAAGGACCCCCTTGAAAAGTTTTCTCTCTATCTTCATTATTAGCAAATAAAACAAGAAAATAACCATTTGGATAAATAGAGATTTGTAACTCACCTTTAGTTTTCCAGCTTTTTGCAGCCCAGACTTTGAAAGCGGATAGACTCGGACGAAAACCCACGAACCGACAAATTAGTCCTCTTTTTTCCAAATCTTCAATGCCGAACTGAATGTTACCCATATCAAGCTTAACAATAGGAGTTCCATCACCGCTTTAAGACATCCTGACTCCGTTTTCCTGGGATCAATCTTAGGCATTCTTAGAGGTTTATGAGAAGCCCTAGTATTGATATTAGCATTGGGCTGAGGCTGTCCACCACGAAGGGCATCCCTAAAATTCATTTTTGGGACCGAGTCTTCAAAATTCTTACCCTTGACAGGGTTTTCACAAGAGAATTATTTTGTGGGTGCACCTTAGCACCGGATTCACTTGAGATATGAGCCATTTTTTGATCAACTCGCTTGAAACTTATTTCGTGGTCTCTTTAATCCTTGCCCTAGACGCCGTGGAAAGGTATGGTTTTCACTTTTCTTTTGTGCAGCAAATTGGAAGCCGTTGTCACTCAAGTTCACAGTATGATCTCGTTGAAAGACAAATTTCTAACCCATCTTGTATCCCCCGCAACATTTCTTGCTAAAATATTGAGCATAAACCACAAAAATATTGGCCGCTAGGGCCCGAAGGCCCTAAAAACCAACCTCCGGAGCTGCTTGCACTCAACCCAGATGAAACCCTCGCATAGCCGCTTGCCAAATATATCGTTCACACATAGGGATGTGCTAGGATCTGTGTTGCTCCAAATGATATGAAAATTGGTGGAGACGTTCTAGGGTTTTTCAGGCATCTACCCTCAAAATTTCAGCTCAATCCGAGTTCGGATGAGTGAGATATGGCCGAAACGAGTTCGGCAGTTTGGGCAGTCCTCCGAAAAAACGTCTCTACCATTTAGCTCAATTCTTCATCTCCCAAAAAAAAAAAAAATTTCCTAACTATTTTTTTAATTTAACAAAAATTAAAACTATTTCTTTAATTTGACAAAAAAAAAATCAAAGAAAGGATTGTTTTACACTAATTTACAGTGCCCTGAATTGTAGTTACTTAGGATTGTTTTACAATGATTTACAGTGCCCTTGTTTTACAATGATTTACAATGCCCTGAATTATAGTTACTTTTGCAGGGCTTACTTGAGATCTAATATTATTACATAAAATTAGACGTATAATTGTTTATTCTTCCATTTATTTCATTTGAATACACTCTCTTTTCTGCCTGTTTATGAAGATAGTATGTGTTAAATGTTTCTCATTAGTTTTTCTCTATAATTTTGCTAAGCCGATTATTAAACATATTTTTCTTAATGCCTTCGACGTATTCTCTGGGGCAATTTGCAGTTTGCTTAATGTTCATCGTTAGTTTACTAAGTGACATGTTATTAGATGTCCTTTTTATTTACTTCTGCCTTGTAATTTATAATGAACAATCCATCATGTTATTGCCCATGTTATGGGTACTCCTTCACTTCAGATAAGTTTTACTCTTACATGGACGATTTATTTCGGTGTTTAGCTGAGTTTGTTGGGAATAATTAATTGTAGTAGCCACTTTGGAGGCGTTTCAAATGTGTTTTTTACTTGTTCACTATTAAGTCGTCTCTCTATTTCATGAACGTTCTTTTCCATTTTCGAATGCTTTACGGCCCTTATTCTACCTCAAGATAAACTGTGTAAAGCTCACTAAAAAAACCCTTTACTAGTATGAGACCACTATGAGGGGTTTTATACCATCAAAGTCACTTGAAAGTTGCACCTGGTTTTGCCGGCAACAACATTATTAATTGGATTTTGGGTATCCAATTCAATTTTTTGGTAGGGTGGAGATTCAAACCTGGGACCTCTCTCGAAGGATTGCGCTCTCCTCTCCAACTCACCTGCAACACCTAAATACTTCTACCATTTGAAGTATGAGCAAGCTGGGTTTATTTGTTTGTGTATCTATGTCTTTTGGGTTTAATTATTTGTGCATATTTGTTTTTTAATATAGCAGTACTTCTTAGTAAAGATCATAATCATTTTAATTATAAAAAAAAAAAACTATCACCTTGAAGGGAGTAAAATATTAATATATATATATATTTTTTTTTTTGGTGTGTTTAAGAAAATTAAAAGCATTTCACTTGGTCACGATCGTTACTCTTCACTATTGATGCACTGTTTAAGAAATTAAAATTCCTTAATCTTTATATATATATATAAAATTATTAATTATTTTTTGTAAGTAAATTTCTTCGTTGATTATCGGGTTTTGCAAGTTAATCCAAAACCTGTTATAAAAGTCAGTCTTATGCTGATGCTACGGATTTCATTTATGCTAAGGACATTCTGCCCTCTCCTACTGCTGATCTTCCTAACAACCCTTACCGGGCGAGTGAAGCAAACATGACCCAAATACCTGACAGGACCAACCAAGATGGGTAACTCGCTTTGATCATCATTACAAAAATAGAAAAAGACATTAGCCATAGGAGGAATACTTCCTCTGTACAAAATGTAAGACAAAAGTGAAACCCCTAGGACCCGAGGATCCTCAGGCCTCGTCTTCAACGTCTTCCTCGAGCTCCTCTTCCTTATCCTCCTCTTCTTCATCATCGTCCTTGGCTTCTACTTTCGGTATGCACCCCTCGTTGAAGAACACCTAAGTCAGAGTGTCTTAAGTCTCCTAGTGGATAATGCTAACATGAGATTTCAAGACGAAACGTTTGAGGACCATGATGGTAGGTCCCTCATCTTCCATATCGTTGACGCTCGTTTTGGAGCTGCCTTGAATTTGTTTGTTCTTCAGTCTCAAGGAGGATCTCGTTGGGGGTTCCTCGATCCTTAGTTTTTTCTTGGCTGTACTACCTCTGGTGATTGGCTCCCCCACTCTCTTCTTCACAGGAGACACAGAGGAAGGTTTGTTTGTACCTAGACTGGCTCTTGCCCCCGAAATTTCTGCATGGTGGATGGGCGGAATTTCCTCAATGACCCGAGGTTCAGGATTTGGTGTAGGCCAGCACCCACTTGTAAAGCACTTTGAACAATCCTTGGTGCATTGGCATAACAGACCCCCAATTATTAATTATTAATGATTGAACAATCCTTGGTGCATTGGCATAAGAGACCCCCAATTATTAATTAATGAACTTTGACATGATGCATTTTAAGTTGAAAAATATTTTGGAATGTTGTTGATAAATGATTCTTAATAATTTTATATCATATAGTTGCATTTAGCATGCTACCCTTGAGTTACCTTTAAGGTATTTTGATATTGCAAGAGCATCACAATTTTGAGATGATTTTACTCCAATGAAAGAGAGGTTTCATTATTATTTCTAGAGTTTTTTTTGATGAGATAACATTTGAAGTCCATGTAAATTTTGAATTCATATTTGTCCCATATTTCAAATATGAAACTATTCAATTATATGCAACTGTTTAGAGTTTCTTGATGAGATAACATTTGAAGTAAATGTAAATTTTAAACTTATATTTACTTTGTCTTTTAAATATAAAATCATTCAATTATATGCAACTGTTTAAAAAATATCTATTAAATAAGAAAAATTCTTTTTACTTTAATATTACACTTTAAAAATAATACTTTTTCAAAAAAAAAATATATTACATATAAAAACTATTCTATTATTTTCTTGATTTTAAGATAAATAGCTATCATACGAGAATGAGCATTGTTTTCCTTTTGGGTAGAAGAGACTCTTAATTTTTGCTATGCATTGATATTTGAGAATTCCAATCTTTTACTCAGAACCATTGTCTTCTTTGCATTTTTTACTTCTTTCATACAAAGTCATTGTCTTCTTTTACCTATATTAATATTATGGGAGAACCATTGTCTTATTTCCATTTGTTACTTCTTTCATGCAAAGCCATTGCCTTCTGTCCATTTGTTATTTCTTTCATGCAACGTCAAATGTGTCAAGAGAAATATGTTTTCTTTATTTTCAGGTAATCTAAAGGATTCCTTCAATAGGATAAAATATAAATTATAATTATAAATTATTATTTTTAAAATTTATAATATAAATTATTGTTTGGAAAGTTGAATAATAAAAAATTGACAAATAACAAAGAATTTTAAAGTTGATTTTTTTGATTAAGTCTTTTTTTCTCAAAGAAATCATGGTTATTTGAAAACTTTTTGATAAAAGTGTTTAATAAAATGTGTTACTAGAAATCTGTTTTCTTTATTTTCAGATAATGAAGGATTCTTTCAATAGGATAAAATATAAATAATTATAAATTATTATTCTTTAAAAGTTATAATATAAATTGTTATGCCTTGAAAGTTGAATAATAGAAAATTGGCAAATAACATGGAATTCTGACTTTCTTGATTAAGTTGTCTTTTTTCAAAGAAATCATGGTTATTTGAAATCATGGTTATTTGAAGACCTTCTTGATTAAGTGTCTTTCTCAAAGAAAACATGGTTATTTGAAGACCTCTTGATAAAAGTGTTCGATAAAATGGTTAAGTAGCTAGTATTAAATATATTAGCATAGTAGTTTTTATGCTAATTCTAAAAGATATTATTTCATAACTATTATTTCCATTTTTTATAAGTTTTTTTTTTTTTGGTAAGTAGTGTTTGTATTTACAGCGGGTTTTAACAAGGATCCCAAAACCTGATTACATAAGCAATGGGCCTAGGGCATCAATCCCTTGAAACTGAACACCAAAACAAAAATCCCGCCCAGTGATAACAGTAAGCATGAAACAATCCCTCTCAACGGGAAACAAACAAATAAGAAAGAAAGTAGTTTTGGAGATCCCGCCCAGTGGGGAGTAGCCAAAAACCACCATCGAGAAGATCCCGCCTAGCAGGAAGCAAAGAAAAACCGTTACAATAAAATCCCGCCTCGCGGGAAGCAGTCAAAACCACCACAAACAGTCCCACCTAGCGGGAAGCAACAGGGAAATCCCACCATCCGGGAAACCAGCAGAAAAGAAAGGATCCCGCCTCGCGGGAAAACCGGCGGATTTTGCGGATCCCGCCCTGTGGAGAAACCAGCCGCGGAGAAACCAGCCGCCCACCGGGAAAACATTCCGTTCAGCGAGAGCCATCCTGTAGGAAGCCGACACCCAGCACAGAGAGGATCCAGCCCATCAGGAAGTGACCAAAGAGTTGTACCACAAGGAACCCGCCCGGGAAAATAGAAGAGGATCCCACAGCAGGGACCAAGAATCCCGTCCAAGCACAGAGCCCGCCGAGGATTCACAAGAAAAAGGGGGAAGTTGTCCAAACCCTAAACCGTCACCTCCACCGCACCGAGAAACACAGGGGACCAGATCCATGCGAATAACCTACAAAAAACCCCAGGGGGAAGCCTGAGGGAAAAAGGGAAGGGATCCCCAACCAAACAGGGATCCCTGGGAAGCACCAGTCCGAAAAAACAACCAAGGAAACCCTAGCCGACCGGGAGGGGCACAGATAGTGGAGAAGGATCTCCCCCCAGGAGATCATCTGCAAACAACCACTCCCCGGGAGGGATGACCTAGGTTGAGCCAGGGACTGGACAGGAACCAGGAGCCATGGGAGGGGGAGCAGGGGAGGGACCAGAGCCCTCCCCTCATTTTTTATAAGTTTTTAATTAAATTTAATATATTTTGTTTTATCTAATTAAAATATTTATTCAATTTAGAATTAATATTCTTTTATAATTATTATTAGTATTATTTTTTATTTGGTTAGTGTGAGAAACCCCTACTACAAACGCACAGGACTGGCTGAGCAATGTCCTCCCAACCATGGCCCCTCTTAAAGTCGAGAGCTATCATTATAAATAGGAAATTTAACACACAACCACCATACACCCATCCTCTCACCCACTCGCCCATACCATGATTTGAACCTTGGACCTCTCGAAGAAGAGCCAAAGTTCGAACGGTTGCACTATCCTAGGACTTTATTATTTTATTATTTTATAACTCATAAGAGAATGAAGAATCTTAAATAAAAAATGTTCTACTTTTAATTTTATAGCTTTGTAAAAGCAAATAATTATATTGAATTAGCTTTTATTCCATTAACTGCATAAGTTTTTTCTCTTATCGCATATATTTTATCCTTTAAGGAAAAAATGGACATATATATAAGTTTTCCTATTGGGGTAGAAATTACATATAAAATAAATCATGGTTAGTGCTAATTATTTTGATAAGTTTTCCCTAATAACAACATCCACTAAGAACATCATGAGAAGGCTAGGACTCATTGCTACAAGAAGACATGAACTTGAATACCAAAAATCTTCTCAAATTTAAACTATTTCTATATGAGCTATAACTGCATTTAAAAGAAGAGAGTAGCATCATCTAGTGGTGGCTATATTTCCATCATTATTGATTTTAATTAAATTGAATATCCTTTCTATTGTCACATATTCCCTTCATCAAATAATGACATTATAATTGATGACTCATTTCTCAGGATTATCCAATTTATTATTGTCCATCAACACTACAACCTATAAAATTCTAAACATTGAGTTCTTATGACATTATTGATGATTCATTTCTCAGTGATAGGATTATCCAATTTATAATTATCCATAATCACTACAACCCATAAAATTCTAAACATTGGATTTATAATTGTCGGTCATCACTACAATCCATAAAATTCTAAACATTGAGTTCCCATGACAATATGATTGATGATTCATTTCTTAGTGATAGGATTATCCAATTTATAATTACCCGTCATCACTACAACCCATAAAATTATATTTCACTCTAGAAATTGAGTTCCTATATACTTTTCTTAATAACATGAGAAAATACATCATAAATGAATAACTCCAATGCATGAAAAACATCCATTTTTTCTTACTTGAAGTAATCAATGAATGTAAAGAAATACTTACCAGTATTAAGAAATGGTATTTGCATTAAGATACACACATTAGCATACATCATCTCAAGATGTATCTTGGTCCTTGGTGATCTTCTTATTAAAAATGTTTTCATATTATTTTTCAAAACATAACTTTTACATATCTGATTTTTTCATCCTTAGGTTCCACCCTTTAGAATATTATCTTTGCATTGCATGTATTGCATGTTTATTATATAATATGTTTAGATTGTGAAAGTTCAAGTGTCAATTACTCGTATGTCATAACCAAGACTTACATTTAAAGAATATTTTAAATTTTAATGTATTTTATTTATAAGTTTTAATAAGAAAATATTCTTGCTTGTCATTCATATATATAGTCTATTACCTTTAATTTCATCATATATATCACATTTAATTATTTTTATTTGAATAATATATTTAAAAAAAAATTATTTTAAGGTAGCTTCATAATAAATATCATAAATATATCTCTTAATTTTTCTCTACCTTTATTTCTATTTTGAAATATTCATCTTAAGAATGTTGCTTTCCTTTTATTTGAATCATCATTGCATACTTCTTTGAGATACATATTTGATGTTATGTTCATATGTCTTGCAAATTTAGGATGATATTGTCATCTTAACTCTTCCCATTATTTACAAAGATAGTAGCATAGATTATCTCATCATATTAGTTCTTCCTATCGTGTACAAAGAGATAGCAACACAAATGATATCATCATCTTAACTTTTCCTATCGTGTACAAAGATAGTCATGAGAAGACATCATATGCAACTAGTACAATATAGGCAACATCAAAAATTAAATAGTTTTACCAAAATTATGGTGCCAAAATTAAACATTGAGAGCATTAGAGTTTGAAGGACCAACGAGAGGGGTTAATGGTGTTAAATTTGTACCGTAAATAGGTGATATGATTTATTTTAAGTTAATACTACTTGTCTTGTGTTGTTATAATAAAAATGGATTGTAAATAATTGAATTCAAAAACAAATTTTAGTAAATAGAAAGGGAAAGAACAAGGTATTTCAAATATCTACAAAAAATAAATTCAAGTCTACGATATGAAGTTAAAAGTTTAGAGTGGATGCTTATGTTAGAATAAGTGAATATTCTCTTAAGTTCTACTAGGATAGACACACTTGAGTTTCCACTCCTCCATGTGTCAGGTGAACTCTCAGTGGTGTCTTCATCAGGTTTGATGAGTTTTTGTAATCCAACGACTCTCAATGATCAACTTTGCTATTTATACAAAGTTGATACTTGGAATAAATCAATCAGTTTTACTTTTTCTTCATATTTTGTGTAATGATATACATGTCTATTTTGAAAAATTCTAACATGGTACCATAGCAGGATAGATCTTGCTAGCATTCTTTCTTGGAGATTCTAGGAGCTGGTTCTTTGATTCTTATGTTGGCTTCTCCTTTTTTTTTTGGATCTAAGTCTTCAATAAGTTTTTTATATATAGTTTTTTGCTATATATATTTTTTAAATATATATATATGTGTGTGTGTGTGTGTGTGTGTGTGGGTTATTCTAAGTTTTTTTTATATATAGTTTTTTGCTATATTTTTTTAAATATATTATCCTCAAAAAATATCCAAGATAGAGGCATGTATTCGGATGGTGAAATATTTATTTATTTATTTATTTTTCTTTTTTGAAGAAAGAGTGGAACTGATTGATTTATTCCAAGGATCAACTTTGTATAAATAGAAAAGTTTATCATTGAGAGTCATTGAATTACAACAACTCATCAAACCTGATGAAGACACCATGAGAGTTCACCTGACACATGGAGGAGTGGAAACTCAAGTGTGTCTATCCTAATAGAACTTAAGAGAATATTCACTTATTCTAACACCCTTCCTTAAGTGATACTAGGGGTGGTTTGTACAAATGAGTCCCGACAACAAGGCCTGATGAGGTACTTGTGTACAATGATTTCTTTTTCTGAAGATATGGTATAAACCCTATGGGAAAATCCATCAATAAAAAAATAAATAAGGAAGAGGCTTGTCTTCGGATGGTGAAGATTATCCTATTATACAGAAAGAATGATGAGTCCCGACAACATGGCCTGATGAGGTACTCATTTACATTATAGATATGGTGAAAAAATCCCTTGGGGAAAAACCATCTATCACAAGAAAATTTGTAATATAGAGGTATGTCTCCGGATGACGAAGATTGTACTCATACAATTATAGATTCCCGACAACTTGGCCTGATTAGGTGCTCATTTATAATTTATAGATGGTTAAAAAACCCCTTGGGGAAAAACCATCTGTCACAAAAAATATCCAAGATAAAGGCACGTCTTCGGATGGTGAAGATTGTCCTCATAATATACATGTTGTTGGAGAGATGATAAAAAAAACCACAAGGGAAAAAACCATTCTCCAAAGAATATAATGAGAGGTGGAAGACCTCTATGTCAATGCAGTTGTATTACTCCAAGTTTATCTCACAACTAAAGGTAACACAGAGAATGAAATGACTTGGTGAAGATGTTTACAATTTGATTCTCAGTTGGAATATAGTCCAAGTATATGTCCCCGTTTCGAATATTCTATCGTATGAAGTGCATGTGTATCTCAATGTGCTTGGTGCATTGATGCTCAACTATATTACGTGCAATATGAATTGTACTCTGATTGTCACACCAAAGAGTTATAGGATTTTCATGGGAGAAACCAAATTCTCTCAGAATTTGATGAAGCCAAAGAGCTTCCTGACTAGCTAGAATTTGACTAGCTTACTAAAGAGTTATAGGCTTTTGCGAGTAATTTTTTGATATTTGGTATTTCATTCAGGATTTTGTAACTAATATCCATTGCATTCTCTAAATTAAAGTTAAAGGGGGGAACTTTGGGTTAACTTCAATTAAACATGAATTCAATGAATACAATTGATCCTCTCACTCCTCATAACTACCATACATGGAAGCCCACAATTTTAAATCTCATTTCTCAAAAGGGCTCACACACCTTTTAGAATAAAAACAACCTGAGTTTGAAAAAGAATATGAAATATTTGTTCACAAAGAGAAAATGTATGAAACCATGGGAATTATAAGCTCTAATGTTCAAGAAAGTTTGTGGTTTCACATTACAGATTGTAAAACTCCTCAAGAAAGTTGGGAGAAACTAAAAACATTTTTTGGTAAAGTAGATCAAATAAGATCAATGCAACTAGAAGCAGAACTAACAACTTTATCTCCTAAAAACTTTAGCAATATTGTTGACTTCCTCACAAAATTCAAAGAAGTCCTCAATAAATACAAAGGCATTGGGAAGACTAAGACTGAAGAAGAATGCATTTATCTAATTCTTTCTAAACTAATTGGTGCATTTCAAATCTTTGCAACCACTTTTCTATCTACATAAGATGCTCTTGGTGCAACCTTTAAAGTGCCCTCTTTAGAAGAATTTTGTGATAGAATAACTAGGGAAGAAACTAAAATTGCAAGATATGAGTCCTCTTCCTCTTCCTCTTCCTCAAAAGCCTTAGTAGCCTCCACATCTTCTAAAGAAAAATTCAAAAAGAAGGAAAGGAATCCCATAACCTGTACTCACTACAAAAATAATGGTCATTCTACAAAAAAATGCTAGAAAATATTACACCAACTAGAGGCAGCTATGAAGGATCAAAAAATAGACAATAAAAATCAAATAGGGAAAGCCCTAAATATTCAAGGGAAAACCTCCAATTCTTCCTCTAATTACTAGTCCTAGATTATGGAGCTACTCATCACATGACTACTTCAGATGAGTCATTACCTTATATCTCCTCAAGTTCTACATGTAGCATAGAAGTGGGTGACTCTTACTTTATCCCAATCAAAGGAAATTGGGATATAACCATTGATGGTGGCTCTACAAATAATGTTCTCTATGTTCTAAACATTGCCACAAATCTCCTCTTTGTCTATCATATTTGTACTTTTGGAAAGGGAAAAATAGTTCTCTTCTCTCCAACAAGAGTTGAGATAAGAGACTTTCAAGATCCTCATTCTCTTATAGCCAAAGGAGTTATTGATCACAAGACTCGCCTATTTCACTTCAAAGGATTCAAAAATCCAGAAGGAGTCTCCTATTTTGTGGCTCATGGATATCTTGAAAGCAAAATTTGATATGAAAGGTTTGGTCATCTTAGTTACAACTACCTAAAGTAATTGAGAACCCATGATGTGGTAACAAGTTTACCCCAAGTATCTTCTATGATGGAGTTTTTCCTAGATGTGCTCTTGGAAAGCAACATAAAAATCCTTTCCACCCAAGTAGTTCTCTAAAAGCCTCATCCCTTCTAGAATTAATCCATAGTGACTTGATGTCTTTTCCAGAATCTTATTTCAAAGGATCAAAGTATGATCTAACCTTTATTGATGACTTTTCTAGAATAACTTGGGTCTACTTCCTAAAATATAAAAATGATGTTCTATCCCACTTTAAAGTCTTCAATGCCTTAGTTGAAAATTAGGCCTCTTACAAAATCAAGTAAATTCACACAGATAATGGGGGGGAATACTGTAGTAATGAGTTTTCCATATTTCTATCAAGTCATGGTATCATTCATCAAAACTTTATCTCCCATAATACTTAACAAAATGGCATTGTAGAAATAAAAATAGAACATTAAAGGAAATGTCAAATTGTATGCTCCATTCAAGAGATATTCCAAAAGTTTTTTTTGTAGAAGCTATTAACTGTACCAATTATATTCAAAACCCACACCTCATAAAGCTCTTTATCATTTAACTCCTAAAGAAGCATGGATTAGTTCAAAATCATATGTTTCCTTCTTCAATATTTGTAGGTGTACCGCTTGGGTGCACATCCCAAAAAATAAAAGGAAGGCTCTAGATAAGAAAAGCATAAAGCTCATATTTGTTGGTTATTGTGAGGAAATGAAAGCATACATGCTCCTTGATCCCTCAACTCATGAGGTATTTTTCATAGGAATGTCCAATTTGATGAAACATTCCCTTAGAAAGATCCTCAACTCTCCTATTCCTCCATTGAGCCTTCTCCTATAATAGAACATAAATATTATGAAGAACCAACTCTATAGGTTAACTTAGAGATTTATAATCAATATGAGGAACTTGTAAATCTAACTCAATGACTTTCCACTCCTTCTACTCCTTCCACTATGCAAAAATTGACCCACACCATTGCTAAAGAAGCTACTCCTTACATCCAAAATCTTCCATCATCCAGATCAACCAAATCCATAGGCACTGGTCTTGTTTGTCATTCTATTTCCTCTTATCCTCAATACTTCAAATAATCAACTGGTATTAAAGAATGGGGTGATGCCATGGAAAATGAAATCTCTTCCTTAATAAAAAACAAAACTTGGGATTTAGTTCCCTTGCCTAAAGGAAGGAAATTAGTTCATTGTAAATGGATTTACAGAACAAAGTATGGTCCTAATGGAGAAATTTACAAACACAAAGCTCACCTAGTAGCCAAAGGTTTCTCTCAAATTGAAGGAATTTATTATGTCGAAACCTTTTCTCCAATTGCTAAAATGGTTTTTGTAAGACTGGTTCTTGCTCTAGTTGCTTCCCAAAAGTGGTATGTCTTTCAAATGGATGTAAAAAGTGCTTTCTTACATGGGGATTTAAAGGAAGAGATATACATGGAATAACCTGATGGTTTCACTCAAAACGCATCTCTTGTTTGTAGGCTAAACAAGCTCCTAGAGCTTGGTATGAAAAGATGGACTCCTTCCTTATTTTCATAGGTTTTTCTCATTTTGAGTCTGATAACACAGTCTATATTTGGAGAGATGAAGGAAAAATAACCATTCTTGTTTTATATGTTGATGATCTTCTAATCACTAGTACTACCTTTAATCACATTCAAATTATAAAAGACTCGCTATCTAAAAAAATTTATATGGTTGATCTAGGTTTAGCTCATTACTTCCTTGGGATCCAATCGAATCAAACAAATGCAGGAATTTCATTGTGTCAACAAAAATACACTCTAGATATTCTTCAGAGGTTTAAAATTGCGGATTGTAAACCTTCTACACCTTTCAAATATGGCATAAATCTAAGTACTTCATGTTCATCCCCTCTATGTGATGCAACTCTATACAATCAGCTTGTAGGGATTCTGTTATATCTTACTCATATTCATCCATATAGTTCATATGCTATTGGCCTCATATCTAGATTCGCCCATCAACCTCACTTCAGTCATTGGCAAGTAGCAAAAAGAATCCTTTGCTACTTGCAAGGAACTACTCAATTTGGGCTCTTATATAAGGGAAAATCCATGGATATCATTGGCTACATAGATTCAGATTGGGTAGGTTTAGTAGAAGATAAATTTTCAACTTCTGGCTATGTCTTTTATCTTGGTTATTTTCCAATAGCCTGGTTCTACAAAAAATAACAAGCAGTAGCCTTATCATCTATAGAGGAAGAATACAAGGCAACAATTTTAGCAAGTTAGGAATATCTTTGATTTCATCAAATTCTAAGGGAATTTTGTTTGTCCCATGACAAACCTATAACTCTTTGGTGTGACAATCAAAGCACAATTCACATTGCACAAAATCCAGTTGAGCATCAGCGCACCAAACACATTGAGTCAAACACATTGAGATACATATGCATTTTATTCGATAGCACATTCCTAACGGGGACACATACTTAAACTATATTCCAACTGAGAATCAAATTGTAGACATCTTCACCAAGTCATTTCCTTCTTCGCATTACCTTCAGTTGTGATATAAACTTGGAGTAATACAACTGCAATGACACATAGGTCTTCCACCTCCCATTATATTCTTTGGAGAATGGTTTTTTCCCTTGTGGTTCTTTTATCATCTCTCAAACAACATGTATATTATGAATACAATCTTCACCATCCGAAGACATGCCTCTATCTTGGATATTTTTTGTGACATGGTTTTTCCCCAAGGGTTTTTTTCACCATCTATAAATTATAAATGAGTACCTAATTAGGATAAGTTGTCGGGACTCTATAACTGTATGAGGAAAATCTTCACCATCTGAATAAATACCTCTATATTACATATTTTCTTGTGATAGATGGTTTTTCCCGAAGGGATTTTTTCACCATATCTATAATGTAAATGAGTACCTCATCAAGCCATGTTGTTGGGACTCATCGTTCTTTTTGTATTAAGTGGACAATTTTCACCATCCAAATACAAGCCTCTTTCTTATTTCCTTTTTTGATTGATGGCTTTTCCCATAAGGTTTTTACCATCTCTTCAAAAAAAGAAGTCATTGTACATGAGTACCTCATTAGGCCTTGTTACCGGGACTCATTTGTACAAACACCCCTAGTATCACTTAAGGGGGATGTTAGAATAAGTGAATATTCTCTTAAGTTCTACTAGGATAGACACACTTGAGTTTCCACTCCTCCATGTGTCAGGTGAACTCTCAGTGTTGTCTTCATCAGGTTTGATGAGTTGTAATCCAACGGCTCTCAATGATCAACTTTGTTATTTATACAAAGTTGATGCTTGGAATAAATCAAGCAGTTCTACTCTTTATTCATATTTGGTGTGATGCTATGCATATCTATTTTGGAAAATTCTAACAACTTATTGCATGGGTGACAAAAAACAAGAATAATAATATCTAGTTTACAAGAAAAAAAGATTGATAAGGTTTCAAAATTTAATTAATTCTAGTAACAAATCAAGGTATTACTAATATTCCTTTGGGTTGAATTTGCAGTATTACTTGGAAGGTGGTATTGGTCATGTATTCCACTCTAAAGCTAAAGTTATACACTATTTGAACATTCGCTTTAAGCGAAAAAAAGCCAAAGAATAAGTTCTCCTTTATTTTTATTATTGCCTTCTTTATCTTTTAAAATTTAAAATGCATCTACATGACTAGCTTGGTTGTTTTTTTTATAATTAATTAATTTTAATAAGAAATAAAGGTATTATTAATATTTTATTGGGTTGAATTTGCTGTATTACTTGGAAGGTTGTATCGGCCATGTCTTCTGCTCTAAAGTTGAAGTTATGCACTATTTGAACACTTACTTTAAGCAAAAGAAAAATCCAAAAATTAAGTCGTTCTGCTTTACTTTCATTACCGCCTTTGTTATCCTTTAAAATTTAAAATACATCTACATGTCTAGCCTGGTTGGTTTTATATATTTTATGTGTACTTTGTATTTACAAAGTAAGTATTGCAACAGAGACAAATGGTGAAGAGTTGAATGCCCATATTCAGTGTAGTCCAAACTCTAACTCAAGGATGGTGTTGGCATTTGAAGAAAAGCAAAAGAAACCTCTCAACTTTGTTTTAGGTATAAAAAATACCAATCCACATTCAGAACAAGTAATATTAATGAGAGGATGTCTGCAATCGAAGCGAATAAATACTTGAAATGATGTGTCTTGAAAAGTAAATTTGGGTTTAGTTTGAAGATTATCACATTTTGAATAATTTTGAATTTTGAATTTTAGGTTGTTGGACAATATCATTGATTTTTTTATCAGTGAATCGATATCGATGGTCTCTAATAGTATATGCATTTTTTAGAGTGAAAAAAATGGTGCACCTAGCAAAGGGAAATGAAATGCACCTATTTATTTAAGCACTACAAAAAGATATTTACGTAAGCATAATGACAAATAAATGAAAGAAATGGGGGGTTGTCTTTATATTAATTCATTTATCAAATACACGATTACAAAACATCCCCTTGAGAGTTCTTAATTGATACAATCCATTACAGAAGTTCAAAGGATGTAATCCTTTCAGAAACACAAGATGCACTTTTAGTGTCTTCCTCGTACTCACAAATTCAAGAGCAGGATTTTGCTACCACTGAGATGATCTATCCATATTTGAACTAGTAGCTCCTTCCTTACATACTGGTATACCTAGATCTACACACAAGAAACAAAAATTGATTAATATCATATATGAATTAAGATGAAATCATAAAGATGCATGCAACATTGAATATAAAAGTGCAATAGATGGTGCAAAACTATTCCAAATTGTACCAAAAATTAATATAATGCATATTATCTAATTTAAATATGATATATGCTAAAATTGAGATGATATTATATGTAAAATACATAGCCATCCCTAGGTGTTCCAATTGGGGCTATCATAATAAAAAACCTAATTGAAGGTCTAAAACTACTCCAAAATGCACTAAATTCTAGTATGATGCATATAAAATAATTTAGAAATGATCTACACTAAAATTTATCCAAAATTGTGTTTAGATTCATGGCCATACTTGGGTGTTTCAATTGGGACTGTTAACCATTCCAAGTGGGGACGACCACCAAACCTGGTGGTTTTTGCCACCAATTCCTTTGGGATCTGGTTCAAACTACTCTTAGGGAAATTGTCATCAAATTTTGTGATCTAATTCATATAAATGGATGGGTTTTGAAATGTATTTGTGTATTTAGGTATGACTTGGAAATATCCTTTGATTGATGTCCAAGTGCAAATATGTGGGTGAAAGCGAGAGTGAATCTTGGTAGCACTTCATTGCAAATTATTGCAAAGACCTCTCTCTAAAATTGGGTGGAGTGACTCCAATTTATAGCCCAAGAGGGCCATAGGATCAAATGTGCAAGTTGGTACATGCAAGCCAAGTGTCACCACTTGTTAAAACCCTTGCCATACGTTGGGTGGAAGAGGCCTCCAATATGGACCTCCAATTTGCAGGTTGTGATGGCTTTGATAAGTCCTCAATCTATCATAAATAACTGGATAGGATAAATGGTAGAATTTGATTTCCATTTATTCTAACCTTGACTTTTTGAGGGGCTTATTCCATGGCCATCCCACCCAAGGACATTTGTTGGTGGCCATCCCTGGGTGGGACGATCATGAACTGTGGTCATCCTAGGGTGGGACGACCATGGCTACATGGCCCAAAATATTCCAAAAGTGGGGTAAACATTCCCAAAAGTGGTTAGGACCACTAATTAACACCTAAGGGTTGCCCAAAGGGACCATATGGTGTTGATAAGAGTGGCATCATCGTATTATAATCGTATTGACACGATTTTAGTGTTTACATATACCCTTTTTAGGATGCATTGTGTGAAATAAAGTGTAAAAATAGATGACTCTATCAAATGATTAAGTTTATTTAGTAACCTAACCAAATTTAGATGTCTTAATAATGGAAGGAGTATACATTTTTGGAATCCTTGCTTTGACATAATTGAAGGATTTGATTTTGGTATACCTTTCAACCGCATTGTAATGACAGTTTTAGGGGATTAGGGTATACTTGGTCTTGGTTCCTTATTTGGATTATAAGCCTTTTATGGGATACGTGTCCCAAGTCTTCAAGGAGACCAAATTTTTTTTTTGTTTAATTGGTTTTGAATTATATGCCCTAGCGTGGGCTTTGAAATTTATCTTTGGCAATGATTCTTTTGAATGTATGCAAGTTAGACTTTTTAGTGTTTGGGTGTTTATTTTGATTATGAATTCATTAATTATGACTACCATCTCAAGTAATGAGTCAATGAGGGAATGACCTATGATGAAAGTGTTGAGTTTCTTGACAAATATAACTTAATTAGGATTCCTTCAGCTTTACCCATTGTAAAATTTATCAATTTTGTTAGGATTTTGATGGTATTTATGGATATTTCATGGAAGAAAGGAAATGAATATTTTGTTTTTTTGGACTGTTCTGACTGCAATGGCCTTATTGGGGAGTAAAGTAGATATTTTTCCATTCATAAATGAACAATTTTGATTCCATCTTGATCCTTTGTGAATTTTATTAGTTTTGACCTATTTTTGGTGAATTTTAGGCAATTTTATTTGCTTTTTCCTCTTTTTTGTTTTTTTTTGGTGGTCATCCTAGGGTGGTATGGTTACATAGTTCATGGCCATACCAAGGTGGGATGGTTATCCAATTTTCTGACCATCCCACCCTAGGATGACCATGCTTATTCTATGCCTTTTTAAGCTCAAAATTGGCCAAATGAGCTCATTTGCACTCTTTTAACTTGGTAGATTGAGAGGTGAGGAGTAGGAGAGTGATTTTATGAATTGGAGTGCTGCCAAAACCATACCACAATCATCATGAGCCAACATCAAGAATCGATGAGCAGAGGAGCTAGTGCGATACGAGTAAGAGCTAAATTTGCTCCTACACTATTAAATTTGAAAATGTAATTATTTTTTATTTTGCCAATAAAACACACTTTTTTTTTTTTAAAGCAAAAACCCCTTGTGGGGCTGCCTTGGTCTGAGAGACCATGAAAAGGAGGTTCTACACCGTCAAAGTCACCCGAGAGTCGCACCCAGCCCTGCCCACACCAACATTATCAATTGGATTTTGGGTACCCAATTCTGCTTTTTGGTAGGGTAGAGATTCGAACCTGGGACCTCCCTTGGAGGATTGCCCTCTCCTCTCCAACTCACCTACAACACCTAGGTGCCAATAAAACACACTAAATATCATTAAATGCACCTCATTAGTGATAGCATTTCATATTTTGTGATTTATTTTTAGTTTTTGTGCAATTTTATTACATTTTTTGTATTTTTATGAGGTTTTATGCCTGTTTTTGGTGGTCAAGAAGGCCATTTTTAAGTATTTTTTGGGGCCATACCTGGGTGAAATGACTACCAATTTGGGATATATTCTTGAGTGGCAAGGCCATGAATTAGGGAGAAAAATATCCCTTTTTGATATTTTTTTGTTATTTTTGTGTAATTTTGTTGCATTTTGTGATAGCTTTGATAGATCTATGGGATCCTTACACCAACACCTTTCACTTATTGATTGGGGAGATGATAGTGATATTAGAGGATGTCTATTAGATTTTATGTATTTTTATGACAATAGCATTCTATTCTTGAAATACGTTCACCCATGGGAGGGGTGAACAGGATGTTCACCCCTCAACCGGGGTGAACGCAATCACGTTTCAATGTTGGGGCGCGTTCGCCCATGGGAGGGGCGAACGGGACGTTCGCCCCTCAACCGGGGTGAACGCGACTTTGACTCATCATGATCCTTTTAAATTGTTGAACCTTTCTTCGACTACATTTTACTATTATGTTCTTCCCATCCTTGGGGCGAACGCGCCTCCATGTTCCTCTGCTTTTCGATGCTTTTTGAAAGTTTTCTAAGTTCTTCATCTTGACTTCTCCTTCCATTTTGTAGGCCCGAAAATGCCTTGATTTTATAGTGCACTTTGAATATAGCAGATTTGAATCCCAAATGAAATTTGCATTATTTTTTAGACATTTATAATGCCGATGCAATAAAGTTTACATTTGCAAATAAAATAGCAACATAGGAAATTACTTTCACAATAAATATTGCCGATTACAATAAAAAATATTCTATCAAAATATTCCAACAAAATTCCCAATGTGGCATAGTGCAAAATTGCCAATATTTTTGGTGACTCACGGGGTATCCAACTCGCATGGATGCAAGCGATCCCAGGCCTTTATCCATTGGGCTATTAAGGAGTCTTCTTTCCAGCCACCTTGGTTGGTGCCTTTGTTGTAGATGCCTTCCGATATGCCTCCTCCTCAGCACGCTCCTTCTCTTCTACTTCAACCGCTACTTTGAGCACTTTGGCTCGCTCAGCTTCTTCTATCGCTTTCTCTACCATTGCGCACTCTACTGCTACTTGTTCCTCCTACTCTTTGATAGTCTCAGAGATGACTTCATAGGCTCAGACTACCTCCTTCCAAGCATGAGTCGTGAATAAGCATGGGACACTAAGAGACTCATAAACAAAGTGAAGATTTTGAATATCTATCAAGCTGAGGTGCTTCGCTCATTGAGCCAACTCATACAATGATAGCTCTAAGCACGTATATTTTTGCATCAGTGGCAACACCTACGCTTCTATGAGAGGCTCTTCCCATGCATCAATCTCAGAGGTATCTTCCATAAACTTCTTCTAGAGTGCCTCCAGTTGTTCCATTGGCAAGGGTTCACCCCACTCATCTATAAAGGTCAAAAATCCCAACTCAGCAATAGTCTCAAAGTGAGACATGGAAATGGTATGCTCATGCTCGATAGTGTTGAGAATTGTCCACCCTTCCCTTACCAAGTCCATTCTTTGGAAATAACTATGCAACGTGACCTTGGCCTTGGACCAGGCATGATCCATTTCACTTAGAGGGTGAATACGCAAGTTGGCATTAGCTAGGGCCTGGATCTTCACTACCATTTCCATATATGGCGATAGCATATCTTCTATGGTATCAATTAGTTGCTACCCTAGTTGTATCTATATATGTGCCTCCCACAAATAGTGCAACACCTTAACGGCTTGTGCGGCCAACTTCTCGTAGTTTTATAGAGCGAAGACGGGTCTCCTTGACGTTTTTGGTAAAAAACCAGCAGCCTATGCAGCCTTCTCTGCTAACTACTTCTTCATATCCTCAAGCTACTATTGGAGCTTATGCATTTCTATCCTAGCGGTATCACGTTCCTTCAAGTGCACTCCAACCTATCGGTGCAAATATTCATTTTCAGTAGTCGTATTCTCCTCCTACGCTCTGCTTTTCACCAGGGCAGTTTCAAGCTCAATAATTTTATTTTCATTTTCAAAATACTTCTCCTTATAATGCTCGTCGTGCAAGTATACTAAGCTCATATCAACCTGTATATTGCCCATATTTTCTACTAGATTTATCTTGGTGAGATCTTCTATGATAGTCTCACTGATGTAGTCACTTGGCAACATTTCTCCTTGCAGCTTCTGGACCAAGGGAGTGAGCTTAGTGATGTGGGCTTCCATAGCGATAGGATCAAAGGTGACTTTCTTAATTGGTCGAGCTAGAGCCAAGGCCTCCTTGCACCTCATGCTCTTCAACCACTATGAAGAGCTCAAGTGTGCTCGATTAATCTTCTCCACGTTGGGCTGCTTACGGGCCACCTGCACATCAGGTACTGTTTGCAACTCCAAAAATGGGGTGAATGGAACCAAAACATCTGAGCGACTAGGCTCAATGGGATGGAATGATAGTGAAAAGGGGGGAATGGAAATGGTGGACTGGATGGAGGAATCAGGTTCGGCTGTAGTTACGCTTACTCTAGGAGGAGCTTGCATACTCACAACCTCAATGGTGGTGGTGGTGGCAATGGAAGGGGAAGGGTGCAAAAAGGGATTCGACTTTGATGCATACAAACTAAAAGAAATGGAAGATGAAGGAATGGGAATAGAAGAAGGAGCAATAGTGACTTTGAGGGTGGAAGAAGATGGAAGTGAAATGGATGTGGAAGGCATACCGAATGGTGGAGAAATGGAGATAGATGATGATGGAAGTGAAACAGATGGAAATGAAATAGAAATCACTGCATGCTCTAGAGAAGAAGAAGAGGGAAGAGAAGATGTACCTTCGTGCATGGGCATCATGTGATGTGGTGATGGGGGTGACTATGAAATTACTTCTTCTTGTTGTGCTTCCACCCTCTCCTCAAAGTTCACATTCCCTTCACCATCCATGACTTCTACGTGAGAGCTCTCCGACTGATGTTCCTCCTCTTGTTCTTGGACCATCGAAAATACTTGTGCAACCTTAGTCGGGAGCGCTTCCACTGGTGAAGGATTTACAACTACCATCGACACATTAGTAACCATAGGAACCACTACAACTAGAACTATAGAAACTATGGCAACCAAAACCTCAGTGGTAGAAGTAACAACAACACTGGTCCTTGGTCTTTTGGCCACCTTTGGAAATGGAGGTGCCTTCGAGATATTTTGCTTTTCTAGTATAGGTGCCTCTTCCACCTTTCGCTTTGTTCATTGAGATCTCCATTTAAACACATATTGTTGTTCTTCTTCCTCTAGAGTCTCCTCTTCGACCGTTGGATGCTCTTGTTCAGTTTCACCTTCACCATTATCAGAGTGTTGGAAGCTTTGTGAAAAAATATTGGTAAAGGCGATGGGCTGATATGAATCGACATAATCATCATAATTTTCTGAAAATTGCTCATCCAATTTTAGCCCATAAGGGGTAGTTGGCTTCCCATGATGAATCCACATTATCCACCAATTCATTATCTTCTCTTCAGTCCAGGTGGGCTCACTTTCTTGAACTTGACTGAATAAACCTGATGGAGGAATTTGGGTTTTATACTTGGCTGGATTATATTCTACCTCCTACTCATAATAATCGTGCCAAGGTGGGAGCATTGTCATCTTCTCAATGTGCCAGTTCATGTCCGACCCATCAAAATTATTTCTATTCCTCTAGATATCTGGCTGAGGGCAACAATGAAAATATTTAGCCTTCACAATAGCTAAAAATTTACCCAGAGGGTCATATCTCCAGCATTGCGGTAGTTCTATCAAGCCCAAATCTTGCAGCGCCACTATCAGGAGCCGATTCTGTCCAACTTGGCTCACCTCTATACTATCAAATTTAAATGGCATGTTGCATGTTGTCTTCTTTCCATGCCCAACTCCATATACATCATTTACATAATCTGACTAGTGCACAACTTCCATGGTAAACACATGCTCTATGGCAAAATACGGCAACAAAAATGGCTTACCTATGAAACCAAAAATTCTCACAACTATGCCCTAGGTAAGCAAAAAAATATCACCCTTTTCCTATGCAACAACTGCATCTCTTAAATTCCATGACACTCTTTCACACGTACCGCAAAGCAACTCTATTATCGGTCCCAAAAACCAACTATTAAAGCTATAAAATGACTCCCTTCTTGACAAAATGGGAGTCCACATATAAACTAGTAGGGGTTCATTTTTCTCGCCCACCTGCATTACTGCAATAAAAGGGAAGTGCCACTGTAGTTGAAAGAAGAAAAACCATACCAAAAATGACATGTGCTTAAACGATCTTAACTCCCCAATCTGCATCTTCTCCAGTTGAAAGTTTAACCTCTGAGAAATAAAGTCAGCCCAATCAAAGAAAATGGGGTTGTTGCCTTACCTCATGGCTGCAGGAGAATAAAATTTGACTTTGCAAATACATTGAGCTAAGGTCGCCTACCATTTATGCATAGTCTCATCGGAAGGCAACCCAACGACCCATGCCAACATCGAATATATGTCCAAGCTCTTAAAATATGAAAGTGGCTTCGAAAAATTGGGAAGCTGCCCCATCGGTGGCTCTTTAATTAGCTGAGTCTCCATAAATTGGTGCATTGTCACCGTGGAGACATATCTATCTTCTTGTTCATCAGTATGCAGTTTTTTATTAACTGCATAAGAAGGGGGCTTCAATCCACAAGAAAAAGCTTCCCGAACCTCATCTGGAGTGATGGTGAACAAAATCTCTCTTCTAGCATTTTTGACAGCTCTAGTGAATGGATCATAGAACTGGGCAATGAGTTGCACCAGCTCGGGGTATGGATGAACAGGTGGACATAAATACCAGAATAGCTATGAATGATAGGGCACTATCAGCCAACTATTTGACGTTACTCCTTGGCTCACCATCATTTCTACATCCTACCTTAACCTCTCCATGCCTTTGTGAGTAATGAGGTAGTCGCCAATTTCTGCCATAGTGTCCTCGTACGGGTCCAAATCGACATAGTCATTTTTTTGAGCCCTTTTTGCTCTAGAGCCTCCTTCCTTATTTTTTGACTTCTTGGGCTCTGTAGCCTCTATGACATCCTTGGGCTCCTTGCTTCACTTTCCCATTCTTTTTTTATCTAGAAAATTTTCTGAGCACTCTCTGGACACTTCTACAACTACAATGCGAAACACACGATAGTAAAATTTAAAAGAAAAATAAACTGTAAGCCCTTTTACCTCATCATTTATATAGAGCCCTCCCACAACTACCACAATAAATGTTGAATTAATTTTGGGTGCTTTCGAGAGAATGTGGGTATTGATCCACTAGCTCGACACCATTCCCAATGTTCCAATGGTTTTTCCTTTGATTCGCTGCCAAATATTCCTAGAAAAGAGTGCCCTTTTCACCATGTAACTTCATTGAAAGTTGTGCCCTGGCACCTGAAGCTTGCTTGGAAAAATAAATCGGCCGCTTAACAACCAATGATAAATATTTTTTGCTCCTTGGGAAAATAAACATTCGGCACGATGCACATTTTAAATTAAATGCCCTTTTACCTGCACTCCAGCTCTCCGATCACTACCACGTCTCCAAGGGCACGATTTGTTTTACAACGTGCTTCCAAAACTGATGCAACTACTCCTTTCTTCTTTGAAAATACTTTTGGCGCACACTAATCTTCCCTTTTCTTGGCGACTTCAAAAATCAGAGCAACATGTCTCCCTTTTCTTCATTCCAGGGCGCCTTCGAATTATTTGGAATCCTTATGGCGAATGCCCTCCTTAAATAAATTTTCCTCTTCAAAGTTTTCACCCATATTTAGAAAAATCAAAATTGCTTTTCTAAAACAACGTCCTCTTTTCTTTTTTTTTTTTTTTGCTTTTTAATTTTTCCTTCTAAAAGCGCTCATTAAAATAAATAATAAGGCTTCAAAAACAAAGTGCATGAGCTTTCTCCCTTTTCTTCTCTCTCTCTTTTTTTATTTTTAAACATATACAAAAAACAAAATCTCCATCGCCCTGCCCGACGCGTTCACCCAAAGCAAGGGTGAACGGTCTTTCACATCCATATTCTGGGGTGAACGCACTATGGAGTCTGATTTTGTCTTCACCTTAGGATATCCAAATCATCTTCGCCCCATCCTTGGGGTGAACGGTCGCGTCGCCCCCTCTTTAGGCGAACGTGACTTATACATATCATGTTGCTTTACGTCCATTCCTTTTGCTTTAATTGGAACGTGATATCACCAACTATTTTGCTTTGTCCCAAAGGTGAGTGTCATCGTGCTCATCACCATGGGTGACCGAGATCTTTTGAAAATTCCTTGTTTTTATTTTATTTACTCCTATGTAGGCACCTGAGGTGTTGTATTTTGCTTTCGAGTGAAAATGCCTAGGAGTGTCACTTTGTTTTATCTTTGAGAGAGAATGCAACCTTGCTTTTCAATGCCCAATTTAATTCTCAAAGGGGCACTTTCTAGGAATCATTCAACATTATATTTTTTTTTTTATTTTTATTTTTATATATATATAAAATAACATCAACAATTAAAATCAAATAACACACTAAAAATGATATTTACATATGTACAAGTGGGTACCTCCTCAGAACATCATCATTGAATATAGGCCTTCAGATGAAGACCATTTACTAGAATAGGAAGGTCACAACCCTCCAGATCATGAAGATGATAAGCATTTGCTAAATTTACTACAACAATTTGAAAAGGACCTTCCCAGATAGCATCAAACTTATGGTGTTTTCCTGGCTTGGCCTTCTTTTCATTCCATTTTAAAACTAAATCTCCCACCTGGAAACTATGTTCAGTTGTTTTCTTTTCGAACCACTTCTGCATTTCTTTTGTGTACTCAAAAAATACTTGATAAGACTGCTCCCTATCCTCCTCTAACTACAACAACTGTGCCAACCTTGCACTCATAGGATCATATTCTTCATCTTCATCCTGGAATAACTGCAATGTTTGAAGTACCGACAGCTCAATATGAGTGGGAAGAATAGCTTCTTTCCCATAAACCAAGGCATATGG
Organism: Wollemia nobilis; assembly: GCA_028583015.1. Taxonomy (NCBI): domain Eukaryota; kingdom Viridiplantae; phylum Streptophyta; class Pinopsida; order Araucariales; family Araucariaceae; genus Wollemia; species Wollemia nobilis. The sequence goes on from JAQPPZ010000362.1 coordinate 236,959, forward strand.
AGAAGTTTTGATAGATTTCTTCACTGAGATACGATCCGCCCAAAGCGCTTGGTTCAACAACAAGTGCCAACTTCTTTTATTACTGCCCATCGTCCTTTTTAAAATTTATAACAAATTTTTATTGGTAGATTCGGCCAACCCATTCCCTTATGGATAATAGTTGGATGATGTCTTCAAATAAATGCCATATTTTCTAGCGAACTCTATGATTTTGGCCCCAATGAATGGAGTGCCATTATCGGTTATAATTGAATCTGGGATGCCAAAGCGAGTAATGATCCCTTCTAGGAAAGAGATAACAGTAGCTTGATCAACCTTCTTGGTGGGAATGGCCTCCGCCCATCTAGTGAAATAGTCAGTCATCGTCAAGATATACTTGTGTTCTATGGAAGAGTGTGGATCAATGACTCCGATGAAGTCAAGACCCCACTATTGGAAAGGTGCTTCCACTTGAATTGGGCGTAGAGGCAATGCTCCTTTTCTTATTCTACCAACGTACCATTGACAGCTATCACAATGCTGACTTACTCTATGAGCATCGATGAACAGAGTGGGCCAATAGTAGCCTGCTCGGATAATATTTAAAGCCATAGGCCTCCCTGCATAGTGACCACTAGATAGTCCATAGTGAAATTCCTCCAATATTTTCTCCTTCTCGAAATCCTTCACACACCTGAGAAGAACTCCATCAATATTCTTGTGATACAATCCATTTGGCAATAGAACATACTTGAGCGCTTGCAGCCTGAACCTCCGATGTTGTGAAGCATCAAGGTGAGTTGGACATCTCCCAGAAGTAAAATAGTCAACCAGCTCTTCTATCCAATCACGATCATTCATAGTATGATTTACGCAAATTCTTTCACCAATGTCCTCCTCATGCACCACATCCAATGTCTCAGAGGCAGCACTTTTAGCTAACTCCTGACATAAAGCTCACCCATAAACTAGCTTTGTTGGTCAGATATCCACATCATATTCTTGAATTTTTGAGACCCAACCTACCCTTTTATCACCTAGTTCTCCTTGGAGTATAAAATTTTGAACATCAGGATGAATAACATAAACAATAGTTTTGCTCTGAGAAACAAAGTGTCAGAATTTCCTCAATGATTTCATCACCATGTACACTTGTTTCTCGATAAAATTATACTTCTCCTGATGTGGTGCAATAACTTGGCTCAAGAAGGCAATTGGTTTCTCTTCTCCATCTTCTTGCTTTTGTGTCAACACTGCAACATAGCTTTCTTGCTCACCCACTGCATAGAGAATGAAATCTTTTGAATAATCGAGATTAATTAAAACTGGAGCTTGTGTGATTCTTTCTTTGATTTCTTGAAAAGCTCATCTTCTGGCTTCCATCCACTTGAACTCAGTATTCTTCTTTAAAAGCTCCGTCATAGGTTTCACAACCTGAGCAAAGTCGGCAATAAACTTGTGGATGAAATTTATTTGACCGAAGAAATATTGAAGGTCCCTTTTGTTAGTAGGTAGCGACAACTTCATGAGTGCTTCAGCTCTTGCAGGATCGATTGCCAATCCTTCTTGTGAGATCACATGACCCAAAAACTTCCCTTATTTAACAGCAAATATTGACTTCTTTGGATTAATAGAGATCCCAAACTCGTGGCACTTCTCGAACACCTACCTCAAATGAGCAACATGGTCTTCTCTGTGATGCAAAAACATAGTCATATCATCAAGATATATCACAATAATTCTATTCAGTAACTCATCGAAGGTGACATCCATGGCTCTCTGGAAGGTAGCACCGACATTTGAGAGCCCAAAGGGCATCCGTTGGTAGGAAAATGTGCCCCACTTGGTGGTGAATGCTATTTTATATTGGTCCTCATCCTTCACCCAGATTTGATTATATCCGAAGAAGCCATCTAATAGTGAGAACCTCTGTGCACCAGCAACCACATGAAGAATTTGATCAATTTGCGATAGGGGATAATGATATTTTAATGATGCCTAGTTCAGGTTGCAAAAATCGACACACAACCGAATATCTCCATTCTTCTTCCAAACTAGGACTAGATTCGCCACCCATGTTGAGTGCTTGATCGGATAAATTATCTTTACCTCCAACATTTTCAGCAATTCTACCTTCATGAGCACTTCGATTTTGGGATTGACAGGGTGCTACTTTTACGAAAAGGCTTTACCCCCTCCTACAACTCTATGGTATGTTGGATCACATTCTTGTCATATCCCTTTAAATCCTGATAGCTCCATGCCACAATGTCAGGGTACTCATAGCACAAATTCTTAATGCCTTCCAGTTCATCCGACACACAATCAGTTCCAATTTTGATAACCTTTTTAGGTTCCAACTGTAATTCCTTGTACTCCTTGGCATCTACCTTAATCCTATGCTTTTCAGCTCTATCATTTTGATCAAATAAACTCTCCAATGAGATTAAACCTCTAGGGATATGATTATTCTTCAATTGAATCATTCCTTCTTTCTCTTCCTCAACAAGCACTCTATCATCTACGCTAGTAGCTTCTCTAAGCAGAAAATTGACTATTTGTTCATCATTGTCAAATACTTGCCAATAAATATTCTTATCCAGAATCGAAGGTCTATAGATCACTCTAACAGTCTTGGGATTTTAGACCACTTGCTCCATGGGAGAATAATTTGCACCAAGAGAGGCTAAAATATCTGCATGTTTATTCTACTCCCAAGAAATTGCCTGAATGTTCAAAGTGGTGAAGGATTCAAACAAATCCTAGACTCTATTGTGATAGGATTTTAGGTAATGTTGCTTTGACACACACCTATTAGTGGTCTGATTGAAAATAAGCTCAGAGTCACCAAAAATCTGTAGTTATTTAATGCCCAAATTTTTAGCTTTCTTCAACCCAAGGCATAATGCCTCATATTCAGCTGCATTATTTGTGCAACTCCAAGTCAACCTATAAGAATAAGTCTTTTGCAACCCCTTAGGAGAGATCAATACGACACTAGCTCCTATACCATTCTTACATCTGGCACCATCAAAATATAGTTTCCATAACTGATCCATGTTAGAATCCTGGGAATTAAGGACTTCTTCTGTTTTCTTAGGCTTAGTTATTGTATAACAACCAATGTCTATTCCAATCATTGCATTAAAATATGTGAGAAAAAACTCATCTTCAAGGTGAAGCTCACCCAACGCTTCTTCCATCAAATCAACCTCTTCTAGCTCCTCAGTCATCATGTTAACTGCACCTGGAGCTTCTTCTTCCTCTTCCAACTTTTCAATGTGAAAAGGTGAGGGCTTTTCATTATGAATGTGAATCCTCTTTCCTTTGAATGGTATCTCCAAATATGAGTAGTCTAAGGAAATATATCCTCCCAGATTAGCCATGAACTCCCTTGAGAGGCACATGCTAAAGTATGGCTCCAGGTCAACTACTACCACTTCTTGGATGACCATGATTTATGGCATACTATGAAGGACAATAGGAATATCTTTGATCACTCCCACTATCTTGACTGGAGTCCCATCCAACTGTAACACTCCTGGGCTACTCCTTGTATATTCCATCCCCATCACTTCACATACTACCTTTGGCATGACAGTAGTCGCAGCTCCAGAGTCGATCATACAATTATGTACAATCCACCCTTCCATTCTGAGTGACAAATAAAATGGGGGAGGCCTATTCTTTCCTATCGCTAAAGTTGGTAGCACTTGCACTAGGACTATTTGAGAAGGATCCTTCTTCTGATCTTTAGTAGTCTTCAAGGACTCTTGCAACAAGTCAATTTGCCCCGGTAGCTGTAGTGCATCATACAAGCTAACTTTTGTAGGTATCTTCTTCATTTCTTCCACAATATTGTAACTTGAGATGGTCGAAACCTTCTCTTCTATAACCCATTCGTACTTTTCTTGATACTGCTGAGTAGCTTCTACTCTTTGTCTCTTTGTCAATGATGGGTACTTGAGTCACTCCTTGGCCTACTCTTTTGTCTCATTCGATGCTTGAGCAATTGTTACAGGTTGTGAAGTTGATGCCTTAGTTTACACCTTTTCTTGAGATTGCTTAGGCAATAAATCTCTTAACTTGATAGAATCTTACTCCTTAGTCCTTACACCAAGCACTTTCACTAGAGGTTGTCATTTTTCATCCTACACCTTTGGCTCTGCAGGCACCTTCAAAGGTTCGAGCTCAGCTGGATCTACAATTACTAGCTTTTTCCTAGATCTCGTAAGAACCAAAACTTGCTCCAAATATGGCATCATAAAATTGTGATCAACTTCCCTGATCATATTGACTTGTCCATCGACCAAACTCTCTGCTAGCATTTGCACATAATTCATATGCACCATGCAAGTTTCTTCTCCATGAGGATCATTGCATGTTGAACACCAATACGCCTTTTCTGTTGTGCTAGTCTCCTCATTTTCTAGCACCGTCGTGCTCTTCTCAGGGCCTCTACTGGTAGATGCTTGTTCTCAAGTAATCGATGGAGTTTGAAATCTTCTTGACCAAAATTCAGCCTCAACTTGCTTCTTCCTCACCGTTGTAAGCTCATTCGATATAGTCCTTAAGGCTGAGTTATTAGATTTTACTTCTTGCAATAATGTCATAAGAGGATCAAGATTAGAAGATATGGTCGGTGTTGGCAAAGGTAGAGGTGCTTGCAATATAGGTAATGACAAAGGGGTCGAAGGCACTGGCAATGTTGGAAAAGGAATAGATGTCGATAGCTGGGGAACTGATTGATTGGGAAACTATGGAAAACTTGGAGTCGAATGTTGTGGGATAGGGATTGGAGCCATATGAGGTGGGCTAGAACTCCATGAGGGAACTGGGTACATGGAAGGCATGGGTTGCAAAAATGCACTTGAATACAAATACTATGGGAGATCAAGAAGAATGGGCATAGTCATTTTTGGGGGAGCCTACCTACCATGATCAAATTAGATTCGACCTTCTGGGCTTGTGTGTACAAGTCTGGGAATGTAGTCACATTGGCTTGTCATACGACCATACCAATTTTAGTGCTAAACACCCTGAGATAGTAGAACGTAGCTTGCTCATGTGTGGGCCGCAAACCATCAGGGACTCTTTACCAGCTTCGTGTGAACATGACATTAAAGTCAACTATCTCCTCTTGTGGATGCCTTTGAATTATTGTAAACTGATGCAGCAAGGAGTATGGATCAGCTTGTTCATGAAAATTTTTAATCAACAACTCCACCAACTGATCCCATGAGGTAATAGTGCCCGGTTGCAGTGATCGATACCAATACAACAATTTCCCTCTCAGCGACAATACCAACAACTTTATCATTACATCTTCATCCATTATGTCATGGATGGTCACCAAAGAAGCCACATCTTGGATATGCTCATATGCAATTTTACCGATACCATCATAGGTCGGCAAAGCCTTCAAAGCAGCTTGGGGGACCAGATTTTGTGCTTGCAAGTTCAAAGCCCCTGAGCTATTCCATGCTGGGAACTACCTTGGTGGAGGATTCTGAGCCATATGGACTGGTATATGAGGTGTAGTGTGAGGAAGGCTCATGGTCGTGTGAGGTGGAGGTTGAGGAAAACTCATGGTAGTACTCACTAGGCTTACAAGAGCGGAGAATACACCAACTAATCATGAGGATGTGACAGATGGTATATGAGATATATGGGGTAATGAGGATGTACACCAAAAAGTGGCTAATTGAGGATGTTCCCCTAGCCTTTGAATATCAAGTTCATAGAACTCAATTTGATGATCTAGATTTTTGGCCTTCGATCTTGTATTCATGAGACACAACTTTTGCTACCCTCACATTTGGAGATTTCTGGGTGTAATCGAGTCGCCAGATGTTCTAATTTCATAGCACAAAGGTGAACATCAAACCTTAATACTATTGGAAGTGGAACCTTTGAGGTCCCACCGGGCGTGCCAAAAATTATTGGTCAAATATCTACCTAATCAACAAAAACTATGTTTGTGCACCCTAGATACGACCAACATTGAAAGGTCGAAGGAAAGGAATGTCCTCCGTGCCAATCTCCAGAGAGGGATGGTTCCCTTACTAATCCTAAAACTGGTTGAAGACTAGGGATGCAGGAAAGAAATTAGAAAATAATAGAAAGAAATGGGAAATATGGCCATAGGCCAAATGTAGGATTTGGGGTAGACTAGTAGCAAGAATTCCACCAAGTGTTATAACAGCATGTAATAGAAGGAAAGCAGTAGAATTTTACTTACACATTTGTAGTAACAACCTCCAGATTGCATTCCAAAACTAACTCACTCACCAACAATGTTTTAAATCCAAAAATAGAATTTTAAACTCAACAACAAGAACATGAGCAATAGAAGGAAATCACACACATAAGAATGCTTGCAAATTTTAGAAGCCAAGTCTCTTCTATTGATGTAGAGAACTTAAGAAGTTTTCTTGCAGAATGTCCAACCTCCCTTTTACAATAGGAATTTGATTAGTATTTATAGAGGATTTTACCTCTTTCATTAAATACACATGAGAACAAAATGATCGCAGATCAGGAACAAGAGTGAGGAAATTCCTCCTTGGAATCATTAAAAATCCATCCTTTTGGGGCAGCGATCCATATTTCAGGGGAACATTCCCAGGAAATCAGCAACTTGGGCATCGGTGCACAGAGAATTAGGAGATATTCAATATCTTGGAAACACACTCCCACCTTGGAAATCATGAAAAACACCCCCTGTGCTTCTATACGACTTCATCCTTCACTTGGGATTCACTATTTGAGTTACTCGTGACCACCATTATTTAATGCTTGTAAAATCTCCCCAGGGCGCTATTGAAATATTTGACTATATTTCTCATAGAATGTGGTGAAACTATACAATTGGATGACTCTATTATCATAATCGCTTCGCCCCCTTTTACCCTTTTGCTCAAAAACTAAATTCACCATTCAACAAAAATTAGCTTCGCTCAATATTTTATTGCCCAACATGCTCATGCACTTCTCTTTTAAAAACATGTTCACCCATGGATAGGCGAACAAGATGTTCACCCCTCAACCAGGGTGAACATGATAGCATTTTATTCCTAAAATATGTTCACCCATGGGAGGGGCGAATGGGATGTTTACCCCTCAACCAGGGTGAACGCGATCGTGTTTCAATGTTGGGGTGCATTCGCCCATGGGAGGGGCGAACGGGATGTTCACCCCTCAACCGGGGTGAATGCGACTTTGACTCGTCGTGATATTTTTAAATTATTGAACCTTTCTTTGGTCACCTTTTACTATTACGTTCACCCCAACATGGTGTTCACCCCATCCTTGGGGTGAACGTGCCTCCATGTTCCTCTACTTTTTTGGTGCTTTTGAAAGTTTTCTAAGTTCTTCATCTTGATTTCTCCTTCCATTTTGCAGGCCCGAAAATGCCTTGATTTTACAGTGCACTTTGAATATAGCAGATTTGAATCCCAAATGAAATTTGCATTATTTTTTAGACATTTATAATGCCGATGCAATAAAGTTTACATTTGCAAATAAAATAGCAACATAGGAAATTACTTTCACAATAAATATTGTCGATTACAATAAAAAATATTCTATCAAAATATTCCAACAAAATTCCCAATGTGGCATAGTGCAAAATTGCCAACACATATTTTGCTAATTTTTGCTTGAATGTGCGCTTGGTAGCATGCGACAATCCAGAAGGGATGTTACCAAGATTTAGGTAATATTTTAGCTAGATGGACCAATCTTCATATGAAGAAGCCTTAATTGCATGAATTGCTTGATATTTTTGAAGTTCATCTCTCATGAATGCTGACTGGGAGAGAACTTGTAGATATAGCGTTGTGCTGCTATCAAAAGGATTTTGAGAGAATAAAGTTCCCTAAGAAAAATTATTTAAGCAATTGTGAATTTGAGAGAACCGTTCATGAGAAGGTTCAATTTTAATCATGTGGACTTTTGGCATGGAGTGAAGGTCCACATGCTCAGTTGCAGATTGTGATATTGTTTTGACTTGAATGGTTGTTATATCATTAGAAGGGTTCTATGAGATTAAATATCCTAAGGAGGCTATTATGTCCACAAAATGGTTAGATGATCAAGGGAGTGCCTCAATATCATACCATTCAAATTTTACTAGAATTTTATCCACAAGGGCTTTGTAGGATTGCAAGATTGGGCATCTACATTGGAATATTTCCTTGACTTGGTTCACTATGATTAAGGAATCACCAAAAATGTTGAGCTTAGTTATTTTTATGGTGATTGTCATTTGCAAACCTATGAGAAGAGCTTCATACTCAAAATTATTATTGGTGTATGGGAAATAGAGTTTGAAATAAAAGGGTATCGAAGCCCCTTGAGGTGTAAAGAACACAATTCCTATGCCACCCCATTGCTTGCACTTAGAGCCATCAAAAAATAGAGTCATGTCAGCCTTTTCTTTAGGCTCTTCAAGATCAGGTGATTCTAACACTTGAAAGATTCTATCATCAGGAATCTCTATATTAAGATGTTGGTTATCTTAAAGGGAAGCCTCTACAATTTGATCGACGATGACCTAACCTTTAATTGATTTTTGTTCGATGAATTCAAGATCAATTTATATCAACAACATAATCCATTTCACCATGTGACTATTATGGTAGGTACGACTCGTCATATATCACAATGGATTCTCTTTAAATACTACATACATGGTATTATTGAGCATATAATAGCATAAATTTTTAGTGGTAAAAAACATTGCTAAGCATAGCTTCTCAACATATGTATAATTTATTTCGCAACTGACCAAGGTGCAGCTACTATAGTAAGTAGTCTGTTCTTTACGCAATTCATTCTTTTGGGCCAACATGGTGCTCAATGCAAGCTTAGTAGCTGATATGTATAGATAGAATGATACTCCTAGTCGATGAGGATCCAATACTGGCGATGAATCCAAATATTGTTTAATCTCATCAAAGGTAGCTTGACACTCATCATCCCAATTAAATGCAATCTCCTTATGTAACATTTTTTTCATAGATCAGCACTTATCCGATAATTGCGCTATGAAGCACTTTATGGATGTAACCTTTCCTTACAAACTACATAGCTACTTGATATTAGTGGGGGGAGGTATTTTAAGGATTACCTTGACTTTATTTGGATTGACTTCTATGCCTCATTTAGAGACTATGAATCCCAAGAGTTTTGTAGATGTGAAACCAAAGACGCACTTCTTGGGATTTAGTCTAACGTTGTGTTCGATGACGTGATCAAAGACTTCGTGCAATACATCAACTAATCAAAAATATCTTGACTTAGTTTTTTTTATATCAATATTTCACATTCTTATATGTTTACAGGAAGCCCTAAGATTAATTTTAGCATTAGGATGAGGCTTTCCACCATGGAGGACATCCCTAAAATTAATTTTTAGGATCAAGTCTTGGAAATCCTTACCCTTGAAAGGGTTTTCCATTATGGATTTATTTTTGGGGTGCACCTTAGCACTAGATTCACTTGAGATCTGAACCATTTTTTGATCAACTTCTTGAAACTTATTTGATGATCTCTTTAATCCATGCCCTAGATGTCGAGGAAAGGTATGCTTTTCACTTTTATTTTGTGCAAAAAATTGGAAGTCATTATCAATCAAGTTCACCGCATGATTTGTTGAAAGATAAGTTTCTAACACATATTGGGTCCCCTGTAAAATATCCTACTAAATTATTGAGCAAAAACCATAAAAATAATGTCCACTAGGATCCAAAGGCCCAAAAATACAATCTTTAGATCTACTTGCACTTAACCCAGATGAAACCCTTGTATAATCACTTGCCAAAACTCTTGTTCATACATAGGGATGCACTAGGATATTTGTTACTCCAAATGATCTACAAATTGGTGGAGATGTTCTAAGTTTTATCAGGCATATACCCTTAAAATTTTAGCTCAATCTGAGTCTGTATGAGTGAAATATGACCAAAAAACATTCAAGAATTTTCACTTGCCCAAGTTTTTAGTCTACAGAAACTTGTTGAGATAAGTTACTACATTATAGCTCATATACACATGGTGTTGGTCATTTTAAAAATATTACTCTACTAATATGCAATGCATAAATAATAGAGGTGGATTTTTGTTATTGTGAAGGTTTTTGTAGGAAAATATAAAAAAAATAATGCAAAATTCTAAAATATTTGTATTCACACAAAAAATTGAAGAAGATCTAGACAATGAAAATCAAGAATCCAAACATTTTATGAAAATAATATAGGTATCTAGCTATAGCATCTCAATTGAGATGAGACTTGAATATATTTTTAAACTCTCAATATCTAAAGGAGATATTTATGGTTTGTTAAGGGTGGGGAACCCCGAGTACAACCCCTTGTTCCCCAAATAAAGAAAACTAGTTATATTAAGTTGAAAGGAGTTTATTTTTATTTATAATAACACAATGATATTATAATAGTTTAGCTATTATATATAAATAGTTTTTGACAAGTTTCAAACATGGTATATTTCTTGAAAGTTAAAATTTAATTCATTGTGTTAATATTATTTGGTAAATGTTAAGGTTCACCTCAAAGAATTGAAATCATGGTTGATGTGTGAAATTATTATTATTACTTTTTGTATACACATTCACACACATTCCACTAGAACATGGGAACTTGGGCCTCCTAGATGAGAACCCAAAGATATACCACTGTAGTGTTCCACAAAGACTGTGTGAAATTATTTACTTCCATAAAATTAGATTAGATCTATATGGAACTAAAATAATTGTTATTTATAGATATTTTATTTTATAATTTGCTTCTAATTATTAAATATGCCTTGATAGATGAAATCATGTCATAAATTGGAATTATGATGGTGGGTACAAGGAAAAAATAAGGTAAAATTATATAAAGTAGAAACTATCAAAAGTGGAGTTGGTCAAATTAAAATTTTATGGACCTTCTAAAGGAAATCCAAGACCAACAAGAGGATGAGGAATGATGATATTTTTTTACATTACACTTTTAGTAGTGGATTTAAGACAAATAATGAAGCTATATTTTGGATGGCTTTGTATTGATTAAAAATATGTACACAAATGACATGGAATAAAGTATGGATGGAAGGTGATCACAAGAAGTAATAAATACAATTTTGAGGAAAGTAAAGACTTCATAGAACATACAAGATATCATTATGAAAATATACAATCTTGTTATAGAGTTTGAAAAAATTAAGTTTACACATACGTTAACGGAAGATAACAAATGTATAGATAGGCTAGCCAATAGAGGGGTTTTAATAAAGGATCATGAAGTTAAATTTTTTTTTCACAGTTATAGGAATTAGTATGCTTAGCTAAAGGTGATAAGAAAAATTGAAAAATAATAAAGTCAAAATAATGTGCTAGAGGATTACAAAATGTTTCAAGGGATCCATTTATAGATCAATGCATTAGAGGAAAATAACAATCTATATTTTGTAAAGCAAACTATAATTTCGTGAAGTAGAAGTTTTGTATACTAAAGTAGAATAAAATGATATAAAATGGACTTCACGGCTAAATGGATTATCTGAGTTGGTTGGATTATGGAACAAAGTATGGATTGAAAATTTCAAATTTTTGAGACTACTAAACTATTTATTAAAATAATACAGTTATGGATTTGTTAAAATATTATTATGATATGAATGAAATTTATTTCATAAATCGTTAAAATGGTAAAATACATTTTAATGGTTATTTAGGATTTAAATGAATTTCATTTGTATTTTATAATGGCCATAGTTTAGTTACTTTATTCATTTTTTCTAGAGAACAAGGGGTTGTACGTATGTACCCCACCCTTGACAAATTACAAATCTCTTATTCAAAGCATGAAAGTTTACAAATAGATTCAATTCTCATCTCAATTGAGTTATAGCTATAAATCTACATCATTTTACATAATATGTCTAAATTTTTTATTTTCATTTTCTAGAACTTTTTAAAAATTCTATGTGAATACAAATATTTCAGAATTTAGCATCCTTATTGACATTTTTCCACAACACCCTTCACAATATCAAAAATTCACCTCTACTATATATGCATTACACCTTAGTAGAGTCATATTTGTAGAACATTGTACTATCATAGCCTGATTTATTGGATCTGGATTGCTAGTTTCCTTCTTGAAGCACAAGTGCAACCAAAAAATTATAATATATAGTTTATATGAAAGCACATTAATATTACAAAATAGATAAGATATTACAAATAAAAAATATTAAATTAAATCTTAATCATTATTTGATTCCAGAAGTCAACATTTTCTTGTCAGCTTCAACTAAACTCACTACTTCATCTAACCAAGGAAAATAGAATTTAACTTCATGATCCTCAATTAAAACCCCTCTATTGTCTAGCCTATCTACATATTTTTTCTTCCCTTAATAGATGTGTAAACCTGATTTCTTTAGACTCTGCAGGTCTTGAATTTCTATAATTATCTCTTGTATGTTCCACGGAGTCTTTGCTTTTCTCAAAATTGTATTCATTACTATGAGTGAATAACCTTCCATCCATACTTTATTCCATTTCATTTATTTGCATATGTTTAACACTTTTAAAGCATCCCAAGCTTCAACTTCATTATTTGTCTTAAATCCACTATTGAAAGCATAATGAGATAAAATCTCTCTCGTATTATTTCTAATTCTTCCTCCTCCTATTGGTCTTGTATTTTCGTTATATGCTCCATCAAAATTCAACTTGACCAACTCCACATCTGGTGGTTTCCATAATATATTTTTTACCTTCTTTTTGTTTCTATAATCTCCAACATCATAATTCCATTTGATGACTTGACTACATCTATCAAGGCTCTTTGCTTCCATATTAGGGATAGGGTGAGTTGATAGGGTTGGTTTACAGTCCTCTATGGCTAAATAAATCCTCCTTTTCATTACCTCTAAACTACTTTTATTTCCTTGCAATATTCTTTTATTCCTTTCTAGCCATACAATCCAAAGTATTATATATTTTGATATATCCTAAATTTTCTATAAAACGTCACTTTTAAAAGTGCTTTATCATTGCTCTAACTATTCTTCAATTCTTCTATTCATCGCCATGCATTTAATAAACATATTAATAATTCATTACCATAGTTTCCAGACTATTGAGCAATTTCCCAAGAGATGGTCTATACTCTACTCCTTTTTATAAAGAACACTTTGTGAGGGGCCATGAAAACCCCTCTCCATAAGGTTATCCCATGATAAAAAAATTCTATTCCCTACTAGCCAAACAAACATTTTGACTTTAGGAATTCTAGGGCTATTCCAAATATCTCTCCATTTTCTTGCGATATTTCTATTTTTATGGTGCTTTATATTATATCCACTTCTTGTTGTGTATTCTCTAGAGCTATTTAAATCCCAAATCAGATTATCATTAGCTCTCTTTGAATAATCATTTTTTTATCTTTCTACTCAACTATCTCCTAGCATCAATGTCTTGTATACTTGTAAAAAAATATTATTTCCATTTGTATCTTCCTTCTTGATCCTTGTACAAAAAGTTTGAAATCCTATCACCATATTTATCTTTAAGTAATCTCATCCATGGTTTCAAAATTGGATCTATATTTAGTGGTTTTTTATCACACCAAGTATCCATCAAAATATAAAAAATTCTCCAGTTCCCACCACCTGTCTTAAACCTTTAATCACTAGATCAATTGATTTTTTAAATTTTTCCATAGTGCAGAACCATTTGGTAGAGAGAATGAAGTAAATATTAAGCTTGGGTCATTGGGCTCAACATACTTAGAAGAATTTTTTTCCATTGTCTTTGACTCTCCTTGTATAATCTCCAAATTACTTTTCCCCTAAGAGCTATGTTTGCATGCATAAGAACTCTTAAAATTAGACCTCCCTTACTTTTATCATCACACACTTTACTCTGTTTCACCAAAGGAACATTTCTTAATAATGATTAAACCTTTTTCTATTGATATTGGCATAGTATATAAAGACATATAATAAGTTGAAATGACTACAAAATTAACTATATAGTAATGATTAGACTTTTTTCTATTGATTTTGGCATAGTATACAAGGACATATAATAAGTTGAAATGGCCTATAAGACTAATTTAATTAGTTGCACTCTTCCTACTAATGATAACCATCTACCTTTCCATGCTATTAGTTTATTCTAAACTTTACTTATAACTAGATTCTATAATTCTATCCTCACTCTCCCCTCAAATAAGGGCATCCCTAGATAAGTTATTGGTAAATTTACCTCCTCCATTTGAAGTAACCTACATATCTCAACTTTGATTTTAGTTGGGGTGTTTAGAAAGTAAAATTTAGATTCTATCCTATTAACTTTTTTCCCTCATAGTTTAGTTATTATCCATATATTCAAAAAATCATCAAAAACATGAATGTAAAGACCTACAAAAATGAAAGAAAATAAAATTTGTAGCTTTTAAGGGCTTGCCCTTCTGGATTGGAATATGCAGTTATCTTAATCCACAGATTAAACCCCAAAGTGACCATCTAAGGTTTTTGATAAAGCTAAATGGAAATACAAGCACTCATATAATGAAAATTTGATGCAAGGTGAAAGGGAAAAGAGAAAGAAAGATCCCTAAGATGGAAGATCAGACCAACAATGTGGTCAATATGCAAAAAATGTAAAATTATCGTTGGATGGAAAATTTGTCTTGACAACGAATTTGCTCCTAGACTGCAAATTTGCCAATGGATCATGAATTTCCACTAGCAAAAAATTTGATTTTAAACTACAAATTTTTCTTAACAACAAAATCTAACATCAACTTGTAGAAACAAAGTAGAACACCTCAATCTCATTACCAATCTATCAAAACCAATAATTCACAAAAGCCTATACAAATATCTACAAAAATGCTATTACCTATCAACAATACTATGTCTAAAACCTATGCAATGCCAATATATCTTTGACATTTTTTGTGTAACCTCCTTGGAACCCCAAGGGTCTCCTTTTATAGAATATGGAACTTTGGAATTATCACCAAGAGTGCTCACGAGAAGTTGGATGCATGCACTTTTTGAGAGGTAAGTCATCTAATTTTGCTCCTATTTGAAAGGTGTGATGTTTAGTTAATTGGGTTTGATTAGCATTTACAATATTTGCTTAGAGATTTATTGAGAAGTTAACTACCTCTAATTGGTAGTTGCATGAGATTATTAGAGGTGGTTATCGAAAAAAATTGCATGGGTTAATTAGAGGTGGTTGCTAAGTTAACTACCTCTAATTGGTAGTTCCAACATATTGGTGTAGATTTTGAGATAATAAAACATAGAGCGATTGAATTGATGGTTATTGGGAGCCACACCATCGAGACTAAGAGTTTTGTTGATGGTTTTGCAAATTCGTTGTTGGCACAAATTCACTTGTGCAAATTTACCATTGGAAAATTCATTGCTATAAATTAATTGTAAGTATGAATTTGTCATGCCTATACTTGTTAGAAAGCTTGTTCCAAGAGCTTTCCAAATAGTACAAATTTTACAAAATTTGGAGGTCATTTGCCCTAGTTTTGTGAAGGTCAAAGTCATCCATTATTTGCAGATTTTTTATGAGTGTCAATTTACCATGCTTAGGTTTGTTGGAAAGCTTGTTTTGAGAGCTTTTCAATGGTTTACATTTGATGAATTTTGGTGTCTGTTTGACCTAGTTTTGAGAAGGAAAACATTGATGGGATCTTTTTACCTTGAAATTGGGTACAAAAGGTGATTTGGTCAAATTGATCAAATGTGCAATGGATGATGTGTTGAATGGTTAATATAGTGAGCAAAATTGGGTGTCTACAATAATTAAATAATCTATTATTTTTAAGTAGTCTCTAAAGTTTTACATGCAATAAATTTATATCAATTAGCCTTTTCCTTTCATTAAATTTTGATTTTATGTGTGAAATTATAGGAGGGATATCCTTTTTATGGTTTCTCTCATATAACTACTTAGCTTATTAAAAAAATTGTTTGCTTATGATATTGTTTTTTTGTGTGTGTTTTGCTCTATTGTAGCTCTATCCATAATCGTCTTAGGTTATACTTTGAAATAAATATCAACTATTTTTTATCTTGATCTTATGTATTTTTTTGGGTTTGTTTTCACTAGTTGTTTATGTATGTTGTTTACTTTCTCTTTGTCTGGTTCTTTCAAGGTTCTTCTTACTTGTTTTTTATCATACTATGAATTTATAGGGAAGCTTTTATGTCTTCTTTTTGTCAATTTTATTTTTATGCATGATTCAAATACTTCTTTGATTATATCCATTTGTTTTCTATAATCAAAATTATATAAGTCTGGAAAATTTTTTCCCTCTTTCTTTCCTTCCTTTACATAACCTTCTTCATATATATTTAAAAGTTTCTTGATTTTTCTTTTTCATAAGGACATTTCATATTATCTTTCCTTTAGTTATTTGAATATGTGCATCTTACCTATTTTTTTTGTGTTTGAACATTTATGTACACTGAGTTGTGATCAGATTATATCTCCATAGGAATTGCTCCAATTTTTAAATCTTTTGTCCTTGAAATAAAGTTTGGTGAGAAAATATCATAATCAACTACACTATGCATTATGTGTTTTACAAGTATATTTTCTAAATTTTTATCACATGTTTATGCTATTGCAAATGATCAATCCCTCAATGCTATATAGTTTAAAAGTTCTCCATAATGTGTGTGGGTCATTGATCATCAATTGAGGACCTTAACCAACGATGATCCACCTCTTCCTCCAACCATAGTGGATCATCTATGTCTTCATTAACCTTTAAAGAACTTGCTTTTCTATTTGTTGTCTTGGCATTAAAGTTACCCATTAAAACAATCTCTCCAACCTTCCTATATTATATAATATATTTTCTTAGTATCATATATGAATCTTCATGATCTAAGATATTACCTCTAATAAAAGTTTGATTATTGTGGAGTTAAACAATAAGGTGCAATCAATATATCATTATTTATGATTATGATCAATACATATTATTTGTTTGGGTCTTCTTTTTCAACCTATATGAGTCTACTATAAGACTTTTTTATTAGTATTATTTTTTCAATGGGTTATATGGGATTGAAATGGACCCCATCCATATTACATCATCACAACATAGTGGTATTACAACAAAGTTTAGATATTATCCATGTATCATTTGATAAGATTTGAACCTAAATTTCCTCCTTGAGCGTTGAAAAATTTAACTTATTAAGCTAATACCACTTAACTTTTCGATGAGTTTACATAAGTTTTTATGAGGAATCCTGGTCCCCTCATATTGAGTGAGGTTTGAACCTTGGACCTCTTTAAAAGAACCCAAAGCTCTTACCACTACAATAAACTTACAACTTATTTTAATTAATATTATTATTCTATGTCCTTTTTTATTTTCATGTGCTTAAATTTAAGCTATTGTCTTTTTGTGTCCTTTACTAATATGCTTTCTTATAACTATTATGTTCACGTGTTTTTATTAGTATGATTATATCACTTGCTTTAATTTTAGCCTTACGTCTCTTTCATAAATATTCATGACAATAACAACTCACTAATATTAACTCTTCCATAAATATTCATGATAATTACAACTCACTAGTATTGATGGCTCTCTAATTTCCTATTTATTTAATATATTTCATATTCTTTCTTATTTTTCAACCATGCATCCTTACTCTAGGTCCTTGCTATCATATTTTACCATTCTTCTTATAACTTAAAAATAAAATCATTATCTATGTAAAAATTTAACCTCTTAGTGATTTTAGAAAACCTACATTTAAAATTTTAAAAACTAAAAATAAATAATAATGTTAGATTGAGATTGGTTTAAAAAAAACAATAAATTTAACATAAAAGCAATTGAGAGGACTTACTTCCCTCCTTCAAAAATTTAACGTGGTGTTGAGGTCTTTTATTTTGAATTGTATTTATATATAAATATTTGATATTAACTCCTCATAGACGTGACAAAGAAGTATTTTAATTTAATTAAGGTTGGCGAGTAATAAATGTTAATGGTGCAGTAAATATATGGAAATGGTTACATCGCCGCATGAACTCCATAAATGCATGCGTGCGTGTCTGGGTTAACAAGCAAAAGATCGAATATCGAAAAAGTGTTTTTCTTTTCGAGCCTTAAACGCTGTTTCACGTCACTGTGAGGTCTTCCGCTTTTCACAATTTCAGCTACTTCTAATCCCTCAGATTCTTTTAATTGCGGGCATGCTTATCCTTTGCGCTTCGATGTTTCTTGGCATCCATTTCGGTCTTCGAAACTATTCGTACCAAAGGTATGTAGAGGGATTTTACCAAATTTACTCCGCACCCAATTGAAATGCCGTTGTTGTTCGTTTCGTAAGCACTGATTATTTTCTTGTATTGCAATGCAAGATACGCAACGATACGAAAACGTACCCTTCATTAATTCCGTGTGAGTGGAGTAGAGGCAATAGGTACTAACCTGTGAGTGGAGCAGACAAGTATTTACAACAAGCTACCAGAATGGCGGCATAAGTAATAAGTATATGGTCTCAAGTGCGGAGATGGTGAAGATGTTGTCTTCCGTAAGGGATTTGCCGCAATTGGATGCCTCAGATGCCCAAAAGTTCGAGCAGGATTGGCACGAGCTGCATCTTGATGAGTTTGCCATCTGTTCTACACGTTTGGCTTTGTTGCAATCGGAGTGCCAATTCCGATCTGACAAGGTTCGAATTGTCTGCAGCTAAAAGATGTATGTTGTATTATTTATCTTTCTTTCTTGTTTGTTGTTGGCATTATAGGAAAAAGGGACGGATTAAACTCTGGTCATGCTTTTTTTGAATATTGTGGTTTAGATGGGACATCCCCCAATTGGCCTTCATCTGGTCTTTTGCTTTTATATACTACAAATATAGGCATAGCTATGGCACTTGTAAAAGGAAAGAACTGGAGCTTGGAAGAGTGGTTTTGCACTTTCGAGTTGCATTGTGCAATGTTTGTTTATAGTTTCATCCTGCAGGTTGTTTAGGTTGTTTATAGTTTCATCCTGCTATTTCTACAGTTTGTTAACAATGCATGCTGAGACTAAAGTAAGAATAAATTTCCCTACTTGCATCATATTATCCCGTTTCTCTCCCAAAAGTTTAGGGCTTCTATGGAGTCCTCCATTGTTATAGCATATAAAAGATATATTCTTAGATCTTCGCCAAGCCTTAGATATATTCTTAGATCTTCGCCAAGCTCCTTTGCAAGGAAAAGTTTTCACTCTACCGGACGTTGTAGTTCAATTGTGTACCTCTTTAACTAGGTTCATAAGATAATTTTAAATAGAGTCTTGCCAGTCTGACTAGGGTATGAGACTGTGGGACATGGTGGGGATGTCCCTCAGCTGTCGCTGGGTACGCCCCACCAAATCCTCCCGTTACCCTCATATATGTGTGGATGCCTAGTAGATGCCTTTGTCTCCTCTCCAGTGACGGAGATGTTTGGGCGTCCCCTATGTAATATACAATGTTTCCCAGGAAACTTGATATATAGAGACAAGAATACAGATGAATCAATGTACAATGTTTCCCAAGTTTGATAATATAGAGATAAGAAATACAAATGAATTACACTGAAATATGAAGAGTTGTTTGCATAATATAGTCATCGGATTACATAAACAGTTGAAATCTGGAAACTTAGCTCCTCCCATATCTTTTTGGTGGGACAAGAAGGCAAACATATGGTTTCTTACATAATTTACGTTGAAAGCTGAAATACACACAGTTCAAGCGTCTCTAAAAAATATTTTCAATCCATTCATCATTCATGCACATAAAGTGAATGGATGTTTTAGGAAAACTATAGATGATTAAGAAACGAGTCATCAGAAATGGGAAGTTGAACATGATATTTTGAAGAGCATCCTTGGCAGTCTAGTGGTCTAATAATTGAATGCATGCTTAGCAGTCTAGTGCTCTAATCATTGAGCGAGTGACCATAATGTAAAAACAATACATCATTTTATTTTCTTTCTCTATAAATGCTCATTGATAATGAGAAAACCAATGATTAACTCATTTGTGCTTTTTTTTTTAAATTTAAAATTTCTTCAACATCCCCTGCTTGCCAAAATTCTTAGGGGTATATCCTCTAGCAGTTGCTGTTTTGCATGGCCGCATTTCCCTGTTCGCACCAAATGGGTTTGAATCATTCTGTTTGTGTACTCCAAGTAACATAGGTTTTTATCAAATCATTCTGTTCCTGATGATTGGAACTTATAATATTGTACACGAGAGTTTGAAGTTATTAATATCAAATGGTTTGGAATATATACTGTTGTTCCTCGCGTAAATTGGGTGCACTTGCATTGATTGGCATATATTTTACCCCTTAATTTTACAGAAAAATGTTCTGCATGTCCAGGCTGGTTGGAAATTTAATTGGAAGGAGAAGGGGAACTTCCCAAAGAAAATAGGCGAATCCATACCCAACACTAGACATTCTATTCACTGTAGCCTAACTTGCAATAGAGTGCTGCGCAGCTGATTCTGAGAGCTACTTGTATTGATTGACATATATTTTACCCCTTAATTTTACAGTAAAATGTTTGGCATGTCCAGGCTTGTTGGAAATTTAATTGGAAGTTCTAGAGAAAATAGGCGAATCCGTATCTAACACTAAAAAATATGTCAAATTGAGTTCATGAAAAGAGGCTATGGGTGACTCTTTTTCTAACATTAGAAGGTACATTGCAATTGAATTTTATTTGGCTCTTAGACATTCTATTCACTGTCACCCAACTTCCGAGAGAGAGTTACTGGATTATGGGTCTTGTCTAATATCTTGAAGTTTTATATGGGATGTGTATGCATCGCAAATACCTTTAGTACTATATTGGGAAATTGACATTCATAGCTACACTTAGCAAGAGTGTGAAGCTTTGTAGGGGGAGTGTATATCCATCACAAACACCTATAGTACTGTAGTATGTCGGGAAATGGACATTCACATCTATAGGTGCTGTAATAAGATTTAATAATAAACTTTCAGCTTTTCAAGACTGTTAAACTATTTATTCGAGTTCTTGTGATTGCCTTTTAGGAAGGAAACTAATAGTCAAGAGTTAGTAGAGCAGAGTATGATAATGAGATGTTTTGAAAATATTACTCTACTAAGATGTAGTGCATAGATAATAGAGGTGGAGTTTGGTATTATAAAGGCTACTAAGATAGTGCATAGATAATAGAGGTGGAGTTTTGGTATTATGAAGGCTATCACAAGAAAATGTCAAGAAGAGGGATGCTAAATTTTATAATATTTGTATATACAAAAAAAATGAAGAAGATCTAGAAGATGAAAATTAAAAATTCAAACTTAAAAAAAAAAGATGGAGATATCTAGCTATAACAACTCAATTGAGATGAAAATTGGATTTATATGTAACCTTTGAATCTTTAAAGAAAAGATTTATGATTTGTTAAGGGTGGAAGATTTGCATACAACCCTTTTTTCTCAAGGGAAAAAAATATTAAATATTATTTTTATTATGTATAAATTTTATTTGTTAATAACATATTATTAGATAAAACTATAAAAGACAAGGTATAAATTTTGTAAATAATATGTGGTAAAATATTATTGTATTAATATGACTATGTGGTTTATTAAAATATCAAAATACCACAATCATATAAAACTTTAAATAAAAGTTAATTATTATATATTTTTTGAATTATTTATTATTAATTTTATTATAATTCAAAACAACAAAGGTAGGAAAGATAGTGATAGAGGTATAGATAACAAGAAGCAATAAAACTAACATAAGAAAAAAAGGAAGGTGTAATGAAAGATAATTATAGGTATAGAAAACAAGGTATAGAGAAATAATAACTTCTTGTAACATGAAGCAATAAAGCTAACATAAAAAAAAGGAAGATGTATTACAATTTTTACTATGAGGTGTGATGTTGGATTTTTTCAATGATTTTACATAGGTTTTTATGAGGGGTCTTGGTCCCCTCATACTGAGTGGGGTTTGAACCTTGGATCTCTCAAAGAGAGGACAAAGTCCTTACCACTACAATAAGCTTACAACTATTCTATGAGTTTACATAGGTTTTTATGAGGGGTCTTGGTCCCCTCATACTGAGTGGGGTTTGAACTTTGGACCTCTCAAAGAGAGGCCAAAGCCCTTTCCACCACAGTAAACTTGCAGCTTGTGATGTTGGATTTTTCCATACTTATAAAAATATTATCTTAAGAGAACTATTGGGTCAACATATATCCAACAAAAAAATCCTATGTTTTACATGGTAAACTTTAGACTAAAATATGTATAAAGAGATGTAAACATAAATATATTTCTTGACCAAGCAAGACCGTTATGCATATGAATACCCTTGACATATTTTAGCATAAATAGAAATCCATGTTACTCAAGCTAGACCTACCCAAGACCTTTAATTGGGATCACTAGATATTTTTTTGGTCTAACCTATAAATAGCTTTTTATTTCCATGAGGATTAGACCAAATAGGTAGTAGCTTGTTTACTCTTCACTTCTCTATACTCATTAATGGATATGCATCTAAGATGTTTAAAGTATAAAGAGGCCTTAGGTAGGGTGATACACTATAATCTTACCTATTTATTCTTCTTGTTAAGAGATTAGGTAGATACCTAAAGAGCCTACAAATTAGAGGTTTGTTACAAGGTTTTGATATAATATGGATTTGAACCCATCATTCATTTGTAATACATATATGACATGAATCTTGTAGGAGTGGGATGTATAATAAAAGCTTTAATTATTTGTGAGGATTTGGATACCTACATTTTAACCTCTAGATATGTGCTTAATAGCATAATATTATATATATATATATTTTTTTTTTTCTACATAGATAATATACTTTAGCTTCACATTGTTGGTATAATTAGGTTTCCATTTGCCTTGAATCTATTTAAATACTTAGGAAATCCCATTTTATAAGAGAATTTGAGGGAATAGGATTAGAAAGAGGTAATTGATAAGGTGAAGAATAAAATTTTACTTTGGACTTCTAGTTTTTATCCATGTCTAGCATAATTACTCTTGTTAAATATATATTTTCCAAGTGTTTCCCATCTATCACTTTGTAGAGTCTACTATACCAAAAATCAATTCTAAGCAAGATTTTGTAGCATGTCAAGCACTCTTGATAGCCATTATTATTTGACAAAGCTAATATCTTATCATAGTCTAAAAATTCCTTTTTGTGTATTTATCTTAGCTTGATTTTTTATTTTGGTTGCTTTATTTGGTTGTAGGATTAGACGTATAATGGAGGAATTTGAGGGATTCTCCATGGAAATTCCCAAAAGGTTGAATAGCCATATATGAAGTATTAGACATCTCTCATAGGTTGAAGAGGTGTGAAGCTTATTTTGATAAAATTGGGTTGAATTCAATGAACTTGATGACTTAGCACAAACATCATATATATTGCTTCATCTCCATGTTATAGTTGAGGTGCTTCAAATCTAGAAACATAAGTCTAACACATTTTGATGGAATCATAAAGGGTAGATATATTATATAGGCATCATGTTGAAGTATGTGTATGCACTATTAGAAGTATCGATGATGGGAGAGTCATGGTTATATGTTGCCTTAACCACCAACATGGATTGGATATATGTGACCTACCTTAGGGGTGAGGAGAAGCATACTAAGAATATAGTGTAGATAGTCTCTTGGGTAATTGAGGCATCTTGATATTCAAAATAATATTATAAGGTTCCTTTGGGATAGAGTATTTGCTATGGTACCTAAGGATAGGTATATGGGGATATGATATTGTATTGTATAAGGGTATTATTGATAGTTAGCATGGACCATGCATAACCCAAGGTTGATTGTATTAATAATATATATTATAATAATAAGTGGGACAAGGTTATAGGATTTGGCTAGGGTTAAGGTTATACCCTCCCTAAAGTAGCATTAGAAGATTGGTATATAAAGAAGGGATATTTTCATTGTAATAGGGATCACTCATATCAAGTATTATAATTATTTTTGCCCATGAAGTAGATTATGATATTTGGGAGATATTGTGGAGTTATTCCGTTCTTAAGGAGTATTATTGATATTGTCCTACCCTAAGGATATTATCTATCTTTGTCTCATTGTGTGGATTGTTATTGTGGATAATTATTAATGGATGAATGCTTTGATATTTTTGCATAATGGTGAATGATTCATGCTTCTGACAAGAAGACAAGCAATTATTTTCTATTGTACATTAGTTGTATGCAAATAATTTTGGGGTGGGGATTCTACTTTAATTAGGGTAAGATGGTTCTAGTAAACATTCTTCATGACTTTTATGATATTAGGGTGTGAGGATATAAGCAAATGGGAGGAACAAGACTTCTCATAGGGTGGATATATGGGTGTGTTTTAAGGTATAGACATTAAGGAATATCCCATGCTATCAAGAAACACCTCTCATGGCTACACAAATGAGTAATTAAGGAAAAAGTAGAGGAAACTACTTTGTGAATACCAACCATGAAGGAATTTGATCCATAGATAGGTATCATATGTCAACTTTACATAGAGCACATAATTGACTATGTAGAGGTGTAAGAGGCACTATAAATCAATTATCTTTATGAGCATAATGAGCATGTGATGGAAGTATATCCAATTCAAATAGCATTGAGATAGTGTTAATGGGAGTGCCCAATTTTGACCTTTCCATAATTTGTATCAAGGCATATACAAGAATAATATTAAAAGTTAGTGGGACCACCATGATTGCTTGGATGTATGATGCAACATGCAATAATTATCTCCACACATGTATGTTATATTACAAAAATAGGAGATATGGTGCCTTAGGCATAGAATATGTCCCTAATTAACGGTAGGTGTGATAAGAAGAGGGTCAAATGTGATCCTCTTGAGAAATAAACATGGAAGAGCCCTTACATAAATAGGTTAGGATAGGAGAAAATTCCCTATTAGTTGGGAATAGTAGAGGGGACACCCTTCTAGAGGTTCAATTGGATACTAAATATATTGGTTCCTTAGAGGGGAAGGATAGGCTAGTCTTCTAAATGCAACTACAGAGACAAAGATATTTATAGACTCATCTTATGTGGTTGGTAATTTAGTCAGTGGTACTAGACTTATATCTCTTATACTTTTTACTCTTGACTAATGTATTTGAATTCAATGTTTATATATTTTAAATGAAGTGATAAATATGTATATAGGTACCTACGACAAATGGAGAGACCTTATTGCATGGGATCTATACGTATTACTACTAGACGTTTATCTACCATTATTACTAGTCCATCCTCCACTAAGTTTGTCCAACTGGTGGGTAGACATGTGGATATATTTTCTCTATGTATTATGATATTGAGATCCTATGAGCTTTGAGTAGTGGAGATGTCATGTAGATGAGGTTAGCCTTATTAGAGACTAAGTTGGTATGGTTAGCACAACTAATGAAAGACCATATAATTGAGATGACCATCTTCAAAAAGAGTCACATGAGAGAGGTCTCTAACTTGAGAGAGGACCTTGGTTGTGCATGTAGGAAGACATTGGTATTGAGGTTAAGGTTATAAAGTCAATAAATAGAGATATAGATGTTGATTATGACCTCTCAAGGTATAAAAGCAAATGTATGGAAATATCTAAGGAGGAAAGTTTAGACATATGGCATAATGCACTTGTAGGATGTATATATATAATGTTTAGTCTCTCATAGATGCAATTTTCATTATGAAGTATTGCATAAGAATGTATCTCATAGAATGGGTTATCTCATAAGAATGGATCACATATTGATAAAAATGTTAAGATATTTAATGTCATAATGTGAGAATATATAATATATAAAATATCTTTACATAGTGCCAAATGTGATAAGAGTAGTTATATGTTGTCATCTGAATGGGTTTTCTACCTCTTTCCTTTTCCCATGTATTTTTTTGCTTTTATTTTTTTTGAAATTGTAAATTTCAATTGATTCTTTTGGAGCTATAAGGCCCTAATGGAATTGCATTGGCAACCCCTATAGATAGTTTCATGGCCACTTTGGGAGTGGCATAATTATTTTTGAAAAGCACATAGCCTAATGAAATTAATATCTTTGAAGAACTACATTGCCAAACGTAAAAATTAATTTTGTAGCCACCATGGGAGTGGTGTCATTGCTACTTTTAAAGCCATTATGGAAGTAGTGTAATTACTTACATAATATTAAGAACTTTGGAATCATACTTTTTTGTTGAAATTGTAATTTGGTTCATGGTCAAGGATGACATTATATGATGTATAGAATAGGACTAAGGGAATTTCATTGTACAATGTATTAATTAATTGTAATATGTTATTATGTAAGCTCTATGGGTCATGGTCAACCTTGTTATGGTTAGAAACTCTTTATAACTTGAAAATAACCTAAAGCCTCCTTATTATGTTGGCTTATGTTAAACTTTATTATGTAATTGGGGTTTTGGTATTGGTATAAATACCCCTTTCACACTCCTCATTTATTTATTAGAGTATTGTGTAATTTTATCTATGGATACAATGAATATTTATGGTGCCTATGAGTGCGCACCTATCTATCTTTTTTTCATCCTTTTTAATTTTTTGTATAATATTTGAGTGGATGGATTACTTTTGTTTATTTTTTAAAAATACAATGAATTCAAATATGGTATTGTAACACCGCAAGTCTACTCACTGTGTTGTTTAAAAACACAAAGCAATTTTTTTTGATCAAATTTAGAGAAATTTTATGCATCATCCAACATAAATTAGTACAGAGGTATTGAGTATTTGTTTCAAGGTAATTGATCGTTGCATACGGTCCCTTAAACGTTCGCGATTGGCCAAATCCCGCATTAGGTGTCATTTTTTGAACACGTTCGCCTCCTTTACTAGAGGTCTATGTTCACGGTATGGGGTTGTCCTTCTAGGGCCCATAATACCTGAAAGGGTGGATGCATAGTTCCCCACACCTTAGCATGGTAAGATTAATATCTTTGTCCCGTAATTCTGCCCGAGGCACTCATGCTAGAGTGTAGCATTAAAATACCTAGTGCCTAGCTGAATACCTACCTTCTCTAGATTCAATTAGGGCCCACCATTTCTCTAGCTCAGGGCCAGGTATCTTAGTTCTATACAATGAATGATAAAGTATTATCCCATTCCAACACTCACTGGACCTTTTAGCTCCAGGGTTCAACTACTCCTGAATCTTTCGATAATTTGCTAACAATTCCCCATTCGAGCATAGAATGTGGGATACCCTTACGTACTACTCCCTTATCAGTCTATAGAGTATCCCATTCTACCCCTTATTACTTGTTCATGGTAATAGGACCTCCTCATCTTGGGTAGGATTACCGAAAAATGACTAAAATCAAAACCACAATATTTACCCTTTTCTACAAATGTTGGTGTTGGGTGGATGCGCATCTGTCTTGATGCAACATCATAGTAGTCTTTATTACCCATCCTTCTCGATGGTATAATGGACTCTACTTAGGTCAAGTAGTCTTTTCTTTCCCATCCTTCTTGATGGATCAACTTAGGTTTGATGGGTTCAACTTGGGTTTAAGTTGATAATAGACCAAAATGTAAGTAGAGTGTTTAGTAATCATAAAATGTTTATCTATTATCTTTTATCTATTATATCATTATATTTTAATGATAATCATAATCTTGATTGCAAAATATCTCAAACATCTTAATCAAATAAATAGGATAACCTAAACATGAGTAAAATTGTCAATCTAATTTTAAATAGTTCAACACTCACACTTGACTACTAAAAGATATATATTTGTTACTATACCATAAAAACCTCGATTAAATCAATCATTAAATAATTCAGCATATCTCATTGAAAAATTCAAAATTCAATCCTTAAATCGGATGAAATCACACGATATTACTATTAATTGAAGAATTCAATAAACTTTAAACCCTTAACAAGTACTCATAAGATGTGGATTATTCTATAAACTATTTCCACATAACCTAAAATTTAAACATAATTTATATATGGTACTCTAATAATTATAAAGTATTTCATATAACTTAGTACAATCAAAATGATTATCCATCATATACTTGTCTTACTATAAAGTCCTTCAATTCTATTCAAGCAATCATCTAGATTCCCTTTACAAATTTCAAAATTATATTAAATACAAATCAACTGAAGACATCTATTTAGCTAGTCAAATTTTATAAAGCGTTATCTCTTAAATAGTTCTTGATGAACATCGGAAAAAGAAATTGAAAAGGGTTTTAATTAATTCATATTCGGTTTTGTTATCAACAACATAATGGTTGGAAGATATCTTAATATATAACTATATATGACTAGAAGATAAAATATATGAATATTGTTGAGGTTATATGTTCTACCTTATTTAGCTCATGACCTAAGTTCTCACCGAACACATATTTCTAATCCTCACTCACTCGACACGATAAACAAAATATTTGAGCATTTGTAAGCTTCACATTTCCTATGATACCACCATCATAGCATACCTTCGAGGGTTTTAAGACAAGACCATGTGTTTATTAATAGTGCATTTGGCTATCCTAGGACGTTTACTATTGCTACTGACGTTTTAGAGAAACTCGAACTGCTCAACAAGCTATGATTGCAGAATATTTCCCCAGGCACGGTTTCTATGTGACATCACTCATTATTAAACCAAGGTTTCAATAAATTTACAGTTGA
Organism: Wollemia nobilis; assembly: GCA_028583015.1. Lineage (NCBI taxonomy): Eukaryota > Viridiplantae > Streptophyta > Pinopsida > Araucariales > Araucariaceae > Wollemia > Wollemia nobilis. The sequence goes on from JAQPPZ010000362.1 coordinate 265,726, forward strand.
TTAAGTATCCCGAGGATGATTTCATCTTTGTCATTATACTCAATAATCTAAGATCACTACTTCCATGCTTTTTCAATCAAACAAAAGACGTCATGTTTACATATACAGGTGGCTATTCAAAATCATCTGACACAACTAGGTAAACCTCTTAATTTTTGGACAGCACCCTTATTATTTTCATTTGTAAATATGTAATTTTATAGGTTAGAAAACAATTTACAAATAATAGAAAAATTATCATTAAGCACATACCACAATACTTTGAAAATTGAAAAGGACTACTTCTCATATTAAGCATACATACAAACACTTGCTCAAAACATGGAGTTCATTATCTCTATAGGGCTTATATAATTGTAAAGCTTAGACGAAAAGAATAAAAATAATGTTTAAGATAATTTTATTGCCACCCTAAGTTTTATTTCATTTTCTCACTTTGGTTACTTGAGTCGCATTATAGTCAACCCATCTAGGTAACCGCCCTTAATTGAAAAATTAAACCTTAAAACATGTCTTATCCGAACAATCCTATCACACAAATTTTTTTAGCAGACAAAAACAGTTCATGATGCATTCACATATATCAAAAAGTCTCCTATTCCCATATTGACATGCATAATGATGCTTCACCTTTTTTTTTTTAAATTTAGAATCTGAAATAATTTCCGAAGATAATGATGCTTTACATAAAAGGGTGTTCCCACTAATAAATAATAAATGTTAATGCACAGCTTTACAACACACACAACTCGAGTTTTACAAAGTACAAATGTTTAGTATTGGATGAGTAAAGTTTTAGGACATGGACATCTTCTGCAAAAGAAATAAAATTACGGTATCTATAAAAGCTTGACTTCCAAAGCAATGGTGGTGAAAGTACAAAATGCTTTCCATAAAGGCTTTTAATTCTCTTATGCAATGCTCTGGCACATATCATCTAAATCCATGATAAATTTAAAACAAAACTAATCATTCTGCAATTAGAAAAAAATATTAATATATATAACACATTTTCCAATCTCATCTGAAAATGTAAGCGTCACTCCTCTTAAATAAAGTCACTACAACAAAAGATAGATAACATTATTACAAGGTATAAAACCGGTATTTGAGTATAAGTTTGGCAATATATTCCAAACAATAAAAAAAATTGACTAACATGTACAAGTAAAATGCTCCTAAAGCTTACCCAACAGACATATACAACATCTAGATCAGGGACCAATAAAAGGTTTTCACCCAATTCTGATAACGTCGAACTCCGCTTCAAAGAGTATTTGGGTCATCTTGAACCCTTAGATAACCAACTCCCTGAACACAAGATTATCATTCTCGAAAAGCGTTCAACCGAATGGATGACTTAGTCTTGCAGGTGGAAAGGAGGAGTATTGGGTGTATCGGGTCAGCACAACTCATGTTTGAATGCATCTACAACTATATGTAAATTCTATCTTTCAATGTTCTCATTCCCACCCCTTTATACATTTTGGAATACAATTAACGAAAAAGTAGAGCTATCAAGAAAAATGCAAAGAGAGCAGATTTCAGGAAAGACATAAGATTTACAACATATAATACTTAATCAAATTCCACATCAATTTTCAAAGTAAGGAATAACTCATCTTAGAACACACATACAATAAGACTTCAAACTTCATGGATTCATCTTCCAATATATTAGTCCATTCCATTAATATAAGTAATTATTCTACTGTAAGAACACTAACCTATTCACTTGGTATTGAATCTTCCACACCTACTTCTGTCTTTCTTCTAAACGACTGTATCTCAGCAAGACAAAATAACGATGATGATCCATTCTACTATCCATCCTATCCTTTTATAGGTGGTTGAAGATAATTTTCCTTAAACAAGTGTAATATTTCATGCATATACCTTCCTCACACGAATTCTAGATGGAAATGGATATTTTTAATTTTTTTTCATAAATGATAGTGAAAATTACTCTTTATTTGTATATATTTTTATATATTATTATTTTTTAATTATTACTTTCTTAATGTTTTTTTTTCAAATAGGAATGTAAACATACATCTAACATCCCCCAATATTTGATAATTTAATGTGCAGCTATATGAATGTAGCTACATGAAGGTTCCTACTATGATATTCCATGTACTTATTGTTGTTATGATTTTAAGCCCTAAACATCATATCCCGCCTTACCTTACACGGATAATCCTCAACTTTCCGCTTGAAAGTGGTCACCTGGATTCTTCAAACTGCTTGTTGGAGAATGTGCACATGCTCCTGCACTCACAAAAATCATTAGCAGTATCTCATTCTAAAAGCAATAATAAACAAAAAAATAGCAAAATGGAGGGATTTTACAGGTATGAGAGTGGGTATGGAGTTTCCTAACTTGGTCATGCAAAAGCACTAGTTGGAGCCTCCAATTTTTCCTCTAGATTATAGGACGATCTTCTTCTCAAAACCATAAAAATAATTTTTGCATAAAAGGTCAAGAGAAAATGATTTTCTATCTCTCATCCATTATTCTCAATGCTTTGAAATATTTTTCCTCTATCATAAGCTAGGGTTTGCAATAGAAAATTTACTTTAATTTTGCAAATATGGACAATTTAAATCTACAGATGATGGGAAGTTTCAAATATGTTGAAGCAAGAAATTTTAAATTTGTGGTAATAGTTTCTCTAAATTTAATTTTGGAACTTTTATGCACCCTAAATTTTGTGTATATTTGTCTTGAATGGTGTCACACCCATTTTCAAGTAGTAGGTACCCCATCCTCGATGGTGGAGAGCATTGTGATAGTTATGCAAGTACATACAAGACAATGTTTCCACCTACGACCATGGTTCAAATACTAGTCTTGAATTTTTAATTTTTGTTTACTTAAAATCTAGGATAATAGGAGATTGATCATGCTTCATTCTCATCCATCGCCACGGTGTCTTGGAAAGCTTGTTGAGATGAGATCTTTGATCCGATCAAGGTCTAGGTTTTGGAACGTCTCCCCTTTGTTTTTGCAATTGAAGTGGTGGTTGCATTATGTCTTATGGAAGTAGGTGCAAAATCCTCACCATGATTTGTAAGGGTAGGTTGGGTCGAAGGAATATGTTACAGATGACAAAGCATGGGGTTGAATCCTTGTAGCACCAAATCAACCTTTTTCATTAAGCCTATGGTTGAAACAAATGACAAACATAACAATGACTAAGTGCACATTATATTTTAATTGGAAGCCTAGGATATTGGTTAGTGCAAGTATTTTTACTAAGCAAGGACCTAGGTTCACATCCCTTCAATGGGATTTTGATGAATAACTAATGAAGTGGTTGATAAGACAAATGACATGGCACTCCCGTGTGCCACCTATTACTTCTATTTCTATATCTATAACCCTTAAACTATCTAGGAGCAAATAGATGCTAGATTTAAAATGCACCAATGGTATCCATGTGGTGCAAGATAAGTGGTGGTCATCAATGAATGAGTAGGCGACACATGATAGGCTACAATTTGGTGTCATTTCTCTAAGGCTTGAGGCTTTATTTTCAAAATTTTAGGGCTATTATGATTTTTTTTGGAGGCCATAACTTTTGTATACAAAAGTATTTAAAGCCCCTTTTTTTCCTAATAACATGATTTTTTTAGCTCTATGGATTGGTGACATAAATTTATAAATCTATTCTAATATTTTGGGTCAATTTGCATGGAATAGTCCTCAATCCCTATTGCCCTATTTCAAAAGGGTAAATTTACATTTTTCTATGTAATCAAAATCTTTGGCCTAATTTTTGGGAGATATAGATGGATTTGTGATAGTTATAGTAGATTTTAAGTATTTTAGAGGCTTGTAGGAGAGGGATTCATAATATGATTTAGTCAATTCCTCCTCCTATTTATGTGATTGATTCAGTTTATCATGAAGGTTTAATCTTTCATGATATCTTTCTTCCTTTATTTCTTATCTTGGTACTCTTGGAAGTTTATTACAACTCTTCTTTTATGCATATTCATGCAATGCCTATTTTGGTGACTAAAATTGAGTGGCCCAAGGACAAGAATAAGTCTTCAAAAAGGGTGATGTATATTGTAAGAGGAAAAATTATGCCTTCAAGAAATAAATATGTGACAATGGAAGTTTGAAGAATATTATCTTTAAAGGAGGTGGTGATATTGACTTATCTTCTTTATTTGAAGTTCTCATGAAAGTGTTTCTTAGATGCATATGGGAGTGTCTAATAGTGGTAGTGGTGACTACGGTCAAGCCTAAGGGGACTCTTATGCAGGAAATATTTTTGTAATAGTATATTTCAGATAATGAGTCTACCTCAAAATGTGGAGGCCCACTAAAGCATCCATAATGGGGGGATGATATTATTATTACTAATATCTCCTCTCCTTGGCCCCATAGTTTATATTTTAGGAGGGTTTTGAAATTGTAATATTATTTATGGCCAAGGATGATATTATATGATGTATTGAATAGTCCTAAGGGCATCTCATTTTATAGTGTATTTATTAATTATAATATTTTATTATGTAATCCCTACGGACCATGGTTGACCTTGTTATGGTTAAACCCTCATTATAACTTGTAATTAACCTAAGACCTCTTGTTTTTCAATGATTTTACATATATTTTTGTAAGGGGTCCCAGTCCCCTCATACTAAGTGGGGTTTAAACCATAAAGACCTCTTGTTATGTAGGCTTAGGTTAAACTTTATTATGTAACTAGGGTTTTGGTATTGGTATAAATACCCCCTCCCACTACTCATTTATTTATCAAAGTGTTGTGTAATTTTATCTATGGATATAGTGAATATTTATTGTGCCTATGGGTGCGTATCATATCTCTCTTATTTTCCCTCCTCACTTTCTATATAATATTTGAGATGATGGATTGCTTTTATTATTTTTGGAAAATATTTTGAATTCCAATACTTTTGTGAAAGAGGTAACACATGAAAATAATAATAATCATATCCTAGAAATTTTATATCTTGATTTGATGAATCCTGAAGATATCTCTTGGCATTGGCATGTTAGACGACAAGTAGAGATTTTGCTATTTTCTAAACTTTTTTAGACTTTTTATAATTTTTTGAGAACATGTCTTTTGTGCTTCTAAGGAAATAATTCACATGTTCATCTCACAACTTGGTAATATTTCCTAATAGTTCAATAGATATGGAATGTAGACTTTGTTGGGAGGTTTGGTATGTCGATAAGAAAAAACCAATGCTCCAATGATGAGAATATGCCACTTGGTGATTGTTCATACCCTAAAACATCCTTACACTTGGTTAATATAAATCTTAATATAATGACAAAATATTTTTAGAATACTTTAGTTTTTATCACACACCATTCGATGGGAGTTTGGGAATACCCCCGAGGGGGTTATAAATAGAATGCTAAGACCATATATTTGGAATTTTGAGCCTCCAAATTAGTTTATAAAGTGCATATGATTTGCAAGTTTTTGATACAATAACCTTACGCATAGTATCAATTAAATACATTTATATGAGAAATTGTCGTTATGGTCATAAGTAAGAGTTTTTATCATGTTTTCATTGATTTTTTTAGTATGGTCCATTTCTAATATTGAATATATATTTTCATATTTGGTGCATGACTTAGAATGTAATTACAACTAGGAAAATGATTTGTGATATGACAATATGGTGTTGAAGAATTAGGATAAGGAATATGTTGAAGATAACTACTATGATGAAGCTTAGGTGTTAGAGTTCTTTGACATACAAGACTAGGAGATATTCTTAAGTGTAACATGAGTAAATAAGTTATATAATGATAGGTTTTGAGATTAGCATGTAAGAAATGGTTGCTACATTTGATTTTTCTAACATGTGGATAGGGAAGAGGATAATGGATAAAATATTTAAAAACAATTGAGTAATTCTTGCACATTGGTATCTAGTGAGAAAATCAAAGCGTTGAAATATTTTTTTATTTAGAATTGGTAGACTTTTCGTGAGAATCACTAAGGCTATCATGAGAACAATCTTCCTCATCATGGAGAATAAATATTTAAGACTCTAAAAGTAATCTTTATTGAACTTAGATCTTTGGATACCTAATTTAAGATCATTTTCTTTTCTATAATCATGGTAACTTTATTTTTTAGTTTTTTAGAAGTTCCATATAAATTTCATCATGTACAAGCTTGGACCAAGTATAAGTACTTTTATTTAAATTTGTAGAAGAATCTTATGTGATAACCTTAGGAAGACTTTCACTAATTATATGAACATCATGAAGTTCTCCTTTATATACACTAGGTGGATAATTCATTTCCACATAGACAATTAATTGTCTAGCCTCTTCATCAAACTAGATGATATTGTTGTTCTCAAAAGAGAATTTCTTAATATTTTGATGGTTTATTTTATTTTTTGTAAATTTCAAGATTTTGGTTGGCAAGACTTTGAGTAACATAGTGTGCAACCAAAGAATCTTAAGTAGCTTTTTCTTCCCTTTGGATGACATCAAAATTATAATTCTCACCAAAGATAGCGATGTATAGTTTAATTTCTTAAAATGTCTACCATTTTAATATCATGTCCAAGAATGCTATGCTAGGGCAAAATTAAATTTCTTTGAACAATTTTGCATTGGGATTTTTTAGTGCATAAAAGGGTATTATCTCTTTAAACATGCATAGAATTTTAAGTTGGTCCATTTTCATATGTAATACCTTATCAAAATAGTAATTGTATCATGGTTGTTGTAATTGCTTCTCATGAGTTTTGATCATTAAACATATATGATGGTTTTCTATTTGTTCATGAGCATTAGTAGCATTTATATTGTGCAAAATAACATTCGTAAATCCATATCTTATGGCTTCTCTATTGTTTTTTAGGTTTAGACTTTAGATTCCCCTAACCTCCCTAAAATTATAACACGTGCCATGCAATCCTATAAAGTTGTAAGGTTATAGTGTTTCTTAATGCTAATATTAATTGGAGATCACTGAAATTTGGTAAACACTAAAGACTATTGTCATCAATGTTATATTTTGCCTAGTAACCAAAGTCTTTCCACCTACCGATAAAATTTAAATGATTTCACCTTGTGCTTATTTAGTAAGCACAAATTGTCAAACTATATTATCTTATGTTGTCCAAAATCCAAACTCATATGCAAAAATATTTATTGATTGTTCGAATATTTGAATACATATTTAGGTAAGTTTTCATACCAATCCAATGGATTCTTTCAATGACCTAGCTAATACTTTGGTTATAACATCAAGATTCAAGTCTAACTAACATTTTTATATGTTGTAAAATTTGTTTAGGAATGTTGGGCATCTTGAGTCCCATATTATGAAAGAGGTGGTAATGGAGGTAGTGTGATGTATGTAATTTTTTGATCTAAAACTTTGCTAAGTCATTTTATTGGTTGTGGATTACTCATTTGATTAGACACATTAGTTATAGAGTTATTTTGTTTTCATTGCATAATTATTGGTGGTTGTATTAGAAAGATACCTTACCTTGGGAATGTGGTTTACCATGAGTTGTTGGTAGGATGGTTTTGATATTACACCATTCAGACCTTTTATCTGAAGACTCAAGTTTTATATATCATATTTTTGAACTCGTCATTAACCTTGTTATGGTGAGTTGAAGCTTTAAGTTTCACCAATAACTACTATTGTCATATCTGATTACCCTGAGGAAGAGAATCAAGATAATCATACCTTGTGTGGAGTGATACAATAGGGTTAGTCCTAAGAGCATGGGGTTTGGATCAATTGGGGGTCTCCAAGAGTTTTTTATAAAGTCAATACCTTGTTATGATGTTATCTTTAGGTGCACTTGTAAAATTGAAGGGAAAAGAGATGTGAGAGATAAAATGAAAACAACTAAAAAAAGGTAAAAAAACCTAATCTACAAATATGGAGATGCACCAAACATCAAATATGATCTTCTTGCACAACAAGACTGAAGGATATGTGCTAGTGTGAATATTGTCCTCTATTCTACATAGATAAGCCCAGATAAGAGTTGAAGGTATATACATGCATAAAAGAGATAGTTTAGGGCATGAGAACCATAGATGGATATCCAAAATAGAAGTGTAGGCCTCTCATGTGTATATACACACACACACAAATAAAAATATATATATATATATATATATATATATATATGTAAGTAAAATTATAGAGATTATGCCTAAAGCGGGGGTTCAATTGCCCATAAGTCACTCAAGATTTTGTTGACTACTATACAGAGAGAAATGAAAGGAAAGTTTTAAAAACATTGCTAATGTAAACTTATTTATCCTTTACAAAGCCTAAATGATTGCTATTTATAGAGTACAAAGAAGAAAATTCCCTCCTAAAACTCATGCAAATATTTCAAGAAAACTGCTACTCTTGATGTTGGGTCCTATATTTATTTAAGGTGTTGGTTTCCCCAAGGTCTTTGGATCTATAATTATAAATACCAAATGGTTTCAAGCCTTTGGATGAGTAGCTATAACTATTACTACCATATAATCCTTTTGGAGATCCCCATAATCTAGATGCAAAATATTTCTATATTTAATGCTTCAAATATCGTTGCCTTCAATCTGTCTTTTCTAAAAATATATTTTTTTATTAGATAAAGAAGGGCTTTTGAAAGGGTTCCACAACCTTAAGACATAAAAAAGGATCATCATGGATTCTAAAATAACTAGAAGAACCCCATGCCATAACCAACCAACTTAAAATATAGAAATAAAAACAAACTAGCTAGCCAACCACCCAATAAAATAAGTCCACCCACCCATAAGGGAAGGAAATCCACACCAAAAGAACCATAGGGAGAAAGCTCAAGACTTACACCAACGAAGATAGATTGCAAACTAGATTGGAGTCCTTGAGCAAGAATTTTCCTTTATGATTATAGGTCATCGCTTGGATGTCCTCGATATAAGTAATGACCACCTTGATAGAGCCACAAAGTACCTGATGCTTATACTCCAAAGAGCTTAGAAATAAAATAGAATCATCAGAAGCCAAATCTAGATCTAGTTTTTTAGCTTCAACTAGGTCAATTGAAGATATATTTTTCTAAAAAGATATGTTGTAATCTTCTATAGGAAATGATTCTACTTCTAGAAAACTATACACCTTAGCTCAATGTGCAAGGTTTCAGGTTGTAACCCTAGATGGGGTTGTGGGGGCTAGTGGCCCTCCATATGATATTCATGAGGTAGGTTCCTCTAAAGCAAATCTATTCCCTTGGATTTTTTAAGCATAAGCGGTTCTAGCCTTTAGAAATTTTCCTTTAGCTATATGATGTTGATGCTTTTTTAACTTTGGCACTCTTGACAATGAAATATCTACGTTGAAAATTTTGCTTCCCATATTTGGTTGAAAGTATTAAAATATCCCACTTTCAAGATTACACCTTCCGAGGCTTCTTATCTTATATTTTCTCAAATTTTTGAACTTTTGGTCAGAGATTTTTATCTAGACTTTGTCTGATGCCTCCCTTTTTAGCTTCTTGCTTATTTCCCCTCTACTTAAGATTTTCTTTTTAATGCCATTATTTGAGTATAGTGAGGATTTACTATAGTTATAGCGACTCATAGGGGATCTTCAACTTGGTGAAAAAGAACCCAAAAAGCAATTTGCCTTGTCATTGGGCATAAAGTCAAGAAGAAGTAAGGAGTTTAGAGTAGTCTTCATATTTCTATAGCTTTTGTAAAACTTAGGGTTATCTTTGACCTAGGGCATACAAAAATTCCAATAAATTAAATATATATGTTACATATAATACACATTTACAAGGGGTTTGTGGATGATTTAATCCATTGGACATGGAGTCAAAAGGGCCATCCAGTTGTTGTATGACTTTTGTCTAACTTCTTCGATAGAACACCATTACCCTTAGAGAACTAGGACTTTCAAACAATCCTTTTGCTATGGGTAAACTACTATCAAGTATGAGCAATTTCCTTGGTATAGATATATTGGTACTGGTATTGCCTTCTTTTCTACTTTTGGCACCCTTGAAGTATGGTCCCCATTTGCTATATAAGACTTCTATTGTTTTTATGTTCTCAAGGATGAAGAAAATATTTTTTGGATACTAACTATTAGATCAATGACTTAATAGGGATTTGCATCCCTTATTTTAGTCATCCTTGGCCGAACTGATCATTAGGGAGGAATAAGAGGCCTAACCCAAACTATCCCTCTTTTACATTATGGGTCTATCATCCCCCAGTTGGTCTTAAGGCCCATGCCTCTCTTCATAAATGTGGAGAGACCCATTTGCGATCATCTCTTGCTATTTAGAGATCTCATAGACCTCCCTCTTTATTATTATAGAGCTTTTTTGCGCCTTCTACTCAAGTGTGATCATGGGAGGAGTGCTCGATTTAGGATCCTCTAGCTTGCTCTAGGGTTTGATACCCACTTGATCATTTTTTGTTTGTTCTTCTAGGAGATACCTTCTATCTACCCTTTCTTTGATTCCATCCATGATTAAGGAAGCCAACTATTTCCTTTTAGTAATTAAAGGTGGGGCTAGAGATGCATATCCTTGGTGGGCCTCTCCTTGGAGTGACGCTACCAACAATCTAATATCCACATCCTGCATTGTGATATTGTGTATTTGGTGTAAGAAGACCATATCATGCAAGTGTTCCAATGAGTTCATTAGGCCTTTACAAATATATTCTAGTTGGATCACCATTATTAATTTTGGAAGGTTTATGTATACATTTGGTTGCTCTGGAGATCACAATAGGATTGTATCATCCCAAGCAAAGGATAATCTAGGTGGAAGAGTGGTCATGTTTGGGTCTTTGTATCCTTTGTTTATAGTGCAGTTACAAGGTGAATGCATCCTTTGTTGTACAAGTAGATAGACTAAGGTCTTCATTGAAATGTCAAGCTAGTGTCTTCAAACAATGAATTCTTTTTATGTTTATTTTTTAGTGAATTAGCCAAGTGGATGAAAAGATAATTTAACATGTAGGGATCGATATAAACCCTCATCAAGTCTAAACCTAACATGTTATTCTGATTGTAGGACCAATTATATATAACTAGGGTCCCATTTGGCATGCCATTAAACTGATATCATATTTGATTATCCTAGGGAAGAGAATTGGGACAATCACATCTCACATAAAGTAACACAATAGGGCTAGTCTTGAGAGCATAGGGTTTGGCACAATCAGGGTCTTCAAGAGTTTTTAACAAGGGAAACACCTTGTTATGATGTGATATTTAGGTAAAGTTATAAACTTGAAGATAAAAGGTATGTCAAAGATAAAATGCTAACAACTAAAAAAATAAAAAAACTAAGCTACAAAGGTGGTGATGTGCCAAAGATCAAATAATATCTCCTTGGATAACAAGTCTGAATGCTATATAATAATATAAACATTATCTTCTCCTCGACATAGACGAGCCTAGATAAGAGTTACAGACATACACACACATAAAATATGTGTCAGGTCATGCGAACCATACATGGCTACTAAAGTAGATGCGTAGGAATCCATTATACACACATATGCAAAAAATATTATAACATAGGTAAAGTTGTAGATAAATATACACATAAAAGAGATGGATCACACCATGATAACCATAAACAATTATCCAAAATAGATGCATAAGATTCCAATATATATTTATGTAAGTAAAATTATAGAGATTGTGCCTGGATTAAGGGTTCAATTGCTCACAAGCCACTGAGGATTTCACTGGTTGCTATACAAAGAGAAATGAAAGGAAAGCTTTACAAAACTTGTCAATCCTTTACAAAGATTAAATGACTACTATATATAGAGTATAAAGAGGATAATTTTTCACCTAAAACTCATGCAAATATTTCAAGAAGATTGTTGTTTTTAATGTTGGGTTATATATTTATTTAAAGTGTTTGTTTCCTTAAGGTCTTTAGATTTGGAATTATAAATGTCAAATGGTTTCAGGCTTTAGATGAGAAGCTACCATCATTATTGCTATCTACTCCTTTTGTAGATCCTTGTAATTTGGATGTGAAATAATTTTGTATTGAATGCTTTAGATGTTGTTGTCTTCAATATATACTTTCTAAATGATATGCTATAATATTATGTAGGAAATTATTGTACTTCTACAATATTGTACACCTTAACAAAATGTGCAAGGTCTAGGTTCGTGACCCTAGTTGGGGGATTTGGGGGCCATAGGACCATCATGGGGGTTTCATAATATATTTCCCTTGATTTTTAGAGTATAGATGGTTCCAACCTTTAGAAGTTTTTCTTTAACCATTTGACATTAATAGTATTTTGACTTTAGAACTCTTGGAAACAAAACCTCTACATTGAAATATTTACTTCCCATATTTGGTCAAAAGTTTCAAAATATTTGACTTTTGAGCTTGTGCCTTCGTAGATTTCATCTTTTTCTTTTACTATTTTGGAACTTTTGGTCAAATATTTTTATCTATGCTTTGTTTGATACCTTCCTTTTCAAATTCTTGCTTGTTTCCCCTCAACTTAAGATTTTATTTTTTAGGTGAATATTTGAGTGTATTGAGGATTCACTACAACTAATTTACCTTATTTCATTGTATTCTATAAAATATTATTATTGTTTACGCTTTGTAAGATGTTCAAACATTGAATTTACAATTTTAATTTTTTCAGTCATGGGAAGTCTACTTTTATGATTTCTTCTTTGTAAATTTCAAAGCAATACTTCTTGTTCTTATTTGGTAAGATAAGCAAGGATAATATTGTATTTAATGATTCTTCTACGGTTTTATGAACTACTTGATATTGATTAGTAACATTTTTTTTTTCTCATGATTGAGATAGATATTTACATTAAAAAAAAACTAGTATATGATTAACAGGTGGAGTGTGGTATTTAGTATTTTTCACTCATAATCAAATTTCTATAACCATTTGATTCAAGACTATAACATGATGTGTTCATGATTTTGAAATTTTTATAGGATTTTTAATTTTTTTTTTAGGAATATCAATACTATTTTTATCTTTGCGAGGGGGAAGAGGGACGCTTGCATTGATCTCTACCTCTCTATCCTTATCACAATCATAGAAGACTATTATTTTTAAATTCTATAAATATGTTTGGTTTTTGTTTTACTTGTGACTTTTTTTTTTATTTGTGGAAAACATCCCAAAAGGGATGCCACTTTCGGGTAAGACCCAAGGAGGCAGGGGTATCCATTCCGCCAAAAATGCCCAAGACTCGGACCTGGCCTACCACCTTTGACATACTCAAGGAGCAAACAAACACACAAAACCAATTTAAAAATAAGTAAATAACAACAAAAATAATAAAATTAAATAAAAAACATGCTCCTTGAGTGTGTCAAAAACAAAAGCACAACCAAACACGCACAATAAGAAAAAAGAAACCACAACACAAACCACATAGAAAAACACAAGAACCACATAACAAAACACAAACAAGACAAAAACAACAGAACACTACAAAGACATAACCCAAAAAAAACATGAAAAATAAACACAACCAAAACCTAAAAAATAAAATAAAAATAAAAATAAAAAACAACCAACAACAGACAATAAACAAAAACAAAAAACATAGAAGACACTCACACATAAAAACACGAAATAACACAAACAAAGAGAAACCCAAGAACAAGAACAGAAAAAAACACAAGAACAATAACAAAAAACATAAAAAAAAAAAAAACAAAAAACAACAAAAACACAAGAACAACGAAAAACAACACAAAGAACACAAAAACAAAACAAAACAAAAGAACCCACCCACCTTAAAAAACTAAACAAAAAAAAACAAAGAAGAAAAAAAAAAAAAAAAAACAATGAACAAAACAATGACCTATCTAGACCAGAAGACTATTAAGGCAAGAATCAACAGAGGAAACAAAATAAAGAATAGAATGAGCTAGGGAACTAAAAAAAACTGAATGAACCAAAGAGAAGCAAAAAAAAAAAACAAGAAGAAACTAGGTACCTTCGAAGCTGGAGCCATCCAAAGAAATGATAGAAAGAAGAGCTTCCCTAATTTGAGAAGCCCACCATATAGGAGGGTGGCCATAACAAGTAAGATCACCTTTGTCCAAAGCCCAATTAGCTAAAGCATCAACACTCTTGTTTTGATCTCTGACCACATGATTGTAATCAACTTTCAAAAATCCCATCTGGATTAACTGAATCTTCTCAATAATTCTTTTTATTCTCCAATCCACCTTATGATTCTTAGAAGGAGTCTTCAAGAGATTAATCATAAGTTGAGAGTCAGACTCAACTAACACCTTTTCCCATCCAACCTTAGTAGCCTCCTGAAGGCCTCTGAGGATACCATACCCCTCGACAAGGTTATTGGAAAGAATACCCAAATTCTCAGCAAAAGTAAAAACCAGGGAGCCATCTGAAAGTCTACCAATTCCTCCCACACTTGGCTTTTCTAGGGTTCCCTCTAGAGGCTCCATCGGTATTGACTTTTCCAAAATCCTTAGGAGGAGGTTGCCAATTTCTAGTCCTATCCATCTTACTAATACTCACATTCCCTTTAAGTTGGTTGCCCTTAGAAGGTTTAATCTTCAATCTTTGCATCACTTGATCCCATCTTTGGTGGGAGTTTTGAGGGTGATTAAGGAGTTGATGGACTGATTCAACTAAGTTGGCTATGGTCTTTTGCCAAATATAGTGAATATCCTTCCTATCTTGATTAAAAATTTGGTTGTTCCTTTCATTCCAAATATTCCAAAGAAGAATGGTAGAACCCATCCAAACTAACTGCCTAATAAAATGATCAACACCCTCTTGATTAGGCCAATCCCTCCAAAGTTGTTCAAAAGTAAAAAAATTGGACCACTTTAAGCCAAGTAAAGTGGCCATTCTCCTCCATAGCTCAGAGGCTAAAGTACACTCAATAAAAATATGGTTGATATTTTCTACATTCTCTTCACACATTTCACATCTAAAAGGGCCATGAAAACCACGCTTCATAAGTTGCTCACCGGTAAGCACCCTACGATGCAATAAAAGCCAATTAAAGAACCTCACCTTAGGCCAAAGCTTTTGAGCCCACAATTGAGAAAATATGTCAGAAGAATGGTTGGGATTATTATGGCATAAGGTCAAATAACCTTGAGCAACGGAATACTCACCCTTAGTAGTGTTGTTCCATCCAAAACAATATTTTTCATGGGACCAAGAGAGGGATCTCATATGAAGGATGCCTTGGATATCTTGTCTTTGCCTTTATGGGATTTGAATAGGCCGAGTCCTCAATAGGGATCCAATATCTACCAACCTTTGAATTACCGAGTATGGTACCGACAATAATTAGCCACCTTTATCCAATTAGCTCGGTGAAGCTCCTCCATCAAAGGCCTCCAATCGGGAAACTGAGTTATCAAAGGCTTGTGACCATCCCAAGAATCTGTCCAAAAATTTGCATGTTGACCATTATGAATGATCCAAAATAATTTTTTCTTTATCAAATCCTCACCAGTCTTAAGAACTGCTAAAATGGGAGAACCTTTGGTAGGAAGTTGATAGCGAACAAGGTCTTCGGGACTTTTGTTCTCAGCATATTTAGCATGGAGATTATTGGCCCAAAGAGCATTGGGGTTATGCAACATCCTCCAATATAATTTAGCGGCTAAAGCTTTGTTGTTATTAATTGAAGACCGGAATCCTAACCCCCCTTCACTCTTAGGAAGACATAAAGTATCCCATTTCACCAAGGCCCATTTTCTTTTCTCCTTAGTACCACTCCAAAGGAAACGATGACTGATTTGATCCAATTCTCGAAGAACAACCTTTGGGATATTCAAAACGGAAGAAACATAAATAGGAATAGCTTGAAGGACTGATTTTACCAAGGTGATTCTACCCCCGGAAGAAAGCCACTTGTTGGTCCACTTTCCAATTTTCTTCTTGACTTTGTCCAACAACCAATTCCAATCTTTATTTTTTTGCCTTTGAATATTTATGGGAATACCTAAATAAGTGATTGGAAGAGAGGTCTTCTTATATCTTAATTTATCCAAGACCATGGATTCCTGTCTAGCGGAGCAGTGAAAGAAAATAACTTTAGATTTGTCTTCATTGATCAACTGCCCGATAGCCTTAGAAAAACAACTAATTATTTGCTTAATATTAGAAGCTTCCTTAAGCGTAGCTTTACCTAAAAGAGTAGAGTCATCCACAAATTGAAGATGAGAGATAGGTCTAGCTCCATGAGCAATGGTAACTCCCTCAAGGGTTTTGTTTTCCCTCTTTTTGGTTATAGTCCTACCCAAGCATTCAACAAGAATGATGAATAAATAAGGGGATAGCGGGTCACCTTGCCTAATACCTCTGGAAGCTGGGAAAGACTCGAGAAGGCCTGCCATTGATAAGAACTAAGTAGGAAACTGAAGAGATACATCCCATAATCCAATCCATCCAATCCTTAGAGAAACCAAATTGCCTCAAAACTTTGATAAGGAAGTGCCAATCCACTCTGTCATAAGCTTTGGATAAGTCTAACCGAATGAACATAGAAGGAGAATTTTGCATATCCATGGAATGGATGGCTTCCTGAGCAAGAACTATCTCATCTACTATTTGACGTCCTTCCACATATCCCCCTTGCTCTAGGGAAATAATCTTATGCAAAAGAGGCTTCAACCTTTCTGCCATGATTTTAGTAATGATTTTGAGAAGAACATTACATAAAGCAATAGGTCTAAAAGCTGAGATATGATCAACCTCTTGAGCTTTTGGAACAAGAGTAATATAAGTTTTATTGATAACCTTCAAAATTTCTTTGGCTTTCCTGGCTTCTTCCACCACCTCTAATAAATCAACATGAAGGATATCCCAGAACTCTTGGTAGAACTCAATAGGAAAACCATCAGGACCTGGGGTTTTCCCTTTTTGCATTTTAAAAACTACTTGTTGAAGCTCATTGATAGTAACAGGAGCAGTCAAAATAGAGTTCTCCTTAGAAGTGATAAGAGAAGGGATTGCTTGAAGAACATTTTGTTGAGAAGCTGAGTCAAGAGGAGTAGCAGCAAAAATATTGGAAAAGTAATCAACAACAATAGAGTTCATGCCATCCCAAGTATAAACAACATCTCCAGTATCTGAAGTTAAGGAAGAAATAAAGTTGTGAGATCTTCGAGCTAGAAGAGATTTGTGAAAGAAATTTGTGTTTCGATCTCCTTCTTTGAGCCATTGAATTCTAGATTTTTGCTTCCATAAGATTTCTTCTCTTTTTTCCCATTCCTCTAAGCTGAGTTGTGAGTTTAATTTCATCTGCACTTCTCTTCTCTGTGAGGCCATCTAAACGGATTTTCTTATTCAAATTTTCAAGATGAGCAATAACTTCATGTTTTTTTTATGAACATCCCCAAACTCTTTCCAGTTCCAAGTCTTGATTTTGGATTTAATGTATTGCAGTCTTTTGGCAAAATAGAACATCTTAGTCCCATGCCTAGGTTTACCTTCCTTCCACCATTGTTGCACACGAGGTCTGAAGGAAATGTCTCTAAGCCACATTAATTGAAAACGAAAAGGAGAGAAACTCACATTGGTTTTCCACATTTCCACCATGACTGGCCAATGATCCGAACCAGCATTATTAAGAGTCTTCACTTTAGGAATGTGACCATGGATTAAGAAATTTTCAGAGAGCAAAAACCTATCCAATCTCTCCATTATACAAGCTAAGCCTTGCCTTCTGTTAGACCAAGTCATAAGGCCATTATCACGGTTGGATATCCACAAGATGGAGGTTTGCAATATATTCGCTCATGAGGTCAGTGCTTTTGTCCAAATTTCTATTTTCCCCCCTTTTCTCATCCAGAGAGAGGATGGTATTGAAATCTCCTCCGATCAAGATCCAAGATTTAGGAAAATGAGAGATAATATGAGTAATATCCTTCCACTATCTTCTTTTTTCCTCTAAAGAAGTCGGGGCATAAACAATGAATGCAGAGCATAATCTGGTTGGAATGTCTACTTTGAATAGCTATAGCCAACAAACCCCAACTGCCAACCATATGGTGAATAACTACCTCTTTTGGGTCCCAAAGACAAGCAATGCCACTCGAAGTCCCTTGGGAACTGAGGGAAACCACTTTTCTAGCTGGCCAAATTTTACTGGCAATTAAGTCCATATCCTCCATTGACATCTTTGTTTCTTGAAGGAAAACAAGATGTGGATGATTTATTTGAATCATTCTTCTAATTTCATTTTGTTTTGAAAGACTCCCTTTGAGTCCTCTAATATTCCAAGTGATGATCTTCATTAATACCGGGGCTAAAAAAGTTGGGAAGGGCATTAATCTTACCTTCCTCTACAAGCTTTTCACCTTCTTTTACCATATGATATTGATTGGTCTTGCGACCTATTTTTTGATTGGAATCCATCTTCAATTATTTTTTCCTGTTTCTTGACTTATTCCAATTGAATCTGAGATGGCTTCTAACCTTGAAGAATGCTCATACACTGCCAAAATTTTACTAGATGGTTCAATGGAGTCTATATTGGGACCTGCATTATTTGAAGTTTTGACATTTGAAATATTATTTTTCTTGTGTAAATTTTCTCCTTTTTTTTTCTTTTGAAAACCTTTGATTTGTTGGTTTGTCTCTGAGTTCTTCCCTTCATATTTAAATTGTGTTTCTAAGATTTCAGTTTCCATTATTTCCTCTTCCTCACTTGGGACATCATTTGTGGAAAGTATTTCAAACATATTAGCAAATGACTTTGATTGATCCTTCATAACTGTTTTTTTCGAAGTGTTCTTCTTCTTAGGTATTTGGAAACCTGTTGAGTTTATATCTTCTTTCTTTTGATCAGGAATTTTATTTGGGCAAGCACTGGCCAAATGACCATATTCATGGCAAATTCTACAACGAAAAGGAATGTTCTCATAGTCCACTACTTGCTCCCAAGTGTCTTCCCCAAATTGTAATGTGATATTTTTAGGAAGGGGTTTGTCAAAATCCATTAAAACACAAATTCGAGCATAAATAATATGTTCAAAATTTTGAGTACAATCGGGAGTCATCATAAAAGTTCCTAAAGAGTTTCCAATTGAAGAAAAAATAGTAGGATTCCAAAATTCAATAGGGAGGCCAAAGAGTCTAACCCACACGGGAGCTATAGAAGGCATCTCTTCTTTGACTTTAAATTTAGTATGCCAGGGCTTCATGAAAAGCCCTGCCCTTCCAAAAAACCAAGGACCCCCTTGAAAATTTTTCTCTCTATCTTCATTATTAGAAAATAAAACAAGAAAATAACCATTTGGATAAATAGAGATTTGTAACTCACCTTTAGTTTTCCAACTTTTTGTAGCCCAGACTTTGAAAGCAGATAGACTCGGACGAAAACCCACGAACCGACAAATTAGTCCTCTTTTTTCCAAATCTTCAATGCCGGTCTGAATGTTCCCCATATCAAGCTTAACAATAGGAGTTCCATCAACTGCTTTAAAACATCCTGACTCTATTTTTCTGGGATCAATATTAGGCATTCTTAGAGGTTTATGGGAAGCCCTAATATTGATATTAGCATTGGGTTGAGGCTGTCCACCACGAAGGGCATCCCTAAAATTCATTTTTGGGACTGAGTCTTCAAAATTCTTACCCTTGACGGGGGTTTTCACAGTAGAATTATTTTGTGGGTGCACCTTAGCACCAGATTCATTTGAGATATGAGCCATTTTTTTGATCAACTGCTTGAAACTTGTTTCGTGATCTCTTTAATCTTTGCCCTAGACGTCATGGAAAGGTATGGTTTTCACTTTTCTTTTGAGCAGCAAATTGGAAGTCGTTGTCACTCAAGTTCACGGTATGATCTGTTGAAAGACAAATTTCTAACCCATATTGTATCCCCTGCAACATTTCCTGCTAAAATATTGAGCATAAACCACAAAAATATTGGCCGCTAGGGCCCGAAGGCCCTAAAAACCAACCTCTGGAGCTGCTTGCACTCAACCCAGATGAAACCCTCGCATAGCCGCTTGCCAAATATATCGTTCACACATAGGGATGTGCTAGGATCTGTGTTGCTCCAAATGATATGAAAATTGGTGGAGACGTTCTAGGGTTTTTCAGGCATCTACCCTCAAAATTTCAGCTCAATCCGAGTTCGGATGAGTGAGATATGGCCGAAACGAGTTCGGTAGTTTGGGCAGTCCTCTAGGCCAATATTTTTTCCTTTTACTTGTGACTTTTAATATGTCACAAATCTTATTAATTTCTTTGATTTTCTAACTATATTTTTTCCTTGACATGATTTTGAAAGCTATCTTAATTTATTTGGTCATACGGGATTTTCAAATATGTTTAAAAATATATTGTTCTCATAAATATTAGGATCCATAAAAATATATCTAAGATGTAATTATAGATATGACATAGACCCACTCATAAGGATAAATTCACATAAAGTACTACCATTGTAATAAGATATAATAAAATAAGCAAAAATAATTACATGAATAGAATGAAGAGATATAAAGAAGATATTGTACTAACCTTGAAGGGCACTAACTTTTAAGGTCAATGTATTTTGACAAGAATGCTTTCCTTGGGTGATTTCCTTTTATTCATATATTCTTGGAAGGTAAGCATGAGAATAATTGCAAGTTGTATGTGGGAACAAAAGAATAGATATCAATATGTGATCCATTATTTTTTGTATAATATTTGAATAGACAGATAACTTTTGTTTATTTTTAAAAATATAATGAATTCAAATATGTTATTGTAACACCCCAAGTCTACTCACTATGTTGTTTAAAAACACAAAGCAAAATTTTTTGATCAAATTTATAGAAAGTTTATGCATCATCCAACATAAATTAGTACACAGGAATTGAGTATTTGTTTCAAGGTAATTGACCATTGCATACGGTCCCTTACATGTTCATTATTGGCCAAATCCCGCATTAGGTGTTATTTTTTAAACACGTTTGCCTCCTTTACTAGGGGTCTATGTTCATGATATGGGGTTGTCCTTCTAGGGTCCATAATACCTGAAAGTGTGGATGCATAGTTCCCCATACCTTAGCATGGTAAGATTAATATATTTGTCCTCTAATTCTGACCGAGGTACTCATGCTAGAGTGTAGCATTAAAATACCTAGTGTCTAGCTAAATACCTACCTTCTCTAGATTCAGTTAGTGTTAGAGTAATATTTCATTCTTTGGGATGTTTACCCTTTTACTCCACTAGGTAAAATATGTAGTATATTGCATTATACTACATAGGTAGATTATGATATTTACTTTTCTACTTTCTACCATGTAGATATTTACTGTCTTAAATATCTAATGGTTAATTTCCTAAATATCCTAGGTGAAGAGTTCTAAACCAAACTCTCTTCCTTTTGGTAGATTGTTTGGCGTGACAATAGTTCATTCAGTTTGGATTAGCTATTATTTAAACTATAGTTTCTAGACTATATAGTTAATGCAATTATTCAATTATCAAATCATTCGGATCTCCTGGTCACATTGGCATCAAAGCTGGAGGGAAAAAGCGTAATCGTTCCGCTAGAGAAGGCGATATCGCGCAGGAGGAAGCACCATTTTCATTTGGTGACTTTAATTTATTTATTTTTCCTATCTTCCTAATCTTCCTAAAGTTCCTAAGTTTATGTTTGATTAATGATTTATTTAACCCACTAAACCCAAAGGCAGAGGAGGTAGCAACCTGGATTTTTTTTCCCAGGCCCACCCCAACCCCACCTCAACAGGTAGTGGGTCCAGCAGGCGATCGACCAGGCAGGACTCTGTCCGTTGGTGATCGCAGTTGATCGACCAGGCTAGACGCTATCCATCGACGACCGCAAGAGTGCAGGCAGGAATTGGACGAGGCCTTTGTTGAGCAAGGTGCAGCGATAGTATTGTCATTGTTGTCAACACAGTCAGATAGATTGGTTGATGTAGTGGACTGGAGTTCAGAGGTTATTCAGAGTATGTACAGTGCAGTTAAATTCTTATGAGGATGTTTTTGATGTTTGGGGGAAGTTGTTACAGGTTGTCCAAGAAGACCGAAGTGGCCCATATGCTAAAGATAAAAGAGAAGCGAAAAAGCAAAGAAAAAAGTGTCACGATATCGCGACATGTTGCATTTTCGCGGCCAAAAGAGGAGAAAATGCAAGGAGAAAAAGTGTCGCGATATCGCGACATGTTGCATTTTTGCGGCCAAAGAGAGGAGAAAAAGCAAGGAGAAAAAGTGTCGCGATATCGCGACATGTCGCATTTTCGCGGCTCAAAGAGAGGAGAAGAGCAAGGAGAAAAAGTGTCGCGATATCGCGACATGTCGCATTTTCGCGGCTCAAAAAGAGCAGAAGAGAAAAAGTGTCGCGATATCGCGACATGTCGCATTTTCGCGGCTCGAAAAGAAGAAGAATGAAAAAGTGTCGCGATATCGCGACATGTCGCATTTTTGTGGGCCAAAGCAAAGAGAAAATGCAAGGAGGAACAAAAGTGTCGTGATATCGCGACATGTCGCATTTTTGCGACTCAAGAAAAGCCTCAAAATAGAAATGAACAGTCATGGAAAAGAAAACGAACAGTCATGAAGAAGAAGACGAACAATCATCGAAGGAGAAAACAAATGCATGCACAAGGGAAAAGAAAACGAACAGACATGCAAAGAGAAAAGAACAGACATGCAAAGAGAAAATGAACAGTCATGCAAAGAAACGGAAGTCATGATCGAGAAAAAAAAGTCATGGTAAGAGAACATGGTGTCAATTATTTGCATGTGACGTGTTTGACGAAATGCCTTCTCAAAATATACAAAAGGAGTTACAACTGGAGTTACAAAGAGAAAGGATGGTTATAAAAGGAGTGTTGCTTGGAGAATTAATCAAGCACTGGGGATTAAAGTGTCATGGATTTAATCTTGCGAAGAGAGCGAGAGGAGAGCGAGAGGCGAGCGAGAAGGGTGTGTGTTGTGTGAATTGTGAGCAATGTTGAGTAAGCAATAGACCAGTCAGGGTCTTGTAAAAGTGAAGGCATTTTTATGTCAATCTTCTAGTTTCAAAATTGAAGTCCAAGTTGGTGCTTGGCATCAGGGGTTGGTGCTCCTTCCGTTGGTGTAGATAAATCAGGGGTTGGTGCTCCTTTCTATTGGTGCAGATAAATCAGGGGTTGGTGCTCCTTCCAGTGGGTTGCTGGTAAATTGATTGTAAAGTTGTGCTTTGCAAAGGCTGGATTTGGATGGTAGTCCAAACGAGTCAATTTTTGAGGAGTAGCCAAATCGGTGAACCTCGGTACATCTTGTGTTGTGTGATGCTCTCTTGTTATATTTGCTTTATTTGGTTTTAAGTTCTCATTGTTTTGGCTTTAAGAGTTTAAGATTTAAGTTTTAAAGAGCTACACTGATTCACCCCCCCTCTCAGTGTCATTGTGAGACTAACAATTGGTATCAGAGCCAAGTTCCTGAACAAGCTTAACCGGCTAGGGTGATCTTGGAAGTGACACAATGGCAGGTGGTGAAGGCTTCTCATCAAACAAAGCACCATTTTTTGATGGAACTAATTATGCATATTGGAGACTCAGGATGCAGACATATCTTTGTGCTTTGGGATACGACATTTGGGATTCAGTAGATAGTGGATACACAATACCCACCACTTCTCCAACCGATGTTGTCGATAAGAAACTATTTGAGAATAACTCAAAAGCAAAGAATGCTATCATGTGCGGATTAGTGGACGAGAGAACTGGTAAAAATTATGAGTTGTAAAATGGCAAAAGAAATATGGGACAAACCGAGGAGCATTCATGAAGGAGACGATAAGATCAAGGAGGCCAAGTTACAAACACATCGAGCTCGGTTCGAAGTATTAAATATGAATGACGATGAGAACATAGAGGCATATATGCTTGAGAGTTAATGAAGTCATTAATGCGATTAGAGGACTCGACGAGGAAATCGAAGATTTTGTCATCGTGAAAAAGGTATTAAGATCTCTTCCCCAAAGATTTGATTCTAAAGTTTCAGCTATAGAAGAAGCTAAAAATCTAAATTCTTTTAGTATGGATGAGATGCATGGTTCTTTGACTGCATATGAGATGAGAATAGGAAAATCTAAACCCACAGACAGAGAAGCTACTTTTAAAGCCCATAAAAATATGAAAGCAAAACAAGAATCCGAGGAAGAAGAGACATCGAGATGAAATGGAAGCAAACTTTGTTCAAAAACTAAAAAGGGGAAAAGGAAAATACAGAGGAAAGTTACCGTTTAAATGTTTCAATTGTGGAGGCGTTGGGCATTTTGCAGTTAAATGTCCACTTAATGAGAAGAACAAAATTGATGAAGGATCGCACCAAGAAAGAAGTGACTGGAAGAACAAAACAAATTTCAGAAAAGGCAACTTCAAGAAGAAAAGTTTCATCTCCAAGAATGTCAGTTCATCGAGAAGACATCTGCAATGAGGATTCTGAAAAGGAAACAGGTGAAGCTCTTTTCATGGCACTCATAGAAGAAAAAATAGAAAAAGAACGAGGAAAGTGATGAAGAAGAAAGTGATGCGAAGTAAATTTGAAAGAGGAACTAATTGCGGCTACTGGATGAATTGAAGATAGAAAGAAAAAAGAATAAGAAAATTTCAAGAAAGCTTGAGGATGCAAATGAAATCATAACCAGTTTGAAAGTACGGATAGAAGAATCCAAGAAAATATCTGAAGATCTCGAAGTGCAAATAACCATGAAAATAGATTATTGCTGCAAACTAGAAGAAGAGACTGTTGGTTTAAGAATGCGAGATAGAAGAGATGAATCGTAAAATTAGTTGTCATCACAAACGTGAAGAAAGTTCTATGAAGCTTGGATAAGATCATAAATATCCAAAGGACTACGGGCATGAAATTTGGTTTGGGCTTTGTCGAAGGAGAATCATCAAATGGATCAAAGAATGAAGATAAGAAACAGAGTTGATCAAGAAAAATTGACTCAGGCAAAAGAAAGCAATAATGCAAGGCACGAAAGGAGAATTGACAATGATGGATTCACCAATGTCACACATCAAAGAAGAAGAAGATTTATGACTCCTACGACAACATGGCAAAGACCATCACCCAGGTTCAATCATCTTCTTTTAGGTTACTATTTTAAATGCAATGGTTATGGACATAAGATTTCAGATTGCAAGTATAACGTAGGACCAAGGAATTTTACCAGTAGAAATGTTTTTTCACCTTTGATGGATTATGCAGTAGAATGTTATAACTGTCATAAGTTTGGGCACATTGCAAGAAATTGTCGAAGTACATTTGCATCAAATCAATTTCAGGGAAGAAAATCTCAACCAAATGGAATGAGACAAAATAGAAAATTTCTCGAAAAACATGCACAAGCTACTGAAAAAGAAAAGTCAAAACAAGAGCCCAAAACTGTAATCAAACCAGAGTGGAAAGAAAAAGATCGATCTAAGGAAGAAAAGGAATCCATGATCGTACAAACAACATTTAAAGCACAGAATAAATCTGCACCATGGATACTTGATAGTGGATGCTCCGAGTCATATGACAGGTGACAAACAGAAATTTGAGAAGTTACGACAATATGAAGGTGGTTCAATAAAATTTGGAAATAATGATGGAGCTAAGATAGTTGGCAAAGGTTCAGTGAAGATTAGTGATGAAAAAATCAAGTCAAAAGAAGTCTTGTTTGTGGTTGGTCTGAAGCATAACTTGTTGAGTGTAAGTCAGATTTGTGATAGAGGTCATGAAGTGATTTTTAAGAAGCAGGGTTGTGAAGTCAGAAAAGCAAACTATGGAAAGTTGATAGCAACTGGATCGAGGACATCTGGAAACTTGTACACTCTCTCAGAGACTTCAGAAGGAGCTTGCTTGATTGGACAGGTAGAAGAAAATTGGTTGTGGCACAAGAGGCTCGGTCATATCAGTTTTGACAATCTAGTAAAAATCAGCTCAAAAATGGTAGTGAGAGATATTCCCACCATTAGAAAACCATCAAATAGCATTTGTGCTTCATGCCAAAAGGGGAAGCAAACTAGAGTCTCATTTAAAACAAAAGAGTACTACACAAGCAAACCTTTGGAACTAATACATACTGATTTATGTGGACCCATGAGAACGCAAAGTATAAATGGTGACAAATATTTTATGTTGTATATAGATGACTATTCCAGGATGACATGGGTATTTTTTTTGAAGCACAAATCAGAAGCTTTTGAGATGTTCAAGGTTTTCAAAAACCAAGTTGAGAATCAAACAGGAAAAAGGATTAAATGTTTAAGATCGGATAGAGGAGGAGAGTTCATTTCAAAGGATTTTATAGAGTACTGTGAAAAATATGGTATTAGAAGACAGTTTTCAGCGACCAGGACACCTCGACGAGAATGGTGTGGTAGAAAGAAAGAACAGGACGAGTGCAGGAAATGGCACGGACTATGTTGACAGAGAGCAAAGTAGCAGACAGATTTTGGAAAGAGGCAGTCCATACTGCGATATACATCCAAAATAGGTGCATGTTGAGGACGCATGAAAGCAAAACTCCTTATGAGTTGTGGTTTGGTAAAAAGGCAATAGTAAGATACTTTAAAGTTTTTGGCAGCAAGTGTTACATCAAAAGAACTGAAGAAAACCTTGGTAAGTTTGAAGATAGAGCTGATGAAGGTATTTTTCTTGGCTATTCATCAAAAAGCAAAGCTTACAAATGCTACAACAAGAAGCTAAGGAAAATTGTGGATAGTGTCGATGTTAAAGTTGATGAAGGTAGGGAACGAGTAATTAGCTATGAAGAGAACTACCCAATTTATGAAGAGGTTATTGAAGGAGATGAGGAAAAGGAAACGGAAAAGAAACAAAAAATTGACTCGGATGATTCAAACAGTGATTCAGAAGTGGAAGAAAATAAGAAATTCAAAACAGGCAGTTGGCAAGAAAGATCATCCTAGAGAGCAAATAATTGGAGACCCCATAGTTGGTGTTCAGACAAGAAGAAGAGTAGTAAGCAACTACTCTCTATTATCCAACATTGAGCCCAAAAATGTTGTTGAAGCAAGCAAAGATAAAAGTTGGATGAAGGCAATAAATGAAGAATTAGATCAGATCGAGAAAAACAAAACTTGGGAGTTAGTACCAAGACACTGCAAATAAAAATATAATTGGTACTAAATGGATCTTTCGAAACAAGTTGAATGAAGACGGATAGGTAGTCGGGGAATAAAGCAAGATTGGTATGTAAAGGCTATGCACAAGTTGAAGGTATTGACTTTGAGGAAACCTTTGCACCTGTGGCTAGACTAGAGGCAATTAGAATGTTTCCGGCTTTAGCGAGTTTATAAGAAGTTCAAATTTTATCAAATGGATGTGAAATCAGCTTTTTGAATGAGAAACACGAAGAAGAGGTTTATATTGAGCGAGCCAGATGGTTTCCAACTTGGTGATGATCCCAACTTGGTTTGCAAGTTGAAGAAAGCATTATATGGCTTAAAACAGGCACCCGAGCATGGTATGCAAGGCTAGACAACTATCTTACTCAACAAGGGTTCAAGAAAGGTATGGTGGATAGTAATTTGTATGTCAAAACAGAAAATGGCCATCTTATTGTTCTTGTTGTATATGTTGATGATATCATATTTGGCGGCAACAAAGATGAGTGGTGTAAAGATTTAGCAAATAAGATGCAGAAAGAATTTGAAATGTCAATGATTGGTGAACTTTCGTATTTCCTCGGGTTGCAAGTTAATCAAAATGAGAAGGGCATATTTATTTCTCAAATTAAATATGTGAAAGAGATGCTAAAAAAGTTCACAATGGAGGATTGTAAGCCGGTTAGCACTCCCATGACGACAGGTTGCAAGTTGAGCAAGGATGACAAATCTCCACATGTTGATCAAACCATGTACGGATCTATGATTGGGAGCTTACTGTACTTGACAACTACCAGACCAGATATTTTGTAGGCAGTATGCATGGTAGCACGATTTCAGGCTAGTCCCAAGGAGACTCATGTGACAGGAGTGAAGAGGATTCTTCGGTATCTCAAGGGTACTATGGAGTATGGGTTATGGTATCCGAAAGGTAAGGACTTCACCCTTATTGCGTATTCAGATGCAGATTGGGTAGGATGTGTAGATGACAGAAAGAGTACCAGTGGAGGTGCATTCTATCTTGGAGATAGGTTGGTCGCGTGGCACAATAAGAAACAAGAGTCAGTCTCCTTATCCACAGCAGAGGCAGAATATATTGCAGCGACAATGTGTTGTACGCAGGTATTATGGATGAAACAAACCCTGAAAGATCTTGGTATTAACTTCAGTGAGCCAATTTCAGTTAAGTGTGATAACACCAGTGCCATTAACATCTCAAAGAATCCGGTTATGCATTCTCGCACAAAACATATTGCTATCCGATATCACTTTTTGAAGGAGAAAGTTGCGGAAGGAGAGGTTAAGTTGGATTTTGTTCCAACAACAGAGCAAGTAGCGGATATCTTCACAAAACCATTGCCCAAGGAAGTCTTTGAGTACCTTCGCAATAAATTGGGAGTGGTCACGCTTCCCAAGAATTGACTAGCTATCGGGACCACATTCTCAGGGGGAGCATTTGTGTATTTGTTTATCTTTTTGCTCATATTTGTGATTTTTGCTAAGTGTAATAATTTTTGCCTGAGAATGTTGTGCATGGACTCAGGGGAGTCTGCAGCAGCCCTTTGATATTGTTGTCAAAGGGGGAGAAGAGTTATAGGAAATTGGAGAAGAGTTACAGGAAATTGCACGTGTGTTGCCAACAATTCCAAAGGGGGAGATTGTTGAGCAAGGTGCGACGATAGTATTGTCATTGTTGTCAACACGGTCAGATAGATCGGTTGATGCAGTGGACAGGAGTTCGGAGGTTATTCAGAGTATGTACAATGAAGTTAAATGCTTATGAGGATGTTTTTGATGTTTGGGTGAAGTTGTTACAGGTTGTCCAAGAAGACCGAAGTGGCCCATATGCTAAAGATAAAAGAGAAGCAAAAAAGCAAAGAAGAAAAAAGTGTCACGATATCGCGACATGTTGCATTTTCACGACAAAAGAGAAGAAAAAGTGTCGCGATATCGCGACATGTTGCATTTTCGCGGCCAAAGAGCAAGGAGAAAAAGTGTCATGATATCGTGACATGTTGCATTTTCACGGCCGAAAGAAAGAAAAAAGAAAAGCAAGGAGAAAAAGTGTCGCGATATCGTGACATGTATTTTCATGGGCCAAAGCAAAGAGAAAGAGCAAGGAGGAAAAAGTGTCGCGATATCGTGACATGTAGCATTTTCGCGGACCAAAGCAAAGAGAGAGCAAGAGAGAAAAAGTGTCGCGATATCGCGACATGTTGCATTTTCGCGGTCCAAAGCGAAGAGAAAATGCAAGGAGGAAAAAGTGTCGCGATATCGTGACATGTAGCATTTTCGTGGTCCAAAGCAAAGAGAAAGAGAGAGAGAAAAAAGTGTCACGATATCGCGACATGTAGCATTTTCGAGGTCCAAAGCGAAGAGAAAGAGCAAGAAGGAAAAAGTGTCACGATATCCGACATGTGAAAAAAAAAAAAGCATACACACCAGCAAAAAGGAGAGAAAAGAAAAGTGTCACGATATCGTGACATGTCGCATTTTCGTGACTCAAAAAGGGCAGGAAGGAAGAGAAGCAAAAGTGTCATGATATCGTGACATGTCGCATTTTCGCGACTCAAAAAGGGAAAAAGTTGTCGATATCCGACATGTCCATTTTAACTAAAAGGAGGAAAAAAGTGCGATACCGACACGAAAAAAAAGCGATAGAACATTAAGAAAAGCCTCAAAATAGAAACGAACAATCATTAAAAAGAAAATTAACAGTCATGAAGAAGAAGACGAACAATCATCGAAGGAGAAAACAAATGCATGCACAAGGGAAAAGAAAATGAACAGTCAGACATGCAAAGAGAAAACGAATAGACATGCAAAGAGAAAACGAACAGTCATGACCGAGAAAACGAACAGTCATGGTAAGAGAACATGGTGTCAATTATTTGCATGTGACGTGTTTGACGAAATGCCTTCTCAAAATATACAAAAGGAGTTACAACTGGAGTTACAAAGAGAAAGGATGGTTATAAAAGGAGTGTTGCTTGGAGAATTAATCAAGCGGGGGATTAAAGCGTCATGGAATTTTATCTTGCGAAGAGGGTGAGAGGAGAGCGAGAGGCGAGCGAGAAGGGTGTGTGTTGTGTGAATTGTGAGCAATGTTGAGTAAGCAATAGACCAGTCAGGGTCTTGTAAAAGTGAAGGCATTTTTATGTCAATCTTCTAGTTTCAAAATTGAAGTCCAAGTTGGTGCTTGGCATCAGGGGTTGGTGCTCCTTCCAGTTGGTTGGTAAATCAGGGGTTGGTGCTCCTTTATTGGTGTAGAAAACGGTGCGGATAAATCGGGGGTTGGTGCTCCTTCCAGTGGGTCCTTGGTAAATTGATTGTAAAGTTGTGCTTTGCAAGGGTTGGATTTGGATGGTAGTCCAAACAGTCAATTTTTGAGGAGTAGCCAAATCGGTGAACCTCGGTACATCTTGTGTTGTGTGATGCTCTCTTGTTATATTTGCTTTATTTGGTTTTAAGTTCTCATTGTTTTGGCTTTAAGAGTTTAAGATTTAAGTTTTAAAGAGCTACACTGATTCACCCCCCCCTCTCAGTGTCATTGTGAGACTAACAACCTTCTTGAGGATCCTACCCATAGGAAGAGTGACACTCGAGGCTAAGCCAACGGGAGCGCATAGAGGGCAGGAGCGCCCTCACGTTCCCCCATGGCCAAGTCAACCGGGAGTGCATTGAGGACAGGAGCGCCCTCACACTCCTAACACAACACCTAAAGCATTGACCTGTCCAGGGTAGGATCATCCTCACAACATAGGCCAACACACCAGGTGTTGACCCAGATCTGACTCAGCCTACTACAAGGACACCTAAGATCTAACTTAGCCTACCGACAAGGATACCTAAGCCTATCAACCTACACTGGCTCGACCAAATAGAGAGATGACACGTGTTGAGGGTAGAGTGACTACACGTGTGACACGTTGAGGGTAGAGAGGTGACACAAGGCGAGGGCAGAAAGGTGACACGTGGCAAGGGCAGAAAGGCCACACCTGATGACTAAAGGTTGCGTGTGGAGGTGACAAGTGGCGAGGGCAAAAAAGCAATGTTGGCTACGTGATTGCCCGAAGGCAATCACATGTTTAGTTATGTGAGAAGACATTTAAAGCCTTTGTTCATCCCTTTCAGGAAGAATATCGGATAAAACTCCCATAAAATCCATTGTCGCCCGCCTAGTCTTCAAATACTAGCACGCGGGGCTAGCTTCCAAAGCCGCCCCACCAGTGTAGTGGTCAAGTTCAAAATTTGATGCACGTGAGGTTGTTGGGTCAACCTCGTGCGCTCCATTTTTACAAAGGTAATCATTTTTTAAAAAAGAATATGGCTATATTATAAAATATTTTTATTTTTTAAGCATTTTTTATTATATTTTTAGATTTGTTTTAATACTTTAGTACTTTTTTAAATAAAAAATCATTTTTTTACCAAATTTGAGTGATTTTTTTGCTTTGAAAGGTATTTTATTATTAAATTAAATTCTAGAACTTTAATAATATTGTGCATTAAAATAGAAAAACATTAAAGCCAATATTTTTTTTTGCAACTACAAGAATTAAATGTTTTCTTGTTTTCTCCACACATGGAGATAAATAGACAAGGAAGAATACATAATTTTGTTGTAAATTATGAGACTCTTTAAAACTTTTGGAAATCACTAGTTTTATCTCATAAAGAAAGAGAGCCTAAAACCCTTCAACTCTTCTCAAACCTTGTTAATTTAGCATACAATAAAGGATCAAACTTGAATTCTTTTTTGCCAAATTGTAACACAAGGAGACACAAAAACTTGCAAAACATCAAACTTGGAATTGTGCATTTGTTTTCTCCAAGGGGGGATATAAGACATAAAATTGCACATTTTTTTTGCAAACTTGAGGAGAACTTGAAGCCTTGGGTCCATCAAAACCAAGTCATTTGTCGACTGGTCTGGAAGCCTTTCAAACGCGGGTATTGTGTCGAATTGTCTCGGAAGGAGTGCTCCATTTGTTAATTTTACAAAATAAAGGGGGGAAGATAACATTGTACTTCTTTTACAAAATTGTAAGACAAGGAGGAGACAGCATATCAATTTTTTTTGCACAACACGCATTCATATTTTGTTGCAAAAATTAAAAGGTGCATTTTTTATTTTACTCGACACCTTCATTGGCAAATTAGGTGTATTTTCGGTTGCATATGACACCTAGGTGATAAGAATTTTATGGGTATTTTTGTTTGATTATTACATTATTTATTTTGTAATTATAAGTCATGGAATCAAGAACACTCCATACCCCAAAATTTCACTAATAAAATTGTGTTAACCATTGCATAGATTTAAAGCCAATTTCACTTGATATTCTCTCCTAAAAACAACAAAACCCCTAATTCACTCTTATTTTTTTGGCTTAATTTCCTCAAACTGATTATTCCTCTTCAAGAGGATTTTCAGGCAGGTTCCATTAAATATCTTTTTGAGTGAGTTATCTTTCATATCTTATTTTTTTGGCTTAATTTCCTCCAACTGATTATCTCTCTTCAAGAGAATTTTCAGGCAGGTGCCATTAAATATCATTTAAAAATGAAATAATGATCATCTTAGTGTAAATTCTAGGACCTTCATCATGGCAACTATCAACAAATACTTAAATGATACACAATTTCTTAAATGTCCTAACTATTCAGCATGGAAAACTAAGATGAAATCCATATTGATTGTAGAGGAAATGTGGGATTTAGTTGATGGCACTGAATCAAGACCTACAACACCAGGAGCAGATCAAAGAGCATGGGATAAAAAGAACAATCGTCTTCTTATGTTGATCCTCCTAGATACTGTTGATGAGATCCAACCTCACATAAGTGAAGCTAAAACTGGTAAAGATGCATGAGATGCTCTTTGTACTATTTTTGAAGGTAAGAATCAATCAACTGTTCTAAACCTTCAAACACAACTTCATACACTCCATATGAAGTCAGGTGAATAAGTATAAATCTTCCTTTGCAGAGTGTCAGAATTGAATTCTAAGCTCAATGCTTTAGGAGCTAAAGTAGAAGACACTATTTTTACTTCAGTAATCTTGAGAGCTCTTCCCGAATCCAATAAAATGTTGATTACATCCCTTAATATTTTACAAAGATTAGTCACCTTTGTGGAGTTAGTCAATTTGCTTCAAACTAAGGAATAAAATCAACTCCAAAGTGATGAAGTGTCGAAAAATGCACTTTACTAAAAAAATCAGGGTGATAAGAAGAAAGGAAACTTTTAAAAGGGAGGATCACCCTCAAAAGGTAAGGGAAAACAATCTCAAAATGCTTGCATTGTAAAAAGGACAACCATGACACCAATCGGTGTTCATTCAAAAACAAGCAAAACAAGAAAGATAAAGGCACAACACAGAAGCAAAACAAAGGTAATATTGCTAGTGAAGTGTCTAATTTCGATTCTCATTCTGGTTCAGAGAGAGCACACAAAGTACTCCTTGCTAAGACAATCTTGTAGAGGGAAAACACATTTTGTCACCTTAAGCAAGCACCATTTCCTCTCTCTTTTTTTTAGGCTTTATAAATAGCATAAGCTTTTGTTTGAATTACTTGTAATAAAGGGGTGTGTGTACCTCTTTTAGGCTTCATAAATAGCAAACTCTCATTGTTTGAAGTTCTTATAACAAAAGGAGGAAATTTTTTGGTGTAAAATTGCCTAGGAGGCAATCTTTGTACAAATCCTTCACAAAGCTTCTTGAGTTGCACATCTTTTTGCAATTACGGGGGGATATACATTTATTTTCTTCACAATTTTTTGTAAAAAGGGAAGAAGACTTATAAGGGTGCATTTTCGGTGGCAACTGACACCTTAGTCAAATTTCTTTCATAAATTTAA
The DNA here is from genome assembly GCA_028583015.1 of Wollemia nobilis. NCBI lineage: Eukaryota > Viridiplantae > Streptophyta > Pinopsida > Araucariales > Araucariaceae > Wollemia > Wollemia nobilis. Next base: position 299,724 of record JAQPPZ010000362.1, read on the forward strand.
TTACATGTTTTGCAACAAGGGGGGAACTTATAAGGGTGCATTTTCGACAACGACCGACACCTTAGCTACCTTATCTTTTGAAAATTCATTTTGTAACCGAATGAACCTCGTATGAAGTGATCTACTCTAATACACCTAGTGATTGCAACGGTTGGTTACCCATGCAATTCGGTTGGATGATAAGATTACAATAAAGAAATTCGTTCATGTGAAGACAAATTGAGGAATGACCCACTTTTTTCTTAGGAGAATCCAGAGCACTGTGACAGAGCAAGAACTAGCAATTTAGCATTTTTTTTACTATATTGGGGCAGTTATATACATTACCCAAATAATCTAATAAGGAGGGATGTTGGAGTAATATTCAATTCTTTGGGATATTTACCCTTTTACTCCACTAGGTAAAATAGATAGTATATTGCATTATACTGCATAGGTAGATTATTACATTTACTTTTCTACTTTCTACCATGTAGATATTTATTGTCTTAAATATCTAATGGCTAATTTCCTAAATATCCTAGGTTAAGAGTTCTAAACCAAACTCTCTTCCTCTTGGAAGATTGTTTGGCGTGACAATAGTTCATTCAGTTTAGATTAGCTATTTTATAATCTATTTAAACTATAGTTTCTAAACTATATTGTTAATGCAATTATTCAATTATCAAATCATTCGGATCTCCTGGTCGCAGTTAGGGACCACCATTTCTCTAGCTCAGGGCCATGTATCTCAGTTCATACAACGAATGATAAAGTGTTATCCCATTCCAACACTCGTTGGACCTTTTAGCTCTGAGGTTCAGCTACTCCTGAATCTTTCGATAATTTGCTAACAATTCTCCATTCAAGCATAGAATGTGGGATACCCTTACGTACTACTCCCTTATCAGTCTAGAGATAGTATCTCATTCTACCCCTTATTAATTGTTCACAGTAATAGGACCTCCTCATCTCGGGTAGGATTATCGAAAAATGACTAAAATCAAAAGCAAAATATTTACCCTTTTCTGTAAATGTTGGTGTTGAGTGGATGCGCATCTGTCCTGATGCAACATCATAGTAGTCTTTATTATCTATCCTTCTTGATGGTATAATGGACTCTACTTAGGTCAAGTAGTCTTTTATTTCCCATCCTTCTTGATGGATAAAATTAGGTTTGATGGGTTCAACTTGGATTTAAGTTGATAATAAACCAAAATGTAAGTAGAGTGTTTAGTCATCGTAAAATGTTTATCTATTATCTTTTATGTATTATATCATTATATTTTAATGATAATCATGATCTTGATTGCAAAATATCTCAAACATATTAATCAAATAAATAGGATAACCTATACATGAGTAAAATTTCCAATCTAATTTTAAATAGTTCAACACTCACACTTGACTACTAAAAGATATATATTTGTTACTATACCATAAAAACCTCAATTAAATCAATCATTAAATAATTCAACATACCTCTTTGAAAAATTCAAAATTCAATCCTTAGATCGGATGAAATCACACGATATTACTATTAATTGAAGAAATCAATAAACTTTAAACCCTTAACAAGTACTCATAAGACGTGGATTATTCTATAAACTATTTCCACATAACCTAAAATTTAAATATAATTTATATATGGTACTATAATAATTATAAAGTATTTCATATAAATTAGTTCAATAAAAATGATTATCCATCATATACTTGTCTTACTATAAAGTCCTTCAATTCTATTTAAGCAATCATCTAGATTCCCTTTACAAATTTCAAAATTATGTTAAATACAAATCAACTGAAGACATCTATTTAGCTAGTCAAATTTTATAAAGCGTTATCTCTTAAGTAGTTCTCTATGAACATCGGAAAAAAGAAATCGAAAAGGGCTTTAATTAATTCATATTCGATTTTGCTATCAACAACATAATGGTTGGAAGATATCTTAATATATAACTATATATGACTAGAACATAAAATATATGAATATTTTTGAGGTCATATGTTCTACCTTATTTAGCTCATGACCTAAGTTCTCACTGAACACATATTTCTAATCCTCACTCACTCGACACGATAAACAAAATATATGAGTGTTTGTGAGCTTCACATTTCCTATGATACCGCCACCATAACATACCTTTGAGGGTTTTAAGACAAGATCGTGTGTTTATTAATAGTGCATTTGGCTATCCTAGGATGTTTACTATTGCTAATGATGTTTTAGAGAAACTCGAACTGCTCAACAAGCTATGATTGCAGAATATTTCCCCAGGCACGGTTTCTATGTGACATCACTCATTATTAAACCAAGGTTTCAAAAAATTTATAGTTGATTAAGTATCCCGAGTATTTCATCTTTGTCATTATACTCAATCATCTAAGATCACTACTTCCATGCTTTTTCAATCAAACAAAATATGTCATGTTTACATATACAGGTGGCTATTCAAAATCATATGACACAACTAGGTAAACCTCTTAATTTTTGGACAACACCCCTATTATTTTCATTTGTAAATATGTAATTTATAGGTTAGAAAACAATTTACAAATAACAGAAAGATTATCACTAATCACATACCACAATACTTTAAAAATTGAAAAGGACTACTTATCATATTAAGCATACATACAAAAATTTGCTCAAAACTTGGAGTTCATTATCTCTATAGGGCTTATATAATTGTAAAGTGTAGATGAAAAAAATAAAAATAATGTTTAAGATAATTTTATTGCCACCCTAAGTTTTATTTCATTTTTTCACTTTGGTTACTTGAGTCACATTAGAGTCAACCCATCTAGGTAACCACCCTTAATTGAAAAATTAAACCTTAAAACATGTCCTATCCGAAAAATCCTATCATTCAAATTTCTTTAGACAAAAATAGTTCATGATGCATTCACATATATCAAAAGGTCTCCTATTCCCATATTGACATGCATAATGATGCTTCACCTTTTTTTTTTTAAATTTAGAATCTGAAATAATTTTTGAAGATAATGATGCTTTACATAAAAGGACATTCCCACTAATAAATAATAAATGTTAATGGACAACTTTACAACACACACAACTCGAGTTTTACAAAGTACAAATGTTTAGTAATGGATGAATGAAGTTATAGGACATGGACATATTTTGCAAAAGAAATAAAATTACGGTATCTATAAAAGCTTGACTTCCAAAGCAATGGTGGTGAAAGTGCAAAATGCTTTCCATAAATGCTTTTAATTCTCTTATGCAATGCTCTGGTACATATCATCTAAAACCATGATAAATTTAAAACTAAACTAATCATTTTGCAATTAGAAAAAAATATTAATATATATAACACATTTTCCAATCCCATCTGAAAACGCAAGCGTCACTCTTAAATAAATTCACTACAACAAAAGATAGATAACGGTATTACAAGGTATAAAATCGGTCTTTGAGTATAAGTTTGGCAATATATTCCAAATAATAAAAAAATCGACTAACATGTACAGGTAAAATGCTCCTAAAGCTTACCCAACAAACATATACAACGTCTAGATCAGGGACCAATAAAAGGTTTTCACCCAATTCTAATAACGTCTAGAGTATTTGGGTCATCTTGAACCCTTAGATAACTAGCTACTTGAACACAAGATTATCATTCTCGAAAAGCATTCAACCGAATGGACGACTTAGTATTGTAGGTGAAAAAGAGTATTAGGTGTATCGGGTCAGCACAAATCATGTTTGAATGCATCTACAACTATATGTAAATTCTATCTTTCAATTTTCTCATTCCCATCCCTTTATGCATTTTGGAATACAACAAATGAAAAAGTAGAGCTATCAAGAAAAATGTATAGAGAGCAGATTTCAGGAAAGACATAAGATTTACAACATATAATACTTAATCAAATTCTACATCGATTTTCAAAGTAAGGAATAACTCATCGTAGAACACACATACAATAAGACTTCAAACTTCATGGATTCATATTCCAATCTATTAGTCCATTTCATTAATATAAGTCATTATTCTACTATAAGAACACTAACATATTCAATTGGTATTGAATCTTCCACACCTAATTATGTCTTTCTTCTAACCGACTGTATCTCAGTAAGACAAAATAACAATGATGAACCATTCTACTGTCCATCCTATCCTTTTATAGGTGGTTGAATATAATTTTCCTTAAACAGGTATAATATTTCATGCATATACCTTCCTCACACGAACTTTAGATGGAAATGGGTCTTTTTAATTTTTTTTCATAAATGATAGTGAAAATTACTCTTTATTTGTATATATTATTATTTTTTAATTATTACTTTCTTAATGATTTTTTTCAAATAGGAATGTAAACATACGTCTAGCATCCCCAATATTTGTGTAATAAACCCAAAATGTTACTTCATCATATACACAATTGTTTATATATATATATATATATATATATGTGGCAAAGACTTAATTCATAACCTAAGAAAGACATATTCCATTTGGATTGTATCTTTCAGGGCATATAGCTTCGAGAACTTTAGAGACTTTATCAGAGTATTTTTAGGTAGAAGTGGTCAGCTTCTACGAAACCTTCATACCACACTTGGTATGAGTACGTTGGCCTTGCATACTGGTTTCATCCTCTTGAAATGAGGAAATCACCAAATGGTCCACCAAGACCAGATGAATGCCTTGAAGATGGTGAACCACACCAATGGTAAATCGTCATAGATGAAATAACCACACCTATGGCTATCAATAAATCTTAGCTCCGATCCAATCCATCTAGAAAGGAGTTCTAAGGCTACGATATCACCATTATGATAAGAATCCATGGAACATCTATCTTTAATCCTCCTATTACACCCTTTATTAGGCAATCCTTCTAATTAATTCCTTTTAAATGGACAATACTAGTCCCATGTAAATTTAATCCTTTAGTGTAGAGTGGAGGATCTATCTTGGTTTGTGAATCAAGGTCATAGTGTCCTATTGAGAGTTCCATTCCACCATATGATTTCAACTAAAACATCTTGAGTGCATTTAATACTTGAAGCAAGATTCAATTCGATCTATACTTAGGTTTGAAGAATTATAATAGACTTATTTTCAAACAAATTTTGTTTCCTTCAAGAGTAAAGTTATAATGCATAAATCCAATTATCCCCTTAAGAATTGGTCTTATAGGAAAATACATGGTGTTGCATATGAAAAGATGCATCATTCATCATTATTCCCCAATGTTATATTAAATTAGACAAATGCCTTTAATTTATTGACATATTTAAGTAAGCATACATTCTTCATATAAGATTATTATTTGAGCAACTCTATCTACTAAAATTCATTCATCAATCCTCATTACATTACAAAAGAATGATACAATTGCCTTACATCAAATTATCAACATAATAGAATTTGAACTTATATCTCTAGCATCCATACATATTTAATCAACTGAAAATCATACGTTACAGGGCATAAAAATAAACACCACATTTATCATACAACCTCCTCATTTTAGAAGTAAATGCAACATCCACAAGATATAATAAAGCAAACCATAAAATAAAGTGACACCATAATTTATCATGGGAAACCCTTACGGGAAAAACCCAACCTCCAAAATATTTCCTTCCTCATTTTCATAAACTTAAATGGTGAATTTACATTGATAACAGGGCTCCTACAGGCCCCTTTTTTTTTCTCAAATATGGATCAAGGAACACAACGATCCCTGTTAACCACTTGATGCAATTAAGGAATCACCCAATTCCTTTTTTTACAACTTCAATATAGAATTCACATCATTATTGAGGAACCTCTAGTTCCTTTGGGTTCCTCTCTCTAAGTTGTTTAATGTCCTACATTGTTTATAAAAATCATTGGAATTGTATTTTGGAGATATCATATTTCAAGGGTATCCTTTAAATTCCTCAAGAATGAATTCTAAACTCATTCTCCTGAATTGTCTATGAATTAAAGTCCCATACCTTTAATTCATGATAACCATTCTTTTCCTAAATTAGTAATCAAATAATATTTGCATTAAATCAACTCATGTAATTTCTTACTTCCTACTATTATCAAATAAATATATGCATTCATTCCCATAGATTCAAGGTCCTAAATTAACCATTATTACTGTTGTCCATCTTATTGGGCCCAAGTTTATTCTTCTATATTAAAACTTTTAATTATTATCCCTTTATTTAGATAAAGGAAAATATTTGATATGTAGGTCCCTATTACCTCTTAGTAAGGTTTTTTTTTTTTTTTTTTTTACTTTATTATGCTCACGGCTTGGCTATCAATAGAATACGTTAGATTCCAACACAACCATATTGGGATCTTATTCAAGTAAGATGGAGGTCCCTTTTACTGCATTTGACCCCAACAAGGCTTCACCATAAAATGAGCAAACCTAACATATATCTTAGACCATGTAACTCTCGATATGATAATTTAATGCATAAAATGAGCAAACCTAACATATATCTTAGACCATGTAACTCTCGATATGATAATTTAATGTAGGAAGTCAACTATTAGAAGGCAATTTCGAGGGATATATCAATATCACCACCAGTAGCCATATGACATTTCTCCGAATATGCAACTGCGTAGTGACCGAGGCATACTATTAAAGTAATGGAAGAGGCCATCTAAGGTTTGGGCTTACTCGTGGTTGGAGGAAAAACTATTATTGGATGATTTTGATACATATCATCTAATTAGTGTCAGACTGATGGGTTGTCGACTGCTCTAGATAATAAACGGTGGGGTCTCTGTGTTACACTTGGCTGAAGAAAAGATATCAATTGAGCAAAATCCCCAGTACGCGACTCGAAGGGCAGAATCAATGAATCAGTATGACGACGGATTTGATTACCAAAAACTTGACTGATAAATTGTTATTAGCTAGGTCCTAAGTGGTATATGGCCATTATCGAGGGCTTCTAACTCTGGAGTTTTCAAAACCGTCTTGAAACGAGTGAAGCAGCATTCAAACATCATCAATTGTATCGCAGTGAGGCTACAAAGGTTGGGAACTTTTCCTTTTTATCGCTAAACCCATGCCATGCTACCATGGAAAGGCACTTATATGAGAATACCCCTTTTCTACGCATGTTTCTAGGTATAATAATCAAAGGCAGGGATTAAATTGGTGACGGGTAGCGATTAAGGTTTGCTATTGCGTCATAACACAATATACTGTGAGATCAGGAAGGCAATATGTTTGCATAAATCCTCCTTGAACCCCTTTCCAACCATTGGCTAGTTTTGGATGCAGATCTAAGGGTCGATGACTAGCTTTTCACCTCACAGCGGTTGCATACTGTAAATATAGGACAGGGTGGAATGTCAATAGGTACGTTCAAGCAACCAAAATTCTTTTGTAACTAAGTCGAATATCACTCTGCTCCCATCACACGACTAATGCCCTCAACACCCTTTATTACCAAAGGGTTTTTTATTTCGATATGAAATCTTCTGTGCGATGATTCGAAATCTAGGTAGAACACAATTTTTCTTTAATGGAGGGATGCTTAATTGTTGAGATATTGGGGATTAGCTACTAACCCTAGACTTAGATTTTTATCACACGGCATTGTCAAAATCCAAGGACTAGACACCAATTTGCAGACTTCAGTAACAATAGGAAATATGCTGCCCTTCGATCTAGTTCCAATAGCTACAAATGAATTGTTTAGGTAAATTATGGCCAATGTTAATCCTTCGTCTGAAGGGTTCTCATTTATATCACCCCATAAGGGTTTGACCCAATATCCTACTGAGCCACTATAGCTTAGAAAAATTTAGGCATCCAAAGGAGTTCAAATGTGCACTCCATTGAAGATTTGGTTTGGTCACTCCATAGCACAGGTAGCGGTTCCTCTGCCTAGATGTAAGTCAAACGAAAATGATTTGCTACGGGGTTAAGCGGTTAGTAATATATCGCACACATCTTAAGTAGTGGGCTTACCGCCCTATAAACCAAACCCCTGATTCAAACAAGTATAGCCACCGTTCGGTGGTTAAAATAGTCGTTAGTTAAAACTTAATGTGCCCATTCACTACTATGGTCCATTAAGGACCTTGCCCCAATTTTGACCAAATAATAAATTAAAATAATTCAAATAATCATCGCGACCATGGTCCATTAAGGGCATTATACCGCTTTTAAGGGCATGGTAAGTATTCCTTAATTTATCCAATTAAGGTTATAAATTGCAAAAGTTAATTGCACCTCCATTATGGTTATAAATTACAAAATCCCAATATACGAAGCATATAGTCAAGGTGATTTTTAGGAAAACCTACCTGCAATCTCTTGAGCATTCCAACTTCCTTGCATCTTCAAGCTTCTAGCGTTTTCTCTTCTTTCATCCTCTCAACCTTATTTGCTTCTCGTTCTAAACTCCAAACTTGTCTTTTACTATAACTAGAATTTTTTTTGGCCTTTTGGTTTCTAATTCACCCCCATGGGTGAAGAGCATACTCCCTAGACCATTAGGGATCCTAGATCTTAGATAGCCATTTCCTCCCAAAATGACTTTTATTTATAGGTAAATTCTCCCCTCATGGACCAAATAGTGGTCACATTATAATATTATTAGAAAGATGCTTTGGCCCCATTATGACTTCATCATGTCCTTCAAGGGTTCTCTAGGGATGAGGTGAGTGACAAAACCCATACTATTGAGGCATAAGATAGTTACAAGGTTAGAACTATTTTTGATAAGCTATGAGATCCTTCACCAATATCAGGCATCCACATGAGTACTTCCCAAAATATAGGATGACCCATGAGTTATTTTAAAATTCCTTAGTCCTTTTTAGGTCCCATCCACATAGGGTCCACTAAATTTTCACATAATTTATTGTATGGTTATAATTTTCTAAATTTTATATTTTTCACAAAATCTCATAATTAATTATCTTCTCTAAAAGATAATTAATATTTTTCTATCCTTCCTAAAATTCCTTTATTGGAATTTTTGTAGGATTCTTTAAGGTCATGCCCCCTTCAATTAGGCATTAATTGATCCCCAAGATCAATTAATATTCTTTAAATAAGGTAGGAGGGTAACGGGTCATGACAATTTGATAATTTAATGTGAAACTATATGAATGTAGCTACATGAAGGTTCCTACTATGAGCTTCCATGTACTCACTATTGTGGTGCTTTTAAGCACTAAACATCTTATCCTACCTTACCTTATACGAATAATCCCCAACTTTTTGCCTGAAAGTGGTCACCTATATTCTTTAGACTACTTGCTGGAGAATGTGCACATGCTCCTGCACTCACAAAAATCATTAGCAGTATCTCATTCTAAAAGTAATAATAAACAAAAATATAGCAAATGGAGGGATTTTATAGGTATGAGAGTGGGTATGGAGTTTCCTAACTTGGTCATGCAAAAGAACTATTTGGAGCCTCCAATTTTTCCTCTATATTATAGGACGATCTTCTTCTCAAAACCTTAAAAATAATTTTTGCATAAAAGGCCAAGAGAAAATGATTTTCTATCTCTCATCCATTATTCTCAATTCTTTGAAATATTTTTCCTCTATCATAATCTAGGGTTTGCAAAAGAAAATTCACTTCAATTTTGCAAATATGGACAATTTAAATCTACAGATGGTGGGAAATTTCAAATATATTGAAGCAAGAAATTTTTAATTTGTGGCAATAGTTTCTCTAAATTTAATTTTGGAACTTTTATGCACCCTAAATTTTGTGCATCTTTTTCTTGAATTGTGTCACACCCATCTTCAAGGAGTAGGTACCCCATCCTCTATGGCGGAGAGCATTGTGATGGTTATGCAACTGCATATAAGATAATGTTTCCACTTGCGACCATGGTTTAATTACTAGTCTTAAATTTTTAATTTTTATTTGCTTAAAATATAGGGTAATAGGAGATTGATCATGCTTCATTTTCATCCATCGCCATGGTATCTTGGAAAGCTTGTTGAGATGAGATCTTTGATCCGATCAAGGTCTAGGTTTTGGAACGTCTCCCCTTTGTTTTTGCAATTGAAGTGGTGGTTGCATTATGTCTTATGGAAGTAGGTACAAAATCCTCACCATGATTTGCAAGGGTAGGTCGGGTCGAAGGAACATGTTATAGATGACAGAGCATGGGCTTGAATCCTTGTAGCACCAAATCAACCTTTTTTATTAAGCCTATGGATGAAACGAACGACAAGCATAACAATGCCTAAGTGCATATTCTATTTTAATCGTAAGCCTAGGATATTGGTTAGTGCAAGTATATTTACTAAGAAAGGATCTAGGTTCACATCCCTTCAATGGCATTTTGATGAAGAACTAATGAAGTGGTTGATAAGACAACTGATATGGCACTCTCGTGTGCCACCTATTCCTTCTATTTCTATATCTATAACCCTTAAACTATCTAGAAGCAAATAGATGCTAGATTTAAAATGCACCAATGTGTATAGGTGGTGCAAGATAAGTGGTGGTCATCAATGAATGAGCAGACGACACATGATAGGCTACAATTTGGTGTCATTTCTCTAAGGCTTGAGGCTTTATTTTCAAAATTTTAGGGCTATTATGATTTTTTTTGGAGGCCATAAATTTTGTATAAAAAGTATTTAAAGCCCCATTTTTTCCTAATAACATGATTTTTTAGCTCTATGGATTGGTGACATACATTTATAAATCTATTCCAATATTTTGGGTCAATTTGCATGGAATAGTCCTCAATCCCTATTGCCCTATTTCAAAAGGGTATATTTACATTTTTCTATGTAATCAAAATATTTGGCCTAATTTTTGAGAGATATAGATGGATTTGTGATGGTTACAATAGATTTTAAATATTTTAGAGGCTTTTAGGAAAGGGATTCATTATATGATTTAGTCAATCCCTTGTCCTCTTTATGTGATTGATTCAGTTTATCATGAAGGTTTAATATTTCATGATCTCTTTCTTCCTTTATTTCTTATCTTGGTACTCTTGGAATTTTGTTATAACTCTTATTTTATGTATCTTCATGCAATACCTATTTTGGTGACTAAAATTGAGTGGCCCAAGGACAAGAAGAAGTCTTCAAAAAGGGTGATGTATATTGTAAGAGGAAAAATTATACCTTCAAGATATACCTTATGTGACAATGGAAGTTTGAAGAATATTATCTTTAAAGGAGGTGGTGATATTGACTTATCTTCTTTATTTTAAGTTCTCGTGAAAGTGTTTTTTAGATGCATATGGGAGTGTCTAATAGTGGTAGTGGTGACTACGATCAAGCCTAAGGGGACTCTTATGCAGGAAACATTTTTGTAATAGTATATTTGAGATAATGAGTCTACCTCAAAATGTGGAGGTCCACTAAATCATCCATTATGAGGGGGTGATATTATTATTACTAATATCTCCTCTCCTTGGCCCCATAGTTTAGATTTTAGGAGGGTGTTGAAATTGTAATATGATTTACGGCCAAGGATGACATTATATGATATATTGAATAGGCCTAAGGGCATCTCATTGTATAGTGTATTAATTAATTATAATATTTTATTATTTAATCCCTATGGACCATGGTTGACCTTGTTATGGTTAAACCCTCATTATAACTTGTAATTAACCTAAGACCTCTTGTTTTTAAATGAGTTTACATAGGTTTTTGTAAAGGGTATCGGCCCCCTCATACTAAGTGGGGTTTGAACCATAAAGGCCTCTTGTTATGTAGGCTTAGGTTAAACTTTATTATGTAATTAGGGTTTTTGTATTGGTATAAATACCCCCTCCCACTCCTCATTTTTTTATCAAAGTGTTGTGTAATTTTATCTAAGGATATAGTGAATATTTATTGTGCCTATGGGTGTGTACCATATCTCTCTTATTTGCCCTCCTTCTCACTTTCTATATAATATTTAAGACAATGGATTGCTTTTATTATTTTTGGAAAATATTATGAATTCCAACACTTTTTTGAAAGAGGTAACACATGAAAAGAACAATCATATACTAGAAAGTTTATATCTTGCTTTGATGAATCCTGAAGATATCTCTTGACAAGTAGAGATTTTTCTATATTCTAAACTTTTTTATACTTTTTATAATTTTTTGAGAACATGTTTTTTGTGCTTCTAAGGAAATAATTCACATGTTCATCTCACAACTTGGTAATATTTCCTAATAGTTCAATAGATATGGAATGTAGACTTTGTTGGGAGGTTGGGTATGTTGATAAGAAAAAACCAATGCTCCAATGATGATAAAATGCCACTTGGTGATTGTTCATACCCTAAAACATCCTTACACTTGGTTAATATAAATATTAATATAATGATAAAATATTTTTAGAATACTTTAGTTTTGATCACACTCCATTAGATGGGAGTTTGGGAATACCCCCAAGGGGGTTATAAATAGAATGCTAAGACCATATCTTTGGAATGTTGAGCCTCCAATTTAGTCTATAAAGTGCATATGCTTTGCAAGTTTTTGATACAATAACCTTACGCATAATATCAATTAAATACATTTATATGAGAAATTGTCGTTATGGTCATAAGTAAGAGTTTTTATCATGTTTTCATTGATTTTTTTAGTATGGTCCATTTCTAATATTGAATATATATTTTCATCTTTGGTGAATGACTTAGAATGTAAATACAACTAGTAAAATGATTTGTGATATGACATATGGTGTTGAAGAATTAGGATAAGGAATATATTGAAGATAAAATCTATGATGAAGCTTAGGTGTTAGAGTTCTTTGACATACAAGACTAGGAGATATTCTTAAGTGTAACATGAGTAAATAAGTTATATAATGATAGGTTTTGAGATTAGCATGTAAGAAATGGTTGCTACATTTGATTTTTCTAACATGTGGATAGGGAAGAGGATAATGGATAAAATATTTTAAAATAATTGAGTAATTATTGCACATTGGTATCTAGTGATAAAATCAAAGCGTTGAAATATTTTTTATTTAGAATTGGTAGACTTTTCATGAGAATCACTAAGGCTATCATGAGAACAATCTTCCTCATCATGGAGAATAAATATTTAAGACTCTAAAAGTAATATTTATTGAACTTAGATCTTTGGATACCTAATTTAAGATCATTTTATTTTCTATAATCAAGGTAACTAATTTTTTTTTAGTTTTTTAGAAGTTCCATATAAATTTCATCATGTACAAGCTTGGACCAAGTATAAGTACTTTTATTTAAATTTGTAGAAGAATCTTATGTGATAACCTTAGGAAGACTTTCACTAATTATATGAACATCATGAAGTTCTCCTTTATATACACTAGGTGGATAATTCATTTCCACATAGATAATTAATTGTCTAGCCTCTTCATCAAACTAGATGATATTGTTGTTCTCAAAAGAGAATTTCTTAATATTTTGATGGTTAATTGTTTTTTGTAAATTTCAAGCTTTTGGTTGGCAAGACTTTGAGTAACATAGTGTGCAACCAAAGAATCATAAGTAGCTTTTTCTTCCCTTTGGATGACATCAAAATTATAATTCTCACCAAAGATAGCGATGTATAGTTTAATTTCTTAAAATCTCTACCATTTTAATATCATGTCCAAGAATGCTATGCTAGGGCAAAATGAAATTTCTTTGAACAATTTTGCATTGGGATTTTTTAGTGCATAAAAGTATCCTATCTCTTTAAACATGCATAGAATTTTAAGTTGGTCCATTTTCATATGTAATACCTTATCAAAATAGTAATTGTATCATGGTTGTTGTAATTGCTTCTCATGAGTTTTGTTCATTAAACATATAGGATGGTTTTCTATTTGTCCATGAGCATTAGTAGCATTTATATTGTGCAAAATAACATTCGTAAACCCATATCTTATGGCTTCTCTATTGTTTTTTAGGTTTAGGCTTTAGATTCCCCTAGCCTCCCTAAAATTATAACACGTGCCATGCAATCTTATAAAGTTGTAAGGTTATAGTGTTGGTTAATGCTAATATTAATTGGAGATCATTGAAATTTGGTAAACACTAAAGACTATTGTCATCAATGTTATATTTTGCCTAGTAACCAAAGTCTTTCCACCTACCGATAAAATTTAAATGATTTCACCTCGTGCTTATTTAGTAATTACAAATTGTCAAACTATATTGTCTTATGTTGTCCAAAATCCAAACTCATATGCAAAAATATTTATTGATTGTTCAAATATTTGAATACATCTTTAGGTAAGTTTTCATACCAATCCAATGGATTCTTTCAATGACCTAGCTAATACTTTGGTTATAACATCAAGATTCAAGTCTAACTAATATTTTTATATGTTGTAAAATTTATTTAGGAATGTTGGGCATCTTGAGTCCCATATTATGAAAGAGGTGGTAATGGAGGCAGTGTGATGTATGTAATTTTTTGATCTAAAACTTTGCTAAGTCATTTTATTGGTTGTGGATTACTCATTTGATTAGACACATTAGTTATAGAGTTGTTTGGTTTTCATTGCATAATTATTGGTGGTTGTATTAGGAAGAGACCTTGCCTTGGGAATGTGGTTTGCCATGAGTTGTTGGCAGGATGGTTTTGATATTACACCATTCAAACCTTTTATCTCAAGACTCAAGTTTTATATATCATATTTTTAAACTCATCATTAACCTTGTTATGGTGAGTTGAAGCTTTAAGTTTCACCAATAACTACTATTGTCATCTTTGATTACCCTGAGGAAGAGAATCAAGACAATCATACCTTGTGTGGAGTGATACAATAGGGTTAGTCTTAAGAGCATGGGGTTTGGCTCAATTGGGGGTCTCCAAGAGTTTTTTATAAATTCAACACCTTGTTATGATGTGATCTTTAGGTGCACTTGTAAAATTGAAGGGAAAAGAGATGCGAGAGATAAAATGAAAACAACTAAAAAAAGGTAAAAAAACCTAAGCTACAAATATGGAGATGCACCAAACATCAAATATGATCTCCTTGCACAACAAGACTGAATGATATGTGCTAGTGTGAACATTGTCCTCTATTCTACATAGATAAGCCCAGATAAGAGTTGAAGGTATATACATGCATAAAAGAGATAGTTTAGGGCATGAGAACCATAGATGACTATCAAAGTAAACACGTAGTCTTCTAGTATACACATATATGCAACTAATATTTTAACACAAGTAAAGTTGTAGATAAATGTACACAAAAAATATGGGTCAAAGCATGAGAACCATAGATGGATATCCAAAATAGAAGTGTAGGCCTCTCGTATATATACATACACATATATATATATATGAATGTAAGTAAAATTATAGAGATTATGCCTAAAGTGGGTGTTCAATTGCCCATAAGTCACTCAAGGTTTTGTTGACTGCTATACAGAGAGAAATGAAAGGAAAGTTTTAAAAAACTTGCCAATGTAAACTTATTTGTCCTTTACAAAGCCTAAATGATTGCTATTTATAGAGTACAAAGAAGAAAATTCCCTCCTAAAACTCATGCAAATATTTCAAGAAAACTGCTACTCTTGATATTGGGTCCTACATTTATTTAAGGTGTTGGTTTCCCCAAGGTCTCTGGATCTAGAATTATAAATACCAAATGGTTTCAAGCCTTTGGATGAGTAGCTATCACCATTACTACCATATAATCCTTTTGGAGATCCCCATAATCTAGATGCAAAATATTTCTATATTTAATGCTTCAAATATCATTGCCTTCAATCTGTCTTTTCTAAAAAGATATTTTTTTATTAGATAAAGAAGGGGTTTTGAAAGGGTCCCCAAACCTTAATACATAAAAAAGGATCAACATGGATTCTAAAATAACCAGAAGAACCCCATGCCATAACCAACCAACTTAAAATATAGAAATAAAAACAAACTAGCTAGCCAACCACCCAACAAAATAAGTCCACCCACCCATAAGGGAAGGAAATCCACACCAAAAGAACCATAGGGAGAAATCTCAAGACTTACACCAACGAAGATAGATTGCAAACTAGATCGGAGTCCTTGAGCAAGAATTTTCCTTTATGATTCTGGATCATCGCTTGGATGTCCTCGATATAAGCAATGACCACCTTGAGAGAGACACAAAGTGCCTGATGCTTATCCTCCAAAGAGCTTAGAAATAAAATAGAATCATTAGAAGCCAACTCTAGATCTAGTTTTTTAGCTTTAGCCAGGTCAACTCAAGATCTACTTTTCTAAAAATATATGTTGTAATCTTCTATAGGAAATGATTCTACTTCTAGAAAACTATACACCTTAGCTCAATGTGTAGGTTTTGGGGTTGTAACCCTAGATGGGGGATGTGGGGGCTAGTGGCCCTCCATACGATATTCATGAGGTAGGATCCCCTAAAGCAAATCTATTCCCTTGTATTTTTGAAGCATAAGTGGTTCTAGCCTTTGGAAGTTTTCCTTTAGCCATATAATGTTGATGCTTTTCTAACTTTGGGACTCTTGACAATGAAATATCTACGTTGAAAATTTTGCTTCCCATATTTGGTTGAAAGTATTAAAACATCCTAATTTCAAGATTACACCTTCCCAGGTTTCTTATCTTCTATTTTTTCAAATTTTGGAACTTTTGGTCAGAGATTTTTATCTAGACTTTGTCTGATGCCTCCCTTTTTAGCTTCTTGCTTATTTCCCCTCTACTTAAGATTTTATTTTTAATGCAATTATTTGAGTGTAGTGAGGATTTACTATAGTTATAGCGACTCATAGGGGATCTTCAACTTGGTGAAAAAGAACCCAATAAGAAATTTGCCTTGTCATTGGGCATAAAGTCAAGAAGAAGTAAGGAATTTGGAGTAGTCTTCATATTTATATAGCTTTTGTAAAACTTGGGGTTATATTTGAGCTAGGGCATACAAAAATTGCAATAAATTAAAGATATATGTTACATATAATACATATTTACAAGGGGTTTGTGGATGATTTTATCCATTGGGCATGGAGTCAAAAGGGCCATCCAGTTGTTGCATGACTTTTTTCTAACTTCTTCGATAGAACACCATTACCCTTAGAGAACTGGGACTTTCAAACAACCCTTTTGCTATGGGTAAAATAGTATCAAGTATGAGCAATTTCCTTGGTATAGATAGACTGGTACTAGTATTGCCTTATTTTCTACTTTTGGCACCCTTGAAGTATGGTCCCCATTTGCTATATAAGCCTTCTATTATTTTTATGTTCTCAAGGATGAAGAAAATATTTGTTTGGATACTAACTATTAGATCAATGACTTAATAGGGATTTGCATCCCTTATTTTAGTCATCCTTGGCCGACCTGATCATTAGGGAGGTATAAGAGGCCTAACCCAAACTATCCCTCTTTTGCATTATGGGTCTAATCATCCCCTAGTTGGTCTTAAGGCCCATGCTTCTCTTGATAAATGTGGAGAGGCCCATTTGAGATCATCTCTTGCTATTTAGAGGTCTCATAGACCTCCCTATTTATTCTTATAGATATTTTTTACACCTTCTACTCAAGTGTGATCATGGGAGGAGTGCTCAATTTAGGCTCCTCTAGCTTGCTCTGGGGGTTGAGACCCACTTGATCATTTTTTGTTTGTTCTTCTAGGAGATACCTTCTATATAACCTTTCTTTGAGTCCATCCATGATTAAGGAAGCCAACTAGTCCCATTTAGTAATTAAGTGTGGGGCTAGAGATTCATATCCTTGGTGGGCCTTTCCTTGGAGTGGTGCTACCAACAATATAAGATCCACATCCTGGATTGTGATATTATGTATTTGGTGTAAGAAGACCATATCATGCAAGTGTTCCAATGAGGTCATTAGGCCTTTACAAATGTATTCTAGTAGGATCACCATTATTAATTTTGGAAGGTTTCTCTATACAGTTGGTGGCTCTAGAGATCACAATAGGATTGTATCATCCAAAGCAAGGGATAATCTAGGTGGAAGAGTGGTCATGTTTGGGGCTTTGGATCCTTTGGTTATAGTGGAGTCACAAGGTGAATGCATCATTTGTTTTAAAAGTAGATAGACTAAGGCCTTCATTGAAATGTCAAGCTAGTGTCTTCAAACAATGACTTCTTTTGATGTTTATTTTTGAGTGAAGTAGCCAAGTGAGTGAAAAGGTAATTTAACATGTAGGGGTAGGCATAAACCCTCACCAAGTCTAAACCTAACTTGTTATTGTGATTGTAGGACCAATAATATATAACTAGGGTCCCATTTGGCATGCCATTAAACTGATATCATATTTTATTATCCTAGGGAAGAGAATTGGGATAATCACATCTCGCACAAAGTGACAGAATAGGGCTAGTCTTGAGAGCATAGGGTTTGGCTCAATCAGGGTCTTCAATAGTTTTTAACAAGGGAAACACCTTGTTATGATGTGATATTTAGGCACACTTATAAACTTGAAGATAAAAGGGATGTGAAAGATAAAATAAAAACAACTAAAAATAATGAAAAAACCTAAGCTACAAAGGTGGTGATGTGCCAAAGATCAAATAATATCTCCTTGGATAACAAGCCTGAATGCTATGTAACAATATCAACATTATCTTCTCCTCGACATAGATGAGCCTAGATAATAGTTGCAGGCATACACACACATAAAATATGTGTCAGGTCATGAGAACCATACATGGCTACTCAAAGTAGATGCGTAGGACTCCATTATACACACATATGAAAGCAATCTTATAACATAGGTAAAGTTGTAGATAAATATACACATAAAAGAGATGGATCACACCATGAGAACCATTAATGGTTATCCAAAATAGATGCATAAGATTCCAATATATATGTATGCAAGTAAAATTATAGAGATTGTGCCCTAAGTAAGGGTTCAATTGCTCACAAGCCACTTAGGATTTCACTGGCTGCTATACAGAGAGAAATGAAAGGAAAGCTTTACAAAACTTGTCAATCCTTTACAAAGACTAAATGACTACTATTTATAGAGTATAAAGAGGATAATTTTTCCCCTAAAAATCATGCAAATATTTCAATAAGATTGTTGTTGTTAATGTTGGGTTATATATTTATTTAAAGTGTTTGTTTCCTTAAGGTCTTTAGATTTGAAATTACAAAATGCCAAATGGTTTTAGGCTTTAGATGAGAAGATACCCTAATTATTGCCATCTACTCCTTTTGGAGATCCTTGTAATTTGGATGTGAAAGAATTTTGTATTGAATGCTTTAGATGTTGTTGTCTTCAATATATACTTTCTAAAAGATATGCTATAATATTATGTAGGAAATGATTGTACTTCTAAAATATTGTACACCTCAACAAAATGTGCAAGGTCTAGGTTCGTGATCCTAGTTAGGGGATTTTGGGGCCATAGGACCATCATGGGGGTTTCATAATATATTTCCCTTGATTTATAGAGTATAGATGGTTCCAACCTTTAGAAGTTTTTTCTTTAACCATTTGACATTAATGGTTTTTTGACTTTAGAACTCTTGGCAACAAAACCTCTACATTGAAATATTTACTTCCCATATTTGGTCAAAAGTTTCAAAATATTTGACTTTTGAGCTTGTGCCTTCTTAGACTTCATATTTTTCTTTTACTATTTTGGAACTTTTGGTCAAAGCTTTTTATCTATGCCTTGTTTTATGCCTCCCTTTTCAAATTCTTGCTTGTTTCCCCTCAACTTAAGATTTTATTTTTTAGGTGAATATTTGAGTGTATTGAGGATTCACTACAACTACTTTACCTTATTTCATTGTATTCTATAAAATATTATTATTGTTTACCCTTTGTAAGATGTTCAAACATTGAATTTATTATTTTATGTTTTTCATAGTCATGGGAAGCCTACTTTTAGGATTTCTACCTTGTAACTTTCAAAGCAATGCTTCTTGTTCTTATTTGGTAAGATAAGCAAGGATAAGATTGTATTTAATGATTCTTCTATGGTTTTATGAACTACTTGAGATTGATAAGTAACATTTGTTTTTCTCATGATTGAGATAGATATTTACATTAAAAAAATAACTAGTAAATGATTAATAGGTGGAGTGTGGTATTTAGTATTTTTGTTACTCATAGTCAAGTTTCTATAACCATTTGATTCAAGACTATAACATGATGTGTTCATGATTTTTAATTTTTTTTGGATGAATCTCAATACAATTTTTATCTTTGGGATGGGGAAGAGGGACGCTTGCATTGATCTCTACCTCTCTATCCTTATCACAATAATATAAGACTTTATTATTTTTATATTCTATAAATATGTTTCTTTTTTTTACTTGTGACTTTTAATATGTCACAAATCTTATTAATTTCTTTGATTTTCTAACTATATTGTTTCCTTGACATGATTTTGAAAGCTATCTTGATTTATTTGGTCATACTTAGGATTTTCAAATATGTTTGAAAATATATTGTTCTCATAAATATTAGGATCCATACAAATATATCTAAGATGTAATTATAGATATGACATAGACCCACTCATAAGGATAAATTCACATAAAGTACTACCATTGTAATAAGATATAATAAAATAAGAAAAAATAATTACATGAATATAATGAAGAGATATAAAGAAGATATTGTACTAACCTTGAAGGGCACTAACTTTTAAGGTCAATGCCTTTTGACAAGAATGCTTTCCTTGGGTTATTTTCCTTTTATTCATATATGCTTGGAAGGTAAGCATGAGAATAATTGCAAGTTGTATGTTGGTCTCTTATAATGTCTACAATGCAATATATTTCAAGACCATTTATGCTATTAGTTATTAATAACTTAGATCTATTTATATGTTCAAAAATAAAATTATCCTTTTATATAAGGACAATCTAGAGGACAAATTACATGAGTAAGCTTGAAAAATTAAATTATGAGAAAAGGACTTGTAACCAAGAATTAGAGAAGGGAGATAACCTTAGGTGAAGTCATGATAAATAATACCTCCAAAAATATAAAAAATTAAGGATTAAAAAAATTATGATTACACAAGTGTTAGCCCATAAAAAATTTAGGAGTTTAAACTAAAATGTTTATGGAAAAAGTGTAACCTAAGTATATAGAAGAGTTTAACTCATTTGTGTGAAGGTTAGAATGATATATTATTTTAATAAGGTTTGCAATGTTTTGATTTAATAATAAAAAAGTCAACAATAATAAAAAAGACCCAAATTAGTACCAATATAAATTTACAATGTATTAGAAACATCCTAATAAATAGGCTTCATGACATCAAAAATTATAAATTAAATGATAAACAATCTCTCCAACCAATTATAAATCAATATTGCAATTTTAGTACCATATAGAATTATGAAAATTAATTTGTAAATAGTAACCAAGTGTGACACAACTAGCATGTTTCTTTAAATTGTGTGTGTCCATTTTTATTACAAAATGCAACAAAGAAGGACCAGGTATTTAAATGCCTACACACTCCAAGAATTTCATGCAAAAAAAAAAGCACCAAGTATTCAATTACACACATAGTTCACACACTCCAACAACTACAAGTTTTTTAATATAGGGGCTTTAAACTTACGTAAGTGATTAATATTTCCCATCAATATGATCAAATAGAGCCTTATTAAGAAATATAATCCATGGATCTTGAATGAATCCTGGTTAACAAAGAAAATCTTACCAAAGGATATTATGAAGGAGGATACTATGCTTCCTTCTATAAGGGTTTATTGGCTAACAATCATTTCTATTTGGAGTGTTAATTAGAGCTCAAGGTCATCCTAGATATGTTAAGGAGAGCTTTGTTTGAGATGTGTGATATGAGAAAGAAGCTCAACAAAGAAAAATTAAAATAAGTCTCAAATGAATTAAGTTTGCTTAACAAGCAAAAAAGCTTCCTTCTATATAATAAGGTGCCCTATCACCAAAATGGGATTTTAAAAAGAATAATTTATTTTTGGAGACTTTGTAATTTATTTCTCAACACTCTAATTAGTTTCAATACAATTGGGTTTCATAATTTCTTTTAAAGGGTTTGATTTTTTTTGCATTTCATAATTTGTTTGAGTGTTGTAAAAATGTTTGTGATTCTAGAAAATAATAAACAATGCAATGAAATATAAGCAAATACTTTAAATTCATTTAAATATCCTAATAATAATTTTATGATTCAAACATTAACATTTGAAGAGCAATTTTTTAATTTTGAAAATTAACAAGCAATGCAATGAAGTCTAGGCAAATTATTTAAAATTTTTAACCTAATAATTGTTTTAGCATTGAAAACACAAAAGTAGTAGCCAAAACCTCTTATCCACCGGGGGAACCACCCCCCCCCCCCCCCCCCCCCCCCCCCCCCCCCCCCCCCCCCCCCCCCCCCCCCCCCGCCCCCCCCCCCCCCCCCCCCCCCCCCCCCCCCCCCCCCCCCCCCCCCCCCCCCTCCCCCCCCCCCCCCCCCCCCCCCCCCCCCCCCCCCCCCCCCCCCCCCCCCCCCCCCCCCCCCCCCCCCCCCCCCCCCCCCCCCCCCCCCCCCCCCCCCCCCCCCCCCCCCCCCCCCCCCCCCCCCCCCCCCCCCCCCCCCCCCCCCCCCCCCCCCCCCCCCCCCCCCCCCCCCCCCCCCCCCCCCCCCCCCCCCCCCCCCCCCCCCCCCCCCCCCCCCCCCCCCCCCGCCCCCCCCCCCCCCCCCCCCCCCCCCCCCCCCCCCCCCCCCCCCCCCCCCCCCCCCCCCCCCCCCCCCCCCCCCCCCCCCCCCCCCCCCCCCCCCCCCCCCCCCCCCCCCCCCCCCCCGCCCCCCCCCCCCCCCCCCCCCCCCCCCCCCCGCCCCCCCCCCCCCCCCCCCCCCCCCCCCCCCCCCCCCGCCGCCCCCCGCCCCGCCCCCCCCCCCCCCCCCCCCCCCCCCCCCCCCCCCCCCCCCCCCCCCCCCCGCCCCCCCCCCCCCCCCCCCCGCCCCCCCCCCCCGCCCCCCCCCCCCCCCCCCCCCCCCCCGCCCCCCGCCCCCCCCCCCCCCCCCCCCCCCCCCCCC
Source organism: Wollemia nobilis (assembly GCA_028583015.1). Classification (NCBI taxonomy): domain Eukaryota; kingdom Viridiplantae; phylum Streptophyta; class Pinopsida; order Araucariales; family Araucariaceae; genus Wollemia; species Wollemia nobilis. The sequence goes on from JAQPPZ010000362.1 coordinate 322,639, forward strand.
CCCCCCCCCCCCCCCCCCCCCCCCCGCCCCCCCCCCCCCCCCCCCCCCCCCCCCCCCCCCCCCCCCCCCCCCCCCCCCCGCCCCCCCCCCCCCCCCCCCCGCCGCCCCCCCCCCCCCCCCCGCCCCCCCCCCCCCCCCCCCCCCCCCCGCCCCGCCCCCCCGCCCCCCCCCCCCCCCCCCCCCCCCCCCCCCCCCCCCCCCCCCGCCCCCCCCCGCCCCCCCCCCCCCCCCCCCCCCCCCGCCCCCCCCCCCCCCCCCCCCCCCCCCCCCCCCCCCCCCCCCCCCCCCCCCCCCCCCCCCCCCCCCCCCCCCCCGCCGCCCCCCCCCCCCCCCCCCCCCCCCCCCCCCCCCCCCCGCCCCCCCCCCCCCCCCCCCCCCCCCCCCCCCCCCCCCCCCGCCCGCCCCCCCCCCCCCCCCCCCCCCCCCCCCCCCCCCCCCCCCCCCCCCCCCCCCCCCCCCCCCCCCCCCCCCCCCCCCCCCCCGCCCCCCCCCCCCCCCCCCCCCCCCCCCCCCCCCCCCCCCCCCCCCCCCCCCCCCCCCCCCCCCCCCCCCCCCGCCGCCCCCCCCCCCCCCCCCCCCCCCCGCCCCCCCCCCCCGCCCCCCCCCCCCCCCCCCCCCCCCCCCCCCCCCCCCCCCCCCCCCCCCCCGCCCCCCCCCCCCCCCCCCCCGCCCCCCCCCCCCCCCCCCGCGCCCCCCCCCCCCCCCGCCCCCCCCCCCCCCCCCCCCCCCCCCCCCCCCCCCCCCCCCCCCCCCCCCCCGCCTCCCCCCCGCCCCCCCCCCCCCCCCCCCCCCCCCCCCCCCCCCCCCCCCCCCCCCCCCCCGCCCCCCCCCCCCCCCCCCCCCCCCCCCCCCCCCCCCCCCCGCCCCCCCCCCCCCCCCCCCCCCCCCCCCCCCCCCCCCCCCCCGCCCCCCCCCCCCCCCCCCCCCCCCCCCCCCCCCCCCCCCCCCCCCCGCCCCCCCCCCCCCCCCCCCCCCCCCCCCCCCCCCCCCCCCCCCCCCCCCCCCCGCCCCCCCCCCCCCCCCCGCCCCCCCCCCCCCCCGCCCCCCCCCCGCCCCGCCCCCGCCCCCGCCCCGCGCCCCCCCCCCGCGCCCCCCCCCCCCCCCCCCCCCCGCCCCCCCCCCCCCCCCCCCCGCCCCCCCCCCCCCCCCGCCCGCCCCCCCCCCCCCCCCCCCCCCCCCCCCCCCCCCCCCCCCCCCCCCCCCCCCGCCCCCCCCCCCCCCCCCCCCCCCCCCCCCCCCCCCCGCCCCCCCCCCCCCCCCCGCCCCCCGCCCCCCCCCCCCCCCCCCCCCCCCCCCCCGCCCCCGCCCCCCCCCCCCCCCCCCCCCCCCCCCCCCCCCCCCCCCCCCCCCCCCCCCCCCCCCCCCCCCCCCCCCCCCCCCCCCCCCCCCCCCCCGCCCCCCCCCCCCCCCCCCCCCCCCCCCGCCCCCCCCCCCCCCCCCCCCCCCCCCCCCCGCCCCCCCCCCCCCCCCCCGCCCCCCCCCCCCCCCCCCCGCCCCCCCCCCGCCCCCCGCCCCCCCCCCCCCCCCCCCCCCCCCCCCCCCCCGCCCCCCCCCCCCCCCCCCCCCCCCCCCCCCCCCCCCCCCCCCCCCCCCCCCCCCCCCCCCCGCCCCCCCCCCCCCCCCCCCCCCCCCCCCCCCCCCCCCCCCCCCCCCCCCCCCCCCCCCCCCCCCCCCCCCCCCCCCCCCCCCCCCCCCCCCCCCCCCCCCCCCCCCCCCCCCCCCCCCCCCCCCCCCCCCCCCCCCCCCCCCCCCCCCCCCCCCCCCCCCCCGCCCCCCCCCCCCCCGCCCCCCCCCCCCCCCCCCCCCCCCCCCCCCCCCCCCCCCCCCCCCCCCCCCCCCCCCCCCCCCCCCCCCCCCCCCCCCCCCCCCCCCCCCCCCCCCCCCCCCCCCCCCCCCCCCCCCCCCCCCCCCCCCCCCCCCCCCCCCCCCCCCCCCCCCCCCCCCCCCCCCCCCCCCCCCCCCCCCCCCCCCCCCCCCCCCCCCCCCCCCCCCCCCCCCCCCCCCCCCCCCCCCCCCCCCCCCCCCCCCCCCCCCCCCCCCCCCCCCCCCCCCCCCCCCCCCCCCGCCCCCCCCCCCCCCCCCCCCCCCCCCCCCCCCGGCCCCCCCCCCCCCCCCCCCCCCCGCCCCCCCCCCCCCCCCCCCCCCCCCCCCCCCCCCCCCCCCCCCCCCCCCCCCCCCCCCCTCCCCCCCCCCCCCCCCCCCCCCCCCCCCCCCCCCCCCCCCCCCCCCCCCCCCCCCCCCCCCCCCCCCCCCCCCCCCCCCCCCCCCCCCCCCCCCCCCCCCCCCCCCCCCCCCCCCCCCCCCCCCCCCCCCCCCCCCCCCCCCCCCCCCCCCCCCCCCCCCCCCCCCCCCCCCCCCCCCCCCCCCCCCCCCCCCCCCCCCCCCCCCCCCCCCCCCCCCCCCCGCCCCCCCCGCCCCCCCCCCCCGCCCCCCCCCCCCCCCGCGCCCCCCCCCCCCCCCCCCCCCCCCCCCCCCCCCCCCCCCCCCCCCCCCCCCCCCCCCCCCCCCCCCCCGCCCCCCCCCCCCCCCCCCCCCCCCCCCCCCCCCCCCCCCCCCCCCCCCCCCCCCCCCCCCCCCCCCCCCCCCCCCCCCCCCCCCCCCCCCCCCCCCCCCCCCCCCCCCCCCGCCCCCCCCCCCCCCCCCCCCCCCCCCCCCCCCCCCCCCCCCCCCCCCCCCCCCCCCCCCCCCCCCCCCGCCCGCCCCCCCCCCCCCCCCCCCCCCCCCCCCCCCCCCGCGCCCCCCCCCCCCCCCCCCCCCCCCCCCCCCCCCCCCCCCCCCCCCCCCCCCCCCCCCCCCCCCCCCCCCCCCCCCCCCCCCCCCCCCCCCCCCCCCGCCCCCCCCCCCCCCCCCCCCCCCCCCCCCCCCCCCCCCCCCCCCCCCCCCCCCCCCCCCCCCCCCGCCCCCCCCCCCCCCCCCCCCCCCCCCCCCCCCCCCCCCCCCCCCCCCCCCCCCCCCCCCCCCCCCCCCCCCCGCCCCCCCCCCCCCCCCCCCCCCCCCCCCCCCCCCCCCCCCCCCCCCCCCCCCCCCCCCCCCCCCCCCCCCCCCCCCCCCCCCCCCCCCCCCCCCCCCCCCCCCCCCCCCCCCCCCCCCCCCCCCCCCCCCCCCCCCCCCCCCCCCCCCCCCCCCCCCCCCCCCCCCCCCCCCCCCCCCCCCCCCCCCCCCCCCCCCCCCCCCCCCCCCCCCCCCCCCCCCCCCCCCCCCCCCCCCCGCCCCCCCCCCCCCCCCCCCCCCCCGCCCCCGCCCCCCGCCCCCCCCCCCCCCCCCCCCCCCCCCCCCCCCCCCCCCCCCCCCCCCCCCCCCCCCCCCCCCCCCCCCCCCCCCGCCGCCCCCCCCCCGCCCCCGCCCCCCCCCCCCCCCCCCCCCCCCCCCCCCCCCCCCCCCCCCCCCCCCCCCCCCCCCCCCCCCCCCCCCCCCCCCCCCCCCCCCCCCCCCCCCCCCCCCCCCCCCCCCCCCCCCCCCCCCCCCCCCCCCCCCCCCCCCCCCCCCCCCCCCCCCCCCCCCCCCCCCCCCCCCCCCCCCCCCCCCCCCCCCCCCCCCCCCCCCCCCCCCCCCCCCCCCCCCCCCCCCCCCCCCCCCCCCCCCCCCCCCCCCCCCCCCCCCCCCCCCCCCCCCCCCCCCCCCCCCCCCCCCCCCCCCCCCCCCCCCCCCCCCCCCCCCCCCCCCCCCCCCCCCCCCCCCCCCCCCCCCCCCCCCCCCCCCCCCCCCCCCCCCCCCCCCCCCCCCCCCCCCCCCCCCCCCCCCCCCCCCCCCCCCCCCCCCCCCCCCCCCCCCCCCCCCCCCCCCCCCCCCCCCCCCCCCCCCCCCCCCCCCCCCCCCCGCCCCCCCCCCCCCCCCCCCCCCCCCCCCCCGCCCCCCCCCCCCCCCCCCCCCCCCCCCCCCCCCCCCCCCCCCCCCCCCCCCCCCCCCCCCCCCCCCCCCCCCCCCCCCCCCCCCCCCCCCCCCCCCCCCCCCCCCCCCCCCCCCCCCCCCCCCCCCCCCCCCCCCCCCCCCCCCCCCCCCCCCCCCCCCCCCCTTATTTCACCCATGAAAATAATAAAATTTAAACAAAAATCAATATGGAATGCAACTAAAAAGTAAATCTCTATAAGGATAGAAGTCCTAACTAGAATGCTCAAGATAGGATCACTTGCCCATGGATGTCTTCCAATTGGCTAGTTGGTTAAATGGAGGAAGTCTCATGGGTTACTAGCTAATAGGTATGTTGGAAATAACATTTACTATGGTTAAACAAAGCTCTAAGAGGATTACAAGTAGTGTAATAGGATTTAAATGATAGGGTTATGCTACTTACATCACTTTTCTTAGGTAAACATGTTTAGCTATATATTGTCTATATGGCCAAGCATGACTTGTTTGATCATACAAATTTAAATTGTATTTGGTCATATAAAATGTATGATAGTATAAAATTTATGTATGATTGAATACTCTAATAAGAAATATGAAATGGGAAAAAAGTATGATACATTTTTTTTAATGATTAAGTAAAAGAAATGATTTTGAAAGGGTCTCCAAACCTTTACAAAAGAAGAAAAAAACCAAAGAGATTACTAAAAAAAAAAACTAACTAAAATTGTCCCCACCAAGGAGACCAAAAACCATTCAAAAGATAAACTAGATAACATGAGAAAGTAGAAGAGAGAAATAGGAGAACAGGAGGATTGAGATAACCAAGAGAACCCCTAAATCCTCCATAACATCATCTAAAACATGATCCTTCCCCAACTTAGATTCCTTTTGATTCCACTAATTCTATTCTATTAATATATCAATCTCATTGGAAAAGGAGATATCCATTTGCGGAGTGCTTCTTAGAGATCTCAACATGTCCTTCATAAAACACTTGGAAAACTTGGGAGTCCTGAGGGGGTCTTGTGGAAAGGCTAGGATTATCAATTTGCCTATTGATGCCACCTTGGATGTCTTGGATTTCTTCTTGATGAGCGAGGATGAGTCCTCAGAGTCTTGAGAGTCTAGGATATAAAGGGTGATCTTCTTGTTATTTGTTTTCTTGGCTCTCATATGCTTAGAGTGCCTATTCCTATGTTCACTATCTTTGAATTTTTTAGGAAGATCAACTGCAACACTTTTCTCCTTCTTTAGCTTTGAAACCTTGACCTCGAGGGTGGCTTTAGAATCAAAAGAGGAATAGTCAAACTTAAATATGGAAGGAGTATTCCAAGAATAGTTCTTAGATATTGAAGGGAAAACCTCAACACTAGGGTCTTCCACCAAAGCATTGCTTAACACCTTGTTAAAGTCCTCTATTTTGCCTCCTTTTTTTACCATGAAATCAAAATTCATCTTTATGAGACCTTGGTGAAATAAGTCTGTAGAGTCACCTTTCTTAGTGTGGATTATAGTTTTATCTAAATATTGGAATAGAAATGCAGGGATATTCAACTTTTTCTTATGATGAAGTTGATTCAGGAACACAAAATGAAAACTTCTCACATTTTTAGTGTTACTTTTAGTAGTAATGTATTCCATTATCACAATTATAAATCTATGCCAGGGAGTTCTAAAGGATCCCATTCTATGATTTATTTGATTCTTCATCATCTCCTAGAAAATCTTCAATTCCTTTACAAGGGAGTGTTTCTCACTATTCATGTAAACTCTCATTAATAGAATATCATTGACTTAAGCTAAGAACAAGATTGAGATTTGGAAATTTAGCCCATTCACTCTGGCATTCCCATCCTTCCATGATTGTGCCATTTGAAGAGAGATGCCTCTATCATGGCCATTAAACCTCTTCAAATATTTTAGAAGACCCCCTTTCTCCACAATTTATTTAACATCCTCATTGATATTGGGAACCATGGATTCCACCCTAGCCAAATCATGAGACATACTTTGTAACTTAATGCTATAGAATTGGATGTGCATACTTTGATGGATATTATACCATAGGAGACTTTGAATATAGTTAATTGAAAACTTAGTAGACATTAGTGTCCTTTTCCTAGCAAGGAATAATATACATTACAAGACCAGACACCTCCTCTATGGTAGATCTGCAACTAGACCAAATCAAATCTAATTTTCATAAATCAGAGCATTCTCTTATGGGACAACGAAAAAGTGATCCTAAGGAACAAGAAGAGGGAAAAGGTCCTCTCCATAGTGTGATACATATTTGTGTGCATTATTAAAAAATATTTTAGTCATAAGAAGGAGTAGTCCTTGAGTCTATTTTTAATGGTGTTGAAACTAACATACTTTTATAAAAAAAAGGAAAGCAATCCCACCAAAGCATGGACCAAACTAAAGATTTTTTTTGGAAAGGTTAATGCCAAAAAATTAAAAAAATAGAGTTGGAGATATCTTACCTTAAGATATTTTATTTTGATAATGTTGAGGATTATATTTTGTGATTCAAGGTTTTACAAATATATATTGCATATTTGAGGGGTAAAGGGAAGGATGATGCAAAATATGTTCAAGATTTTCTTTGCTAATAAATCTTCAACCTTTCATATTATTGGACTAGTGATTGATGCCTTTCATATATAGATGAAGGAACATGTTACTTTAAACCTCAATGCTCTTTTTTATTTTCTTATTAACTTTCAAGTTTCTAAAAGATTTTTTGTGTTCCTTAGCAAGCATAAGATCATGCAAAGGATGTCAATTCAATAAATATTAGGGCTTAGTAACCCAAGATCACATATAAGTATTCAAATAAGTTGAATGTATCTTGTAGATACTATAAAAAGAAAGAGAAATATATAAATAATTTTTTAGTGAGGCTATAAAAAATTTAGGTATAATGTATGAAGTTAAGAGATGGCCCTCTAGATGACAAGGGAGATTTAGATAGTTCCTCTAGTTTTTGGAGTGAACTAACCCATTAGATCTTTCAAAATAGGTGGAAGATGTTATTATCATTAATTTCTTCTATTTTTATCCCCTTATTTTAGATTTTAGAGGGTGTTGAAAATATATAATATAACATTTTTAGCCAAGGTTGAAATTATATGATATAATTATACGTAATTCTAAAGGTAATCATTATATGTGTACACAACAAATTTTGATCAATAAAATTTTAACACAACTAAAGAAATATTAAACTCATAAAATCATAAAATATCATAACTAAAAGGCCAAGCTAAAACTTATCATAAATAGGTTTGACCATCTCACATCAAAAGCACTACAAAAGCATTAGCATATAGCGTTTTTGTTGTACAAACTAATGTTATTGTTCATATATTGAACTTAATTGTTTGACACCAAGATAAATTGATAGCTTGCCATTGCCATGTATTTTTGCATTAATTCCAAGGATATAATAGTTCCATAGTGCTTTTGATTCCAATACTTTTATCAAAATAGAAATAAAATGCAAGGCAAATAACCAACTGATGATGCTACTTGCTAACTCTATCCTTTTGTAATAATCTCATCTTGCTAATAGAAAATCAAATCCAGTTCAACAAATAATTGGAACTCTATTAAATCTCATCCCCAACATGTCAAATTGGAAGTTTGCTTTTGATTTTTACTTTTCCTACTCACAAAGTAGAAATTATTCAAACAACAAACTTTTCAAAGCTCAAACATGTAATTCCTATCTTATTCATCCTCAAAAATCTATAAATTAGCATAATAGGGAGCTAAAATATATATATTCCTTGTTAGCAAAGCCTTGTCAAATTGTCTTTAGAATTCAGATAGAAACTTTTAATGATGAAGCCTCGTGAGATCATCTTCATGAAGGAGTTCTATTAGCTTATAACTATTGAATACACTATAATTGAATAGATGTTTTAGCATACACATACATGCATTTCTTTATTGTACTTTATTCCATATTTAGTTTATTATGATTGGTTTGTTTTCTTAGTTAAACTATAGACTTTGTAATTACATGATATCTCATTTATTTTTCTTTCTTCAATAAAGAGAATTTTATGATAACAAATTCTTACCCAATTCCCATTGGTAAAATTACAAGATATGATCTACCCACTATTTATCTAAGTCAAGATATCTATTGATCTAGACTATTCTATCCCTCGTGATATAAGTAACATGTATAATATGTATTACTACTAAAAAAATTGAATCTCCTAATCCATACATAATACTTTAGCACTTCTATCTCTAATTACCTTTGTAACACCTTTAACATATGTAGATTGTAGTAGTTGTGAGATGTTTAACATCCATGATCTATATCATCTATAGCTTTAGTATTGCTTATAGCATATTTGTTGTGTACTATGATTGGTTTGTAGTACTAGTGATATTTAGCATCAATATGTAGCACCAATGGTGTGTAACACCTATGATGTGTAGCACCCTTAATGTGCAACATCGGATATTTGGTACCAATTATGTGTAGCACCAATGACATGTGCCCCTATTAGAATTTAGCACAAACAAAATAGCTCAAATCATATGTAGCACCAAAATTTGTCACACTTTTCTCCATCACTCTTGTACTATTTTGTAGCTCATGTAAATCATGCTACTTCTTCACCCTTTTTTAGTAATTCCAATTTTTTTTTATTTTAGTCTTTCCATACTCCTTTTAAACTCCTTTATTGGCAAGTTGATCAATATTTTTGTTAAAGTTTCTTCTCACATGTACAAAACCTATGGATTTGAAATGGTTCCATATTTCTTGATTCTTCTATAGAATCACATCTAGCATTAGATTTGATATTTCCACATTTATGCTCATTTTTTAAATGATTAATTTTTGAGTCTCCATATACAATTAGTTCTAACCACTCTTTTCTCTGGAAATTTTTAATCCTCTATTCAAAGTCAACAACTCCACAAAATTGTTCAAATTTACTACTAATCCTTCAATGAATTCTAACATTACTCTCCCTAAGTAATTCATTAAAATCCCTCCCACTCCCACTGCTCCTATTTTTTTATGCTCCATCAAAAAGTAGATAATATTTTTTAGTAATAAATCTTGGGGGCTCATATTTTTTACGTACCTACTTGGTTACAAATGATATTTAAAGAATCTAAACTATTCATTTTCAACTTCCACTAGTGATTCTTCATTCTCAATCCCACTTCTATTAGCTTTAATTAAGATTTTGAGGATTTCTATGCTACACAAATATTCCACAAAATGTTACATATCTTTATCTTGAAATATTAATGCATTTTAAGCTTTCCATATGTGCCACAATAAAATTTGTGGTAGTACTTACCAAATTAACTTTATTGCTAATTTTTCATCTTTACAAAAAGGATAATTAGTGTCATATTGGATTGCATAATCTCAACTTAGTCTATACCCGAAATGTTTAAAAAACCATCAAGTTCAAATGTCTAGGTGATTTTAAGCAATGGTTATTGTTTCAATAATATTAATGTCATGAAAATATGCTAGTCTAAAAGGTCTTCATTGTCATAGGAAGGTTAAGGTCATTGTCCTTTTTTCTCTTAAGAGAAAATCAAATTTTCAAAAGTCCACAATTTTTTCCACCATTTCATTCCCCCTTACTATGTCAATTATATATCCCCCTCATAAATTCATTCATTGCCATTTCACTATTTTACAAAGTCTAATTTCATCATTTTTGTTCACTCCTATACATTTTCACTAAGGCCTTTTGCCCTCCTCATTCACTTTTATTTTGTCATAAATTCATTCATTAATCCCCCCCATTATTTCAAAGTCTCCATTCATATAATTTATTTCCATACATTAGCCCCCGCTAAAACCTTTTAATATTTCATTATGCCCACCTCTGCTAAACCTTAGTCCTATTAAACTTTTTGTTATATCTATCTCTGCCTTGGTTTAGCCATGAAAAATTAAATACATGACTATCGTATTATTTCCATTCTCCCTAATTTTCAAAGTTAGCTCCATTTAAAATTATAAAATTTACATGGTATAAAATATTAAAGCCTCCACTAAGGTTTGATCAGCAAAAAAAATTAGTGGTTCTCATTGAATCGACTATCTCAACTGATGTCATCTGATTGATTGAAGAAAAAAATAGTGTGGGCGAGTTCGAGTGTGTCAAGTGCTTAATTCCCATTGGTGTGGTTGAGATGAGAAACTGCTCCTAATTGATTGAAAGACCGGTAAATATTTTTACCTATTTCTAAAGTTCAAGGGCCTTGCCTACATTATAACCTTTTCCCCTTCAGCCTTGAAGTAAAGGTTCAACTATCTCAATTGACCATGTCCCATTGGTTTGAGCAAAATAAGCAAGCATGGTCAATTGGTTAAGAGATAAAAGGGCAATATTTTAGTCTTCTCTAAGGTCCAAGGGTCTCATATGCATTAAAATGTTTTCTCCTTTGAACCCCAAAATTGAATCATTACATTTCATTTACACCTTAGGAAAATTCATGCACATAAAATTTCATAAACCCTAAGTTTAGCCCACGCATATTGATTATTAAAATCCTTAGGTATTTATCCACCACTTTGCTCTTTTTATAAAGTTCATGTGGTATAAGCCAAAAACTGAAAGTTTCTCATGAAATAAATTTTTCTATTTTTTGCCTAAGTTGCCCACTCGACTTTTATTATCGTACTTATCTCGACTGACCAAAATCCATTGGATCAAATGAAGGAATCGATCATATTTGATTGGCTTTCAAAATTTTAAATTTTCTCCTAAGTTTTTTAGGGTCATGCACACATTAAAAGTTCTTATCCTTTGAATAAAAATATTCTCGTAAAAAATTAAGGTTATCTTAAGGAGTTTGACCAAGGTAAATGCAAATTATAATTGGCATGATTATTTTGATCGACCTAACCTCATTGGTGTGAGTGAGTGAGCCAATTACGTTCCATTGGTCACCCAAAAATTTAATTTTTTGAAAAGGTCCTAAGTTTTATCCTCACATGAAATATCAAATAATATTGTTGTGTTTTTATTGATGCAAGTAATCCAAGGGATCATACCTGATTGGTCCAAAGTGGTGAATCTTGAATTGGTGCAACCATCTCAACTGACCACATCTGATTGGCATGACTATCTCAAGCACACATCCATGATTGTTTGAAATTAAACAAGGTTTATTTTCTTAGAAGCCTAAAGTCTCATCTTGCGAATATATTTCTGCTATATTGCCCCCAAATTTACTAAATTTTCCTTAGTAAAGTCATATCTTAGGAAACCCTCATGGTGTATAAGGTTGGAAGGTCAAAATAAATAGAAATAAAGCTAAGGTTACCTTTCATTTGTCCCTCCATCATTATTTCTAGAGTTATAACCTTATCTACTTTCATAAAATACTCTCATTGACCTAAGTTCAAGTTACCCATCATTCAAACCTTTTTTCTCATCACCCATATTTAAAGTTTCTACATCCTAAAGAAAGAGACCACGACTGCCTAATGTGTGGCCTAAGAAATCAAGGTTGGCGATGATACGTGGCAACATCCAATTAGCACATGAAAGAGAGCCAATAACATATGATTGGTTTAGAATGGATGTTGCGGGTGACCTTGCTAGAAGTAAGCGCATGGCTCAAATTTTCCAAAAAATTATGACAAGCAACTTGTGCTCTATAGAGAAATTGTAAGTGTTTTTGAGTAAAAAATTTCTACTCTTTTACAAACTAAAACCTATAGTAGATGAGACAAAGCTGAGATTGCGTAAGTGTGCAACCTAAATTTTAATAGATAGCTCAGAATGAGATCTTCAAAAAGGATCAATCACCTAGTTTCGAGTATAAACATAGTTTGCTAACCAGTCACAAAGTGAGATAAATCTGCCATGACCATTGAGGGTAGTTACTAGACAAGGAAATGACCAAAATGTGTAGAAATTGATTGTACAACTCAATGGAATATTGTTGACAGTAATAAAAAATCATGTCTAAAAGTTACTATTAATACTTACCCAAAATCTTGAGTCCACTTACAACCAATGCTTACAATGAAAAGGTGAGAGCGTTAGAGAGTTGTAGAAGAGAAACCAATGCATACTAGGATAGAGATAATGCACAAAGAAATAATATCATCTTGGCCTCCTCAAGATTTACTCAGCTCTCATAGATCATGACAAAAATAGAGAAGCTCACCAATGGTCTACCTTATCAACAACTCAAAATGAAAGTGACCACTATCGATATAAATAAATTTACAAAGAAATCAAGGTCTAATTTTAAAATTACTCCTCCACAAGAATGGAAAGTAGAGAAGTAGGCCATATGCAGTTACAAGGAGATAAAGGATACCTACAACCGTCATCCTTTTTTGCTCATGGGGTTGTTTTATAGAGCATGGAGAGATCAAAATGTGAAAAGTTTATATTACAACAGGTGGACTTGCAATCTAGCCAAATTAATATGCCCCATGGTGTGTTTTTCCTTGGATATTCTATCATGGCTAGTTGTGGTGTATGATTTGAAGACTCGCTCAATCAAAGACTTCACCAATTGACCAAATTTCAAGATCACCTTCGAGAATATTGTGAAAGTTTTTAGGTTAAACAAGATTGCACTAGCTCTCAATAAAGAGGTACTTGAAGCTCAATCCCATCATCTTATTGGCACTTCATTTTATACCAGGTTGTTTGATTACAAGGGACAAGTTTCATATTTATTCCCACTACACAAATCAAAATTTACACCCTTGGTTCAGGGATTACATTGATATGATCAATATTATAATGGGAAAACATGATTTTAATTGGGCCCATAGAGAAGTACTATATATAGTAACCCAAAGCAATAGGAGAAATATGCTTACTATGTATAAATGGGAGGATGTTCTCAGTAACTTAATGGATAAAGAGTTTTGGGAACTGTATATAACCATTGCACAACAAAGGGAAAGAATGCCTCTATTCTCTCATTATTCTTTTTTTATCCACTTAATAGTGGAGCATATGCCCAAGGCACTAATTGATAAGTGAGGAGGAGCATATGAAGAACTTGTACAAGATAGGCTTCTATGGATACATGAGGTTTGGTCCAGTCATACCCAGTTCTTCGATGATTTTCTTCTAGAGATTCACCATAGACTTTGTGGTTATCACCTCAATAGGATGGGTACAAGAATAGCCACATTCCTAAATCAAAGGAACATAGAGGATTACTTACTCACAAAATATTTTACCTTCATAAAAATCTATGGGGCAAATATTCCTCTCAAGGTGCTACCCAAATTTTATCCTATGTCAATTGTAGCCCTAGAAATAATAAGTTAAATAGCCAAGGAGACCAAATTGAGGGTGGCCAAGAAGAAAGCAAAATTCTCTTGAATAGATTTCTCTTGTAGGATGGGAAACTACACTTACAAAGGGTAGTTAAGCTTAATATATGCCTTGCAGAAGATGGACCTATATGGTTTCTCTGAAATAACCTAGAGGTGTAATGATCCCTTTTATTATTATAATGAGAATGACATTGATAAGGTGCCCAATGCCATGGTCACACATCGACCAAATGAATTTGAGGACAAAATTTAGTTGGCCATGAGAAAAGGTGAAAAACTAATATATTTATGAAAATATTATGCAAATAATAGGAATATACGCAAATAATAGGAATCACACTCAAATATAGATGGGTGATCATCACTCAGTAGTGTTGAATAGGTTGAGGCAAACCTCAATTTAGACTTCTACCCCATTAATTTTCCTCATACGACCTGAGGAATTGTAAGACCCCATATTGAAAATGATAAAATAGAATCTGAAAGAGATAGAAGTGGTTATGGAGATCATAGAGCCCAGTGCAACACTACTAGAGGCATCACCAACAAACTTACCCATTATCAATTTTTAAAATACAAAAACATATTAGTAGATTATCATTTTTTCTTCCACTACAAATCAATTGGTTATTTCGGAAATGGTATAGATAGCGATGAATCCTACGCAGATGCATGAATTGATTATGAGTTCACAAATTGTGAAGCCCAAGTACATAGTAGTAAATCAAGAACATATTGAAATTTAAAGGATCATGCAAAAGAATATTATTAAGGGTGTCATAATGGCCAATCTATTTAAAGAATATAAATTAAAGGCTAGAGATCCAGCAAGATCAACTGAGCATAAGAAGGCCAATATTGAAAGCACCATGAAATCACATAGTTTTTTTCTTACTAGGACAAGAGAAGCTATAACTTTTGATTCAAATAAAGAACAAATTCAAGACATGGAACAAGATAAATAGACTAAAAATATTGGAGGTTCATGAGTCTCAAACTTATATCGAAGAGCCTCTTGCAACCATTCCTATGAAAAATATTATAACTTTGTAAATGGAACCAACAATAAAACAAGAATATGTTCAATATCAATAAAATCCCTTGACTTTTGCAAAAACTTAAGCCCAAGCTCAAGCAGCTATAATGGATAATTTGTATAAGAGGAACCATGCATTGAATACCCCAATGAACAAATTGTAGGCTGAAAAAGACTAGGTACAAACTTAAAAATTAAAAGCTACAATAAAAAATTAACAAGTTAAGAGGGTAAATATCACAAATCTAGAATGTATAATAAACAAGAGATGATAAAATAAATTAAGGGAGAAGTGAAGGCCCTACCAAAAATTTTCAAGGATATGGTGGAAATCATGAATATGACTCAAGTTTCAAGGACCCTATTGTAGAACATAGAGCAAAGAACACTAGCCATAAAGGTCGTCTATTTGAAATACAGATAAGAATATAGTCATATTGGTAGTAATCAATTCATTGTATCATATGGTTAGAGTTATGACTACCCAATAAAATTCCAAAAGCTAAGCACTTACATCCATGAAAAGCCATATTGGGAAAATTTTCTCTAGGACATGGAAGAATGGACCAAAAATATAGATGATAGAAGAAAGCTAGAGTGTGTCATCCTTGGATAACTCATAGCAAAAGACAAGTTATATGAGCTCATAACCAAAATAATAGAAGAGTTTTAATATGATGAGGTAAATGAGCAAGAGCTAGCAACATAACTCAAAGAGTTGACCCAAGTGATCTAGAATATAATCAAATTTGTAAATGTAAATGAGCCCTCATCTAAAATTTATATGAACTGGATAATGAGCATCAAGTATGAAATTACTTCAGCATATTCTTTTTGTGATGAATCGTGGGGCCAAATTGCAAACCTATTGGGGATAAAGTTGCCAGAAGGAGACAAAAGTGATAAGGCCATTTTTGATCCCACAATAGAAATGAACAAAGGAATAACACTAGAGGTAGTAAAAAAGCAATTTTTGAAAAATAACTATTTTTATTCAGGGTAGTTAGAGCCAAGGAAGTTAAAGTTTTAGTGGTGGATAACAATTGGTACTATTTTTGGGATAGATGGCAATTTTTCCCAATTTTGGATAGCTTGTGATAACCATTTTTTTACTATAATGCATTCGAAAATATCAAAGGTAGGTAAAGGCCCAGGTAGACACACCCAAAACACACATCTGTAACTGAAGTTTGGTAATCCAAATTTTAAAAAGAGGTATCCAAAGCTAGATCAACCATCAAGCACTACATAGCAAAATTCTGCAAGAGGTATTCCCATGTGTTATCCTGGTCAATTGTATTTTCCCTTTATCTATCTTAGTGTTCCATCT
Organism: Wollemia nobilis; assembly: GCA_028583015.1. Lineage (NCBI taxonomy): Eukaryota > Viridiplantae > Streptophyta > Pinopsida > Araucariales > Araucariaceae > Wollemia > Wollemia nobilis. The sequence continues at coordinate 338,173 of JAQPPZ010000362.1, forward strand.
CTCATTTATTTCCATCATTGTGTAAGAATTGATGAGAGCTAGCCCACTTTACTAAGGATATTTCTAAGAGTTGGACTAAGAAGTTGAAGATTTGACGTCACTATTTTGAGGACAGTGAATCACATCCTCCTATTACATTATGTGAATCGAAGGGATATTGTATTACTTTCTAAAAGAGATCCGAGAATATTGCTAGGTTCTATTATGTAATTTTTGAAGATAAAAGTAATACAATTCAACCTCTCCTCTCTGTCAATTTGGTGTTCATTGTATGTTATGTTGCTCATTATATGTTGCATAATTTGAATGTATGAATGATATTTTCTTTCACTGTAAATATGTTTATGTTCATTACATAATTTGAATGCATGTAAACAATCCAATTTCTCTTTTCTCTTTCTTTTTGGTTCATTAAAACATTAATCTCTACTACAATTACCTAATGGATAAGACACCAATCTATTTTTTGAAGCTAAGGCTTGGAGTTTTTATAATATCTTGATTACAATAAATTCATTCTAATTTCTACATAATCTTGTTGAGCATTGGAAAGTAAATATCCACCATTAATTAAGCTCATAAAAATGGTATCCTAACCCAACCTAGTCTATTTAGAGTTCATTATTTCAAGTTAAAGGGGTGATTCTACCAGAGCTTGCATATCTATTTATGATAAAAGAAAATTTAAGTAGTGTGACAACAATATATTAAGGATGCCTAAATTTTCCACAACATGTTCCATTTGGTAAAAAAAATCACACTTCTTTAATTTTGGAATGGATGTCAACTATGAAGCCCAATGCTTGCCACATGAACTTCCAAACTTGGTTCGAGACTTCACATTGAATGAATAAGTTTTCAATAATTTCTTCCTGCTTCTTACATAACATATATACTAATGGCCCATGCAAACCCATTCTACTAAAATGTTTAGTAGTACAAATCACTTTGTAAGTTAACATCCATATGTAATGATTAATTTTTGGAATGGATCTTACACTCAAATTTGTCCAATACCTATTAATTAGAATTAAGTCACCATATTTACTAGCCAATAGCTAGTTGCATCCTTGTTTGACATGATATTTTATTTATTTATCTTGTTCATCTTTGAGTTTACCATTTATTTATTTTAACAACTTGGCAAGTGTATGATATTCATTTAATTCTAGTAATTCAATCTCCCATTCCCCCAATATTTGATTTTGAATTTATACCATTCACTTTGAGAATTGTTACTTTTAAATAAATAAAAAAATTTCCATACGTTTGCTTTTAAAAAATATCTTACCTACAATATTTGTAGATATCCTCATATTGGTGGTATGCCATTAATTTCCTCTATCCATATGTCTACTTTTCTACCATCACTAATAATCCATGTACCACCTTTTCTAAAAAAGGATAGTCTTGCACATAGATTCGACCATGTATTAGATCCCTCATTTGAAGTTACATTCATTGTTAGTATATGTTCTAGTGGGTTACCTCCAAGATATATGTTCACCATGATCTTGCTCCATAGTGAGTTACTTTCCTTGATTAATATTCAAATTAGTTTAACTCTAGACACCTTTGGTAATAAGGGTAGATGCTTTATTCCTAATCCAACCTATTTTTTTGGGTTAGAATACACTTACCTAAATGAAACTTCTTTCTTTATTATTCTCTAGCACCTTTCCATAGACATGTACTCATTTTCTCAAAGTTCTTAACTACCCCTACTGATGCATGAATAAATGACACTAAATATGTCAGAATGGCAAATATAACCAATTTGATTAGGATCACTCTCCTAGCTAGATTCAACCATCTACGGGACCACATATTCAATATTTGTATTACTTGAGCACATTCTCCCATTTCTTTAGAATGCTCGTGTGGACCAATTGGCACCACCATAAATGCAAAGAATTCTTTGGATTCACCTAATTTGAATCCAAAAATTATTGCAAGTTTTCTTCTAGAAACTACTAAGCAGTCATATGCATAAAATAAAAACTTACCACAATTAATAACAACTCCTACTGTTATACAAAATTTATCTAATATCTCTTTCATTTTCTTGGCTTTATTAATAGATGTTTGTCCCTTTAACATAGAGTCATTTATAAATTATAGGTGGGTGGTGTTTACTATATTTGAAGTCATCAATAGTCCTTTAATATACCCATGAATCCTTGATTGCTTTATAAGATAGCTCAATACCTCAAGAATAATGACATATAAAGTTGTTGACAATGGAAAGACTTTAGAAGAATTGAAAAAATCAGATGGTCCTCCATTGACTAAAATTGAGAATGTGCTAGAGCTGATGCAACCTTCTACCCTTTTACCCAAAACTCATAGAACCCCATTTTGTAGAGGACCATTAAGATAAATCTCTTATTGAGTTTGTCATAGGTTGCAATAAAGTCAAGTTTGATCATCATTGTATTTCTCCTCAATTTAATTATAGAGTGAATTACTTCTGGTGCAATGATGACTTTATCTAAAATTTATCTTCGTCTAACTACTTACTCTTGCTCTTCCAATATGATTATAGGTAGCCATTTTTGCAATCTACTAGCCATGAGTTTTGAAAATACTTTGTAGGAAAAGTTGCATAGAGAAATGGGTTTGAATCTATCAAACTTACTTGCCTTCTCTTTTGAGATACATGCCAAGAATGTTGAATTTATTGATTCTAAAATTTTTCTTGGTGTCCTCACTTCTTCTACCATTGATATCAAATCCTCAAATATAATTTACCATTATCCTCTAAAAAAAATATTGAAATCCATTTACACCTAGAGCTCTATCTAGCTTAAATTAATACACTATCAATTCTACCATGTTTAATTCCTTTACTAGATGATTATTAATATTCCGTGCGACTACTAGTATTAATTCAACTACTTCTCTCTACATTTATTCTTTATTAATATTAATATTTGATAATATAGTTTAAAAATAATTCCTCACAACATTTCTTTAGAGGGAGAAAACTGCTCTACAATGTATGATTCGTGGCTAGATTCATTGGGATCTGAGGTGACTATGAGGGTGTGTTACATTCTCTACACTCAAGGGCTTAGGGATTGAAGGGTTCACTAAGAATAGTTTTAGGACTCAATCCAAGTCCAAGGATGGAGATATTATATTGAGCAAACACCAATGTTTGGCTTTTCTATATCTAAGCTATAAACAACCAAATAATAATGCAAGAAGACAAGAAACTAACCCTAGTATGACTCTTGATTTTCAATGATGATTAAACCCTAGCTTACAAAAAATAAATATTTTTCTTTTAAGCAATATTTTAAGAGAATTCACAAGCAGATTTAACCCTAGAATGCAAACTATATGTTTTTTTTCTCTTTTGAATGCTTAAAATGAATACTTTTTTTTTGTTTTTGTTTATAATCTAGGTCTAGAATAGAAATGGATAGAAAATAAATAAAAAATAGCCTAATAAGTTATCTAGGAAACTTACTTGATTCGGTGGTTGTCCTTAGGGTTTAACTTGCATCCATATATATCCAACAACTTCACAACCTATAAAAAAACTTCACAAAACCCTATAAAATATGATCAGTATTCAAGGATTTGTTTAGATCATTGTGTGACTGAGCTTGGAGGTACAACAGTCAATCCCCCTTGGTTCTTTTATTTAACCATTAAAAAATAAAAGTGATTTTTGATCCTTTTTGAAATGGACAAGACAAGATGCAATAAAATAGAACAATGCAAAAAATAAAATGCAAACAATAGTATTATGACATAGATGAAGTATGCAAACATAAATTGAGGTTTTAGAAGCAAAAAATTACCTCTAAACCCAAAAAATCCAAAATCACACCCCATAAGGGGTGATCATGACTTTGGATCTGTTGAAATCATTCCTTATATGGAAAGGGTATGGTTTTGTAGTAAAAATATAGGGGCAATTTTTTAATGCAAAATAAGACATAAAAATGTACAATTAATGATATAAGAATAATAAAATACAAGAAGAAACCTAGTGGTAATGAAAGAACAAAAAAAAAGGATCAAGACTTCCATGAAATGGTAGATCCCTCCTAAAGGCTCCAACACTTATCCACCAAGAATAACAAATAAAAAAAATGCAATAGAAGAACAACAAAAAAACTTGGTCTTGCTAGGAGAATTCATCAAAAGCCTCTTAGCCAAAATCAGTTGAACATCACTTAGCATTTTAATTCTTAGGAAAAATCACTTAGAACTTAGGGGAAAAATGGGATCCAAATCGTCTATTTATAAAAGGTTTGGAGGGCGAAAGTGTGGGAAGATGAAAATATGAACCTGGGGGAGGGCCAAAATCCTAGCAGTCGATCCAAAAATAGGGTTTTCTAAGAGAAAACCCTAACTTACCAAAATCTTGCCCCATATTGGGTGATTGCGATTTTGGCAAAAATAGGAAAAAATAAAAGAAGAGGGGAAGAGTGGCCCAAAATTATGCTTTGATAAGTTTGAGGGTCTCCTTAAGGGTTCTATAAAAATTGACTCACTTAGCTGGGTCAATTTTTCATGTCTACATTTTTCCCTCTCTTCGATGCATTTATGGACTAATAAGTGCATTAAAGAAATATGTAGACACATATTGGAAAAGAAAAATAAACACAAAAAAGGGTGACTAGTTTAGAAGAAAGGGGTGGTGCAAAAATAATGTCATACTAAAAACTTAAAAATTTTACATACAAAATGAGGTATTAGGGACTTTAATGCCTCTCAGGTTAGGGTTTCCCCTCAAGTTTTGGAAAGGATGCAAAATTATTAAGGAAAATTGAAAAAGGTTGACGTAGAAGAAAAGAGAACAAATAGAGAAAAAAATGTAAATATGAGAGAGAAAAAGTAGGGGTATAAGAAGAGGGGAGGGTGAAAATGAATTCATTTTCATCGCAAAAGAAGAAGAAGAAGGGATTTGGAGAAAAAAAAAAATGACACTTCCCATACACCATTCAACCATTGCAAGGGGTAAGGTGAGTGTAGTAGTGGAGTGAGCACGGGTAAGGACTAAAGTCCTTCCTCTAGACTAGGTTAGATTAGGGTTTTTAATATTTGAAGTATCTTCTTTTATATTTTTAGATGGTAGGGCCAATGATGATTTCGGGTAGTTCATCATGGTGATTAAGGTTGTGTCCTATAGTTACAGGGTGCAACTGCACGAATTCATACCTTGTGAGCATGGGGTGTGAATTCAACAGAAGAAAGGAGGGGATGAAACCATGCCTAAAGAGAACAGGGAATAAAGAGAAGAAGAAAACAAATAGGAAAGAAAAAAATAGGTAAAGAAAATTAGAGAAAGATAAATGAGAGACAAGACAAACATGCTTATATTTTGTTAAAGTTTTGTTTTGATGTTTCAATTTGTAGTTATTATATTGAACTAATTAAAATTTTGGTATATTTTTTGTTACAACATGACATACTAGAGATATGAGAGTGGTGATCGATCTCCTTAGATATCGAGCTACAAGGGCTCACACAAGTAGATAGGGACACCCTAGGGGTGGTGGGACTACTACATCTAGCATAAATACCCTGAGTGGAGGCAAACAAAGTGCTACTAATGACACTAGAAGAGAGGTGGTACCTGAAGTCATCTACCTTTTGGATACCAATAGGAGAGATGACAATCATACTAGAGGATGTGTGGTGCAACCTACATATCCCTATCAAGGGGAGGGTAGTTTATAGCTCATGAGGGTAGCAAGTTGTGCTTCAAGGATTGTCAAGGAATTGGTTCCATAAGGTCTAAAAGATTTAAATATCTATTGATGAGTTAGTGGGGCACTATGGGATCAATGATTTTATGTTTGTGCTCTATGGGATGGGGAAAATATTCCTAGTGTGCCACATGAGGAGGCAACACCTACCATGGGTACTTGTGAGAGTAGTGGCAGACATGTAAGACCAATGGGTGTGATTCGTATGGGATTTGTATGTGTTGGATTGTTTGTACAATATTTTAAACAATATCGTGTACAAAAAACATACAAGGCTAGTGTGTATGACCTTACTCTAGGTGTGGTGTTGGGAGTATATAATATTCAGGCAACCATATGCATTGTTAGGGCCATTGCCCAACCTAAAGCAACCAAGAGCATATAGGTGGTCTAGGATATTTGAGCGGGTCCAAAGGATATATTTTGAGATCTTGCTATTAGGGAGGTAGGTGATAGATGAGCTACGATACCATATAATCATATGGTAGTCATGGTACCTACACCCTAGCTAGACAAAGGATACAAAGAATATAGAGAGGATCAGGAGGATCAGGTGGGTCTCTATGAAGAGGGGGAGTTGGAGCTCTTCTAATCTTATCAATTCTAGCAATAGTTTAATATATTTCAGGTGATACCAAACTAGGGTGACTTTTGGTACATGTAGGTGTGAAGGGACCCATCAAGAGTTGAAGGGGACCTTGATGTGGGGAGATGGGTGAAGGAGAACTTGGATGACCCATTATACATGGATCCAAGGGTGGATGATTTTAGTATAGCCCTTTGGTACATGAGATGGTATAGGAGCATTATGTCCTCAAGGATATTTCCACTAGTACCAGTGCAGAGGAACCAAGCTAATGGATGTAGTTGGTACTTTGAGAGGTGACCTGACACTCCATAAAGTGATGATAGTAGGGCTAGGAGTCCCCATGATAGACATAGGCATAGATCCAAGAAAATATGATAGTAATATCTACCATCACCTTTGGGACCATGGAGGAGGTAGTAGTAGGAGTTGTCCCCATGACGATCAAAGTTGGATTAAGAAGAGTGATAAAAGAGACCTCCATATTAGTAGCAGTAGGATAAGCTAAGATCATGGGTCAAGAGAACCTAGTGAGGGAGATAGAGGTATTGTAGGCTTGGATAGCAACCATGCAATGGGATATAGACCTACTTTGAGAGGATAGGTGTAAAATAATAGAGGGGCTACGAAGTGCCTTGACAATGATACTCATACAATAAACAAGGGTTGAGGTAGATTTCCTCAAGGGAGAGGTGAATTGACTATACCAAGAGTGGTAGAAATCTCAGGTTGAGGGAATGGTCTGTCATAACCGATAGCTAATAGGATAAGGGGATCTACCTACTACAAGTAGAGTTATAGAGGGTGAGAGAGAGGTTGGAGGTGGCCATATAGAGGGAGATCTACCAAAATTTGTACTTCTAGGCAGTTCTAGTAGAGTAGAGGGTGCCTCCATATTTTTTTATTTAGACATAGGGTTGGTCACGATCTATATCATGGATGGCTATTTGATTCATGAACATACCCCCACTAGAACCACCTTCAATAGGTAGAGCAGAGGATATGGGTTCATAGAGCTAGGGCTATGATTGGGGTGACATGCCAATTTTGAGTATGGCATGCATCATTGGGAGGGTCTATGTACTAGGCTTAGACTGTGGCACAATGATTGAACTGACATGTCCACCCTCTCTTTTTTCTTGAGTAATATTATGCTAGATTATTAAAATATGTGCATTTATGTATGTTTGTGATTTATATGTGTTTTTATGTTTAATTATGCATGAATGAATGATAGAACTAAATAGTGGATATATAAATGAACAAAACTAATGCAATGCATGATGTAATGAAGCTAACTAATGAATGAGATGCATGGATGGATGAAGGGATGGAAGAAAATATGATGAAATAAAGAAGATAAAAGAAAAAAAGGAGAGAAAAACATAACTCTAGCTAAAATTGCACCCCATAAGAATAGACCATGAATTTAGAGTAGATAGAATTTATAACCATATGGATAGGATATGAATTCAAGAAAGAGAAAATAAAAGGAGAAAAATAAGGATAAGAAGTTCGATAAGGTCAACAAATAAAAAGGTGCTTGGAATCAACATAGACCGTGAAATATCAGTGTGACCAAATGAACATAGACCAAGTGAAAAAGAAAAAGTGAAGAGGAACCCTATAAGGATGTATGCTCACAAATTACTGAATGGAGGCTTGCTCGTGGCCATGAAGCTATCATGTAAGGGTGTTATGCTCACAAAAAAAGGTCAAGTATGGAGTGATACCTGCTATGGGTGTGGTGCTCGCTGATGGCCAAAGATGAGGATATACCTACTAGGATGTATGCTCACAAATTATTGAATGGAGGATGCCCCACACTTGTGACCATGAAGCTCTCTTGTATGGGGTAAAAATTTTATTGATTTTCCAAGGCAAGTACTACCTTATAGGGGTGTGGTGTGTGCAAAAGGTGAATGATCAATAACAAAATATAGCAGAACAACATGTGTATGTGTGTGCATATATTAGATAGAATAAAATAGAATAATGAGAGAAGTAAGAAGCAAACAATAGTGTGTGCGTGCATCCTTAGTGAAATTTCAATAGCTAAGAGGTATGTGTAAGATAATCAATGGTCGTATGAACACTATAAATGATATTCATGCGATACCTATCCTATATGACAAGGACCCTTTAATAGGTAAAATATCAAGAAGCAAAAGTTTGAACGATAGTAAAATTAGCAAATAGAATAATGAACATGCATCCTTTATCTTAGAGAAGAGAATAAATGATAAAAAAAATTAAGGGGTAAAAGACATACAATACCTGAAGAACTATATCCTTTGACTTGGAGAAAGAAATGATGAAAACTTTCAAGGTCAAGGGATATAAAAGAGAAAAATTAAAGAGAAGACATGAGCATGAATTGATGAAAATGCATGGAGATGATCCCTAGGTTGGGGATTTGCTAGGCATCAAAGCCCTGGTATGAGTGCAATGCATGTGAGCTAGAACCTAACTAGGTTTCATTACTTGCCATCCTCATAAATCCTTAAAAATCTATATGATCAAATAATCATGCAAATATGATCAAGGTATTGGAATATATTACATCATTTGGTTCTTTAATAATGTACCTTCATTGGTACATTTCTAGAATAGGGTTAGATTAGGAGATAAATAGTTTATTAGAGTAATTTAAATAAATGCACAAGTGTTAGAATTTGAAATGATATAAATGTGCATGTAGTCCACATGTACATGAGTCTAAGGGTTGAGCAAGAGGTAAGGAATCTATATTCCTATATAAGGCCTCATTATGAGTATTTGTGTAGAGGATTGTGTGGAGTGCATAGGTTATAGTAGTAGTAAGCACAATGTAGTTCCATTTTTTTAATATGGAGTAGTTGTAAACTCCATGAGAGGAGTACCATAATTTTTGTGAGCTTTCTTATATGAGCATTTCTAGAGCATTGTATAAAGTTTTATATCATATTTTCATCCATGTAAAGTTGCCATTATCATAGTTATAACATTGCATGCTTATTTTAATACTTGTGATTGCATTTCCTTTAGGTTTAAGGATCCAAAATCTAATAGTGGTATCAAAGCCATGGTGGATCAAAGGAAATCACAAAGTGATCACCATTGTTATTGTTGAGTATTTGTAAATTGGATTAGCCATTGTGCATCGTTGCATGCAAATACCATCACAATATTTTTTTTGATAGAAGTAGCTCTAGGTAGAATAATAGGAAGTAGAGAAAGCCACATGATTGATTTGGCTAGAGTTTTCCCACATAGTTACAAAAACTTGTGAAGACTAGAACTCAACATTGAATCCACTAGATTGGCAATCCAACTAGTGAATATTATTTTCTATAGAGTCATAGAAATTTTTATTATCATTTCTAATATTTTATTGAATAAGAAAGAAGTTTTTAGAAAGAATATTGGATTACTATCATCTAATTTTTTCTTGTTGCATAAAATTAACTCTCAAAATTTTGGAATCTTCCTACAATAGATAGAGAAGAACTTCATATTCATTACCTGAAAGTCAACGTACTTTCCTCATGCAAGGATTAATTATTTGTTGCAAAAGAATTTGGATTGAATATTTGTAGGTCTAAGGAGAAAGCTCCCATTGAGATATTTGTAGATTGAAGACTCCTGGTTGAAATATTAAGGAGAGATCTAGTGGCCAAGGAAGCCACATTGAAAATTGTAAATCTAGGAAGGAGGTCCTAGAAAGAAAACTCCATTGAATATTGAAGAGACTCAAGGAGAATATTCTTAACGAATATTGGATATTGGTGATATCCATTGAATATTGAAAACTTCACATTGAAGAAGAGGTCCATAGAAGGCCCTATTGAAGAACTTCCATAGTGGAATATTGAGCATTGAGAAGAACTGACAAAATTTCTATTGTAAATTTTAGTAGCAGTAGATTCAAGAGATCCTAGAAGAAGATCTCACTATGAAACTTCTATAGTTGAATATTGAAGAGGTCAAGGAAGGTCTCATTAAAGGTTTTGAAGCTACAATATTGAATACCTTGGATAGGTCTCAAGTAGAAACAAGAAGAAGGCTTGGTGAGCCTCATTGAAAGAGTTCCTAGAAGAACTCATTAGAGAAACTACTACCAAAGGAGAAACTCATGATAGCTAAGGAAATCTAAAAAATTATCACCATTCGACAATTCCAAAGGAAAACATAAATTAGATCTTTTTATTATGTTTTAAATGGTTAAAACATAAATGTATATTTGCATTAGATCATCCACATAAAATTAATGCATTACATGCACATTAACATTAAATATGACATCCATATACACATACATAATCGTAAATCCATACATATAGATCACAAAATCTAATCATGCATCCATCATATAATCATCGCATGTCATTAGTACATCGCATGTATAAAACAATACATCATAATATAAGTATTACATTCATCAATGCATACATAACATAAAATCAAAGTATAACATAAACACATGATGAGTCATAAAAGGAGATCATATATATATATATATGTGTGTGTGTGTGTGTGTGTGTGTGTGTGTGTGTGTGAAATGCCATGTGCATAATGGTGCAAAAATTACTCGTAGGCTATAACTATGTAGGTCCTCAGACATTACACTAAAAATGCTAAGTACATACGATTAATATCAAGAGAGACCTCCACCCTTAGAGTCACCTCCACTCCTAACATCATCCTTGTGAGGCTATCTAGAACCACTATTAGTGGATATCTCTCGATAACTTGTTGACCTTTGACTAGGCTACATTGATGACTACCTGGACTCACTACATCTACTCCATTGAGATCCCCCTACTATCAATCTCTTAGGAAGATGACCACCATGTATTTAGACTCGAATCTCTAGATCCACTATGTAGGCTACATCATACCTACATTGGGCCATAATATCCTTTAGAAGGCTCCATAGTATCCTAATATCTGCATCTCCACATGATGTTGTTGGAACCTAAATAGCTAGAGCAGAGGGTGTACCCTGACCTACAATCACGGTCACCAATTAAACATGTATAGCATTATGCTCCACTATCCTAGCATCCCTATTTATAGTCTTCATGGCTAGTTGTGTCCGTAGAGTATCCCTCTCTATCATAATCCTATCAACATTTATCTAGGTTATGGCCAACTAGAACTTGAGGAGATCTATCTCCTCATAGTATCCCCTCCATAGTTGTGCATTACTCAGCTGACTTTGGACAATAGCAAGAGTCATATCCCACTCTGAAAATCATCTGTATGTAGTCTGCAACTACACTCATACTTGAGCTAGCTCACCTATGGGATCATCCTCATTGTCCTTAAACTTAGTTGGTGGCTCCTCTACCTTATCTACAACCTAGTACCAATCTCCTTCTATATTGTGATGCACTCATCGCTCATAATCGTATTTGCACTACTTGATCCTGCTAAAATCTATCCAATGACCCTGCATAGTGTGCCAATATTCCTACCTCTTGTTAGTTGTGGTTAATATTCCAATCCCATCACCACTGAGTTGCATAGCCAATATATATATCCTCTAGCTCAACTCAGGGTACTAGCAGTCCTGCTAGTCGATCCACCCTGATATGCTCCCATCCCCATACTTGGAGTAGCATATTGCAACCTAATCTAATGCACCTCTACTGTTGTATCTCATACAAATCATCATATAAGTGTGCTAATAGCATGCTCCTCCATGCCATGATGATCCTCTAATTTATGCTCAAATAGGTCTTGAACCATGTCAAGGAGGTTCTAAGGGAACCTCGCTTCTGAAGAGTTTGATAGTAGGATGTTCAAATAATGACCATTGGAATTCAAACATAGTTACCATACCCTATGATGGCCCCCATACCACCAGAGGGGAGCCACTTCTGCCTAGGAGGACCTCATAGTGGTACCTAAAATGGGATGTACCCCATGCTAAAAATGCTAAAAAAAATAAAAATACCCTTAAGCTACCCTAAGCTAGACATTCTTGACCTAGGATGGGGTTTGTTTCCAACAATTTAGTGTGGTTAATTTTACTCATTACTTAATGAGATTTATTTTTATTTGGTAAAATTACAAAAGAGCGATTGATATTTTTACCTTAGTAGCTCTGACTCCTTGAATTGTAGAGGCCTTTGGTTGGTCTATCATGGTTGTGTGTCGAACTTTTGGTAGTGTTCCTTGTCATATTATCTCTCCTTCACCTCACTTCTTTTTCTCTCACTACTAGCTATCACAATGAAATTAAAAATTGAAAAAATTACTTTTATATTTTCCAAATTTTCTAACTACCCTAGGGTGGAGTGATCACATTTTGGCATGATCGTCCTACCCCAATATGGCCTTGAAATTTACAAAATGCGGTCTTTTTACCCTAATATGACTTTGAAATGGTAATAAATGCACATATTTTATCAACATCATGAGCTTCAATTTTGACATCTAACAACATCTAATGGTTTACTTTCATCAAAAAATTCAAAAATAACAAAAAATCAATTAAAGAAAATCTCAAATGCGCCTCGTACCTATTAATTTACCCTATACACTTGATGATTGCAGTGACTTGCTATCCATGCAATATGGTAAGATGAGTAAATTACCATAAGGACATTTGAATCAAAATCATTTTAGTAACAAATTGAAATGTCTTCACTTCAATACCCAAGAAGGCCATGCAACCAAATTGCTTCACAAGATTGAGGCATATGTTTCATTCTTCTATGAAGTTTCATTAGATCATCGAACATAGTGATTCACCTTGAGATTTAATTGAATTACTTTCATCTTGATTCCCTAATAAATCCATATGGTTGGACTGCTCCAAGTTATAGATATGTACAATTACCAATAATGATTGAAATCACAGTTGTAATAGGACTTTCCCTTTTACATTTATTATCATCTTGCAACACTCAAGCAAGTCATCTTGGTCATTGACTAGTTCAAGAAATCGAGAAGTCCATTTTTGGGTAATTTTGGTGGTCGTCCCTGGGAGGGACGATCGCCCTGAGCTATTTGGGGGCCATCCTTGGATGGGATCGTCACCAATTTGGGGGCCATCCTTGGATGGGATCGTCACCAATTTGGGGGCCATACCTCGGTGTGACGACCATGATTTTGCAAGAAAAAGAGCCCTTTTTTTATGTTTTTGGGTTGCTTTTGGCTTCTTTTTGCTTTGTTTTGGTTTTTTTTTTGATCTTGCTTGCCCATACCAGCTTATTAAGAGTTGGTATAAATTTTTGACTCTCTTTAGAACCACTCATGGTCTACTAGTAGATGATGACTGAGAATGACTTGACACCATTAATCTTAAGGAAGTGATACAACTAAAGCCATTGATCGGGGACAAAGCCTACCTAACTACGCTTATAGATCTGTGGGACCCTTGAACCAACACCTTCCACTTTCTAACTATGGAGATTACAATCACCCTAGAGGATGTCTACCAAATTTTGTGCATTCTAATAGAGGGGTGTCTAATTATGTCTACTCATTTGAATCTCAAAGATACGATTTTGGAGATGTACTTCAAAGATGACTAGCCTGAGGTGCTATAAGATTTGTTTAGCAGAGGCATCTTAGTGTATCTATGGTATGACATAGAGATCTTGGAGATGAGACATACCCTACTTATGATAGTTATCTCTAACATGCTACTACCAAACTCATTAGGATCCAGGTTCCCATGGAATATTTTGGAGTTAATATTTACTATAACAACCCCCAGTTGTCACTACTCAACCATTCATTTTTTTTTTATCAATCATCTCTCACTAGTCAATCACGAGTGAAGGACATATTCATGATCTAGATGAAGATATTACAGCGGATAAGTAAGTTTTATTTTATCAATTAAATAAAGTCTCATACCATTATTTAATTGAATGTTCAATTTGCAATTTAGTTTATTCATTAAGGCATTGGTTAGGTTTACTTATAATACAATCAAGTTAATCATCATACATATTTAATCAACCCATAGTATCATCTAATTACAATATCATGAGATAAGAGTAACAACCTTAATTCATAGATCTTTATCCATAAAGCATTTAGTAACACAATTGTATTTACTTGTAACATTATTCCATTATCATTGCATGTTAACATAGCATAATCCATCATAAGTAATTATACATCATCTCATGATAAACCAAATACAATATTCATACGTCCATAACATTTAATTAAGATTATTTGCAAACCACAAAATATAGACACAACATATATCTTGGGAACCCTCATGGGGAATAAAACTAGCCTCCAAAATATGTGCTTTCCTCATATTCATAAACTTAAGATGTCAAGATTACAATTATACAAGGGCATCTATAGATCCCTTTAATCAAGTACAAGTTAAGGAATACAATTGTCTCATCTCAAGTTCAAGATGCAATTAAGGAATTTTACAATTCCTTTATCTAAGTCATCATTATAACATTAAGGTATTCCTCATACCAATAAGGAATCCATCTGTTCCTTTAAAATCTATGATGCAATTAAGGAATCTACTAAAAGAGTTGAGTACTCATAAAATGGTAATAGGGTTACCAAACGTCTCTTCTATTGAAGGGGTATGTCCTGGATGTGCTCTTGGAAAAAAACATCAAGATCCTTTTCACCCAAGTAGTTCTCAAAAAGGCTCATCCCCTCTAGACTTAATACATAGTGACTTGATGGTCTTCCTAGAGCCTTCTTTCAAAGGAGAAAATTATACGTTGACCTTCATTGATAATTTTTCAAGAAGAACTTGGGTCTACTTTCTAAAATAGAAAAGTGATGTGCTATCCCACTTCAAAATCTTCAGAGCCTTAGCTGAAAATCAAGCAAATTTTAAAATCAAGCAAATTTGTACAGAAAATGGGAGGAATACTTCAGTAATGAGTTCTCCATATTCCTATAAAATCATGGCATAATTCATCAAAATTCAATCTCCCATAATCCTCAGCAAAATGGTATTGCAGAAAGGAAAAATAAATCTTTGAAAGAAATGGCAAACTGTATGCTCCACTCAAGAGATCTTCCAATAGTTTTTTAGGCTGAAGTTATTAACTGTGTAAAGTATATTCAAAACCACATACCTCATAAAGCTCTTGGCCATTTGAATCCCGAAGAAGCATGGACTTGATCCAAACCTGATATCTCCTTTTTAAAAGTTTTTGGGTGTATTGCTTGGGCACACATCCCAAAGAAAAAGAGGAAGGCTCTAGACAAAAAGAGCAAGTAACTTATCTTTGTTGGCTATTGTGAGGAAATGAAAGCCTATAGGCTCCTTTATCCCATAACTCATGAGGTCTTTTTCCATATAAATGTTCAATTTGATGAAATATTTGAGCCTTATAAATATTCTCAATCATCTTCCAACAATAATTATATCGAGCCATCTTCAACATTTGAGCCCCAATATAGTGAAGATACCACCCTTGAGATAGATGACCAACATGAGGATCCCATTATTCAAACTCCTTTAAGTCCTCCCACATCCATGACTCCTCCCACAATGCCAAAATGGACCTGCACAATAGTTTAAGAAGCCACTCCTTACATCCAAAATATTTCATCATCCATATTGAGCAACTTCATGGGCTCTGGTATTGTCTGTCAATACATTTCAAAAGATCCTCAATCCTTCAAAGAAGCAACTGGTATAAAATAATGGGATGATGCTATGGAGAATTAATTTTCTTCCTTAATCAAAAATAAAACATGAGATCTAGTCCCTCTACCTAAAGGAAGGAAATTGGTTAGTAGTAAATGAATTTACAAAACTAAGTATGAACTTGATGGAAAAATTGACAAACACAAAGCTCGCTTGGTAGCTAAAGGTTTTTCATAAATTGAAGGCATTGATTATTCTAAAATCTTTGCGCCAGTTGCAAAAATAGATTCTGTAAGGCTGGTTCTTGCACTTAATGCTTCTAAAAAATGGTTAGTATTTCAAATGGATGTTAAAAGTGCTTTCTTGCATGGTGACTTAAAAGAGGAAATATTCATGGAATAACCTGCCAGATTTATTCAAGACTCCTCCCTTGTTTATAGACTAAGGAAATCTCTCTATGGTCTCAAACAGGATCCTAGAGCTTGGTATGAAAAAATGGACTCCTTCCTTCTATTCTCAGGCTTTTATAATTGTGATTCTGATGCAACAATCTACATTTAGAGGGATTAAGAAAACATCACCATACTTGTTCTCTATTTTGATGATATACCACTCACGGGTAGTTCCATTTCTCACATTAAGACTATCAAAGACTCCCTTTATGAAAAATTTGAAATGGTTGATCTGGATTTAGCTCATTACTTCCTTGGGATTCAAATAAATCAAAAAGATGCAGGAATTTCATTGTGTCAACAAAAATACACTCTAGACCTTCTTCAACAGTTTAAGATGACTAATTGTAAGCCTTCTTCTACATATTTTTAGTTTGGAGTCACTCTAAGTACTTCTTGCAAATCCCCTCTATGTGATGCTACTCTATACCGACAGCTTGTAGGGAGTCTGTTATACCTCACTAATACTCACCTAGATATTTCATAAGTTGTTGGCTTGATATCTAGATTCTCACATCAACCTCATTTCAGCCATTGGCAAGTAGCAAAAAAAATCCTACGCTACTTGCAAAAAAATACTCACTTTGGGCTCTTATATGAAGGAAAATCCATGGATATCATTGGTTACACAGATTTTGATTGGGAAGGTTTAGTAGAAGACAAATATTCAACTTATGGCTATGTATTTTGTCTTGGTTCCTCACCTATTGCTTGGTCATGCAAAAAATAACAAGCGGTAGCATTATCATATACAAAGGCAGAATACAGGGCAATAATTTTGACCAGTCAGGAAGCTCTTTGGCTTCATCAGATACTAAGAGATTTTTATTTTTTTCATGACAAACCTATTACTCTTTGGTGTGATAATTAGATCACAATTCATATTACTCGCAATCCAGTTGAGCATCAGTGGACCAAGCACATTGAAATTCACATGCACTTCATTCAACAACATATTCAGAGAGGGGAAATACACTTGGACTATATTCCCACAAAAAATCAAATTGTAGACATCTTCACCAAATCCTTTCCTTCTTCGCATTACATTTAGTTGTGAGAGAAACTTGGGGTAAGGTAGATGCATTAGAAGGGTGCATAGAGGTCTTCAACTCTACTTTATTCTTATAGTTTTTTTTCTTCTTGGAAGATGGTTTTTCCCATGTGGTTTTTTCACCATATCTCCTATATGTAATAACATTGTACATGAGTACCTCATCAGGCCCAATTTCCAGGACTCGTTTCCATTTTTTGAATGTTCAATGAGGACAATCTTCATCATCCGAAGACATGCCTTTTTTTTTTTTTTTGAAAGATGGTTTTTTGCCATGTGGTTTTTTTACCATCTCTTCAATAAAAAACATTGTACATGAGTACCTCATTAGGCTCTGTTTTCGGGACTCATTTGTTACATTCACCCCTAGTATCACTTAAGGGGGGTGCTAGAATAAATATTTATTCTTTTAAGTTCTACTAGGATAGAATTACTTTAGTTACCACTCTTCCCTGACTTAGGTGAACTCTCAGTTTAGACTAGTTCATATTTGTTGAGTTGTAATCAAATGGCCCTCAATGATCAACTTTGCTATTTATACAAAGTTGATAGATGGAATAATTAATTAGTTCTATTCTTCTCTTCACAGTTCTTATAATGCTTTGCATGTCTATTCTTGGGAAATTCTAACAAAATAATCATACTTGAGGAGTTTGTTTATGTGGATATAAAACTTTTTAAAATTTTCTCCAAATATAATTGATCCTTGATAACTATAAAAAATTGTTATTTATTCCATGTCTTAGTTCCAAGGCTCATCATAAATAATGAGATGATTATGGTCATCGAGAGTTACATATATAGTTCTCTTATAAGTAATGAAAAATGGTACATAATTATTCGAAGAGGGCTATATTTATATGTTCTAGTATTAAATAATTTTTTTATGGATGTTGTTTCTCATCTCAAAGAATTTTATCTAATGATTTATAAGATAGTGGAAATCATATATCAATGGTAATTTCTAATTAAGTTGTTTCACTCTATGGAAGTAACTTGAGAATTGAATTCATTAAACGAACAATCAAAGATAAAATGGTCACCACAACAAAGTATATTTTTCTCAAGTTATTTAAAATAACTAGTTGATAGAATCTTAAGGTATAGTCATGTCCAAAATAAAAGGAATCAAATCAACTTGAATGTTATATGCTAGTAGCCTTGATAATAGATTGAATTGAGCCAACAAACTCTTGTGCTTCTAAAAATAAGTTAGATTTTAATAGATATACAATTTTTTAAAGTAATTATAATGGACTACATTATTTCATGTACATATTTTAATGAATTTTATGGAGAAGCATAAATGACTAATACTTATCCTAGACTAGAGAAATAAAAATTGTGTTGTATTTATGCTTTTAAAATATGTTATTTTCTTCAACTTGTTCTT
Source organism: Wollemia nobilis (assembly GCA_028583015.1). Taxonomy (NCBI): domain Eukaryota; kingdom Viridiplantae; phylum Streptophyta; class Pinopsida; order Araucariales; family Araucariaceae; genus Wollemia; species Wollemia nobilis. Next base: position 356,967 of record JAQPPZ010000362.1, read on the forward strand.
TAAAAAATAATGTGTTTCCCTTTGTTTTTCTTGATTTGTTAAAGACAACTCATCACTTTATTTGACACATCACTGTATCTTATAACTTTTAGTGGTTTTTGTAATCATTCTTTTATTTACACCGACTTCTTGAATTTGGGGTTATTTTTCTTTTTGATTTGTATTAAGATTTAGATTGTTCCAAAGTGTACCTACTCCAATATAGCCATGTCAACTATCTTTATATTTATTAATTTGAATTCTAGGTTAAGGTGGTTGACCCTTGAACATTAGGGTTAAGGTTAATGTTTATTTAAGCTATATATAAAAAGAGTTGTGTTGTAGTTGGAATCATCTTTCATATTCAAATCTTAGTCAATTTTTTTGCACATAAGATACTCCCCCCTTTCTAAGTGGCTAGGATTTGTGTTGATTTGGAATGTGGAATATGTTATTTACATTTTTTCATACATTAAATCTAAATTATTGTTCTCAATAAATATTTACATTGTATATTACTCAGTTACTACTATTTTTACTATAATTTTACAAGGGCATGCAAACCATTTTTAGAACGTTTGACAACTAGTTTTACTTCTTGTTGCTTGGTAGAATTTTGTCAATTTTTTTGGTTTAATATTTTGGCAAGTTATTATGTTATTTTATGAGTTCACTATTAATATTTCAATTCTTTAAAATAGATTTAAAATAAAAATAAAAAAGAGTATCAGATGTGTTATTACCCTTATAAGAGACCTAACTAATTGTGATTTTATCTTTAAGATGGTCAAAATAAGGGGTATCTCTAGCAACACTTTTTTGTTAGAATATTTTAATGTGCACTTTACCTATGCACTTTCATGATTAGGGTTAGGGTTAGGATTTTCCTCTCTACAAACCCTAATGCCTCTTCTTTTGTTATATATATAATCATTCTTCAATAATACACATCTCTTTCCTATATGAAAATCCTTGAGAGGGGAATTACCTCTTTGGAAATTCTCTCCTTCCTCCATTGGAGATGGTAAATTCCTCTCTTCACTATAAATTTTTAGTATGCTCTAACCCTACGATTTTTACATCGATCTTGGTTATAAAAAAATATTGTTGATGAAGCAAAGGAATATTGTATTAATGGTTGCACGTGAAGCTTCAATGCATGGATCCATGAATATGACCATTTAATTTAATCTAGACAATAGTTTTTACTTTATGTATAGGACTTTACAAGCCCTAGATCTACCATTTTAGTAATGTGGCTACTATTGTTATTGATCCTAAGGGGATTTGTAGCCTATTTTTCATTCAAGGTGTATTGATATGGATAGGACCAGCAAGAGAACCCAAACAAAGCTGAATTCTTTATTATGCAGTACACATATATATAATAATACATAAACTGTAATCAGGTGAGAGCGTTATAACAAAGTGCCCAACATGGACAACGCTCGATCACGATAACATGCACACTGTACTATCTGCCAAGGAAATCAAAACTGCCTCCTATCTATGTAAAACAATAAATCGTGAGGTATACTATACCTTCACGTGTACAAAGTGCAAAATATAAAAATAAATATGAATGGAGGACTTAGGCTAAAATGCAGTTCCTAAGTATCCTCAACACTCCTCCCAACCATAGAAGCATTGGACCCCAATGCTCTCAACAAATCTGGAAGGTCACGAGCCATCTGATGGTGAGAGATCCAGTGTGCCTGGTGTGGAAGCTGACCGCGACGGGCGACAAGGTAGGAAGTGGTCGAACCCTATCGAGTCTGACGAGTCTTCATGTCAAAAACTCTATCTGTATCAAGCGAAAGCTGAAAGTCAGGTACCACATCTGCTGGATGGTTGATGACAGGTGCAGTCTCCAAAGTCGAGTCCTGATATGGCTTCAAAAGATCCACATTGACAACATCATGGATGCCAAGATGTGAAGGAAGGTCCAAACGAAATGCATTCTCAGAGATCTGTTGAATGATGGTGTATGGCCCATAGCGGAGAGGCTTGAGCTTGCTATGTGCCTTCTCTGAAAAACGTCGTTTGTCCAAGTGAAGCCAAACTCTGTCACCAACCTGAAAAGGATGAGGAACGCGATGTCGATCCATCGCTTTCCTCTGCTGCTACTGAGTCCTCTGTAGGATCTGTGTCACCTTAGCCTGGAGGCTCTGCAAATGTTGTATGAAAGAGGTTGCCTTATCTTGCTCCTTCTCCATGTGTGCAGTGGTGGGAGAGGGCAAAGCAAGAGGCAACTCATAAGGTGCAAGTGGCTGAAATCCGAGACAAACCTCAAAAGGTGAATGTGCTGTGGAGCTATGAACCGCTCTATTATATGCATGCTCAATGTGAGTGAGGCTCAAATCCCACTTAGCCGGTGAGGTGTGGTGGTAGATCCTCAAACTCTGTACTAGTGTGCGATTCACAACTTCAGTCTGCCCATCTGACTGAGGGTGGAAAGCCATGGAAAAATTAAGGGAAACTCCCAAAATTTTCCACAAGGATCTCCAAAAGTGACCCACAAAATGTGGATCTCGGTCAGAAACAATGCTGGTGGGAAGACCAAAGGATCGCCACACTATCTCAAAGAACAACTGTGCCAAATCAGGTGTTGTACTAGTCTTCCTGCATGGAATGAATTTGGCCATCTTACTGAATCGGTCCACAATCACAAGAACACTGTCATGTTGTCTCACAGTCATGGGAAATCCACTCACCAAGTCCATGGATATGCTCTCCCAAGGACGTGAAGGAATGGGCAAAGGAACACTCAAGCCCAACTTCCTATTTGCTGATTTGGAGCGACAACATACGACACACTGTCTCAAAAATCGTAGGACATCTCTCTGCATGTGAGGCCAGTAGAAGAACCGCTGCAAGTGGTGGAGTGTTTTCTGTTTCCCAAAATGACCTCCATAAAGAGTTGAGTGGGCTTCTTTGATGAGAGAAACCCTATGCTCCTGTGGTACACAAAGTTTGTCTAGCTTGTACAAAAGTCCATCCTTCAAGTGATAGTCCTGAAAAGGAGTGAGGTTGGAAGATGAAGGGTGTACAAGATGATGGTGCACCTTGCTGAAATCTGTATCAAGAGCATAAAGAGGTGGCCAAGTCTGAAATCCAATATGGGAGGTAGTCACAATTGTTGTCAAGGTTTGAGCCATGGGTGGACGACTCAAACAATCAGCCATTGTATTAGTTGTTCCTTTCTTGTACTTGATGACCAAGTGGAACTGCTGCAAGTAAGTGGCCCACTTCATGTGTCTAGCCTCTTCAATCTTGGTTTGTGACTGAAGAAACTTGAGTGGCATGTGATCTGTGTGGACAATTGTTTCTTTCCCAAGAAGATAGTGTCTCCAATATTTGATGGCTTGGACCAAAGCATACAACTCTTTGTCATATGTGGAGTAGTTTCTTTTGGCAGCTGAAAAGGTCTCGAAATGATATGCCACAGGGTGTCCATCTTGCTTCAAAACTGCTCCCATCGCAAACTGTGAGGCATCTGTCTCTATCTCAAATGGATGAGAAAGGTTGGGGAGTACAAGAACAGGGGCAGTGCACAGTTTGTGTTTCAAGGTCTCAAAGGCTTGATCATGTTCCTTGAGCCAATGAAATCTAACTTTGGCTTTCGTGAGATGATGCAAGGGATGAGCAATGGTAGAGTAGCCAGGTATGAACTTACGATAGAAATTTGCAAGTCCAAGAAAACTCCTAAGATCAGTGACAGAGGAGGGAGTTGGCCAATTTTGGAGTACTTCTACCTTTGCGGGATCAACATTGATTCCTTGCTGATTTATTATAAATCCAAGATAGGAGATTGAAGTTTGAGCAAATGAACACTTAGGAAGGTTAGCAAAAAGTTGGTTCTTCTCAAGGGTGTGGAGAACCTGATCTAGATGCTGCAAGTGTTCCTTCCAAGTAGTAGAATATACAAGGATATCATCCAAGTATATGATCACAAAGTTGTCTAGGCAATCCCTAAACACTTCATTCATCAACCTCATGAAGGTTGCAAGTGCATTTGTAAGACCAAAGGGCATCACCAACCACTCAAAGAGCCCAAATTTAGTCTTAAATGTTGTTTTCCAAGTGTCTTCTGCTTGAACCCTTACTTGATGATAACCACTCTTAAGATCAATTTTAGAGAAAAATTTTGCCCCTTGAAGTTGATCCAACAAGTCATCAATGCGAGGGAGAGGATATCTATTTTTTATTGTGATTTTGTTCAATGCACGAAAATCAATACAAAGTCTCCATGAGCCATCTTTCTTAAGCACCAAAAGAATGGGGGAAGCACAAGGGGAAGTGCTAGGCTGAATGAATCCTTTTGCCAACAAGTCCTCAATTTGACGTTTGATTTCATCCATTTGTATTATTGATTGCCTGTACATAGGTGCATTTGGAAGTGAAACTCCTGGAATTATGTCAATGTTGTGATTGATATCTCTCTCTGGTGGTAGAGTGGTGGGTTCATTAAACACAACTTGATGTGATTGCAAAATATTTTGAAGTGAAGCATTCTTTGTGTGGAACTTAGAAGTTTTTGTTTGACCTTCTTTTTGTGTGGGTCTTATGAATATGAGTGCCAACTCTTGTGCTTGATTTACTGCTTTGCGAGCTTGCCTACAACTTAGCACTAGATTAGATGTGTCCTTAGTGCATTCCACCAGATATTGTTTGTTATCCAGTTCCAATGTGTAGGTGTTCTTTTTAGCATGGTAGATGGCATTCCTATCATATTGATAGGGTTTACCCAACAACATTCCACAACAATCCATGTCTGTGACATCACACTTAACCTTATCCACAAATTTGTCACCAAAGGCAAAGGACACGGTGCAAGTGTGTGTGATGTCTGAAGTAGAGTCAACATCCTTCCACCCAAGTGCATAGGGTTGAGGATGTGGTTTGGTGGGGAGCTTCAACTTCTTTACAACGGATCTCGCAATCAATTTTTTTTGCGAGCCGTTGTCTATGATACAATCAACAGAAACATTGTGTGTAAGGTGGGCCTTAGTGACAAACAAATGGTCACGACCCCCATGAGCAGAAACATTTGTCATAAGGGTAACCTTATTGAGTTTACCCTTCAAGGCAGGATATTCTTCCTCTCTCCCTGTAGCCATAATGGGGCCATCTTGTGTGCCCTCATTTGAATTTACAACAAGGGATTTCTTCTTCATTCTCCCAAGTACAAAACAATTTGCTTTGGTATGACCATTCTTTTTACAATAATTACAAAACAATGAAGAAGAAGAATTTTTAGAGCCAGAAGAGGAAGAATAGGATTTAGATGAATGGGGAGGAGTAGAAGAATTAGGGAAAGAGGAGTTCTTCACCTTTTGTTGATGCTGATTTGAACCCTTGGATGAGCTCTCTTGTGCCTGTCGTGCTTTGTAGGAACCACCAACTTTCTCCTCCGCCAAGCTAGCATGTTTGAATGCCGATGAAAATGTGACAAATGGAATGAATTTCAACTCCCTCATTATAGGATCATGCAATCCACTTACAAATTTTTCAATAAGCTCTTCGTTAGAAGAAGTGATACCAGAAAGAACTCTAAGCTTATTGAACTGAAAAATGTAATCAGAAACTGGCATATTGAAACCTTGCTTTAACCTATACCATTTGATCCTTAGATCGGCCTGGTAGTTAGGTGGAAAAAATGTATCCTTCAAAAGTGTGACTAACTCTTTCCAGTTTTTTACCTTAGCTTTCTCATCTGAAACAAGCATCTTTGCTAATCCTGTGAGTTTTATCATGGAAAAAGGTACTCTTTCATCTTCAGGAACCTCGGCATACTCAAACCAAGTTTCCATATCTAGGATCCAAGTGGACAATACGTCAGGATTCCTGGATCCATCATAAGGTTTTACATCACACTTTGCTTTGTTGGAGTATTTGTTGTTGTAGATTTTGACATCATTTTTGACAGTAATTTCTTTCACCCTATCCATCAAATCTCCTACTACAGTGGCGATGTTTGCCACTTGTGTTGCAAGATCATTGGCCATTTGGGCTCTAGTGTATGCCAGTATATGAGGGGTTTTCAAAAGAATTCAAACACAATTTGTTTCCTTTCCAATGTTGTAATTTTAGGGGTAAGTGCAAAAAGTTAACTTCCTCCAAAGTTACTTACAAAATTGCACTTTTGAAAATCTCAAAATTTTGTTCCCCTAATGAAAGATTTTGACCATTAATTTTGCAAATGAAATATGCAAAAATTTAAAAAAATTGTGACAAAATTTCGTCACCTTGCTTCCAAGTTGCACCAAACCGTCAATCCGGGCGTCAAACTGCCAATCTCGCAGGGCGTCAAACTGCCAATCTCGCAGGGCGTCAAACTGCCAATCTCGCAGGGCGTCAAACTGCCAATCTCGCAGGGCGTCAACCTGTCTCGCGGGGCGTCAAACTGTCTCGCAGGGCGTCAACCTGCGTCGCGGGGCGTCAAACTGCGTTGCGGGGCGTCAAACTATCTCGTGGGGCGTCAAACTGGTTTCACGGGCGTCAAATCGTACCGCGGGGATGTCAAACGCGTCGAGAGGGCATCAAACGCGTCGCGGGGGCGTCAACCGGCTGTTTCGCAGGAAAATTGCCACGCGGTCCAAGTTTTGATTTACCAGCATTGGACAAATCAAAGACAATAATATTTACGCTACTCTTTCACGATTGGTCGCCGATTTCTTCCACGTGAACATCTACGGTAGGAGTTTTAGTTTATTTTGTAACCTTACGACAATTTAATACTTCCTCTGCCAAAAATTTTATTTCACGCCTGAGACTTATTTCACGCCTGAGACGTTGCCAGAATCACCGAATCGACACCGAAATCACCGAATAGACGCCAGAATCGCATCGAGGACTGCCGTCTGGAAATCCTGCAACTCCAAGACTTGCCACGAGCAGCTCACCGACGACGGAGGAAAGGGGCGAGATGTGGTGTGCACAGGAAGACGCCGACACCGGAACCCTAAAAAGAGCCTCACGATTTTTTTTTTTTCTAAAGTTTCTTTGCGATGTAGGTTATTATCCACGCCGAAAAATTTCGAACTCGTGGCCGCAACTGCTACGAACCAGATCGGAAAGAAATTTCTGCCTATAGATGGGGCAGAGGAGGTTACCCTATCGGGTCACCCTCTGACGTCTCCGTCAGGAATAACAGCAGTAAGAATGGCTGCTTGAGCTTCGCTACAGGTGATGCGGCTGGTTGATGAAACCCAATTCACGCAATCGCCAACAACAGGATCTATCTGAGTCTCTGAATACCAGTGATATGGTAGCCACAGGTGGAACCCAAACAAAGCTGAATTCTTTATTATGCAGTACAAATATATAATAATACATCAACAGAATCAAGTGAGAGCGTTATAACAAAGTGCCCAACATGGACAACGCTCGATCACGATTAAATGCACACTGTACAAACTACCAAAATAACCAAACTGCCTCCTATCTGTGGAAAACAATAAATCGTGAGGTATACTATACCTTCACGTGTACAAAGTGCAAAATATAAAAATAGATATAATGGAGGACTTAGGCTAAAATGCAGTTCCTAAGTATCCTCAACATGTATGGTGTAGATACATGACTGATTATGTCCACAACCTAGAAACACCATATAGACTAAAATATTTGCTAACCAAGGAGATCCTCCTAAAGGTCAATGGCTATGTTTACCCTAATATCTGTATGTAGAACCTTTACCAAGAAGTGGACAACAATGTCAGTAATTTTCTCTCCCTATTTTCTATGAGGGAGAGAACCACGATTCTTCTTCATCATCATCAAATTGACCAAATTATTGATGGTGCCTAATAATTGAACTGTGCTGCTATAATTTTCCCACTTCAAGTTGTTCATTCCTGCTCACTAGTTTACCTTTAAATTTTTCTATAGCCTCCCTTTTGTCATATATTATTGTGCAACCGCTTTCTAGATTCCCAAAACTAGATATTTTTTATCAATACAAATTTGAAGTAAAATCTAAGCTAGCCAATTTGGGTGTCGATGGTGACGGACTTTTCAAATGGGAACACAGTGTCCCGAGTGAAGTAGAGGAGCTTATTCAACAAGAATGACAAGAATGATAGTCAAATTTACCAATAGGTAAGGCACTATAAGTTCGAGGGCTAGGAGTATTCCCGTTCCTTTTTTGAATTGGACTCACAATAAAAATTATCTGAGCTGTCAGTCTTCGTGGATGCTGCTTGGAAATACCACAAAGACTAATGGGGACAGTCACATGTCAGATAACATGGCTCCTAGTCGTCTTAGTAATTTGAGGTTGGTTGATAATCACAGGGAACGAAAGAAACAACAATATAATACTTCGAACCAAAGCCATGTGGACCACCAAATAGCCACGGCCATAAATCTAGTCGGCAGGTCCACTTCTCCAAGGCTGATTGGCCAAGATAGTATGTGGTACCAAAGCATGTCATATACGAAAGAAAGCAATTACCAAAGAATTATTAAGAGTAACTATCAATATAGAGCTTGTGGGAGTTTTTCAGTACTTTGCTATGTGTGTATGCAAATTTTTGTTTCTCCATTGTCTCAAGGAAGGGATCCGTGTCTGTTTCTTTTTTGTAATTATGATGCATGTGTTTTCTCGGGGGATACCCAAAATGTTGTATGGGAAGTTTCTTTTTGATAACAGGCTATGTGCCTTATCAGATGTAATGGCTCTTGCGGCATGTATATTTTACATATATAAGATCCTTAGTAAGGATATGTTCATCAACAGCCCTGGGCTGATTTTTGTAAAAGGTTTTGGGTCAACCTGTAAAACCCGGTATTAATGCTATAGTATCTTATCTACCAAAAAAAATTTGAAGTAAAATCATTGGTATAGGCAATTAAGAATACGAGGCAATAGGACCTCTCCCTCACACATAAGAAAACTCCTGAAGCTTCCCACCATATTGAGTCACTACAATTTGATCCCCTAGTAGACCCATAAAGGCGCACAACAGACCTACAAAGGCCCCCAACAGGCCCACAACAGACCTACAAAGGCCCCCAATAGGCCCACAACAAGCCCACAATAAGCCCACAATAGGCCCTTAGATGTCCTTAAAGGCCCTAGAGGCCTCCAACAGGTCCACAACAACCCCTTACATTCCACTACAACCCATTATAGCCTAGAGTAGCACCCCTTGCATTGCAGTCATAGGTATTTTCTTGCCGAACAAAAACAACTCCATGTCTAGCCCTACACTACTATTTTAGCCTCATGTTTTGAGCTACTATTCTAATATTCTAACTCATAGCCTGGATAATGACCATCCATCCTACTCTTACCGCATCCTATATATGATCTATCAATGCAACCCAATGTCTTCAATGCCCTTTTCAAAGATCACATGGTGCTCCCCATGACTGGAAGGAGCCAACATATCACATGTGTGGTGGACCAAAGAGTATGTTCTCACATTGTCCATGTAGATAGTTTCACTACTCATATGGAAATTACCACATCATAGTTTCACAACATGCGTTCTTCGTTTTGAGTGCATAGAAATTTTACCTTTATCGAGCTTTCTAAGCATAAGTGGGATGGTTATTTTATTTTTTTAAATTCATATTTTGTAAGTGAAACCATAGCCATGTAATTTTTTAAATATTCTCAAGAGTGCACTGCCCACATGAAGGAGAGCACATTGCTCAAGGGAGGATAAAAATGGCTCAATGCCCATGAAAAATGGATGATAATATGGCTAAATTGAGAATATTAATTCTTTTAATTGCATCATGGGGATGGCCCATGACATGTGAGGCTTGACAATGCATTGAGGAGCCCACATAAATGTTTTTTTAAATATGTAAAATAAAAGCAAGTGCAAATATGGATGACCCAAGTAGGGTCATGCAATACCTTTTTTAAATCATTTAATAATTTTGAAGAAAAAAGGTTTTAGAATATTCCCTTATGAGGGAGTATTGAAAATTGTTAAATATTCCAAATTTAATTCAATATGGAGGAAACAATTACCTCTTTTCTTATTTTTGCTCGACAAGATACTATTTCTCATAAACATAGGTAAATATTTATGCTTCCCGAGTATAGTCTTGTTTATACTTGTTAAAAAGCATTTTTTGAGTGTGGTTCAATGGAACCACAATATTCTACATTTGTAAAAGTCTCTTATGAATTATTGGTGCTCCAAGTTTTCCAACAAAATAATGAGTTAAACCACATAAACTAACACCAACATCATGAGATAAACCACGTAAACTAGCACTAGCATCATGAGCCAAACCACGTAAACCAACTTTCACTTCTTTGATCAGATACTATAGAACTTTGACACTCTACATCAACAAGTTACTAGAGACTACACAATCTTGGCACCCTCGAACTCTTTCAAAGACTAATTTTTTTGTCACTTTAAAAATCACTAACTTTTGAAGACTACGAATAATGACACTTGAAAATATTCTTCTTTAGATTTATTACACCATTTGGGATGTTGAATTATTTTATATTTGAGATAGCAAGACATCAAAGTGGTTAGTGTGCTTGGAGGAGTGGATAATGATCAATCCAAGTTCAAATCCCTTGGGCATTTTTTTTAAATCATGTTTTGAAGGATTTTTTTAAAGGTAAATAGAAATGTTATAATAATAAGAAGACACATATTTATGAATTTGAAAAATATCATTAGGAAGAGATGAAGCATAAAAGATATATTTTTTTATAGTCTCAATCAAACTATAGAAAATAATATTTATTTTTCAAGTAATAGGAGATATAAGTTGTATAGAATACATTGTAAATTGTAAAGGCAATTCTTTAGTAAAGATATGTAAAGAAAATTAAATGGTATAGTAAAGAATGAATTTCTTTACAAGGTGCACCATTTCAAATTTTTTCATAATAGAACCAAAACTTTATCAAACCTTGTGGTTTGAAGTAGTATTCAGTATATATAATACCCCTAATAGTTATTTATAGATGATACTATTGTGACTAGCCTCTTTCACTTAATGCCTAAATTAGCTACCACAAAAATTCCTAGGGTCTATCCTTATAAACCATTATGGATTCATAAGGAAAACCAATTTTTTTACTCCATTATTCACCCTATTTTCCATTGTTGCTCTACTTAAAATATGAAATTAAGACTCTCATAGTTTATTCTTAGCCATGCCCTTCATATGATGAGGTCATTTTAAGTAGGTATCAAAGACAAGATGAATCATTTTCACATATAACCTTGGTATCATGTACCAAATTCTTTCATGTACCTTAAGGTCTCTATTATGTATGATCATATATATAGAGCATACTAGATTCTTTCATGTATCAATGAGTATATAGAAAGGGTGGGTACATTTAAAGGCTTGGTATATAGAACTTGTGATATATAGAAAAGGTAACTATTTGGAGATATAAGGAACCCTCACCAAATTACCTAGAAAATTTACGCATAGAATTTCTACTATTCAAGTCTCCACATTTTTCAAAAGTAAAGAATACAAAAATTAAAGTTTGTCTATTGAGTCAAGATAACATAGCCACCAAATTCTCTCAAGAATAAACATAACATGGGAAAGGAAAAAAGAAATCAAGTAAACATTTACAAGTGTAACTCACTAGAAGATAGTACATGATCATCAAAAGCAAGTGAAGGAACAAAGAAACAAGCTGAAAATATTTATTTACAAGAATATGGAGATCTTTATGACATACTTCAATGATGGATACACACTATTTCCAAAATAGTTGATGGTACTAAATACTTGCATTCAATCTTAAAAGAGGTTTATGATGATGCTTTTATGACACTTACAACTTATATAAGTCTTATTCTTGATAAAGTATATGACTATGATAAAAAAGTTGTTACAATGCCTACTCATATAGCCAAGATTATATGTGCATCATTACTTGCTCTTAATATTTTTCAATTGAAGTAAAAAAGCAAGACGAAATACTTGAAAGGTTTAAAGACAATCCCATGATGAGAAATATATGTTGTGACACAAATGATCTTCTTTAGAGGATTGACATCAATTGTGATATAGGTGATTTGAGACCTATGATGATAGATAATTGTTGTAATACATGTGATCTTGTGCAAACGATAAAACTTACTTGTGATACTAGTGATTTACACATTATTAAAGTCAAGACTATTATGGAAAATATTTTGTGTGAAAGAAGAGGTCTTATACAAAGGATAAATATTGTGTATGGTAAAAATAATTTAAGGCTTGTAATCATACATTATTGTTTTGATACTTGTGATTTGGAGCCCATGAAAGCAAATGTGTGTTGTCTTACCAAGGATAATATATAAGAAAAAAATATAGCATGTGAAACCTATGATCTAAAGGTTGATAAAAAATATAAGGAATGTGTAGAATGTGATTGTATTGGCCATTACTAAGGTAATATCATGTCAAATTGTTGAAGAACATATTGATAATGAAAGTAGTGTTTTTATTGAAGAAGAATATTGTGATCGTTTTATTGTACTGATAGATATAAGTGTGAATTCTTCTATGGTGATAATGATAAATACCACAATAAAAATAAGAAAATTGGGTGATTGAATATTGATAAAGATCAAAGTAGAGATAAATAAGGTCAATGTTTTAATAATATTAATAGACATAAGAATGTTGATAAAGAATTTATATATTTCTAAAAGCATACAAAAGGGTATTGGATCAAAAATTTTGATAAGAAAGGCATACGATGGTATAGGTTTGGAAATAAATGGACAAAGTGTGAAAGAACCAATAATACCAAATATATGGCCAAAGAATGAATGCATTGGATATATAGGTCAAGCAGTTTTGAGAAAAGGGAAACTTATACAAAATATGAAAATAAAAGTCAATAAAAAAGAAGTAACACCAAATATGTGATAAGTGATGACAAAATTATGACAAGGACTAGTGATTCCAAATTTGTATCAAGAATATGTAATACAAAATCCATGAGAAGAATATAAAGTAAGAAATTATAAATAGTGTGGAAGAACATGATATGCATCAAGAAATTGTTGGAACCTTCATCCTTGTGTGAGTTGCGGAGATGTTAATCGTAAAGAGAGAAGAAATAATCAAATGTAAATTATTTGTGGTTGGGTGAATGTGTGTGAATATAATAAGACAAAATAAATGTAGTGTGGTTTCTATAGAAGAACAATTTTATTTTATATGAAGAAGAATAATATTTCCCATGATGAAAAGTATTCGAAAATTTGAGATAAGTGATAAGAGTCCAATGTAGAATGATTAAAGACCTATAGTGATGAAAATCCTACAAATGAACACTTATTTGGAAGACTCAAAGTATGTGGATGATTTTTTAGAGGTGGTGGACCAATGGTTGTGTAGAAACGTAAAATGCATCATATTGAGGAGACTCCTAGAATACCTCCTCTTTAGCTCATATAGTCCACCTTGGGTAGTCTGAAGGCTAATTTAGTGGTTTTCACCATAAACAGGCACCTTTTCCAATGGGAATCATGACCATATCGACCCAATATGGCCTCAATGTTGGGACCGTCTCAACCTGAGATGGTCACGTAAAGATAAAATTAAAAAGATAAAAATAATAATAGATAACCGAAAATTTTTGTTAACTCCATGCATAAATTTGCACTGATGTCGAACGCCCTACATGAGCTAATTTTATCAAATCGGATATAATTAGAGTCATGCATATGATTTTTCATGCAGGTTACCCTATCCACATTTAGCATTTGGCCAAGAGGTTTATAAATTGGCACTCACTCCTCAATTTTAAATATATTTAACCCTCGAATTTGTGCAATGAAGTGTTACCAAAATTAATCTTCCAAGTTTTCTCTTTCCTAAGACTATACTTCTAGACTACCATTCAAGATTAAACACTATGCTTTCTTACCTCGCATAACCAATACCCTTGCTCCGATGATCGCTCAAACCCACTAATTCCCTTCCCCATCATTAGAATCCATCAACAATACATCCCTAGGTCATCTCAAATGTTGCTCAAGCGTGGCAACATAGAAACATAGGTCTATAACAATAATCATCTCACCACGAGATGGTCTATAGATGAAACCATCTTGATCGGAGATGGTCATGATTAGGTGGTCATTTTTCCAATTTTCATTACACTTAATATTAGATTTGCTCATTTAATTACTTTACATTAATTTAGATCTCATTTATTACATACATGCATTTGCTTTTTCTCCATTTCATGATTTTTGATTGAATACAAGTCCAACTTCGGTGGGCCCTACACATTCTATCGATTTTCTATTATTCCTTTGTGTGCAAGTTATAGGTACAAGGATAGTGAAAGATCTTGGATACAATTCTCATGTAGTGGTCCTAAAAAATCTCCTCCCCACAAACTACGCTAACACGAATATTTTTGATATTGCACCTAGAGACCTCATTTTGATATATATTGTAATCATTGTATCATTGGTAGCATCCCCTAAGAGGGGATATTATTGTAACACCTTGAAAATATGAGCATAAATATATAAAAGGATATGTTTATCTTATCTTGTTTAAATCATTGTTTTTATTACTGCTTTATTTTTATGGTGTAAATTATTGATCTAATGGTTGACCCAAAGGTGTTGATAGCCTAAATACAACAATCCATAGAGGCAATCTAGAGGTAATACTAACCCAAAGGTACTAATCCAAAGATAAAAATTGTAGGTGAAGTATAAGGTGACCTAGATATTATGACCTAGAGGAAGATGCCTAGATGAAAACCAAATGAAATAATCTTGTCATGACCCTCCTTGGTAGGCCTTTTGATATGAGAAACTATGTGATGATCAATTGAACTTTGATACTTAGTTTTGCTTCAAATGAATGACTATGCAATATTTAGATTGAATCATTTCTGAAGAACATGGTACTACTGATATATTGTCAATGTGTAGGATTAGGTACTATCGTGAGGTGGATAAATAGAATTGTCCACAAAAAAGTCCACAAAAAATGGGGTACTTGGAATAGGGGAAGTGATGATTACAATGACTCAAGATAACATGGATGGATACACTCATATAGGTATGCAACATTGATTTTGGGATAATCATCGATTAATCAGCTAGCTAGAGTTGTAGTTGAAAAACTAGTAGCTATTATAAATTCTTCGACTAAGATGGGTGACTGGGTTGATGGAAATATTTACACTTTGCTTGTTGCATATAATTGGTTGTCTTTTACTTCATCACTTTACTGCATCATTGATTTTGAAAAAATATGCATAAGTTGGTTGTCTTTAAAACTCCTTGTGTTGCTTAAATATTTTAAAGAATAGCATGATGTTAGTATTTGATAAAATAACCCTTTTATGTTTTTAAGTATATATATATAGTAAGTTATTAATTTAAATGATGAAATAATTTCATTCAAATGAATAATAAAACCTTAGTTTAAATGATAATGGAATTTCATTTAAATAGGTAATAAAATATTTATTTAAATGATAATATAATTTCATTTAAAAATAATAGATACTTTATTTAAATAGAAATAGAACTTTTATTTAAATAATTTTAATATTTTTAAAGAATATTTAAAAAGAAAAGAAATTTATTACTTGAAATTAATGGAACGTTGTGAGCTTACGCGTTTATGTGGATGGAATTTTCTTGTCAACTTTTGGGGAAGGAGATCCATTTATGTTGAATCTCGAAAGAATGATTAAAAAAATTGTTTTCTCATTTCTTTTAGCTAGTTTTTGGGTCATTGCATCTGGTATCAGAGCTCTAGGTATGAGGGTATAGATATTCTTAATGTTCTTAAGTATTTGGATGTCTTTTTATTCAAGCTTTGGGTTAAAGTTGAGAAGATCCAAAATTCTTGCTTGCTATATTCTAAAGGGGGACGAACCCTAAGGATGATTAAAATGTTATGATACCTTGCTTATAGTAAGAATGAACTTGTGTATTAATATCACTTAATAACCTTTGAGTGCCACCCTAATTAGAGTATGGATGATGTTACCAAGTAAACTCTGTATTGTGTCTTAAATTAGTAGTGCAGTTCAAAGTAAAGTTATAACCTAATCTTCTTCTTGGTTGTAACTGTTGTGACTATCGCACAACACACCCCAATTTTGAGGAGCCATTTGAATTTTGGTGTTGTTGTTTGATCATTTTTTTTTGTTGTTGGATTAATTGGTCATTTTTTAGTCCCATTTTGAGTGCTATATTGCCCATGCTATTAAGATTTGTGTAGGCACTCTTTTGGTGGTATGTGAGATTTGTTTAAGGTTTCCTATCAAGTCATTTTTTTGGAATCCAGTTCATTGGTTATCCAAGGATAAATGAAAGTATAATAAAGTGAAATTAAAAGTAGAGAAATATGATAATATATAATATAATAATAATAAAAAAATGTTCTTACTTTATAGTTGTTTTATTTATAAAATAAGAACATTATCATTTTTTATTATCTACATACTTATAAAATAAATAAATAAATAAAATAAGATGTTCAAAATAATATATATATATATATATATTACCTATATGTATATGAATATATAATATAAATATATCAATATATATATATGAATGATGTTGTTGAGGTTTGATTTTAATTAATAGTCTAATTTTGGAAAGCTTTAATTTCAGTTGGATTTTATTAATTTGGGTGATCTTGTTTTATCACAGGTTACTAAAATGATAGGCTCCAATGATGGTAGTGAGGGAAAACACGATGGAATTGATCATTATTTTATCGATTACATGGAATGATGGCTATATATTCCAATATGACACTGCAAAGATGAATACTTATGGCAATCATCGAAGAGAAGAAAAGATGAATTTCCCACCAATTAGCAATCGACTCTTCAAAAGTGAGGAAGAAGTATTGGAAGGGCTATGACAACAATCGACATGAATTCGTATAGGTTTGGAGAGTGAAAGGTGGTGTCGATGTTGCCCACAATGCATATTTTGGAATCCTAGTCTGGTAGACGAGATTACCTTTGTCTTCTCTTTAAATATGAGGGTGAATTAGAAGAGTATTTGTGTATAATGTCATGTTATCACGTGTTTCATTCTCTATGCCTTTTGTAATGATTGAGGAGCAATAATGGCTACCATATGTGCCATTTTATTTTACCTATTTAGGTCGAAGACTACGTCTGAGGATGTGGATGCCAGTGATGTGAAGGTTTCCCATAATCCCATGTTATTCATCTATTTTGAATGAATCTATAAAATTTTAATTGGGCAACACATAAATGTAGTGGTCAAGGTGTGAAGGATAGACTATTGCAAGTAGCAGTGGAGGTGGAAAAGTATGAAAAGAGTCTCACAACTTAAAGATGCCAAGAAGAAAATGAGTTTATCTTCATCAAAAATGTGCAGAGCTTGATATAATGTGTTTGGGGCAATGACAAGCCAAGTTGGTGCAAAGTAGAGAAGAAGGATTGTATCCATGATAAACCTTGAGTGACCTTAATAAGCACCACCTGTGCTGAGGAATCTAACCTATTTACAAAGGGAGATGCAAATATTCAAACGATGCTATATTGATTCATGGGATGATTGATGTCATGATATTTAACTTCATGAAAGTCATGCTACACTGGAAATTACTCTTTTGACTCTACTTGGTGAGATTTTATTGGTGTAATATGTACGAATTAGTTCATAAATGAAATTCTACGATGTCATCTCTTGTCATATGATAGAATATAAATGAAGTGTTGAAAGGAAACGTTGTGTAAGGAGTTGGAAAGTTATGAACAAAATACCCCAGGTGCTCTATGATTCCTGCAACTATAGATGATAAATGGAATTAGCCTTGTAGTGGAGTAGTAGTCTTTGTTGAATGAGAATGCTAAAATCAATGGTGATATCCCAAATTTACTTTACAATAAGTGATAAATAATCTATGACTATGTTGGATAAAATTAACGTTTCATTGAAGTGGTACTTTCTCTATTTTAAAATAGGTACTTCCAATAGTTTATAGTTATTGATCATGAAATATGATCTTTCAAGACCAGTGTGTAGTGTTTAATCCCCATGGAAAGTACTAGAGATCGCCATGATTTGCTTCAGCCGAAGGTAATATGAATAAGGATTGGGTTGTATAAATTTGAATAGAATTGTTCATCCCTACACGGTAAATATAGGCTATTCATTCAATGAATATCTTCATAAGGTCTTTATTGAGTGGTTGGTAAAGGCCCATAAATAAATTGGCAATTCTCTTAATAGGTCAGACTATTGATTGGTAAATGTTACGGGAAAGAGGAGTTTGAAACATGTTATGTTCTTATGTAAGTGGAAGAAAAAATATTATGTTTGTGCGTGATAAGGTCAAGACATAAATTAGACCTGTAAGATACAGATATATATATTTAAAATGACAGTCATGTTATAGGTGAAAGTCACATCCCACCATTGGTACAAGAAAGGAGTAATCAAGCAATGAGAAATACCCGAGAGATTGGAAATAGTTCAATACCTTGACGTGGAGCTTAAATCTTCTCCGAAAGGGGTTGTCCACCTAGATGTTATTTTTCACTGTTTTATGTGCAAAGGAAACCCATCCTTTAAAGGGAAGCAAATTCATTTGATCAAAGCATTACAAAAGAAATATTTAAGGAATAAAAATCATTAAGTATATCCATTACGCGTTGGGGAAGAAAAATAGCACGAGTTGTGAAGTAATGATAGTTGGCATTTCAAAGCCAAGTGAAAGGGGGAAATGAAATGAAAGGGTCTTATTGAAAGTTTTAAAAACCCATGCAAACACAAAAAAATGGCTAGAATGTTTTGGAATAGAGAGGCATGAAGAGGGATTGGAAGGCTCTCAAGCTACTACAAACAAATTTTTTCTCATCTTGTATGCAGCTGAAAGAAGGTTTTGAATACATGTTTTATTGTAAATTTTATCCTACATGTATTGTGTTCATTTGATGATGTTTTATGCATGGATACGGTAGCATCATTTAATGTTTTTAATGCATGATTTTTTTCCTCAGACTCTTGCACTTAACAAAATTTAGATTGTGTGGATGTAGGTCTAACCTAGTTTTATTTTAGTGTTCACCATATTCTTTTTTTTTGTACAGAATAGGAGGAATTAATTTACCATAGCTCACTTTGATTGCTTTTTTGCACTATGTTTCCATATTATTTCATATATTTCTTTTATTTTTATTTTTATTTTATTTAAGTTCCATCAAGCACTCAAAGCCCTAAAATGTTATATCGTTTTGCACAAAAAATCAATAATAGGGGTTTTGAAGTAATTAGAGCATCCAAATAATTTTGTTTCTTAATGCTAACATATCAAATTATTTGGACATATTTAATTAAGACATTTTTGAAGGTTCCAAAATGAATTCTTGCACTCCATAGGTTCTATTATTTTAAAAATTACTTAACAAAGCAAGACAAATTTTGTTAACAAAGCAAGATAAAATATGTTTCACAAAGGAATATAAAATGAATTAAATCACCATTTCGGGATTCACATTTCAAAGTTAGATTTAGTTATTTTATTTCATGCTCAAACAAATTTTAACAAAAGAAGATAAAATTTGTTAAAAAATTATGCTTAACAAAAGAAGATAAAATCTACTTAAAACACTTTGAGATAAAATGAATTAAATCACCATTCTAGGATGGTCATAGAGGACCAATAATGTTACATTTTATTTCTTTCAAATTTCATGAACAATAAAGAGCATCACAAATCAAAGTAACACCAAACCACAGGTCCCTTGTTAAAAATTACTTGTACCTCTAAGTTATTTAAGCACATTTTGTATATTTTCACAAGCATTCAAGCACACATTAAGTAAATAAGAACCTTGGATAAATTTTGGAATTTATTTGCAAGAGAGGGTTTTCTAACAATATCTTGATAGTGAGTATGGTTTTGCAATTGGGAAAAATTATCACACAATAGAATTGATGCTATAAGGAGGGCCTAAATTGGTCATTTCATTATTATTGTAAATTTTAGCGTATATTACAGTATATATTTTGTTATTCGGTTATTACATTATTGTATTATTAACCTTCTGTTGAAGCGACATCATGTTGAGATTTGTTTCCTTCGGGCTAATCCAGGAGTGCCTATGTATTATTTAAAGGTTGGATTAATAATCAATTATTATTGTTCACTCCAACATGGTATCAAAGCATCTATCGATCTGGGTTCATTCATAAACCAAGAGCTCGATTCTTGAGGTGGACAGACCAATTGCTGATTGGACCAATTGATTGGACTCAAAAATAGACTAGCCTAGACTTGGTAGATAGCCTGGCCCGTAGGTCGAAGATCATGACATAGTTGACTTGGGTTGTGGGTGGTGATGCATGGAGACGTGGAGGGTGAATCTAGGTGGAAGTTGTTATGATGACGTGGTGAGCAAGGCGGTGGACCAAAAATTTGCATGCACTTCGAGTAGATCATACGTAAGGGGATAGATTGCCTAAAGGAAATCAAAATCAAATCCACGCGATTTATTTTTTAAATTCCCTTTGCACCCTCAGAGTCATGCATGTGGGATATTACCATAGCAAGCCTTTTACTCAATTGGATGCATAACAGGCCCAAGATAGATCACTACAAGTTTATTATAGATCTAAGGTGGTAGATCGTGCTATTTTCTGTGAATGTGGAGAACAACAATTATGTTTGATGTCCTCCCCCACTGATGTGGAGGTGTAGCCTATCGAAGAGAGGAGAGCCACCACTCACAGGCAAGCCCATCACCCGACACATAGAAGACACCGATTTTGTGCATAGAAGAGGGTTGTCCATCTTGCCTCTCTGCAAAACATCCCAGATAGATTCAACGGATGGAAAAACCTATGCATGTTGCTACAACAACGTGAGATCGATTATAACTATTAAAAAAATAGATAATTTCATGTGGAATTGAAGCCCAATGTAGCTTGTATTGATGGAAACGATGCTTCGCTAAAATTTGCCTGTATCCCAAGCATTTCTTTCGATCGCTACGAAAATTGCAGGCCTGTGTCGACTTCAAATCCACACAATTTTATTGTATTTTTGTATTTGATTATGCCATGTATTATATTCTATGTTAGAGTTGATCTTGCTTCATTTTCTCTATTATTGTTTGTTTGTTTTATGATGTGGTAGCATAGATGCATTATCATTTGATTTCTTGGTGTTAGGGAATCTAGTGTAGAGTTCTAGGGTGAACTTAGAGGTGACCTAAGGGAATTGAGACCCCCTTAGGGTGAACATAGGAGGACCTAAGGTAATTGAGACCCCCTAAGGGAGATAGAGGACTAAGTAGGAAGAGATTACATCTAAGTTAAGATAGCTCATCATGGAGACAAGATGGATAGCTTAACTCATGATACTCATAGCATACCTACCTAAAATAATCTGTGTATTGTATGGATGTGTGTACACCTTCGATAGATAGGGGATGATAAGTCTAGTTTATCAAGGATAATGAAATAGATGGACTTATCTATAATAACACATTATACGCCTACATAAATGGATTTGTGCTAGGGTAATTTTTGAGATGTAACTTCCAAGGAAACTTAGAAGAATGAAACTTAGGATTTTTCTAGTGGATTAGGGGTTCATGTACCTCTCCCCTTAGTGAAAAAAAACTTTTCTATTTTTTATATTTTTCTATTTGTATGTTTTTGGGTCATTACACAACCAATGTAGATACATGTAGATTCATTTTAAATTAAAAAAAGATAGTAATTGAAATAAAGGAGAACTTACTCTTTGGATTTTTCTTCTGCTTAAAGCCCGTGTTCACATTAGAATGAAAGACTCTATCAGTACCACCTTCCAAATAATACTACAAAATTAACCAAAAAAATATTAGTAATACTTTGATTTTAAATTTAAAGTTTGATAGGTTAAAAAATTTACTTGATTAAATTTTAAAACCTTACCTTATCAAATTTTCCTACTTGTAAACAACTTATTCTAATTCTTATTTATGTAATTCATGTAGTAGACAGCCATTCTGGACTTTCTACTTCAAATCACAAACTTTGACTTTCTCTTTTTTTATAGGTACTCGAAACACCTTGCTCTTGCTCTTTCTTTTTCTCCTTAGTAACATTTGTTTCCAAATTCAATTGTGTACAATCCATTGTTACTATAACAAAACAAAGAAAAATTATATTAACTTGTTATATCACCTATTTATGACCAAATTGGGCACCATCAACCCCTCACCAGCCCTTCAAACTCCAATTTTGGCACCATAAAGTTGGTAAAACAATTTAATTTGTGGTACCACCTATGTGTCATTGTATTAAATCTGTCATATCATGCTATAAATATGGAACCATTAACCCCTCTCGCTGGCCCTTTAAACTCTAATTTTAGCACCATATATTTGGTAAAACAATTTGTGGTACTACCTATGTTTCATTGTACTAGTACCATATCATCTTTTATGCTACAATATGGCAACCATTAACTCCTCTCGTCGGTATTTCAAACTTTAATTTTGACACCACATATTTGGTAAAATATTTAATTTGTGGTACTATCTATGTGTCATTGTACTAGCTGGCATCTTTGTATATGATGGGAAGAGCTAAGATGATGATATTATTTGTGACGTTATCTGTGTCGCTATGTTTTTAGATGATGGGAAGAGTTAATATTACGACATCATCATTCACGAGTAACATATCAACATACCATATGTATCTCATCAACATACCATATGTATCTCAAATAAGTATGCATTGATGAGTTAAAGGAAAAGGAAAGAAATATTCTTAAGATGAATATTTCAAAATAAAAATAAAGAGAAATTAAGATATATATATGTATGATGTTTAGCTATCTAAGAACAAGATTTTTAAAAAATATATTATTTAAATAAAAATAATTAATTGTGATATATATATATATATATGATCAAATTAAATATTATATATATATATATATATATATATATATATATGAGACAAATAATAAGATTTTCTTATTAAAACTTATAAATAAAATACTTTAAAATTAAAAATATTTTTTAAATGTCAAGTCTTGGTTATGACATATGAGTAATTGAAACTTGGGCTTTCACAATCTAAACATATTATATAAAAAATACACAATGCAAATATTCTAAAGGGTGGAGCCTAAGGATCAAAAGATCAGGCATGTAAAGATTATGTTTTGGAAAATAATAGGGGGGTGTGTATCCATCACAAACACCTATAGTATTGTAGTATGTCTATAAATGGACATTGACATCTACCTATAGGGTGCCTTGATAAGATTTAATGATAAATTTTAGCTTTTCGAGACTGTTAAATTATTTATTCCATTTCTTGTGATTGCTCTTTAGGAAGGAAACTAATAGTCAAGATAATATTTAGTGATAAAATTTCAGCTTTTCTAGTCTGTTAAATTATTTATTCCATTTCTTGTGATTGCTTTTTAGGAAGGAAACTAATAGTCAAGAGTTAGTAGAGCAGAGTATGATAATGGAATGTTTTGAAAATATTACTCTACTAAGATGTAGTACATAGATAAAAGAGGTGGAGTTTTGGTATTATGAAAGCTACTAAGATGTATTGCATAGATAATAGATGTGGAGTTAGATAACAAAGGTGGAGTTTTGGTATTACGAAGGCTATCACAAGAAAATGTCAAGAAGAGAGATGCTAAATTCTATATTATTTGTATATACAAAAAAAAATTGAATAAGATCTAAAAGATGAAAATTAAGAATTCAAACTTTTTAAGAAAAAATATAGAGATATCTAGCTATAGAAACTCAATTGAGATGAGAATTGGATCTATATGTAAACTTTGAAGCTTTAAAAAAGAGATTTATGATTTATTAAGGGCGGAGGATTTTAGTACAACCCTTTTTTCTCAAACAAAAAACATTATTAAATTTTATTTTTAATAAGTATAATTTTTATTTGTTAATAACATATTATTAGATAAAACTATAAAATACAAGGTATAAATTTTATAAATAATATGTGGTAAAATATTATTGTATTAATATGACTACATGGTTTATTAAAATATCATAATACCACAATCATATAAAACTTTAAATAAATTTTAATGATTATATATTTTTTGAATTATTTATTATTAATTTTATTATAATTCAAACAACAAAAGTAGGAAATATAAAGATAGGTATATAAAACAAGGTATAGATAACATGAAGCAATAAAACTAACATAAAAAAGGGAAGGTGTAATGAAAGATAATGATAGGTATAGAAAACAATGTATAGAGAAATAATAATTTCTTGTAACATGAAGCAATAAAGCTAACATTAAAAAAAAAAAGGTGTATTACAATTTGTACGATGAGGTTTGTTGTTGGATTTTTTCAAAGATTTTACATAGGTTTTTATGAGGGGTCTTGGACCCCTCATACTGAGTGGGGTTTGAACCTTGGACCTTTCAAAGAGAGGACAAGTCTTTACAACTATAATAAGCTTGCAACTATTCTATGAGTTTACATAGATTTTTATGAGAGGTCCTGGTCATCTCATACTGAGTGGGGTTTGAAATTTGGACCTCTCAAAGAGAGGCCAAAGCCCTTCCCACCACAGTAAGCTTGTAGTTTGTGATGTTGGATTTTTCATACTTGTAAAAATATTATCTTAAGAGAACTACTGGGTCAACATATATCCAACACATAATCCAATATTTTGCATAGTAGACTTTAGACTAAAAAATGTACAAAGATATGTAAAAATAGATATCTTTCTTGACCAAGAAAGATCGTTATGCATATGAATACCCTTGAAATATTTTAGCAGAAATAGAAATCCAAGTTACTCAAGATAGACCTACCTAAGACCTTTAATTTGGCTCACTAGATATTTTTTTGTCTAACCTACAAATAGCTTTTTATTTCCATGAAGATTGGACCAAATAGGTAGTAGCTTGTTTACTCTTCACTTCTTCATTAATGGATCTCTATCTAATATGTTTAAAGTATAAAGAGGCCTTAGGTAGGGTGATACATTATAATATTACCTCTTTATTATCCTTGTTAAGATATTGGGTAGATACCTAAAGAGCCTATAAATTAGAGGTTGTTACAAGGTTTTGATATAATATGGATTTGAACCCATCATTCATTTGTAATTCATATATGACATGTATATTGTAGGAGTGGGATGTATAATAAAAGCTTTAGTTATTTGTGAGGATTTGGATACCTACATTTTAACCTCTAGATATGTGCTTAATACCATAATATTATATTTTTTTTTCTACATAGATAATATACTTTAGCTTCATATTGTTGGTATAATTAGATTTCCATTTGCCTTGAATCTATTTAAATACTTAGAAAATCCCATTTTATAAGAGCATTTGAGGAAATAGAATTAGAAAGAGGTAACTGACAAGGTGAAGAGTAAAAATTCACTTTGGACTTCTATTTTTTATCCATTTCTAGCATAATTACTCTTGTTAAATATATTTTCCAAGTGTTTCCCATCTATCACTTTGTACAGTCTACTATACCAAAAATCAATTCTAAGTAAGATTTTGTAGCATGTCAAACATTGTTGATAGGCATTATTATTTGACAAAGAAAATATATTAGCATAGTCTAATATTTCCTTTTTGTGTATTTATCTTAGCTTGATTTTTTATTTTGGTTGATTTATTTGGTTGTAGGTTTAGACATATAATGAAGGAATTTGAGGAATTCTCCATGGCCATTCCCAAAAGGTTGAATAGCCATATGAAGGATTATACATATATCATAGGTTGAAAATGTGTGAAGCTTATTTTGATAAAATTGGATTGAATTCAATGAACTTGATAACTTAGCACAAACATCATATATATTGCTTCATCTCCATGTTATAGTTGAGGTGCTTCAAATCTAGAAACATAAGTCTAACACATTTTAATGGAAGAATAAAGGGTAGATATATGATATAGACATCATGTTGAAGTACATGTATGCACTATTAAAAGTATTGATGATGGGAGAGTCATGGTTATATGTTGTCTTAACCACCAACATGGATTGGATATATGTGATCTACCTTAGGGATAGGGAGAAGTATTCTAAGAAGATAGTGTAGATATTATCTTGGGTAATTGGGGTATTTTGATATTAAAAATAATATTATAAGGTTCCTTTGGGATATAGTATTTGCTATGGTACCTAAGGATAGGTATATGGGGATATGATATTGTATTGTATAAGGGTATTATTGATCGTTAGCATGGACCATGCATAACCCAAGGTTGATTGTATTAATAATATATATTATAATAATGAGTAGGACAAGGTTATAGGATTTGGCTAGAGTGAAGGTTATACCCTCACTAAAGTAGAATTAGAAGATTGGTATATAAATAAGGGATATCTTCATCGTAATAGGGGTCGTTCATAGCAAGTGTTATAATTACTTTTGCCCATGAAGTAGATTATGAGATTTTGGAGATATTGTGGAGTTATTCCATTCTTAAGGAGTATTATTGGTACTACCTACCCTAAGGATATTATCTATACTTTTTCATTGTGTGGATTGTTATTGTGGATAATTATTAATGGATGAATGCCTTGATATTTCTGCATAATGGTGAATGATTCATGCTTGTGATAAGGATACAACCAACTATTTTCTATTCTATATTAGTTGTACATAAATAATTTTAGGGTGGGTATTCTACTTTAATTAAGGTAATATGGTTCTAGTAAACATCCTTTATGACTTTTATGATATTAGGGTGTGAGGATATAAGCAAATGGAGGAACAAGACTTCTCATAGGGTGGATATATGGGTGTGTTTTAAGGTATAAACATTAATTAATACCCAATGCTATCAAGAAATACCTCTCATGTCTACACAAATGAGTAATTAAGGAAAAAGTAGAGGAAACTACTTTGTGAATGCTAACCATGAATGACTTTGATCCATAGATAGGTATCATATATCAACTTTATATAGAGCACATAATTGACTATGTAGAGGTGTAAGAGGCACTATAAATCAATTACCTTTATGAGCATAATGAGCATGTGATGGAAGTGTATTCAATTCAAATAGCATTGAGATAGTATTAATGGGAGTACCCAGTTTTAACCTTTCCATAAATATACAAGAATAATGTTAAAAGTTAGTGGGGCCACCAAGTTTGCTTTAGATGTATGATACAACATGCAATAATTATCTCTACACATGTATGTTATATTACAACAATAGAAGAAATGGTGTCTTAGGTATATAATATATCCCTAATTAAAGGTAGGTGTGATAAGAAGAGGGCTAAATATGATCCTCTTGAGGGATAAACATGGAGGAGCCCTTACATAAGTAGGTTAGGATATGAACAAATTTCCTATTAGTGGGGAACATTAGAGGGGACACCCTTCTAGATGTTCAATTGGATAGTAAATATATTGGTTCGTTAGAGAGGAAGGATAGGCTAGTCTTCTAAATGCGACTATAGAGACAAAGATATTTATAGAATCATTTTATGTGGTTGGTAATTTAGTCAGTGGCACTAGACTTATGTCTCTTATACTTTTTACTCTTGACTAATGTATTTGAATTCAATGTTTGTATATTTTAAATAAAGTGATAAATATGTATATAGGTACCTATGACAAATGGAGAGACCTTATTACATGGGGTCTATACGTATTACTACTAGACATTTGTCTACCATTATTACTAGTCCATCCTCCACTAAGTTTGTCCAACCGGTGGCTAGACATGTGGATATATTTTCTCTATGTATTATGATATTAAGGTCTTATGATATTTGAGTAGTGGAGATGTCATGTAGATGAGGTTAGCCTTATTAGAGACTAAGTTGGTATGGTTATCACAACTAATGGAAGACCATATAATTGAGATGGCCATCTTCAAAAAGGGTCACATGAGAGAGGTCTCTAACTTGAGAGAGGACCTTGGTTGTGCATGTAGGAAGACATTGGTATTGAGGTTAAGGTTATAAAGTCAATAAATAGAGATATAGATGTTGATTATGACCTCTCAAGGTATAAAAATAAATGTATGGCAATATCTAAGGAGTAAAGTTTAGACATATGACATAATGCACTTGTAGAATGTATATATAAAATGCATGGTCTCTCATAGATGCAATTTTTATTATGAAGTATTGCATAAGAATGTATCTCATAGAATGGGTTATCTCATAAGAATGGATCACATATTGATAAAAATGTTAAGATATTTAATGTCATAATGTGAGAATATATAATATATAAAATAATATTATAAGTCAACACCAATATGTGTCATTTTTAGTAAGCAACATCAGTTTCAACTTCCATAATCAAGTGCAAAAGAAAGTTTCCTTGTAGGTGGTTAGATGAGGTTTAAAGGGCAAAAGGAAGGCCCAAACAAAATAATATTATAATAATTTATTATAATATTAAAGTTGCAAGAGATTTAGATAAGTATAAATTAATTATAATAGTTTTATTATAATTTAATTTATAAATTAATTTAATTAAATTTTAAAGTTATTAAGTTAATTTTAAATTAATTATAATTTAATTATATATTAATTTATAAGTTAATTAAACTAACCCTAAGCATAGGGTTATAAAATTTATAATTTGAATTTTTGAATTATCACCAATGTCATCGAAGGCATAGCCCAATGCATATAAAGGAGGGAAAGACCATGGTGAATAAATTATCCACGATCAAGTCGAAGGTGTAATTTGTGTGCACAAATAAAAGGAAGCAATTGTGTGTTTTAAAATTATTTTTGAGGTAGCATAAAGGATAAGGAGGAGTGGTTTCCACTTTACATTCCAAAGAGCATTGTAGCATAATTGGCAGTAAGGGAAGGTTCTAAGTGTTGGCAATTTTGGGTACTTTGGGTACATTGCCTTTGCTCAAATGTATAAGTTGTCATTGATGTCAAGAAGCTCTTGAAGGAATTTGATTTAATGTCAAATAATTTGTTTTGATGAAGGTTACGGCATGACAAGTTCAAAGGTTATTCGGAGCATGGACAGTGAGTTTCCAAGAAGACCATAGTAGCCCTTTTGCAAAAGATCAAAGAAAACGACAAGTAAGAAAAGTGTCGCGATATCGCGACATATACAACAAGCAAGAAAAACTGTCACGATTTCGCGACATGTTGGAAGAGAGAGAAGAAGCAGGAAAACTGTCACGATTTCGTGACATGTTGGCAGAGAAAAAGGCAAGTGGAAAAACTGTCACGATTTCGCGACATGTTGGCAGAGAAAGAGAGCAAGGTGGAAAGTGTCACGATTTCGTGACATGTCGCATTTTCATGACTTGAAAAGAGCAGGAAGGCAGAGAAGGAAAAGTGTCGCGATTTCGTGACATATTGCAAGGAAGGTTGTACGGACGAAAAAGTGTCACGATTTCGTGACATATTGCAGAAGAGAGAGTCCGTAGTGTGAATTGTCATGATTTCATGACAAGTTCGAAGAGAGAGAAAGTAACATGAAAAGTGTCACGATTTCGTGACATGTTGCAGATGAAAATGTTCCAAGTAAGAACTGTCATGATTTCATGACATGCAGCAAAGGGAAGAGTCTGAAATAAGAACTGTCATGATTTCGTGACAGGTTGCAAAGAAAACGTATGGAAGAAAGCGTCACGATTTCATGACAGG
This sequence comes from Wollemia nobilis, assembly GCA_028583015.1. Classification (NCBI taxonomy): domain Eukaryota; kingdom Viridiplantae; phylum Streptophyta; class Pinopsida; order Araucariales; family Araucariaceae; genus Wollemia; species Wollemia nobilis. The sequence goes on from JAQPPZ010000362.1 coordinate 386,553, forward strand.
TTGCAAAGAAGACGTACGGAAGCTAAAAGTGTCATGATTTCATGACAGGTTGAAGAGAAAGCAAACAGATGTAGAAAGTGTCATGATTTCATGATAGATTGAGATGGCAGCATTCGATTGGAGAAAGTGTCATGATTTCATGACAGAAATAGAATGCAGGTCTTCTATAGGAGAAGTGTCATGATTTCATGACAAAAGCAGAGAGGAAGGCTATGAAGACAGAAGTGTCACGATATCATGACAGAAGTAAAGACGAAGTCTACAGAGGCAGAAGTGTCATGATTTTATGACAAAAGCAGAAAGGAGGTCGACGAAGGGAGAAGTGTCGCGATATCATGACAAAAGCAAAGTTGATGCCGACAAAGTCAGAAGTGTCACGATATCATGACAAGAGCTTAGTTGAAGTCGACAAAGGCTGAAGTGTCACGATATCATGACAAAAGCCAAAAGAAAGTGTATGGTTGCAAAGGTGTCACGATATCGTGACATGTATTTTCATGGTAGAAGCTACAGAAGAGTTACAGAGGCAATGAAGCCGACAAAGTCAAATTTTAGTCGACGAAGATTAGGGTTTGCATTTGTTATAACAGCTGACTAAGATTAAAGTTTTCATCATGAAAATTTTATTATAAAAGGAGGGCTATTTGGAGAGTTGAAGGGTCGATGAATGTGTTGTTGAAGTGCGACGTTCGCAGATAGTGCGCAGAGCAAGAAGTTCGATCGTCGAGAGTAGAGTGCAAAATTCGATCGTAGTGTGCAGAGTGCATTTCATCGAATCATTCTAAGTGTGAAAGATCGCAAAGGAAGCAGAGTGTGCGAAGACAGTGTCACTGTGATTGCACAGAGGTGCAAAGGTTGAAGTTCGATCAAGTGCGGCTATGATTGCGCAAAGAGAGCAGAGGGCGTAGAGAGCACAAAGGGCAAAGACGAATGCGGAGTGCTGCTACTTGAGGACAGAGGTGCATTGGTTCTTTGAGAAGAACCTGAGAACAGATTTGGTTGCTGAGCTATTGTGGACGTGATCATAGAAGGCAGAGGTCTCTTAGGCTAAGCATTGAGGATAGGAGGTCTTCGATGGAAAGGAGTTCCACGTGCTGGCAAGAGGTAGAGGCAATTGATCTTCTGAGGGATCATTTCCAGAGCAGAGGGGAAGGTATCTCCTTTGAGCAGAGGCTCATAAATTCTGATTGGGGGAAGGTATCTCCTTTGAGCAGAGGCTCATAAATTCTGATTGGGGGAAGGTATCTCCTTTGAGCCGAGGCTCATAAACATTGTAATTGGGAAGGATTCCCAAAGAACTTTGAGATAAATTTTAGAGAAAAGTTTTGTGGACGTAGCCCAACCATTCTGGGTGAACCACGTTAAAATTGATGTCACTTTGTGGATGATTTTGTGCATTGCTTTGATATTGCTTTGGGTATATTGCTTTACTATTTTGAAGTATAAAGGAAAAAGTAAAAAGAGGTCTTATACTGTTCACCCCCCTCTCAGTATAAGCTTGTGTTCTTCAATTGGTATCAGAGCGGGTGCCTTCGAAAAGTTTAACAGCTTGAAGGAAAAGCTAGTAAAGAACACAATGGATTATTCAAGTGGCAATGCAACACCTATTCTTGATGGGTCAGATTTTGGTCTTTGGAGTGCAAGGATGAAGGTTCATCTAATGGCACTTGGTAATGAGGTATGGGAAGTAATTGAGGATGAGTACACTATTCCTGTACATGGTCCAAATACTAAAGAAGAAAGGCTCCTACATCACAAGCAATTCAAAAGCAATGAATGCAATCCTGAAAGGCTTACAGAAAGCAGATCTCACCAAAGTGATTCACCGCAAGACAACTAGTGAAATGTGGAAACAATTGCAGGTGGTTCATACAGGTGATACAAATGTCGGAAAGGCCAAGTTGAGACACTTCAAAGGTATGTTTGAACAACTCAAGATGAATGATGATGAAAATATTAGTGACTACATGCTTCGTATGGATGAGGTTGTTAACTCCATGAAAGACTTAGGTCTTGAGCTTGCTGAAAATGATGTTTGTGATAAGATTTTAAGATCTCTTCCGAATAGATTTAGTGAAAATATTTTTGCTATTGAGGAAGCTAAAGATTTGGATAAGTTGAAAAAGGATGAGCTCCATAGTATACTTGCAACATTTGAGTTGAGAACTCAAGTGAAGGTTGATGTCAAGAAAGAGGCAGCTTTCAAGGCTACCAAGAAATCCAAGGGTAAACAACTTCAAGAGAGTGATGAGTCTTCTAGTGATGAAGAGGCATATTACAACAAGAAAGGCAAGTTCTCTAGAAAGCACAAAAGCATGAAAAATATAAGATGTTTCAATTGTGGAAAGTTTGGTCATTATGCTACCGATCGTACTGTTCCCAAGAATGAAAGTGATGAAGATAAACAGGATTCTAAGAGCAAGGATTCTGAAAAGCACAAGCATCACAGGAAAAACAAAGATGAGCACAACAATCAAGGAAAGAGGTATTCTCACAAGCACAAGAAGAGTTTCTACCTAGACAAAGCAAGTAAGTGTTCTAGTAGTGATAGTGAAAGTTCTTCAAGTGATAATGAAAATGAGATGTTGTTCATATCGAAAAAGAGGAAGAACCGAAACATAGATTCATTATCATGAAATGTCTTAGATGTGGAAATTTTGGTCACCTTGAGGATGATTGCACAAATAATGATTTGGTTTCTAGTATGTATGAGGATGCTTCAGAAAACTATAAGGAAGATGCTTGTATGGTTTTTGAAAAAGGTAGCACCTCTAGTGATAAGAAATCTGAAAAAGGCTTTGATGATTCGGAAAGCAAACAAATAAAGGATCTTGAAAGTGAACTTACTAACGCTCTTAGTGCTTTGAAAAAGGAAAGAAAGAAGAATGCTAGACTCAAGGATAAGTTAGATGAATGTTGTATGGAGAGAGATGATCTTATAGAAAGTCTTGACTTCTCTATGGCTAAGACACAAGAACTCAAGGACGAGTTAGAGTCTAAGGTTCTTGAGTATAGTGAGTTAGAACAGAAAATGGCTTCTTTGAAAGAGGAAACTAAAGAGTACAAGGATAAGCTTTACAGGTTTCAAGATAGCTCCAAAAGGGTTAAGTCACTCATCAAAGGTCAAAGAAAGACAACAGATAAAACAGGCCTTGGTTTTGTTAAGCCACACAAGGAACAAGCTGGAGAGTCTAGTAAGAGACTCCAAAAGGAAGAGAGTTCTGATGAGGAAAGTATTTCAGATCATGAGTTCTTGAATGATAGATGCGCAGAAATAGAAAACAGAATTCAGGATGAGAAGAAGAAGTTTTCAGGACCCAAGAGGTCAAATAAAGGAAAATTTCAAGGCAGATGTTTTGCGTGTCACAGGTTTGGTCACATGGCTTCGCATTGCATGACTCAAGTAAGGAAGGTAAATGACAGTTTTAGAGGTGGTAATTTCTTTCAAGGGTATTGCTACTCTTGTAAATAGTTTGGGCATAAGGCAATTTTTTGCAAGGCTAATAACAAGAACAGGGTTAGTCAGAACAAGTGGATTCAAAGAACAGGTATGCCTAAAAGAAATAACATTGTTACTTGTTATAAGTGCAACAATGAAGGTCACACAGCTAGACAATGTAGAGCTGAACTTCCAAGGTACAAGAACAGGAACAATGGTATGAACAGGTCCAAGGATCAAGGCATGGATAAGAACAGGAATGATAACAGGAATAGGAACAGTGACAGGAACAGGAACAGGAATATGGACAAAGAGTTCAAGAGAAGGCCCGACAAGGAAGTGATAGACGCTGATGATGATCAGTGCCTAATGGGAGTTTTACTCCCACCCAAGAATTAATCACCTCATCAGGAGGTGGGGGAGGGACTAAGCTAAGAGGCTCATTCTTAGTCCCGAGCCCCAAAGGTGACCCTTTGCCATTGATGACAAAGGGGGAGAGATATGAGTAAGGGGGAGAGCTTCAAAGTGAAGAGGAGAGCTTCAAGTCAGGGGGAGCAAAACTTCAAAGGAAGATTCTCGCTTGTTAGCACAGTTGGTTTCAGTTTTGGCTCTTGAGAAGTGTTTTCAGTAAAGGTTTGCCATCAATGACAAAGGGGGAGATTGTTGGCAATTTTGGGTACTTTGGGTACATTGCCTTTGCTCAAATGTATAAGTTGTCATTGATGTCAAGAAGCTCTTGAAGGAATTTGATTTAATGTCAAATAATTTGTTTTGATGAAGGTTACGGCATGACAAGTTCAAAGGTTATTCAAAGCATGGACAATGAGTTTCCAAGAAGACCATAGTAGCCCTTTTGGCAAAAGATCAAAGAAAACGACAAGTAAGAAAAGTGTCGCGATATCGCGACATATACAGCAGACAAGGAAAACTGTCACGATTTCGCGACATGTTGGAAGAGAGAGAAGAAGCAGGGAAAACTGTCATGATTTCGCGACATGTTGGCAGAGAAAAAGGCAAGTGGAAAAACTGTCACGATTTCGTGACATGTTGGCAGAGAAAGAGAGCAAGGTGGAAAGTGTCGCGATTTCGTGACATGTCGCATTTTCATGACTTGAAAAGAGTAGGAAGGCAGAGAAGGAAAAGTGTCATGATTTCGTGACATATTGCAAGGAAGGTTGTACGGACGAAAAAGTGTCACGATTTCATGACATATTGCAGAAGAGAGAGTCCGTAGTGTGAATTGTCATGATTTCATGACAAGTTCGAAGAGAGAGAAAGTAACACGAAAAGTGTCATGATTTTGTGACATGCTGCAGATGAAAATGTTCCAAGTAAGAACTATCATGATTTCATGACATGCAGCAAAGGGAAGAGTCTAAAATAAGAACTGTCATGATTTCATGACAGGTTGCAAAGAAAACGTATATTTCTGACAGTTGCAAAGAAGATAGCATCTATTTCTTGACAGGTTGAAGAGAAAGCAAACAGATGTAGAAAGTGTCATGATTTTCATGACGATTGAGATGGCAGCGTTCGATTGGAGAAAGTGTCATGATTTCATGACGAAATAGAATGTAGGTCTTCTATAGGAGAAGTGTCATGATTTCGTGACAAAAGTAGAGAGGAAGGCTATGAAGACAGAAGTGTCATGATATCATGACAAAAGTAAAGACGAAGTCTGTAGAGGAGAAGTGTCATGATTTCATGACAAAAGCAGAAAGGAGGTCGACGAAGGGAGAAGTGTCGCGATATCATGACAAAAGCAAAGTTGATGCTGACAAAGTCAGAAGTGTCGCGATATCGCGACAAGAGCTTAGTTGAAGTCGACAAAGGCTGAAGTGTCACGATATCATGACAAAAGCCAAAAGAAAGTGTACGGTTGCAAAGGTGTCACGATATCATGACATGTTATTTTGTGGTAGAAGCTACAAAAGAGTTACAGAGAGTGAAGCCGACAAAGTCAAATTTTAGCCGACGAAGATTAGGGCTTGCAATCGACGAAGATTAGGGTTTGCATTTGTTATAACAGCTGACTAAGATTAAAGTTTTCATCATGAAAATTTTATTATAAAAGGAGGGTTGTTTGGAGAGTTGAAGGGTGGATGGATGTGTTGTTGAAGTGCGACGTTCGTAGATAGTGCGTAGAGCAAGAAGTTCGATCGCCGAGAGCAGAGTGCAAAATTCGATCGTAGTGTGTAGAGTGCATTTCGTTGAATCATTCTAAGTGTGAAAGATCGTAAAGGAAGCAGAGTGTGCGAAGACAGTGTCACTGTGATTGCGCAGAGGTGCAAAGGTTGAAGTTCGATCAAGTGCGGCTATGATTGCGCAAAGAGAGCAGAGGGCATAGAGAGCACAAAGGGCAAAGACGAATGCGGAGTGCTACTGCTTGAGGACAGAGGTGCATTGGTTCTTTGAGAAGAACCTGAGAACAGATTTGGTTGCTGAGCTACTGTGGACGTGATCATAGAAGGCAGAGGTCTCTTAGGCTAAGCATTGAGGATAGGAGGTCTTCGGTGGAAAGGAGTTCCACATGGCCGGCAAGAGGTAGAGGCAGTTGATCTTCTGAGGGATCATTTCCAGAGCAGAGGGGAAGGTATCTCCTTTGAGCAGAGGCTCATAAATTTTGATTGGGGGAAGGTATCTCCTTTGAGCAGAGGCTCATAAATTCTGATTGGGGGAAGGTATCTCCTTTGAGCCGAGGCTCATAAACATTGTAATTGGGAAGGATTCCCAAAGAACTTTGAGATAACTTTTAGAGAAAAGTTTTGTGGACGTAGCCCAGCCATTCTGGGTGAACCACGTTAAAATTGATGTCACTTTGTGGATGATTTTGTGCATTGCTTTGATATTGCTTTGGGTATATTGCTTTACTATTTTGAAATATAAAGGAAAAAGTAAAAAGAGGTCTTATACTGTTCACCCCCCCCCTCTCAGTATAAGCTTGTGTTCTTCACTAAGTCTTTGGCTAGCAGAAGGTGCAGGGATCGAATCCCATGGACAAGAGCTTTTGCCAAGAAAAAGTGTTTTGAGGTTTGCATGCCAAGAAGGAGACAAAGGGAAGGCATGAGCCTTCTCCTTTGTGTGGAGGCTTGTAGCCCATGTGGTGGGTGCACACCTTGCTAAGGCACCTGGTTGTGGATAGGTTTCACATTTGAAACCCGACATGCACCTTTTACGTTATAAAAAGGTATGCTCTAGGTCCAAAAATTGTGAAGACCCAAAAATTTTGGAAGCTCCAAATTTTGTGGAGATTAAATTTTTGAAAAGGTTTTAAATTTAATTTTTGCATGGTGTAAGGTTTTTGTGAGGGAGATAAAAGATTTGGCATTTTTGTTAGGGTTTGATTTTTTCTGAAGTGTGATGAGCTTGTTAAGAGGAGTAATAAGGTGTGCCTTAGGTGTTAGAAATATTTGTTGAATACAAAGTTAATAATTGTATTGAAAGGAGAAATAAGGTTGATTAAGTTGTGAGATTTTGACTTGATGAATTATTCTTGAAAGGATTTATTGAGAATAAATATTTGCTATCTAACCCTAGTATTGGTAAAAGGAAAGGTTGTAATTGAGAAGGTACTTAAAGGTCAAATCATATTCAAACAAGAGGTAAGGGTACATTTTTCCTTGAGAGTGATTGTTGGATGTTATGTATGCTAAGTTGGAGTGAAAAGGGTTGTTTTTGTGAGCATTTTTGAGAGTGATGGTTAAAGGTTTTTTGAGTGAAATTTTGCTATAAAACCTTGTTTGATAAGCATTGCTGAGAAAGTATTTACATACTTGATTGGTGAATGCTTGAGTGAGAACTTGTGAACTATATTGTTTGTACAAGATCATGAGCATCATTGTTATGTGATATTGTTTGATAAAAATTGTTGGAAATAAGTATACTTGGACTAGGGTTTGTAAGCAAGGAATTTTTTATTGAGTGATTAATTGAGTGGATTTGATTGAACGGAGTTGATTGAGCCTAGTCAAGTGTTGAAGGGATAGTTCTAATACTGTAAAACAAATTGTTCTATATCCTAAATTGATTTGGAAAAGAGGTTGAAAGGGATTGAGCATTATTGTGAGTATGAAGCATATTGAGTCTCTAACAATTCTCTATATGTATCCATGATATTGGACAAGTTCTAGTGAGGACTTGTTGAGTAGATTTGAAGCAATTATTTGAGAAGACATATGGATAGATTGGTGTGAGATTTTGTGGAAAATTATAAGACATATTTGAGGATAGAGTTTGGTGTAGATTTGAGGACATGTTTGTGCTAGACCAGAGATAGAGATTGAGTAGATTTGAGTTAGACCGAAGGACTATTTAGTATAAATTTGAGATAGAGCTGAGAAATAGCTTTTGAGATGACAAAGTATAGAGGATGATAGTATTTAGTGGATAGATATCCATTAGCCAGGGTAATGAGGATAGGTATTCTAAGTGAGGATAGGAGTATTCAATAGATAGAGATCCATTAGCCAGTGTAGTGGAGGAAATAGTTCTTCTAGAATATCACCAGACAAAGTAGAGGAGAAAGGAATTATCCTATGGATAGAGACCCATGAACTTGATTAGGAGAATGATGTCTTCTTTGGATAGAGGTCCATAAAATTTGTTATAGGGAAAGGATTCCCAAAAGAATTATTTGAGAAAAGTTTATAAGGAATATTTTCTTCGTGGAGTAGCCCACATTGGGTGAAACACGTTAAATCATGTCTCTCATGTGTGTGATGCTTTATGCGATGTTGACTATTTTAATATTGTTGATATTATCATATGGATTGAAAAGAAAATTTTTTTATCTTAGAATGTTCACCCCCCTCTTAGTATAAGCACATGTTCTTCAAGATTCATATCCTTGATGGGCCTTTCCTTGGAGTGATGCTACCAACAATCTAATATCCACATCCTACATTGTGATATTGTGTATTTGGTGTAAGAAGACCATCTCATGCAATTGTTCAAATGAGTTCATTAGGCTTTTATAGATGTATTCTAGTTGGATAATTTTGGAAGGTTTCTCTATACATTTGGTGGCTCTTGATATCACAATAGTATTTTATCATCCCAATAAAGGGATAATCTAGGTGGAAGAGTGGTCATGTTTAGGACTTTGGATCCTTTGGTTATAGTGGAGTCACAATGTGAATGCATCCTTTGTTGTACAAGTAGATAGACTAAGGCCTTCATTGAAATATCAAGCTAGTGTCTTCAAAAAATGACTTCTTTTTATGTTTGTTCTTGAGTAAAGTATCCAAGTGAGTGAAAAGATAATTTAACATGTAGGGGTAGGCATAGAACCCTCACCAAGTCTAAACCTAACTTGTTATTGTGATTGTAGGACCAATGATATATCACTAGTATCCCATTAGGCATGCCATTAAACTGATATCATATTTAATTATCCTAGGTAAGAGAATTGGGACAATCACATCTCACATAAAGTGATACAATAGGGCTAGTCCTGAGAGCATAGGGTTGGCTCAATCAGGATCTTCGTGAGTTTTTAACAAGGGAAACACCTTTTTATGATGTGATATTTAGACACACTTATAAACTTGAAGATAAAAGGGATGTGAAAGATAAAATGAAAACAACTAAAAAAATGAAAAAAACCTGAGCTACAAATGTGGTGATGTGCCAAAGATCAAATAAGATCTTCTTGGATAACAAGCCTGAATGCTATGTAATAATATCAACATTGTCTTCTCCTCAACATAGATGAGCCTAAATAAGAGTTATAGGCATACACACACATAAAATATGTGTAAGGTCATGAGAACTATACATGGCTACTCAAATTAGATGCATAGGACTCCATTATACACACATATGCAAGCAATCTTATAACATAGGTAAATTTGTAGATAAACATACACATAAAAGAGATGGATCACACCATGAGAAACATGAATTATTATCCAAAATAGATGCATACTATTCCAATATATATGTATTAAAGTAAAATTATAGATATTATACCTGTAGTAAGGGTTCAATTGCTCACAAGCCACTTAGGATTTAGTTGGTTTCTATACAAAGATAAATGAAAGGAAATCTTTATAAAACTTGTCAATCCTTTACAAAGACTAAATGACTATTACTTATAGAGTATAAAGAGGATAATTTTTCCCCCAAAACTCATGCAAATATTTCAATAAGATTTTTATTGTTAATGATGGGTTATATATTTATTTAAAGTGTTGGTTTCCTTAAGGTCTTTAGATTTGGAATTATAAATATAAAATAGTTGCAGTCTTTAGATGAGAAGCTACCATCATTATTGCTATATACTCATTTTGGAGATCCTTGTAATTTGGATGTGAAAGAATTTTGTATTGAATTCTTTAGATGGCGTTGTCTTCAATATATACTTTCTAAAATATATGCTATAATATTATGTAGGAAAATATTGTACTTCTAAAATACTGTACACCTCAAAAAAATGTGCAAGGTCTATGTTCGTGATCCTATTTGGGGGATGTGGGGCCATCAAACCATCATGAGGGGTTCATAATATATTCCCCTAGATTTTAAGAGTATAGGTGGTTCCAAACTTTAGAATGTTTTCTTTAATAATTTAATATTAATGATTTTTTTACTTTAGAACTCTTAGCAACAAAACCTCTACATTGAAATATTTACTTCCCATATTTGGTCAAAAGTTTCAAAATATTTGACTTTTGAGCTTGTGCCTTCTTAGACTTCATATTTTGCTTTTACTATTTTGGAACTTTTTTTCAAATATTTTTATCTATGATTTGTTTGATGCATCTCTTTTCAACTTCTTGCTTGTTTCCCCTCAGCTTAATATATATTTTTTAGGTGAATATTTGAGTGTATTAAGGATTAACTACAACTATTTTACCTTTTTTCTTTTTTTTTGGTAAGTTGAAGTTTTGACTCAGTGGGTTTTAACTGGGTACAAACTCCAGATATACAAAAACTTCATCAAGTTGAAGTGCATTCATGTTGCATAATCCTCTGCCATGAGGGATTAGTCTACACCATTCTAACCAATCCCGCGCAGGGGATACTATTTCCAAAATTTCCTTGTAGGGGATGTAAATGCCGATAAACAGGTGGTGCTTGCCCACGTAGGGGCTATTGAAACTAAACAAAAATAACCCATAGGTAATCACTAGGGACCTCAAATGGGCTGACACAGGGAGACCCAACCAAGCGGGTAGCCAGACACAAAAATAGACATCACCAAAAATTACAGTAATAAATCCCATAAACCTCTGAACAAAAATAAACAGACCCAAGGCATATCAAAGGTTGACCTTCATGATATCCTATTTAGCTTGGTCAGCACACTGTTGGAGGGTGTGCTTCAAGGTGGCACTCATGCTTTCAAAAGCAATGATGAAGATCTAGAGAAACATCCAGGTGAGACAGTTAGAGATGTCAGATGTAGGGATCGAGTCCCCACTGAGGTCTTCAATATCTAGAGGGAAATTCTGACTGGATTCTATTTTGGGATTCTTATCCCTGGACGACCTATGAACAGGGGTGGCCACTTCTTCAATTTTAGCTTTATGTTTTCCCAAATAAGGCTTCTTGCTAGTGGGAGGTGTGGGTTTGGATGGGGATGGGATGGGTTTGGAAGGTAAAGGGGTTGGTTTGGATGGGGAAGGAGTGGGGGTGGGAGGGGAGGGGATGGGTTTGGAAGGGGAAGGGGATGGAATGGACGGGGAAGTAGCAACAACGCCTTTACTAGAGTCTGGGGTGCTGGGAACTCCATCGCTAACCATAAGCTCACTAGACATAAAGTGAGTAGGGCTCTGGGGGGGTTGGGAAAAGGGGGAGAAGATTGCAAAGGGGTAGCCACAATGGGGGGATTGACCAAAAAATGATAGAAAGTAATAGCGAATAGCCCCTGGTGGGTAGGGGGGCACTTTTATTGTGAGTAGCAGCTATAGAGAGATGCATAGATCAATAGAGTAATCCAAGAATGTTCATGGGTTTGTATCCTCGAACATGTTTGACAAGGGCAAGGTGGAAGTTGGTCATAGGCTTGTTGGGATCATCGTAGGATAGGTATTGAATGAGAGGAATGGCAAAAATAAAGAATGAGGGAGGAAGGGATTGATGGTCTAGGGCATGGCCATCCCATAAGAAGTTCTGGTAGTTGGGGAAACCTTCCAATTCAGATTCCTAGCAGTGTTTGTCATGGCAGACAAGATGCCCATCGACCGGTAGCTCTGTAATCTTGCCAATCAGATCTGGAGTGACCTTAAAGTGTAGGTTCCTGACATAGACATGGTCATTCGACCATGTACAAACAAAGTCCTTCATGATGTCTTCCTTAGCTCCGTGGAATTTTGATAACAGGGTGGTGAGTTGGGCACCCTACAGGCAGGAAGATGCTAGGGTGTCCAGCTAGAGAGAGCTCGATTCAAGGTAGGCCATGGTGGCAGTGGTGGGATCAGGAAGATAGGTGATGGAGGAGGCCCACAAATTAGACTTATAGAGGGGAGTATAACAAACTAGGCTAGAGTGGGGAATTAAATAGGTTTGGAGAGACGAGCAACTCATGTCGAGCCTCACTGATGGGTGACAGGTGGACGAGGAAATGCCACATTGAGGATGGAGAAGATTAAGGAGAAGCCTAGGGACCATATCCACACTGGCAGAGGTGATAAATTGGGTAAGGTATGCAGATGTGGGTAGGGGTATGGAAGGGAAAGGAGTTGTGGTTGGAAACGTGGCAGAGGGAGCTGGCAGAGAGTGTTGGGACACCACGGATGGAAGCCCACATTTTAATTTTGCATGATGAATTTGATGGATTACGATGGAGCAACCAATCATCAAGGGGTGTTGGGGCACACATCACAAGGATCTCAAAAAATGGGAAACCCAAAGCAGATCCTACACAATATTGAAAAAATAAATCATTTGCTAGCATAGATGTATTTGGAGTACCTACCATGACTTTCTGACACTACAACTTGGAGGACATCTGGTAGGAATGAGTCGTGTCACACTATGATGGGTGTTTACCCTAAGCCCATGTTGGTCAATCTATCTGCAAGCTAATTCACTTCCTTGTATGTATGACTGGCTTCCACCTGGAAATGCTAATTTAACAATTTCCTACTTTCTTGGATAAGGGATTTGATATTCCATGGAGGGGCTTTGTTGGATATTAGGTAACCAATGATATTAAGAGAGTCCCCTTCAACATGGATCATGACCCCTTGATGAGGTGAAGACTTCACCACAAGGCCCACGCCTTGTCCATATTGTTCGTTTGATGATGAAGATTCTCTGCAAAATCCATAACCATCTTTCCTCTGTGGCCCTTGATCACTCCCCTGCCCCAACCAGACCGATATTCCATTTTGATGTGCCATCAAAGTTCAAATTTACCCATCCCTCAGGAGAGGGGATCCAATGATCTTTAGTTCTGGGATGGGTCAAGGGGGGGGGATAAGGTGGCAAGGGGGATGTTGAGGGAATTTATGATGTCAGCCTCACTCTTGCTTAAGGGGGATCTGGGCCACGAGATGAGATGGGAGTTTTCAAAAGCTTATGAAATGGATTTAATTGCTATGGAGGTGGAATTTTAAAAGGTATTTGAGAAGACCCTACTATTGCATTTGAGCCAAACTTGCCAAATGAAGTGGTGAAGATAAATTTTCCAAAGGAAAGCTACTTTGGGATTTTTGAAGGGAGTATGCCATTGGATGAACATGTCTAGGAGGGAGTTGGGGTGGGTACAATGGATTTGAAAGGTGGTAAACATGTGATCTAAGCCATACCTAGTGAACTCACACTCTAAAAGGAGGTGGTTAATGGATTCCCAGTTGGATAGATAGAGGTGGCATCTGTTGGTGACAAGAATCTCTATTTTCATAATATTATCAATGGTGAGGATCTTGTTTTGAATGGTTGTCCAGGAAAAGAGCCTAATTTTTGGGACAATGCATTTAACCCAAGATAACTTGAATGGGATAGTGGGAACCTAAGATTTGAAATCCCCACTGTTAGTTCCCACCTAGATTGGGTAATCTAGGGAGACTATGGTAGGGATGATGGTGGTTCTAAGCATCTTGGATAGAATCTTGTTAGCCCGCAAGAGGTGCTCGTTGTCTTCTAGGGGAATATTCCATTCACCTCTATCCATGTAGTTCACCACTTTGCTTCCCCATCTCCTTTTGAGACTTGGTCTAAGTCTGGACACCTCAGGTAGATCCTTGAGGGGTTTGTATTTCAACCACATGTCTTCCTAGAATTTTATAGATGTGCCTATGCCTAGCTACAATCGTGTCTCTCTTATGATAAGAGGTTTCACTTGGATTACGCCTCACCAGAAGGTTGATCCATTGGTAGGGATGTTGTTGTCCATTATGGGTAATTTTTTGAGATATTTGCTTTGGAATATAGTGACCTAATCTGCTTTATAGTTGGTGAACAACTTCCAGGCCTGTTTTACCAGTAAGGCATTATTTATGTTTGCTGATATTCTCATACCAAGTCCCCCCTGGTACCTGGGCTAGCATACTTTATCCCAACTAACAAGGTGGATTTTTCTTGAATTTTTTGGACCGTCCCACAGAAACCTTTTTTGAATTTGCTCGATTTTGAAATGAACAAAGGCAGGAGCTTTGAAGACTGACATGAAATAGACCGGGATGCTTTGGAGGACTACCAAGGTGAGGGTCGCTTTCATTTCTTGGGAAATTAGAGAGCCCTTCCAGGCAGTAAGCTTGTGGTTTATCCTCTCAATAACATTGTACCACATATATTCCTTTGATTTCATGGTGAATAGTGGTAGTCCCAGGTAGGAGGTGGGGAGGGCAGCGATGCAACATTGGAGTATTCGAGCAATTTTCCATTGCCTGTTACCTGGTGTGTTCAGGAAGTACCACTTACTCTTAAGATAGTTTATTTTTTGCCCTACATTAGATGTGTAGGTATAAAGTATCCCTTTGATATATTTAGCTTGGACAATGGATGCCAATTTTGTAACAATAGTATCATCAACAAACTTCTAGTGATACAAGGGGGGAGAGTTGGAAAAAGCTTTGATACCTAACATGCATCCCAAAGCCACGGCCTATTTGAAATATCTAACCAGGGATTAGACCAAGATGATGAATAGAAAGGGTGACAGGGGATCTCCCTGCCTGATCAATCTGAGGCTAGGGAAATAACCTGTTGCAGACCCATTAACTAAAATTGAGAACCACGATAAGGTGATGTAGCCTTTGATGAGATGAACCCAATCTATGTGGAAGCCGAATCGAGCTAGCACTTTGAGGAGAAAATCCCTATCCACCCGATCAAAAGCTTTATTGATATCTAGTTTCAGAAACATGGCCACTTTCTTGTTGCATTTGGATGAGTGGAGGGTTTCATGAAGAGATATGATGCTATCAATGATTGATATGCCTTCTACAGAGCTTCCCTAGAATGGATTAATGATGGAGGGGAGGATCTTCTTAAGCTTGAGAGCTAGGGATTTGGTTAGGATCTTGTAAAGGATGTTGCATAGGCTTATTGGTCTAAAGTCATTCATGGATTTGCATTGGGGGCTTTTAGGAACTAGGGAAATGAAAGTGGAATTAGTTCCTTGAGGGATGGTTTTGGTTTTTTGAAGCTCCATGATGGCATCACTCACCTCCTTCCCAACTATGTCCCAGAAGGTTTGAGAAAACCTAGGGGGAAACCCATCAGGCCTGGGAGCCTTACCAGCTTTCATGGAGAACAAAAAACTTTTGATTTCTTTCTCAGAGAGGGATTGGATCAAGGATTTTTTCATATCAGGGGTAACCAAGGCGGGGATATTTTCTAGCAGGGCTTCTTGGGCTACAAAATTGGAGGGATTTTCAGTGCCCATAATGTTGTTGAAGAAGGTGGAGGCTTCTTACCAGATCTTGATGATGTCTTGAGTGACAGATCCATCCCTCAAGGTAAGTTCTCTAATTTTGTTTATGCTTCTATTTCACAGTGTAGAAGCATAGAAGAATCTAGTAGTGGCATCCCCTTCCTTGAGCCAAAGGGCTCAAGATTTTTAATGCCAAAATGTTTCTTCCTTGGCTATGATGTTATGATATTTGATGAGTAGCTACATTTCTTCTTCTCTGAGCTGGTGGGCCCACTGATCATGTTGAGTTTGTTGCTCTAGATCTTTGAGTTTACTTAATGTGTTTACCTCGAGATTGAAAATATCTCCAAATACTTCCTTGTTCTAAGTTTTCAGGTTTTCTTTTATGATCTTGAGTTTATGGGATACTTTGAAAATAGATGAACCAGAGACAGGGGTCTACCACCAGTCTTCAGTCCTTTTTTTCAAATTTGGATGTTGGATCCACATATTCTCGAACCTAAAAGGGGTTGAGAAAGATGGAGCCTTATTTGATTCTAGAAGGATGGGGGAGTGATCATAGCCTATTCTAGGAATGGGGATCAGGGATGTGTCTCAAAATAGGGGAATGGCCTATTGGGAGAGAAAAAATGGTCCAGCTTAACCTGAATATGCTCATATTCTGCCCTCTTGTTGCTCCAAGTGAACTGGTGGCCGTGACTTTGAATGTCCATAAGTTCATTTTCGGTGACAAAGTCCTGAAAGTCTACAATGCTTTTGGAGGGGAGGATACTCCCCCTTTTTTATCATAATATAATAGAGGATAATTGAAATCCCATACAATCATCCATGGGAGGTAGGAAAAGGCATCCTTCATGAGGGACAGGGACTTCCACATGTTGAATCTTTCCATAGGATTATTTGAGGCGTAAATGTTAGACAACACCCACATGAATTTGTTTTCTTTGCAATAGAACATTATGTTTAAGGTTTTGCTGGAGCTGGAGATGACTTTGCCTTCCACCTTGTTAGGGTCCCAAAGACACAGTAGACCTTCTGCATATCCCTTCGCTGGGAATGAGGCCCATTGTCCAGTATTCCAATTTTTTTGGACTATGTTGTGAGTTTTGTCAGCATCAGTTTTTGTTTTTTGAAGGATGAGTATAGAGGGTTTGTAATATTTCTTGGTGGTTTGATCTAACCTTTGTTTTCTCATACTGTTGAGCCCTCCGATTTTCTAGGAGAGGATCTTTATTAAGATATTTTTATAGGTTTCTTGCCTCCCTTGCTTGAGATATAGGGAGGTTTGGGATTTTTTATCTCATCCTTTGCCTGAGTGAACAAGGCTGAACTGAGGGATAGCTACACTCCATTGGCAACTTGGTCATCTATGTATTTATTTCTTTGCTCATACATGGTGGGTAGACCTCTTTTTCTTTCACCCCCTGTATCAATGGGGTCTTTCCTGCTTTTGGTGATGATAGAGCTGATGTTCGTTCTAGAATGGGTGGGGCTGAAAGCATCCTCCTAGGATTCGAGGTTGGATTTAGTTGGGGATAGGGGTTATTTCAAGGGGTAAGCAACTCTAGAGTGGGGAAGAGGGTTCGCATCCAATACGGATTCCAAAAGGTGATCAGGCTGGGATAGTGGGGGTGGGGAGGAAACATTAGGGATGGAAGACCTAGATCTGGAGGTATAGGGATGGGGGTGGTGAAGGGTGAAGGGTTGATGCATGGGGATGGATCTAGGGAGAAGAAATTCATCATCATAACCATTTAAAGGCCCAAATATGTTGGGAAAAACAAACATGGAGCATACCTGATCTGCATCTGAAGAAGGATTGGTGGAGAAAGGGTCCTAGATAGCGGCTTACTTTCCTTTTATATTGTTCGATATACGGTTATCGGGTCTTCTGGATCGTTCGTTGTGCTCTCCTACCCAATTTTACTTGGGAGGGGGGGAGTCTTTATGCTAGGTACGTCTAGCTGGGGCTTGAGGGATGAGGTGTTCCTAGGTTTTACATTCAATGTAGAATGCTAGTTTGTTTTCATACTCAATAGCTTGACATCAGTGGAAATCCCCATATATGAGGTTTAGGTAGGTACGAAGTTGGGAAGCAAGGTTGGCATTGACACAAATTTGAGCATAGGCCATGTGGGACCGGGCTTTAGTTGTAGGGTCAAGAGCGACCAGGTCCCCAATGTACATTCCAATCCACCCCAAGATATCTTCATGGAAAAACTGGATGGGGAGATCAGGGAGGTGAACCCAGATTGGAGCAATATTGATATCCTAAGTTTGGGGATTGAAATCTTGCTTCCATTTTGTCACAAACATATTTTTCCTCCCATAGAACCAGGGTCCCCCAGTGAGGATTCGAGCATAGTCATTCTGGCTATTTAAGCATATCAGGAAGAAACCCCGTGAGAGGTCCACAATCTGGAGGCTCCCTGTTGTGCACCATTTGAATCTGGCCCATATTCTTATGGATTCCATGTCAGGTCTCTCTCCCACAAACTTTTTGACCAGGGAGAGGCATTCTAAAGAGAATTTGTCTACCATGAGAGAGACTAGAAGAACCATATTTTTCCCATTAGTGATCACGGGGGGTGGTTAGGGTTACCATAGGGGCTGGGTTTTACCGTCCCCCTTACCTTCTCCAGGTAGGTTGTCCTACCCAGGTCTGGGTTAGGGTTTGTGGGAGCATCCTCCGAGGGGGATCTCGCCTTGCTCCAGATCCCCAGAAGGGGCCTAGTAAATCCTGCCCGTAGAGACCGTAGTTGTAGAGGGAGCTATGGACGATATTTTTTCTTCTCAGACATGAAGAATTTTAAATAAGGAATAATATTTGAGTACCTATGAGCACTACTTTACCTTATTTCATTGTATTCTATAAAATATTATTATTTTTTACCCTTTGTAAGAAGTTCAAATGTTGAAATTAGTATTTTAATTTTTTCATAGTCATGGAAAGTCTACTTTTAGGATTTCTTCCTTGTAACTTTCAAAGCTATGCTTCTTGTTATTATTTGGTAAGATATGCAAAGATAAGATTATAATTAATGATTCTTCTATAGTTGTATGAAATACTTGAGATTGATAAGTAACATTTATTTTTCTCATGATTTATATAGATATTTACATTTAAAAAATAACTAGTATATGATTAATAGGTGGAGTATGGTATTTAGTATTTTTTTCACTCAGTCAAGTTTCTATAACCATTTGGTTCAAGACTATAACATGATGTGTTCATGATTTTGATTTTTTTATAAGAGAAATTTCAATTCTATTTTTATCTTTGGGAGGGGGAAGAGGGATGCTTGCATTGATCTCTACCTCTCCATCCTTATCACAATCATTGAAGACTTTATTATTTTTTATATTCTATAAATATGATTGGCTATTTTTTTACTTGTGACTTTTAAGATGTCACAAATCTTATTAATTTCTTTGATTTTCTAGCTATATTGTTTCCTTGACATGATTTTGAAAGCTATCTTGATTTACTTGGTCATACTTGGGATTTTAAAATATGTTTAAAAATATGTTGTTCTCATAAATATTAGAATTTATACAAATATATCTAAGATGTAATTATAGATATGACATAGACCCACTCATAAGGATAAATTCACATAAAGTACTACCATTGTAATAAGATTTAATAAAATAAGTAAAAATAATTACATGAATAGAATGAAGAGATATAAAGAAGATATTGTACTAACCTTGAAGGGCACTAACTTTTAAGGTCAATGCCTTTTGACAAGAATGCTTTTCTTCGATGATTTTCCTTTAATTCATAGATGCTTGGAAGGTAAGCATGAGAATAAATGCAAGTTGTATGTTGGTCTCTTATAATGTCTACAAACAAATGTATTTCAAGATCATTTATTCTATTATTTTTTAATAACTTAGATCTGTTCATATGTTAAAAAATAAAATTATCCTTTTCTATAAGGATAATATAGAGGGCAAATTACATGAGTAAGCTTGAAAAATTAAATTATGAAAAAAAACTTTTAACCAAGAATTAGAGAAGGTATGACATTAGGTGAAGTCATGATAAATAATACCTCCAAAAATATATATAAAAAAAGGATTTTTAAAAAACATAATATGATTACACAAGCATTAGCCCATAACAAGTTTAGGAGTTTAATCTAAAATATTTATGAAAAAAGTGTAACCTAAGTATATAGAAGAGTTATCCGCCCATGTAGAGGAGTTGGAGAGCAAGTGGGTAGTTAAACCTCTCTAGTTGCTGAGAGGCCCAGGTTCAAATCTCTCGCCTCACATGTTGTGGATATGTTATGTAATGGTTCCCTCGTGGTCACAGTCTGTTTACCCCTTGTGGCCACCACCAAAAAAAAAAAGTATATAGAAGAGTTTAATTCATTTGTGTGAAGGTTAGAATGATATATTATTTAATAAGGTTTGCAATTATTTGAGGTAATAATAAAAAAAGTCAACAATAATAAAAAAGACCCAAATTAATACCAATATAAATTTACAATGTATTAGAAATATCCTAATAAATAGGCTTCATGATATCATAAATTATAAATTAAATGATAAAAAATCTCTCCAACCAATTATAAATCAATATTGTAATTTTAGTACCATATAAAATTATGAAAATTAATTTGTATTTAGTAACCAAGTGTGACACAACTAGCATGTTTCTTTAAATTGTGTGTCCATTTTTATTGCAAAATGCAATAAAGAAGGACCAAGTATTTAAATGCCTATACACTCCAAGCATTTCATGCAACAAAAAAGGACCAAGTATTCAATTACACACATAGTTCACACACTCCAACAACTACAATATTTTTAATATAGGGGCTTGAAACTTATGTAAGTGATTAATATTTCCCATCAATATGATCAACTAGAGCCTTATTAAGAAATAAAATCCATGGATCTTGAATGAAGCCTGGTTAACAAAGAAAATCTTACCAAAGGATATTATCAAGGAGGATACTATGCTTCCTTCTATAAGTTTTCATTGGCTAACAATCATTTCTATTTGGAGAGTTAATTAGAGCACAAGGCCATCCTAGATATGTTAAGGAGAGCTTTGTTTGAGATGTGTGATATGATAAAGAAGCTCAACAAAGACGAAATTAAAATAAGTCTCAAATGAATTAAGTTTGCTTAACAAGAAAAAAACTTCCTTCTATATAATAAGGTGCCCTATCACCAAAATGGGATTTTAAAAAGAACACTTCATTTTTGGAGACTCTCTAATTTATTTCTCAACACTAATTACTTTCAATACAATAGGGTTTCATAATTTCTTTTAAAGGGTTTGAATTTTTTTGCAATACATAATTTGTTTGAGTGTTGTAGAAAATGTTTGTGATTCTAGAAAATAAAAAACAATGCAATGAAATATAAGAAAATACTTAAATTCATTTAAACATCCTAATAATCATTTCATGATTCAAACATTACATTTGAAGAGCAATTTTTTAATTTTTAAAATTAAAAAGCAATGCAATGAAGTCTAGGCAAATTATTTTAAAAAAATTACCTAATAATTGTTTTAGCCTTGAAAACACAAAAGTAGTAGCCAACAACCCCTTATTTCACCCATGAAAATAATAAAATTTAAACAAAAATTAATATGGAATGCAACTAAAAAGTTAATCTCTATAAGGATAGAAGCCCTAATTAGAATGCTCAAGAGAGGATCACTTGCCCATGGGTGTATTCCAATTGGCTAGTTGGTTAAATGGAGGAAGTCTCATGGGTTACTAGCTAATAGGTATGTTGGAAATAACATTTACTATGGTTAAACAAAGCTCTAAGAGGATTACAAGTAGTGTAACAGAATTTAAATGATAGGGTTATGCTACTTACATCACTTTTATTAAGTATACATGTTTAGCTATATATTGTCTATATGGTCGAGCATGACTTGTTTGATCATACAAATTTAAATTGTATTTGGTCATATAAAATGTATGATAGTATAAAATTTATGTATGATTGAATACTCTAACAAGAAATATGAAATGGGAAAAAAGTAGGATACATTTTTTTTAATGATTAGGTAAAATAAATGGTTTTGAAAGGGTCTCCAAACCTTTACAAAAGAAGAAAAAAAACAAAGAGAGTACTAAAAAAACTAACTAAAATTATCCCCACCAAGGAGACCAAAAACCATTCAAAAGATAAAATATATAACATGAGAAAGGAGGATAGAGAAATTATCCCCATACAAAAGAAGAAAAAAACCAAAGAGAGTACTAAAAAAACTAACTAAAATTTTCCCCTAAATCCTCTATAACATCATCTAAAACATAATCCTTCCCCAAATCAGATTCCTTTTGATTCCACTAATTCTATTCTATTAATATATCAATCTCATTGGCAAAGGATATGTCCATTTGCAAAGTTCTTCTAAGAGATCTCAGCATGTCCTTCATAAAAAACTTGGAAAACTTGGAAGTCCTGAGGGGGTCTTGTGGAAAGGCCATGATTCTCAATTTTCCTAATGATGCTACCTTGGATGTATTGGCTTTCTTCTTGATGAGCGAAGATGAGTCCTTAGAGTTTTGAGAGTCTAGGATATAGAGGGTGGCCATCTTGTTATTTTTTTCCTTGGCTCTCATATGCTTAGAGTGTCTATTCATATTTTTACTATCTTTGAATCCTATAGGAAGATCAACTGCAAAACCTTTCTCCTTCTTTATCTTTGAAACCTTGACCTTGAGGGTGGCTTTAGAATCAAAAGAGGTATAGTCAAACTTAAATAGGGAATGAGTATTACAAGAATAGTTCTTAGAGATTGAAAGGAAAACCTCAACATTGGGATCTTCCACCAGAGCATTGGTTAACACCTTGTTAAAGTCCTCCATTTTGCCTCCTTTTTTGACCATGAAATCGAAATTCATCTTTATGAGACCTTGGTGAAATGATTCTATAGAGTCGCCTTTCTTAGTGTGGATTATATTTTTATCTAAATATTTGAATAGAAATATAGTGATATTAAACTTTTTCCTGTGATGAAGTTGATTTAGGAACACAAAATTAAAACTTCTCACATTCTTTGTGTTACTTTTAATTGTAATGTATTTCATTATCACAACCATAACTCTATGCCAAGGAGTTCTAAAGGATCCCATTCTATGATTTCTTCAATTATTCATCATCTCCTAGAAATATCTTCAATTCCTTTAAAAGGGAGTATTTCTCCCTATTCATACAATCTCTCATTAATAGAATATCATTGAATTTAGCTAAGAATAGGATTGAGATTTGGAAATTTAGCCCATTCACTCTAACATTCCCATCCTTCCATGATTGTGCCATTTGAATAGAGATACCTCTATCATGACCATTAAAGCTCTTCAAATATTTTAGAAGACCCCCTTTCTCCATTTTTTCTTTAACATCCTCATTGATATTAGAAACCATGGATTCCACCCTAGCCAAATCTTGAGCTAGACTCTATAACTTGATGCTATAGAATTGGATGTGCATACTTTGATGGACATTATACCATCAGAGACATTGAATGTAGTCAAATAAACAATTAGTAGATATTAGTGTCCTTGTACTAGAAAGGAATAATGCATATTACAAGACCAAGCACCTCCTCTATGGTAGGTCTGCAACTAGACCAAATCAAATATAATTTTCATAAATCAGAGAATTCTCTAATGGGACAAGGAAAAGGGGATCCTCAGGAATAAGGAGAGGGAAAAGGTTCCCCCCACAGTGTGATACATATTTGTGTGCATTGATGTTGAGATTTCTAGGACCTCAGGAAATGACCCATTTCCTCTGCTTCCGGTTATTTTATTAAGGTATTTTTCGGTTTTGCGCCCGGGCGGAATGGCGGCGTATAAAAAGCCTGCTTGCAATTCCGGAACTGGCTCCGGTGGGGGAGACAGACTGGTATAAGTATCGGGATGAACTCCTTCACAAAACTCTTTTCGAGGGGTCCACAAAATGAACCTGGAGCTCCGGGACCGGAGTTTCTATTAGGGGAAAGTTATCAAATGGAGCAATTCGTAGGGCATTCACCCGTCCGAAATGGAGGGACTAGAAACATTTTTGGACGACATCCTCTATTTGGATTTGGACCAATTAGAGTCTCCGGGCATTCTTCCGGGACAACCTGAAAATAAAATGGGTCAGGGGGTTGTCGAGGTGGATACTGGGGATGGGAAGCCAGAGGAAAGCCCAGTTCCGGAGTGGGAAACCCTTCATAAGAAGGAGTATGCCTTGAGTCTATTTTTAATGGTGTTGAACCTAACATACTTTTATAAAAAAAAGGAAAGCAATCCCACCAAAACATGGACCAAACTAAAGATATTTTTTGGAAATGTTAATGCCAAAAAATTAAAAAAATGATTTGGAGATGTCTTACCTTAAGATATTTTATTTTGATATTGTTGAGGATTATATTTTATGATTCAATATTTTACAAATATATATTATATCTTTGAGGGTTAAAGAGAAGCATGATGCAAAATATGTTCAATATTTTCTTTGCTAATAAATATTCAACCTTTCATATTATTGGACTAGTGATTGATGCCATTCATATCTAGATGAAGGAACATGTTACTTTAAACTTCAATGCTCTTTTTTATTTTCTTATTAACTTTCAAGTTGTTAAAATATTTTTTGTGTTCCTTAGCAAGCATAATATCATGCAAAGGATGTCAACTCAATAAATATTAGGTATTAGTAACCCAAGATCACATATAAGTATTCAAATAAGTTGAATATCTTCTGTAGATACTATAAAATGAAAGATAAATATATAAATAATTTTTTAGTGAGGCTATAAAAATTTTAGGTATAGTGTATGAAGTTAAGAGATGACCCTCTAGATGACAAGGGAGATTTAGATAGATCCTCTAGTTTTTGGAGTGAACTAACCCATTAGAGCTTTCATAATAGGTAGAAGATGTTATTATCATTAATGTCTTCTCTTTTTATCCCCTTATTTTAGATTTTAGAGGGTTTTGAAAATATATAATATAATATTTTTAGCCAAGGTTGACATTATATGATATAATTATACATAATTCTAAAGGTGGTCATTGTATGTGTACACAAAAAATTTTGATCAATCAAATTTTAACACAACTAAATAAATATTAAACTCATAAAAATAATAAAATATTGTAACTAAAATGCCAAGCTAAAACTAATCATAAATAGGTTTGACCATCTCACATCAAAAGCACTACAAAAACATTAGCATACTAGTGTTTTTATTGTAAAAACTAATGCTATTGTTCATATATTGAACTTAATTGTTCGACACCAAGATAACTTGCTAGCTTGTCAACACCATGTATTTTTGCATTAATTTCAAGGATATAATAGTTCCATAGTGCTTTTGATCCCAATACTTTTGTCAAAATAGAAATAAAATGAAAGGCAAATAACCAATTGATGATGCTACCTACTAAATCTATCCTTTTGTAATAATCTCATCTTACTAATAGAAAATCAAAGCCAGTTCAACAAATAATTGGAACTCTATTAAATTGTATCCCCAACATGCCAAATTAAAAGCCTGCTTTTGATTTTTACTTTTCCTACTCACAAAGTAGATCTTATTCAAACAACAAACTTTTCAAAGCTCAAACATGTAATTTATATCTTATTCATCCTCAAAAATATATAAATTAGCCTAATGGGAAGCTAAAATATATATATTCCTTGTTAGAAAAGCCTTATCAATTTTTTTTTGGAATTCAAACATAAAATTTTAATGATGAAGCCTCATGAGATCATCTTCATCAAGGAGTTATATTAACTTATAACTATTGAATACACTATAATTGAATAAATTTTTTAGCATACACATATATGCATAACTTTATTGTATTTTATTCCATATTTAGTTTATTATGATTGGTTTGTTTTCTTAGTCAAACTATAGCCTTTGTAATTACATGATATCCCATTTATTATTCTTCCATATATAAAGAGAATTTTATGATAAAAAATTCTTACCCAATTCCCATTGGTAAAATTAGAAGACATGATCTACCCACTATTTATCTACGTGAAGATATCTATTGATCTAGACTATTCTATCCCTAGTAATATAAGTAACATGTATAATATGTATTACTACTAAAAAAATTGAATCTCCTAATCCACACTTAATCCTTTAGCACTTTTGTCTCTAATGATATTTGTAACACCATTAACATATGTAGATTTTAGTAGTTGTGAGATGTATAACATCAATTATCTATATCATCTATAGCTTTAGTATATCTTATAGCATCTTTATTGTGTAGTACATTTGGTGTATAGTACTAGTGATATTTAGCATCAATATGTAGCACCAATGGTGTGTAGCACCTACGATGTGTAGCACCCTTGATGTGCAACACTAGATATGTGGTACCAATGATGTGTAGAACCAATGACATGTACCCCTATTAGAATGTAGCACCAAAAAAAAAGCTCAAATCATATGTACCACCAATATTTGTCACACTTTTCTCCATCACTCTTTTACTATTTTGTAGCTCATGTAAATCATGCTACTTCTTCACTAGTAACTCCTTTTTTAGTAATTCTAATTTTTTTTATTTTAGTCTTTCCATGCTCCATTTAAAATCCTTTATTGGTAAGTTGGTCAATATATTTGTTAAAGTTTCTTCTCATATGTACAAAACCTATGGATTTGAAATGGCTGTATATTTCTTAATTCTTCTATAGAATCACATCTAGCATTAGATTTGATATTTCTACATTTATGCTCATTTTTTCAATGATTAATTTTAAGTCTCCATGTACAATAAATTCTAACCACTTTTTTCTCTAGAAATTTTCAATCCTCTATTAAAAGTCAACAATTCCGCAAAATTATTCAAATTTTCTCCTAATCCTTCAGTGCATTCTAACAATACTCTCCCTTATTAATTCATTATAATCCCTCCCACTCCCACTACTCCTATTTTTTTTATACACCATAAAAAAATAGATGATATTCTTTAGTAATAAATCTTGGGGGTTCATCTTTTTTACTTACCTACTTTGTTACAAATGATATTTAAAGAATCTAAACTATTCATTTTCAACTTCCACTAGTGAGTCTTCATTCTCAATCCCACTTCTATTAGCTTTAATTAAGATTTTGAGGATTCCTATGCTACAAAAATATTCCCCAAAAGGTTACAACTTGCATATATTTATCTTGAAATATTACTACATTTTGAGCTTTCCATATGTGCCACAGTAAATTTTGTGGTAGTACTTACCAAATTAACTTTTTTGCTAATTTTTCATCTTTACAAAAGGATAATTAGTGTCCTATTATATTGCATAATCCCAACTTATTCTATACCCAAAATATTTCAAAAACCATCACGGTAAGATGTCTAGGTGATTTTAGGCAATGATTATTGTTTCAATAATTATAATATCATGAAAATATTCTAGTCTAAAAGGTCTTCGTTGTCATAGGAAGGTTAAGGTCATTGTCCTTTTTGCTCTTAAGAGAAAATAAAATTTTCAAAGGTCCACAATTTTTTTCACCATTTCATTCCCCTTACTATGTCAACTATGTATCTCCCTCATAAATTCATTCATTGCAATTTCACTATTTTATAAATTCTAATTCCATAATTTTTGTTTACTCATATACATTTTCACTAAGGCCTTTTGCCCTTCTAATTCACTTTTATTTTGTCATAAATTCATTCATTAATCCCCCCCATTATTTCAAAGTCTTCATTCATACCATTTATTTCCATACATTAGCCCCCGCTAAAACCTTTTTAATATTTCATTATGCCCACCTTTGCTAAACCTTAGTTCTATTACACTTTTCATTATATCCATCTCTACCTAGTTTTAGCCATGAAAAATTAAATACATGACTATCATATCATTTCTATTCTCCCTAGGTTTTATAGTTAGCTCCATTTAATATTATAATATTCACATGGTATAAAATATTAAAGACTCCACTAGGGTTTGATTAGAAAAAAAATTAGTGGTTCTCACTAAATCAACTATCTCAACCAATTCCATCTAATTTATTGAAGAAACAAATGGTGTAGGTGATTTTGAGTGTCTCAAGTGCTTAATTCCCATTGGTGTGGCCGATATGAGCAACTGATCCTAATTGGTTGAAAGACTAGGGTAAATATTTTTGCCTATTTCTAAGGTTCAAGGGCCTTGCCTACATTAGAATATTTTTCCCTTTAGTCCTAAAGTAAAGGTTCAACTATATCAACCGACCACATCCCATTGGTTTGAGAAAATAAGTAAGCATAATTTATTGGTTAAGAGATAAAAGAGCATTATTTTAGTCTTCTCTAAGGTCCAAGGGTCTCATCTACATAAAAATATTTTCCCCCTTCAACCCCAAAATTAAATCATTGCATTTTATTGACACCTTAGAAAAATTCAAGCACATAAAAGTCCATAAACCCTAAGTTTAGCCCATGCATATTGATTATTAAACTCCTTAGGTATTTGTCCACCACTTTGATCTTTTTATAAAGTTCATGTGGTATAAACCAAAAACTTAAAGTTTTTATCATGAAGTAAATGTTTCTATTTTTTTGCCTAAGTTGCCCACTTTATTTTTATTGTCATGCTTGTCTCAGTCGACCAAAATCCAATGGATCAAATGAAATAATCGATCACATTCGATTGGCTATCAAAAATTTATATTTTCTCCTAAGTTTTTTAGGGTCATGCACACATGAAATGTTCTCACCCTTTGAGTAAAAATATTCTCCTAAAAAAGTAAAGGTTATCTTAAGGAGTTTGACTAAGGTAAGTGTAAATTATCATTGGCATGATTATCTCAGTCGACCTAACGTCATTGGTGTGAGTGAGTGAGCTAATTACATTCCATTGGTCACCCATACATTTAATTTCTATAAAAGATACAAAGTTTCACCCTCACATGAAATATGAAATAATATTTTTGTGTTTTTATTGATGCATGTAATCCAAGCGACCATACCCGATTGGTCCAAAGTGGTGAATCTTGAATTGCTATAAGCATATCAAATAACCACATTTGATTAGCATGACTATATCAAGCACACACATATGATTGGTTGAAATTAAATAAGGTTTATTTTCTTAGAAGCCTAAAGTCTCTTCTTGTAAATATATTTCTTCTAACTTACCCCCAACTTTACTAAATTTTTTATAGTAAATCCATATCTCAGGAAACCCTTGTGTTGTATAAGGTTGGAAGGTCAAAATAAATAAAAATGAAGTTAAGGTTCCCTTTAATTTGTCCTCCCATCATTATTCCTAGATTTATAACCTTAGCCACTTTCATAAAATACTCTCATTGACCTAAGTTCAAGTTACCCATCATGCAAGCCTTTTTTCTTCTCATCTATATTTAAAGTTTCTACATTCTAAAGAAAGGGACCATGGTTGCCTGATGTGTGGCCAAACAAATCAAGGTTGATGATGATACGTGGCAACATCCAATTAGCACAGGCAAGAGAGTTGATAACATATGATTGAGTCAGAATGGATGTTTTGGGTGACCTTGTTGGAAGTAATTGCATGGTTCAAATTTTCCAAAAATTATGATAAGTGACTTGTGCTCTATAGAGAAATTGTAAGTGTTTTTGAATTATTAATTTCCACTCTTTTTCAAACCAAAACCTATAGTAGATGAGATAAAGTTGAGATTGCATAAGTGTGCATCCTAAAGTTTTATAGATAGCTCAAAATAAAATATTCAAAAAGGACCATTCACCTAGTTTTGAGTATAAACATAGCTTTCTAACCAATCACAAAATGAGATAGAGCTACCATGACCATTGAGGGTAGTTACTAGGTAAGGAAATGTCCAAAATATGTAGAAATTGATAGCAGAACTCAATGGAATATGGTTGATAATAATTAAAACTCATATGTCTAAACTTTACTATTAATACTTACCCAAAATCCTGTCCACTTACAACCAATACTTATAGTGAAAAGGTGAGAGCGTTAGAGAGTTGTAGAAGAGAAACCAATGTTACTAGTGTAGATCAAATGCACAAAGAAATAATATCATCATGGCATCCTCAATCTCTACTCAACTCCCATAGATCATGGTAAAAATAGAGAATCTTACCAATGGCCCACCTTATCAGTAACTCAAAATGAAAGTGACCACTATCTATATAAATGAATTTGCAAATAAATCAAGGTCTAATTTTGAAATTACTCCTCCACAAGAATGGAAAGTAGAGAAGTATGCCATATGTAGTTACAAAGAGATAAAGGATACCTACAACCATCATCCTTGGCTACTCATGGGGTTGTTTGATAAAGCATGGAGAGATCAAAATGTGAAAAGTTCATATTACAATAGGTGGACCTACAATCTAGCCATATTAATATACCCCATGGTGTATTTTTATTTGGATATTCTATCATGACTAGTTGCGGTGTATGATTAGAAGACTCGCTCGATCAAAGACTTCACCAATTGACCAACTTTCAAGATCAACTTTGGGAAGATTGTGAAAGTTTTTAGGTTGAATAAGACTACACTATCTCTCAATAAAGAGGTACTTAAAGCTCAATCCCATCATATTATTGGCACTTCTTTTTATACTAGGTTGTTTTATTACAAGGTACACATGTCATATTTATTCCCAATACACAAATCAAAATTTACACCCTTGGATCAGAGATTACAATGATATGATAACTATTATAATGAGAAAAGAGGATTTGAACTGGGCCCATAGAGAAGTACTATATCTAGTAATCCAAAGTAATAGGAGAAACATGCTTGTTGTGTATAAATGGGAATATGTTCTCAGTAACTTAATGGATAAAGAGTTTTGGTAACTATATATAGCCATTGCACAACAAAGAAAAAGAATACCTTGATTCTGTCATTATTATTTTTGTATCCACCTAATAGTGGGGCATATTACCAAGGAACTAATTGACAAGTGGGGAGGATCATATGAAGAACTTGTACAATATAGGATTCCATGGATACATGAGGGTTGTTCCAGTCATACCTAGTTCTTTGATGATTTTCTTCTAGAGATTCACCACAGACTTTGTGGTTATAACCTCAATAGGATGGGTACAAGAATAGCCACATTCCTAAATCAAAGGAACATAGGGTATTACTTTCTCATGCAACATTTTACCTTCATCAAAATCTATGGGATAAATATTCCTCTGAAGACCCTACCCAATTTTTACCCTATGTCAATTGTAGCCCTAGAAATAATAAGGGAAATAGCCAAGGAGACCAAATCGAGGGTGACCAAGAAGAAAGAAAAACTCCCTTGGATAGATTTACCTTGTAGGATGGGACACTATACTTACAAAGCATAGTCATGATTAATATATGCCTTGCAAAAGATGGACCTATATGGTTTCTCTAAAATAACCTGGAGGTATAATGATCCTTTTTATTATTATAATGATAATGACATTGACAAGGTGCCCAATTCCATGGTCACACATCGACCAAATGAATTTGAGGATAAAATTTAGTTGGCCATGAGGAAAGGTGAAAAACTGATAGATTTATGAAAAGAGTATGCAAATAATAGGAATGCATGTAAATAATAGGAATAACACTCAAATAGAGATGGTTGGTCATTACTCAGTAGAGTTGAATAGGTTGAGGTAGACCTCAATTGAAACTTCTACCCCATTATTCCTCACAAGACCTGATGAATTGTAAGACCCCATGTTGAAAATGATAAAATAGAATTTGAAAGGGATAGAAGTGGTTATGGATATCATAGAGCCCATTTCAACACTACCAGAGGCATCTCCAACAAACCTACCCATTATCAATTTTGAAGATACAAAAAAAGGTTAAGATATTATCACTCTTTCTTCCACTACAACTCAATTGGTTACTTCAAAAATGGTACAGATAGTGATGAATCCTAGGTAGAGGCATGAATTGATTATGAGTTCATAAATGGTGAAGCCCAAGTACATAGTAGTAAATCAAGAACATATTAAAATTTAAAGAATCATGCAAAATAATATCATTGAGGGTGATAGAATGACCAATATGTTTAAATAATATAAATTAAAGGCTAGAGATATAGCAAGCTCAACTGAGAGTAAGAAGACCAGGACT
Organism: Wollemia nobilis; assembly: GCA_028583015.1. Lineage (NCBI taxonomy): Eukaryota > Viridiplantae > Streptophyta > Pinopsida > Araucariales > Araucariaceae > Wollemia > Wollemia nobilis. The sequence goes on from JAQPPZ010000362.1 coordinate 417,891, forward strand.
AAAAGCACCATAAAATCACATAGTTTTTTCTTACAAGGACAAGAGAAGCTATAAATTTTGATTCAAATGAAGAAGAACAAATTCAAGACATGGAACAAGGAAAATAGTGTTGGAAATATGAGCAGGTTTTGTTGTCATTGATGTCAAGAGTCAGTTTTAGTGAGCAGGATAAAACGAAGCATGTCAAGAGTTAGTTTCAGTAAGCAGTGCAAAAGAAATATTGCTTCTAGACCTAAGGAAAATAATATTATAATATCTCTTATTATAATATTCAAGGTGGTAGATGAGGTCTAAAGAGCAACAGGAAAGCCCAAGAAAAATAATATTATAATATCTTATTATAATATTAAAGGTCTAAGGTCAATACCTAGAGATTTAAATTAATTATAATAGTTTTATTATACATTAATCTATAACTTAATTTTATTAACTCTAAGATTTATTAAATTAATTATAATTTAATTATAAATTAATTTATAATTTAATTTAATAACCCTAAAGGTTAGGGTTATAAGGGCATAAAGTTTTAATTAATTCAAATTAAAATTGAATTGAAAAAGGTCATCGATGTTTTGAGCACATGGCATATTACATATAAGAATGGTCAAGTTTCATTTTTAACATTTATCCATGTGATCCATCGGATGCCATAGAAATTTGTGTGTAAAGAGAAGAGAAAGTATCGCGTGTGTTTTGAAAGGTTTATTGAAGCAGAATAAAGGACAAGTAAGTGGGAAGCCCACTTCACATTGCAAGACACTGGGTAGTGCGGTTGGTAGCAAGGAGATGTGCTAAGATGTTAGAAAATGTAAGGTTAGGGGTTCAATTCTCGTGGTCTTCATTTTTGTAATTGGAGAGGATTTTTGTCTGCACCGTTAGGAAGGAACAAAGGGAGGATGCATGCCTTTCCATTTGCGTAGAGGCACCTAGCCCACTTTATGGATGCACATTGTGCAAAGCTGCTTGGGAGGAAGGGTTTGCGTATTCAAAACCCATCGAGGTCTTTTTGGTGGTTGGACTAAGGTATGCGCTCACATTTCTAATGTTTGATTGTTGCATCCAAAAATTACAAAGGTGGAAATTAATTTTAAATTTCTTAAAGTTTTGTTAATTGGAAATTGCATACTTAAAAAGGGTTAAAGAGTTATACAAGGGAGATAAAGGGGTATGCAAATTTTTATTTTTGTGTTTGGTGTTTGAGTGGTTAAAGTTTATAAAAGGAGAAATAAGGTGTGCCAAGGGTGTTAGATATTTTTGTTGAAATAAATTTATATTATAAATTTTTTTTTGAAAGAAGAGATAAGGCATAGTTGAATTTTGATACCTTGACTTGGTGAAATAATTTTGAAAGGAAATATTAAGGATAGTTTTTTGTTATCTAACCCTTGATATTGGCAAAGAGAGTAATTGTGATTGAGACAGGTTTTGAGGTCAAAAATTCATCAAACAAAAGGTATGGGCATATCTTCCTTATGAGTGAAATATTGTTGGATGTTGTGAATGCTAAGTTGGAGTGAAAAGGATTATTTGATAAGAATTGTTGAGTTTGGTTTTCTGGAATGAAATTTGACACTAGAAACCTTATTTGATAAGCATTGTCAAAAATATTGAAGTAAGCTTTCATGTGCATGATTAGGGTTTGTGAAGAGAATATGATTTCATTGTTATGTGAAGTTGAAAACCATCTTGAACTAGGGTTTGTGAAAGATCATGAGTATCATTGTTATGTGAGGTTTGTTTGATAAGAATTGTTGACTAAGCTTTCATTGAGTGGTTGGTTGAGTGGAGTTGATTGGGCTTAGTAGATTGGAAGTGTTGGAGTGATAGTTCAAGTTCTATGAAAAAAATTGTTTCTTACTAAATTGAGAAATATTGAAAGTGATTGAGTGTGAAACATATCGAGTCTTTAACCATTCTCCATATGTTTCTGTGGTAAAGCAAGAGATATTGAAAGTGATTAAGAATCATTGAGAGTGTGAAACATATTGAGTCGCTAACCATTCTCTATATGTTTCTATGAGATTAAAACAAGATTCTGTATGAAAATTATTTGTGTGAATGAAGAGGTTGTATGTGATAGATTGAGTTGAGTTGTATAGAGCTTTTATGAAAGCTAGTGGATAGATTTTAGTAAGTCCTAGAGTGGACTTAAGAACTAAGTTGAGTAAGATTTTATGGAAGCTTACAAGCAGATTGGACAAGTTATAGTGAGGACTTGTTGAGCAGATTTGAGACAAGTCTTGGTGAAGACTTGTTGAGTAGATTGGACAAGTTCTAGTGAGGACTTGTTGAGCATATTTGAGACAAGTCTTGGTGAAGACTTATTAAGCAGATTGTACAAGTTCTAGTGAGGACTTGTTGAGCAGATTTGAGACAAGTCTTGGTGAAGATTTTTTGAGCAGATTAGACAAGTTCTAGTGAGAACTTGTTGAGCATATTTGAGGTAAGTCTTGGTGAAGACTTATGGATAGATTAGTGTGAGATTTTATGGAATCTTACAATGCAGATTTGAGGTAAGTATTTGAGAAGACTTGTGAGAAGAGTTGATTGATTGATTTGTTCAAACCTTGAGTTAAGGTTTAGTGCAGATCTAGTAGAGTTGATTTGTAATTGAGTTAAGATTTGTGTTAAAGCTTGAGGATAGATTTGAGAACAAATTTTAATGTATATTTGAGGATAGGTTTATGCCAAACCAAATACAGAGATTGAGCAAATTTTTGTTAGACCAAAGAACTATGTTTAGTGCATATCAAATATAGAGATTGAGCAAATTTATGCTAGATCAAAGGACTATGTTTAGTGTAGATCAAAGAATAGATATTGTGTAGATTTGTGCTAGATTAAAGGACTGTGTTTAGTGCATATTAGACATAGAGGTTGAGCAAATTTGTGCTAGATCAAAGGATTGTGTTTAGTGTAGATTTGAGACAGAGTTGAGAGTAATATTTGGAGGTGATAGAGTATAGAGGATAATAGTCTCCAGTGGATAGAGGTCCATTAGCCAGGGTAGTGAGGATATGTCTTCTGGGTGAGGATAAGAGTATTCAATGGATAGATATCCATTAGCCAGTGTAGTGGAAGCAATAGTTCTTCTAGAAGATCATGAGCCAAAGTAGAGGAGAAAAGAGTTGTCATATGTATAGAGATCCATAAACCAGTTGAGGATATTGGTGTCTCCTATGGATAGATATCCACAAACTTGATTAGGGGATTGGTTTCTCCTTCGGATAGAGGTCCATAAACATTGTAATAGGGAAATATTTTCCAAGAGATTTGTTAAGAAAATTTTAGTGAAATATTTTCTTTGTGGAGTAGCCCACATTGGATGAACCACGTTAGATTGGTGTCTCTATTGTGTGTGGTGATTTATGAATTGTTGTGATATCTTCTATTGATATTGCCATTGATATATTGCATAGTATTATTTGGGAAAGAAAATAAAAAAGTGCTCTTATACTATTCACCACCCCTCTCAATATAATCTTGTGTTCCTCAAATAGCCTAAAAAGCTAAGAACTTTTCAAAATACATATAAGAATATATTCAGATTAGCAGTAATCAATTCATTGTATCATATGGTCAACGTTATGACTACCCGATAGAATTCAAAAAGCTAAGCACTTACATATGTGAAAAGCCATACTGGGAAAATTTTCTCCAAGACATAGAAGAATGGACCAAAAATATAGATGATAGAAGAAAGCTAGAGTGTGTCATCCTTGGATAACTCATAGCATATGACAAGTTATATGAGCTCATAACCAAAATAATAAAAGACTTTGAATGCAATGAGGGAAGTGAGCAAGATTTGGCAACACAACTCAAAGAGTTGACCCAAGTGGTCTAAAATATTGAAGAACACAAGATTATACTAAGAGGGGGGTGAATAGTATAAGACCACTTTTTACTTTTCCTTCCAAACAAATATTATGCAATGTATAGATATCACTATCAATAGAATTAATCAAAGAAATGCACAAAACACCACACACAATAGATATCCCAACTTAATGTGATTCACCCAAAGATGGTTACCTCCACGAAGAAAATATTTCTTATAAATTTTTCTCAAATAATATCTTGGGAATCCTTTCCCTATTACAATGTTTATGGACCTCTGTCCAATAGAGATATAAATCTTCTAAATCAAGTTTGTGGATCTCTATTCATAGGAGAACTCCTTCTCCTCTGCTCTGGTTGGTGATCCTCTAGAATATTACTACCTCCATTGCACTGGCTTGTGGATATCTCTCTACTGAAGATGTTGAGCAAGGTGTAGCAAATAGTATTGTCATTGTTGTCAACACAGTCAGATAGATCTGTTGATGCAGTGGACAGGAAGTTCAAAAGCTAGTCAGATGTAGAAATCAAGAGTTTAAAGGTTACTCAAAGTATGTACAGTGATTCTCCAAGAAGACCGAAGTGGACCATTTGCAAAAGATCAAAGAAAAATACAAGTAAGAAAAGTGTCACGATATCGCGACATATACAACAGGCAAGAAAAACTATCGCGATTTTGCGACATGTTAGAAGAGAGAGAAGAAAAAGAAAAACGCATCACGATTTTGCGACATGTTGGAAGAGAGATAAGAAGAAAGAAAAACTGTCGTGATTTTGCGACATGTTGGAAGAGAGAGAAGAAGAAAGAAAAATTGTCGCGATATCACGACATGTTGGAAGAGAGAAGAAGAAAGAAAAACTGTCGCGATATCGCGACAAGTTGGCAAGAAAGAAAAACTGTCGCGATATCGCGACATGTTGAGAAGCAAGCAAAACTGTCGCGATTTCATGACATATTGCAAGAGAGATAGTACGGTAGAAAAAGTGTCACAATTTTGTGACATGTTGAAAGAAAAAGAGGTAAGTAGAAAAAGTGTCACGATTTCGTGACATATTTGTCCCCACTCAAAATATATGTTATTACTACCCTGGCTAATGGATATCTATACACTAGAGACTATTGTCCGCTTTTATTTATCACATCCAAAGCTTTGTCTTAAATTTGCACTAAACATAGTCTTTCGGTCTAGCACAAATTTGCTCAATCTCTATCTCTGGTCTAGCACAAACCTATCCTCAAATATACACAAAAATTTTCTCCATAAGTCCACATATAACTTGCTCAAATATGCTTAGAACTTGCTCAAATTTCTCAACAAGTCCACTCGAAACTTGCTCAAATTTTCTCAATAAGTGCACACAAAACTTGCTCAAATTTGCTCAACAAGTTCACATAGAACTTGTTCAAACTACTCAACAAGTCCACTCATAACTTGCTCAAATATGCTCAACAAGACCACTCAAAACTTGCTTAATCTACTCAACAAGTCCACTCAAAACTTGCTCAATTTTTCTCAACAAGTCCACTCATAACTTGCTCAAATATGCTCAACAAGTCCACTTAGAACTTTTTCAAATCTGCTCAACAAGTTCACACAAAACTTGTCCAATTTGCTCAAAAAGTCCATATAGAACTTGTTCAATTTGCTCGATAATTTCTCTCTATAAACTAACCAAATCTATATTGTAATCTTCCACAAAAATCTCACACAAAATTAGTCCACAAGTCTCCTCAAAGACTTGCCTCAAATATGCTTAACAAGTTCACACAGAACTTGTCCAATCTCATAGAAATATAAAGAGAATTGTTAGAGACTCAATATGTTCTACACTTATTAAAATTCTTAATTACTTCTAATCACTTTCTTAGAAACATAAGGATAATTGTTAGAGACTCAATATGTTTCAACTCAATGCTCAATCACTTTCTCAACTCAAATCAGAATATAGAATAGTTTGTTTTATGGAACTTGAACAATCACTTCACACATCCACTTGACTAGGCTCAACAAACTCTACTCAACCAATCACTCAATGAAACACCCATTTCTCACAAACCCTAGTCCAAGCATATGAACACTCACTCAAAATATTTCCAACAATGCTCAACAACAAATCTCACATAACAATGATACTCATGTTCTCTTCACACCCTAGTTCAAGTTCTTTGCTCCACAACTCACTTCAACAAAAATGCTCATAAAACAATCCTCACATAGCAATGATACTCAAACCCTAGTTCAAGTTCTTTGCTCAACTTACTTCAACAATAATACTTATAAAACGATATTCACATAGCAATGATACTCAAACCCTAGTTCAAGTTCTTCACACAACTAATGTCTTCAACAACAATGCTTATTAAACAAGGTTTTAATAACAACTCTTTATTCCAAAAAACCTTGATGCATTAACTCAAACACACTCAAAAGGAAACCCTAATCAAGTACTTTTCACTCCAAACTTATAATCCATATAACCAACCAATCAACTTAACTATGGAAGAATGTGCTCTTACCTTTTCCTTGATGATATGGAATAGACCTGAAAGCATGCAGAAAAATGGCGTACCGATATGATGCAAACAAAAATAGATATAGATGCTAAGTCCTACGAATGCGATGAGCAATGCATGAAGGAAATGACGCAGAAACGAGATGTGAGCAAACAAAGCGGGGCCTCCTTTATTGATATTGCTTTTAATATGATTACAATACATCCCCCCTCTAGGGCTCAGAACATTTGATACAATTTGTTACATTAATGGATGCCCGAAAGAAGCCGCGCTTCCAAGATCGGACGGTACGCTTCCAGCGTCTTTCGCGTGCCCACATTCGAAGTGGGCGGGCTAAAAGTTGCCGCCGCTTGTGTCCATGTGTTCATCGTTCCTTGCTGCCCCTCTAGTATTCCTGGTGGTGAGATCCTGCACATAGAAAGACAACAAATCGTTAATAGCATATGCGTATCTAGAAAAACATGCAATCCCCAAGGCCTCCAGTGGGCGCTTGTGGGATATCAGTGATAAGATTGATAAATCGATTATAGAATGATATATAAATGTAAAGGACAACTTCTAGAATTGGTATCACCTGATTTTGCATCGAAGCGGCGTCGGACGGCCCCGTTATGCTCGTTTGCCCGTCGGGGGCCTCTCCAAAGTGAGCGCTCCAATGTCCCACCTATGCTTATCCAAATCACCTAAAACTCATGGGTTAGGCATTATATGTAATTCTAAGACTACCCAGATGCTCGGAATTTGCATATCCTACCCAGATTCTCTTGTATGTGACAGGGGCGCCCTACGAGCTAGTTAATACATAAAATAATAAAATGATCGTCAAATCATGTCAGAATGAGTTCAAAATTTAACAGAGGCATTAGGATATCATCTGGGACATATTGCAAAAATAATAGTAAGGAAATCATGCACATATTTCTAATCGCTCTGGGGTGGGACGCTGGGGACTGTCGCAAAACCTGCAAAAAGTGACCTTGCAAATGTCCTGCCCAGAGGCCTCCAAAACTCCTGCAAACTTGTGGTTAGACTAAAAACAGCATTTTGAGATGACCCAGAAGGTCAGATTTGGCAGATTCTGCCCAGGTTATCTTGTATCCGAAGGCGCTCCCTGTAGGTTAGTAGACGCATAAAATGACAGAAACTAGGTCAAATCATGTCAGAAAGCAATGAAATTTGGACAACAACATAAGTACATTAGATATAAAAGAATGCAAAAAGAATAGTAGCAAAACCATGCATAGATTTCTAATCACTCTGGGGTGGGGCGATTAGGACTATAGCAGTTTGGGGGGCACCCGGGGTGGGACGCCCACCGTTTAGGGCCTAGTTTTGACACCAATCCAAGTGGGATGGGTCCAAAACTTCCTAGGGGGTTGTGTCGATGAGTTTGGGGTGGGATTGTGGCTGATTTCTTGGGTTTTTGGATCTAGATTGTATTCCTAGTGTTCACCCGATAACCTCTCTTCCAAAAGAGAGATTAGGGATGTAGGAAGCACAAAGAGGAATGGGGGTATAGTTTGGCAGCACTTCGTTGCTCCAAATGCTCCAGCTCTATTTTTTTTGGGGTGAGGAGGCTCACCTTTTTATAGACCTAAGGGTCTCCTTTGAATGCGCATGCGAGGGCGCCACTTGGCTCATTATGCCTTTTTGGGGAGAGAAGATTCCTCCCTGATTAGGGCCTCCTTGATTGAGGCCTCCATGATTTGAAACGTTCCCTCGCAATCCCATGCCTTGAAGGTGGAGTTAGGTGGTAGATTTGGGCTGCCATTTGTCAAGGTTTGAATTTTTTCTAGTCAAACCTACTAATCGTCCCACCCTAGAGCGATTGCTGCTAATCATCCCGGGGTGGGACGAATAGGATTCTAATCGTCCCAGGGTGGGACGAATAGGGAGCAAAGTGCTTAAAAGGTGCAAAACTGACCTTTGACCTTCCAAAACTGATTTGGGAGTGGTTAGGACCACTTTTTAACCTCTAGAGGCTGCCCTAGGGGGTATGTATGCCAATTCGATCAGTGCTTGTAGTCACATAATCGGATTGGTGTTGTTTTGGTGTCTACAGATGCCCCTTTTTGGGATGCACTATGTGTGGCACAGTGCTGAGCAAAAATAGATGACCAAAGCACTTAATGATTAGGGTTTCTCAATAACCTAACCAAATTTTGATGCCCCAAGTATGGAAAGGGCACGCATTCTTGAATCCTTGCTTCTGACGAGCTAAGGAGCTTAACTCAAGTGTAACCTTTTTCAGTGAGGTGTACTTGATCTTGGACATTGTTCAGTCATGAATAGGCAAAGGGCACAACCTTTTGTCCGAGGAACCTTTTCTTCATGCTTCCAGAATGCCAAGTGTTTGTTTAGCCTATGATTATTGCTTGTTTGCTGCCCCAAGCAGGAGCGTGATTGTCTTTGTCAATGATTCTTTGAATGCATGCCATTTCCTTGATTGGGTGTGTATTTGTTGATTGGTGACTAAGTGTGACTACCCCCTCAAGCGACGAATCGATGAGGGAATGACCAAAAATGAGAAAAGCGATGAGTCGCTTGACCCAAGATGATGTTTGTAAGGGTGCCTTCAGTTGTTTTCGTTGAACGCTTATTGCAGTTTTCCAACCATCGGACCTATTTTTGGTGGGTTTTGACCCTTTTTTTTACGCCTATTGGGGTAGAAATTATCAAAAATCCTCCTTCCCGTGGAGCGGTCCGGCTATGCTAGCCTTCTTAGGGAGTAGGATAGTGAGTATTTGTGACCCCGACGGTGGTTTTTCATGCCATGAATGTCAGGTGCAAAGGCACCTTTGTTCGGAAGATTTATTGCTATTTTTGGTGCATTTTTTGGATGCAGTTTTTGTTGCTTTATTTCTTGCTCTGTAATCGTCCCAGGGTGGGACGAATACCAATTTTGTAATCGTCCCAGGGTGGGATGAGTGCTAACTAGAGTGCTCATCCCAGGGTGGAACGATTACAGGCCTAACAACCTATATAAGGACCAAAACTAGGTTTTGGGCTCATTTGCAATATTTTTTTCTTGGCGATTTGGAGCAGTGAGGAGGAGGAGTGCGAGTGTGCGTAGCGGAGCGCTACTAAAATTTCATGGACATCATGAGTGCGAGAACCAGATATTCGAGTGGAGGAGCCGAGGTGAGACCGGTATGATGTTCCTTCTCTCTTCCTGTTATTCGTGCGTGTTTTATATGAAGTTTAAAACTCACATATAAAATGTTTGTTCACTTTATTTTGTTTTTAATTTTTTATATCAAGGTTGAAACCCTAATATGTATTTTTTTTTTTTTTTTGTTTTTTTCATATTAAGGTTGAAACCCTAATATGTTTTATTTATTTTGTTTTTGTCATATTAAGGTTGAAACCCTAATATTTTTTTTTTTTTTTTGTTTCACATTAAGGTTGAAACCCTAATATGATTTTTTTTTTTTTTTGATTGTACAATTATTTTCATGTATGTTTTTTTTTACTTTATTTTAATTTTTTTTTATTTTATATTTTATTTTAATGTTTTTGTTTATATTAAGTATGTACTTAATATCTTTTTTATTTTATTTTGTTGTTTCAGGTTGTGAAGAGTCGATACCACCAGTCGACTATTTTCTCTGATGCCGGGATGCCCTGACAGTTGTGGATTGGGAGTGGCTTGATGCCCTTGGGCTCAAGCACGTGACGCGTCTGGAGCCTATGGTGGGGGATCGAGCATATTTGACTACCCTGATCAATCTATGGGATCCCTGCACCAACACTTTTCATCTCCCAAAAGGGAGATGACTATTACTCTAGAGGATGTGTATCAGATTCTATGGATTTCGATAGATGGACTGCCTATCCGGATGACCCACCGTGACCAACGGACAATGGTATTGACATGATGTTTTGGTCCGATGGTGGAGAGGGGGGTGGAGAGGGCTATGGAGAGGGCAGAGGCTGACTGCCAGATAGGTGGTATTCTGGTGCGGTGGTGGCTGGAGAAGGGCGTATTAGGGGTGAGGCATGCTTTGATCATGACCCTCATCTCCAATATGCTACTTCTTGACTCCTCAGGTGTGAGGTTCCCTTGGAACCTGCTTGAGTTGGTTTTCACATTGGTGGAGTGTCCTACATCAGCTCCACTTATTATGAGATGGGGTCAGACGTTATTGGCGTAGTTGTACGATGAGTTGTACGAGGTCCGCTATCGAAAGTGGAAGGGGATCGGGTGCAGCTATCTCTTGCAGTGTTGGGGGTGGCAGCACATAGCTATGGAGCGGCCACAGGGTTTGCCTTGGACCACCCGAGGTGAGATGGTGGATCGAGAAATTGGATATGCCAATTTATGGTGGAGGTCAGAGGAGCATGGACAGAGTCGATGATGGGCAGGTGACGTAGGTCACTATACTGATGCCTTCTCTCATCTAGTGCTAGGGCAGGTGTTCTAGTGGCCGTATCGAGACTATCCAGCCTAGCCTGAGGCTGGAGAGTGGCTTCGACATGTGCATAGGGGTAGATGGTTGATTGGGTGGCATGAGACAGAGCAGGAGTACTTCCCATATGTTTGGGTGACGTGGTAGTTTGGGGTGCACCAAGGATTTCCTGGTGATCCCTTGATCTATCGACATCATGGTGATGAGAAGACTCTAGTCTGGCCTACCATTGAGCAACTAGGTGAGGGGTCCGATGTAGTTATTGATGTACCCAATGTGGATGATGTCGGGGTGACTACAGAGTATGACCGATGGTGGATTATGTGGTGATGGTGGAGTGAGGGGCCTCTAGGAGGCATGGATACTGTAGCAGTAGGAGGTGGGGGTGTAGAGGCACCGATGGAGGGTTGGGGGGCTCCGCTTGATGATGTTGACATGGTGGAGGTCGATGACTTCATCGATGATGGAGATGATTTGGGGGTTCTAGAGCAGCCGAATGTACAGGATGTCCCAGAGTAGTGGGTGCTAGAGCAATAGGCCATCCCGGAGGTGCCCATGCCTCAGGCTATCTTAGGGGATGTGGAGGCTGGGCTTCATGCTGAGATAGCATGATTGGAGGGTCTCCTACGAAGATGGGAGGAGGAGCATAGAGATGCTTTGGTGGAGGTAACGCAGGAGAGGGATCTCCTACGGACTCAGTTGGCACAGTGGGATAGTGCATTGGTTATGTATCACCAATGAGATATGGAGTGGGGTCGATACCGGATAGAGTTAGAGATAGAGGTTGTCCACCTCGATGGATAGTTTCCTATGCTTGATGGAGGTGGTTCATCGCATCGTACGAGAGGTAGTGAGACTGAGCAGTCTACATCATCTCATCACAGGCGGCTAGGTGAGGGTAGTGTTGGTGGGCAGGGTGCGAGGGTTGGCAACAGCACACCTGAGAGGTCCCATAGGACCCATACTACTGGGGTAGTTCCAGTCACACCGATCCTACATGATCATGGTGGTCGACTCCCTAGGCTTTGGGGATTTTGAGTTTTTGGTTTTTGTGAGGTCAGAGGACCTTCTTATTGTAGCCTGAGGGCATTTTGACTTGATATATATACATGACTCTTTTTGGTTTGATTATATACTTGTCATGGTTTATTGTTCTTTATGCACATTTATTTATGTTGATGTATGCATATGCTATTATGACTATGGATGATTTTAACTATATGATATAGATGTATGCATATGGAATGGATGGAATGATTTGTTGGTATACAAGTGGTGGCACCATAGACTATACAGGATTTACTAGCTTTCTATACTATGTGATTGCTTTATGGAATAACTTTTGCATTTGTAATAATTGTTTTGTATTTTTTGATGGTGATGTAAGTAATGAAATATACAACAATTGTTTTAGAATGTAGTTAAGGTTTTTTTGAGACTCAGATGCTTTAACTAACTAGTCAAGACTGTACATTATCTTACAAGACTTTCGAACAAGGTACGAATCAGACTTGAGTTTGACCAAGTTATTTCACATCCCTGTGTGTGCGATTGAGTTCGTTTATGTGGTATTCGTAAGGATACCGTCAGTGCCAGGTAGGCTGTCCACCAAACCTGTACTGAGGATCACCTAATTAGCTCCACTAACTCCTTTGTTGTATTTAGTAGGATTAATCTACGATGCAATCTAGGATACCATAAGCTAGCTCATCCACATGCAAACATTGGTCTACACACATGCAAAGCTAATGTGATAGACATATCATCATGCATTTAGGATACCGCCATTGCCAGGTAGGCTATCCACCAAACCCATAATGAGGATCACCTAAATGGTTTTTCAAATGCTGAGAATTCCAAGGATTCAAGCTCAGACGTCTTTCGGTTGTTCAATTTGTTGGGATACTTGCTCTCACATATAGTGATGAAAATCACTATTTATTTTGAGTTTTTTTTTTTCTCTTGAGCAAGGGGTTTGAGTAGTGGTGATAACCACTATTATTTTTTATTGTTGCTTTTTGAGGATTTAGATTTTGAATTTTGATTTCAAAGTTGAGCTTGTGGGATTTTTGGCTTGTGAATGGCATTGATCCTTTAGGCCTTGGGGATGACTACCCATCCTTCTCAAGGGCATGTAGTACGAATCCTTACGACTTTGGGGATCAAAGGTGTTTGGGAATTTTGATGGTGAACTTTTGGGATTTTTCTTTGGAATGGTATTGATCCTTTAGGCCTTGGGGATGACTACCCATCCTTCTCAGGGACGTGTAGTACGAATCCTTACAAATTTAGGGATCAAGGGTGTTTGGGATTTTTGATAGTGGTGAAAACCACTATTTATTTTGGGGAATTGGATGGGGAAGAGCTTGTCCTTTTGTCAATTCTCAGCATTCTTGAACCATTCGCACAGGGGGATGAGCAGGATAAAATTTTTGCTCAAGGTACCCTAGACCACTTTGTAGGTTTCATCTTTCGTTCACACAACTTGGGAATTTTTATGTGTTTTAAGCTTGTGTTGGGATGCTATGTAACAAGGCGTGATCCAAGTAAAACTCTACCTTGTAAAAATCGGTCTGACTTTGTACAACATTTGACTAGAAATCTAAAGACAACTGAATGACGAAAACCCTAAAGACATTAGAAGACAACTGACTATGATATGGCAAAAATGTGAATGGCGTTATTCTTGTTGGATCATTTACAAAATGGAAAAATGTGGAAAATGATGGAATTGCCGAGTAATTACAGTCTATGGTGCGTTTGACATGTATGACCAGCAAATATGCAATGTATGTATGCGATGCCTAATGCATTTTTTTTTTGTGTTTTGATTTTTAAGATTATGCATGAAAGTGAGATGCAATTTTTTTTGTTATTTTTGATTATCTGTTGTTTTTGAATATTCGTTATGGATGGTTTAACCCGAATGGGTGTGGACCAAGTGATTCTTATGGATCCTTGGAGGTTTTGACCAAAGGGATTATAGATACCTTTGGGGCATTTTGGGTGACCAAGCGGTGCGAGAATCCTTGGAGCTTTTGGTTTGACCAAAGGGATTATAGATACCTTTGGGGCATTTTTGGTTGACCAAGCGATTGTGGGAACCCTTGGAGCTTTTGGTTTGACCAAAGGGATTATAGATACCTTTGGGGCATTTTAGGTTGACCAAGCGATTGTGGGAACCCTTGGAGCTTTTGGTTTGACCAAAGGGATTATAGATACCTTTGGGTGTTTAGGTTGACCAAGCGATTGTGAGAACCCTTGGAGCTTTTGGTTTGACCAAAGGGATTATAGATACCTTTGGGGCATTTTAGGTTGACCAAGCGATTGTGGGAACCCTTGGAGCTTTTGGTTTGACCAAAGGGATTATAGATACCTTTGGGGCATTTTGGTTGACCAAGCGATTGTGGGAACCCTTGGAGCTTTTGGTTTGACCAAAGGGATTATAGATACCTTTGGGGCATTTTAGGTTGACCAAGCGATTGCGAGAACCCTTGGAGCTTTTGGTTTGACCAAAGGGATTATAGATACCTTTGGGGCATTTTGGTTGACCAAGCGATTGCGAGAACCCTTGGATTTTGGTTTGACCAAAGGGATTATAGATACCTTTGGGGCATTTTGGTTGACCAAGCGATTGCGAGAACCCTTGGAGCTTTTGGTTTGACCAAAGGGATTATAGATACCTTTGGGGCATTTTGGTTGACCAAGCGATTGTGAGAACCCTTGGGGCTTTTGGAGTGGGCCATGGCTCTCTAAATGTTGAATGGCCTCAAATGACTGATGTTCAAGGGTTCTAGTTCCTTGATTCCTTCAAGAGAGGTGAGCCGGTATGTTCCAGGTCCTATTTTACTATCGATTACATAAGGACCTAACCAATTTTCCATGAACTTGTCCCTTAAATGGGGTGGCAAGTTAGAATTTTGTTGGTTCTCTTTTAAGACCAGGTCACCGACCTGAAAGTCCCTCAGGTGAACTTTCATGTTGTATGCTTTCTTAAGTCGCTCTTGATAGATACGTAAATGCTCGAGAGCATTGATGCATCATTCATCGAGTAACGTAAGCTGGTCTAACCGGGCCTATCATGCAGTGTCATCATCGATGAACTCTTGCATTGATATGCGTAAGGAGGGTATTTCCAACTCGAGAGGCATGACTGCCTCGGAGCCATACACTAGCAAAAATGGAGTTGCCCTAGTGGGCGTCCGAATGCTAGTGTGATAAGCCCATAGGGCAAGTGGTATTTGGATGTGCCAATCCTTATGACTATCTACGACCATATTTTTAAGGATGGCAACTAGCATTTTGTTTGACGCCTCTGCTTGCCCATTTGCCTACGGATAATAAGGTGTCAAAAAACTATGCTAAATTTTGTACTTTGTTGTCAAAGCATGCACATATTTGTTCTTAAATGACGTCCCATTATCCGAGATGATCTTGGATGGAATACCAAAATGACATATGATGTTATGTAAAATGAACTCCGCAATGCGGGGCCTAGTCGTAGAGGTAAGCGAAATTGCTTCCACCCACTTAGTGAAGTACTCTATGGCCGTTATGATAAACGTGTGATGACCTGACGATGCAGGGGAGATCTTTTCGATGAGATCTAAGCCCCACTATGAAAATGGCCAAGCCGATTGGATCGGTTACAAGGCCTGAGAAGGTACGTGTGTCAAGTTAGCATGGTGTTGACACTTCATGCACTTCCGCACATATGCACAACAATCTCGCTCTAAATATGGCCAATAATAGCCCATGCAAAGAATGCACTTTGCGATGGCCATACCACTGAAGTGGCCACCGCATGTACCATCGTGCGCTTGGGTGATCGCCCAAGTGGACTCCTGTTGGTCCAAGCAATGGAGGAGGATTCCTTCATAGCTTCGACGGTATAAAATGTCTCCTAGCAAGACATGTTTTGTCGCTTTCTATTTGAATGATCTTTTTATGGCATGCGACAATCCAAGTGGGAGGCTACCTAACTTGAGATAGTCTCTTATGGGTGTGTACCAATCCTGCTGATCAGAAACCTCGATGGTATGAATGGTCGATCCCTCTTGAAGTTCATCCCTAGCAAAAGTTGAGCGGGAAAGAACTTGTAAAAATAGTGTTGTGTTGCTATTAAGAGGGGTTGGAGAGAACAAAGACCCCTAGTTGGCATGATTCAGACTATCATGGATTCGAGAGAACCTATCCTGAGATGGTTCAATCTGGATCAGGTGGATTCCTAGCATTATGTCAGAGCTTGCATGCTCCATCATGGATTGTGATAACATTTTGACTTGAATGGTTGTCATCTCACCAGAAATGTCTTACGGGATTAGTGACCCCAAGGAGGCCATAGTGTCCACAAAATGATTCGATGATCGAGGGAGTGCCTCGATGTCATACCATTCAAGATTTGCTAAGAATTTATCCACAAGGGCTTTGTAGGCCTATAGAACTGGGCATTTGCATTGGAATACCCCTTTCACTTGGTTGACAATTAACAATGAATCACCAAAGATATTCAAGCATTTGATGTTCATGGTGATGGTTGTCTGAAGACCTATGAGCAAGGCTTCGTATTCAGCATTGTTATTGGTGCATGAGAAATCAAGTTTAAATGATAAAGGCATTGGAGCCCCTTGCGGTGTGAAAAACATGATTCCCATGCCACCCCCTTGCTCACATTTAGAACCATCAAAAAATAAGGTTATGTCGGCCTGTGACTCAGGCTCATCAGAATCTGGTGATTCTGAGACATGGAAGACCCCATCATCGAGCAGCTCTATGGTCAGAGGCTGATCATCTTCGAGAGGAGCCTCTGCTAGTTGATCGATGATGACTTGACCTTTGATGGAATTTTGTCCAATGAATTCGATGTCAAACTCCATCAACAACATGATCCATTTTATCGTGCGACTACTATGATAAGTATGACTCATCATGTACCACAATGGATTCTCCTTAGACACAACATACGTCGTATTGCTCAGCATGTAATGGCATAGCTTTTTGGTGGCAAATACCACCACCAAGCATAGCTTCTCAACGTATGCATAGTTAAGTTCATAACTGACCAGGGTGCGGCTAAGATAATAATTAGCCTATTCTTTATGTAATTCATTTTTTAGGCTAGCATGGCACCTAGTGCCACCTCAATAGCTGAGATGTATAAATAGAATGACACTCCTGGTCTAGGTGGTGCCAATACTGGTGGTGAAGCCAAGTATTGTTTGATGTCATCGAAGGTTGACTGGCACTCGTCATCCCAATGAAATGCTACCCCCTTGTGTAATAATTTATTCATGGGTCGGCACTTGTCAGATAACTATGCTATGAAGCGCTTGATCGATGTGACCTTACCCTGCAAGCTTTTGAGCTGCCTGATGGTGGTTGGGGGAAGCATTTCAAGGATTGCCTTGAATTTATTTGGATCTACCTCGATGCCTCATTTTGAGACTATGAAACCCAAGAGTTTTCCAGATGTGATGCCAAATACGCACTTCTTGGGGTTTAGCCTAACCTTGTGTTCGATGAGGCGATCAAGGATCTTGCGTAAGTCATCGAGATGATTTTGGTGCAAAAGAGATTTGGCCAACAAATCATCCATATAATCTTCCAAAGTTTTATGCATGTGATCATGGAAGATGTATGTCATAGCGCGTTGGTAGGTGGCGCCAGCATTTTTAAGGCCAAAGGGCATGACCTTATAACAAAATGTCCCCCAAGGCATCGTGAACGCCATTTTTAGTTGATCATCGAGATTGATACGAATCTGGTTGTATCCCGAGAAACCATCCATGAGGGAAAGCATTTCATGGCCTGTTGTAGCATCTACCAATGCATCGATGCTAGGCAAGGGGAAATCATCCTTGGGACTCGCTTTGTTTAAATCTCAAAAATCGATGCATATGCGAATCCTCCCATCAAGATTTTTGATGGGTACCATGTTGGACAACCATGGTGGGTAATCTACGTAGATGACAAACTGTGCATCCAATAACTTTTGTAGCTCATATTTGACCATTAAGGCCACTGTTGGGTGCATCTTACGTAGCTTTTGCTTGACTGGCTTGACTGTCGGATCAAGTGTTAGATTATGCATGACTAGCTATGGGTCTAGCCCCGACATGTCTTTGTAGGACCATGCAAAAACCTCCTTCTTCTCTTTGAGAAGGGCAATGTAATCGGCTTGCTCTTCGAGGGATAAACTTACCCCCAACTTGATGATTTGTAGATTCATTGGATCAGAACCGATGTCTACGTCAATCATCTCTTCGACTGACATGTGGGATCCATCCTCCAACTGGTGTGGAGTTGGGATCAGGTGGATATCATTTGCTGAATTTAGATCTACATTGGGAATGTCGGGTTCCTCTTCAGCATGGAAGATATCCTGAGTCTATCCTAGGGTGAAATGAAACATCTCACCGCAAGGCCAATACTCTGATGGGGATGGTGGTGAGTCAGCATGATCCCAGTCTATGGCATCTAGGTCTAGATACAATGGTCATGTTGGATCGGCTGGATTGTGGATGGGGGTGGTTAAATCAATGGAGATCATGTTGATGGAATGAATTTGGTCTCCATTATCATGTGGGTGTTGATTCAGACATCCTTGGTGATCCTTGTACCCCAGATCTGGCTCTATGGGTACTGGCACAAAAGGATCGGCCCTATGTGTGGATAGAAGGATAGGGTCTACCCTTGGCACTGATGGCCCTATAGGGTCTCTAGGTGGGAGGTGCTCCCTGTATGCCCAAAGTGGTGGATGAAGCACTTGGTTTAACTGTACTTGGTTTAAATGCCACCTATGCCTTGGTCCCATATTTAGATGTTCAAACATATCATCGATGTCTATGGGGTATTCCTGTTGCCTCATATGGTTGAGATATGCCATCTCAGTCTCATCCTCATAGTCACTATCGGAGATCCATAGGCCTTCATTGGCTTCGACAACTATGTGCCCCTATAGATGGTATAGCCTCCCACTAGGCATTTCTTGATCACTATCCTCACTCTCTATGAAAACCAGAAATCTGGCACGTAGGTAGTCGATGTTGAAGAAGATATTTGGATCTTCTTCCTTCGGTGGATCACTTGGCCTTATGGCCGGCATGGGAGGCTCATTTTGTTCGAGCAAGTTGATTTGGTCCCTTATGGGTTGTTTCGCTCTCTACGGGAGGGCTGGATTCTCTAGAGGTAGCAATTGCCCAATCGAAACATTAAAGGGGAACATTGCCATGAAGTTCTCCTGATAGTCATCAATGGGTGTCACCTACGAGTGATTGCTATCGGACTCAAAAGGGTCCCAAGGTGCTACCTCATAATCTGACTCATCTTCAGAAGACCCCCCTTGATCTTGTTCATATCCCTCTTGGAGGTTACTTCTTGAACTTTCCCCTTCCTCGATCAAAGGGGAGGGGTTGTTGAGGTCAACAAGGTTTGTTGTTAACAATGGGAGATAATCCCCCAATGTGTATGTTGTGTTGGGATTGGCATATGGATCTTGTGCCAACCCATCCCTGTTGCCTAGACCTAGGCCTTGCATGGTTTCTACCAAGATGTCGAGGGGCAAAGGGTGGTTGAACCCTACTCCTGATTTATCATATTGCATCTGGTATCTCGGTTGACAAAGAATGTGCATTCCTTGTTCGTATCTGCCCAATCCATATCCATGCCAATTACATTGGTCTAGGTATTTCAAGGTGAAGTTTGGGTTGGACAGATAGTCAACATTCTCAGCAAATGGCTCTTCATCCTCTTCCTCTTGTAGGTAGGGTTCAATGTCGTTCTCGAGGCCCCCATATACAAAATTGGTCTGATTTGGTGGGTAGCCTAAAGGGATGATAGTGTCGATGGGGAGGCGAGGTCTCCCCATGTCTTGCATGGATTCGAGCATGGGTGTTGCCACAATGTTCCACACTAGGTACTCCCCGAGGCCCGTATTGGCCATCTCAATGGTAATCATCGATGGTTGAGGGGGAGGGAATGGGAGTTCTCCCTGAGTCCACTCCATGTTGGGTGAACCAGGTGTCTCGACTTCCATTCGGCTGGGCACCTCTTCGGTAGAGATGGTTGAGACTAATGGTGGTACCTCCTCTAGGGGCTTCTTCCCATTGTCCTTCGGTGTGGCCACCATAGGTGGCATCATTGGTGAAGGAACAGATGATGAAGATGGGCTAGGTTGGTGAGTTGAGGGACTCAACAGTGAGGATGTAGGCAGAATCGGACCCTGTGTGGATGGATTCAATTGAAAGTCCAAATGTGTCGATGGGAGGGTCGATTGTGGCATCAGTTGCACCGCATTGCAAAACTTAAAGGGCTCTAAGTCCGCTAGGACTACATGTACTTGCCCTTCGTATGTGTATTTGAGGCATTGATGGGCTATCGAAGGGACACACTTCATGTCCCTGATCCAAGGCCGGCCTAGCAAGATATTGTAGGCCATCTCACCCTCAAGGATGTGACACAATGTAGGAATGGTCTTTTGTCCTACTTGGATGGGCAGGACAATTGTGCCAACCATCGAGCATAACGCGTCGTTGAATGCTCGAAGAGTGTAAGTGGATGCCACAATGTGGGATGCTGGCAGCTTAAGGTGTTTTAATGCCGTTGTCGTGATTATGTTGTTGGATGAGCCAGTGTCCAACAACACCCTCTTGAATGGAATCCCGTTGACCCACGCAATGACGTGCAGGGGTGGATCCACCATATCACCAATCACCAGTTTTAGTTCATCTTCCCTGAAGGTTATGACTGGTTCTATGCATTGTCTCACATGTCCCATGAAATTGTTGAAAGAATTGGCTTCATGGGGTTGTAGCTCAATGGCTTTGAGTATCTCCATCGAGCCTCCCGATGGGGCGGTGATTGTTGGATGAGCTCATAAATGGAGAGCCTAGCCGACGTGGTCCTTAAACTTTGAGTAAGTTTAGTCCGAATCATGGCCATTGGTCTAGGTGGGGGAGGTTGCGTAGGGTGTTGTGGAGGTTGTGACATTGATGGAACATCTCCTGTAGCTGCAATGGGTGCAGCCGTGTTTGGGTATCTTTTGTTCCATGTCACGATGCTTATCATCCCTACGTATCCTTGCATGGGGTAGTTTTGTGTTACCTCATTCACTTGTAAAGTCTTTGCCTACGCATCATGGGCAGGCAGGGGGTCTTTGAAGACCTCCATATATTGGTTGCTCAATGCTACGGGACTATCTACCATGAGCATTTTGTTGTCTATCAAGTCTTGCACTAAGTGTTTGAATTTCCAACAAGTGGAGATTTCATGTCCTTTCTGTCGATGAAATCTACAATATAAGTCTTCCCTATAGCCCTTGGGTTTTGGCATGTTGGGGTCTATGGGTCGACTTTTCGGCAAGTTTATCAGGTTTGCCATGAACAAGCGGTCAAACAAGGAGTCTCTAGACTCCGTGAATTGTGTGAATTGTCGCCTAGGGTGACGCTGCTGATTTTGCTCTTGTTTATGATTTTCCTTTTCATAGTTATCAAGAGGAACTACCTGATAATTAGCCTTTGGGGGCTGTGTCATTTGTGTAGGCTTTGGTATAGTTATGGCAACTTGATTGACCATGATGGGTTTCGGTTGCATGGGCCCAGTTTTAGCATTTTTGGGCCACTCTTTCTTGCGTGGCTTGGCAATCTCATCGTCTTGTATTTTGATCTCCTCAATTATCCTAGCTTGCACCAGGGCTTCTTCGAGGGTGGCATATTGCTGCAGCTGCAATAGCATGGAGATCGACCTTAAGCAACTCTTTGAAAACATTTGAGTCATGTCGGCCATGGGAGGGAGGTAAGGTAGCTTTGAAAGCAATGTCCTCCATCGATTCCCATAAGCAGCCATGGTCTCATCATCATACTACTTAAGGCCAGCTAGGTCACTTAAGGATGCCTTCTTCTTGGTGTTGAAGGCAAAACGTTCAAGGAACGCATCCACTAGCTGGTCTAGATTATTGATGCTATGCTTTGGCAACTGGGTAAACCAATCCGAGGTAGGGCCTACGAACGTGGTTATAAACATTCTCAGAAGCAATGCATCATTGTCCTGAATGCCAAAGCATTGACTCAGGAACCTTGTTACGTGCTCTTGGGCATCCTCATCCCCTCTAAAAATTGCCAATTGAGGCACTTTGAAGTGGTCGGGGTATGGGGGTGCCGAAACTGAAGGATGCACAGGGTGACTATGGAGTTGGCGTAAGGTGGGCTTTTGGGGCCCTGAAGTCTTAGTCTCCATAGACTCTAAGTGCTCTAGCAGTGCTTTGTATGCATCAGAGGATTTGATTTCCTCTTCTTTGGTTTGTTCCCATTGTGAATTGTGAGGAACTTGAGGCCTATGGAGGGGTAGCCGGATAGCGCCCCCCTGCCTTGGTAGGGCATTTCAGCCCGCTCTTCTTCTCGCTCAAATTCCTCATAGGCCTCTTGAGGAGTTTTTGGGCGTGACCTATAAACATGGATGGGTGCCCGAGGAAGGCGCCCATCATTGGTTCTAGGAGTGGCCTCCCGCTCAGGTCTAGGAGGTCTTGGAGGCAATGCTTGATAAGGTCGTGGAGACCTATCTCGTACTAAGGGGTTGTGCCTCTCATAAATTTTTGTCCTATGCATGTGAGGGGTTGGAATCCTCTCATGCATAGTGTTCTAGAACAACTCATCTATCTGGCGTTGAATGCGCTCTTTGTTAAGATGATACAGTTGTTCTAACTACTATTGATCTTGCCTAAGCTGCATGATTTGCGCTTGGGGGTGGCATGTTTGGCAAATGCCAAGTCGATTTGTTCCATCGTCCTAGGTCTAGGAGGCCTAGATGCCTCCCCTACATATCTATCTTGGTCATGGTGATCCGAGATCTCTATGGGTCACTTTCCTCTATCGAGGTTAGCAGCATTCACCCGAGGCTCTGGCCTCAATAGGTGATCTTGATAATCAATAGGTGCGGAGGTGCATTGCTCCCATGTGGTGTATTGCTCTTGAGGAATATACTAGTTTTCCTCATGCTCCCTTTCGTACATGTGAAAGGGATGGGCAGAGTTGGCTCACCCTATCTGAAGAGCCTTGCGCTCTAGATTTGGCCTATTAGTTCTAACAGTAATGAGGGGTGGAGGAGGAATGATATAATCATGTGGGCCCTCCTTATGAACCCTATGCTGCTCTAGCACTTCATCGCGTAGTGGCCACTCATAATGAGTGTCTAAGGGGGCCTTCCCATGTGTGTACTCCTCCTGAGAGGGTCTATGTTGAACGGGAGTGCCCCTCAAAGGGGTGCCTCTATAGTCCTATTCTGTAGTGGTATAGTGTGGACTATGTTGTGGGTCAGGCTGCCAAGGTGGTATAACCAAGTCCTTGGGGCTATAACGGAGGTGACTTGTGCCTCCTTGCATACTTTTCGTAGCTTCTACCCGTGATTGGGCTTGGCTACGGGTATACACCATGGTGGTGGTTTTTCTAAAAATATATGTATATTTTTATCTCCTTTACAATTTTTATGCTATACCAAACAAAAGGGGACCACACAAACAAAGAAATGATTATCTTGTTTACAGATTAAATGTGTGTCCTAGATCTGGTTCAGTGTGTTTGATTTTTGTTATGTAAATCTTGTAAAGAAAACTTTGTTATACATGCATAATGAGGGCTCTTGTATCTCCAAAATGGTCACCCCTTCAATATACCATTGCCAGGCCATTATACCGAACCTCTCAATATACCCACCCTTACATGAGGGAAACTATTGGTACGCGAGAGCAGAATAGTAAGTGGAACATAGGCGGTACGGAAGGGGGATCGCTCTATTTTTGACACCTACCTTAGAAGACTTATCCTCATGCATGAGGAATCACCCCCACTACACTTGGTCAGCTTTCATCAGGATTTACGTCTAGCAACAATCGCGATCAGGGTATATGTATGCAAAATCCAAGCCAAGGTGGTGATGAAACCCACCGTTGGTCTTGATCAAGTGTTGGGGTATTAAGACCAACTCCTTGATGTTAATTTTATTAGGTGGTGTGTGTGGTTCCTTTTAATTGTGTAAAGAAAGAAAACATACAACAAAAGATGATTTTCACTAATGCAATGCTTTAAAGTACGTTTTATCTTTCAGAGACAATTAGTAGCAAAAAGGAAATCACAAAACCTAACTAGAACTGAAACCTATAATGAGGACTTGCCATTTGTGCAAGTATCATGCAAGCAAACCAGAGAAAAATGCATTCCTAATCAAGTTCCTTCCATTTAATTTACTCTATGTTTTTATTTTTTATTTTTTATTGCAAGAAAGGAAAACAAACTACTTAACCTTTCTATGCAAGTGTCTGAAAATAAAGCAAAGAAAACAGAAAATTGCAGAAACAGAAAGTAGAAAAACACAGAGGATGTTCAGAAGGCCTACCTCTTCTCTGTCTAAACCAGATGCCTCTGAGTTTCTGCTCAAAAAATGCATAGAGCTCTAATCATCCTAGGGTGGGATGAATAGTAGGTCTGCATTCATCATAGGGTGGGATGAATACGTATTCATCCTGGGGTGGCACGAGTAGCAGTCCAGTGCCCGAATGAGTAACACCTGCAAAGAAAAACCATAAAATTTGGATCAAAAACTTGATCCTAACAGTAGGGGATAGGGTCCCACCATGATCACCACTGAAAGCATGTAGAAAAATGGCGTACCGATATGATGCAAACAAAAATAGATATAGATGCTAAGTCCTACGAATGCGATGAGCAATGCATGAAGGAAATGACGCAGAAATGAGATGTGAGCAAACAAAGTGGGGCCTCATTTATTGATATTGCTTTTAATATGATTACAATACATCCCCCTCTAGGGCTCAGAACATTTGATACAATTTGTTACATTAATGGATGCCCGAAAGAAGTCGCGCTTCCAAGATCGGACGGTACGCTTCCAGCGTCTTTCGCATGCCCACATTCAAAGTGGGTGGGCTAAAAGTTGTCACCGCTTGTGTCCATGTGTTCATCATTCCTTTATGCCCCTCTAGTATTCCTGGTGGTGAGATCCTACACATAAAGACAACAAATCATTAATAGCATATGCGTATCTAGAAAAACATGCAATCCCCAAGGCCTCCAGGG
Organism: Wollemia nobilis; assembly: GCA_028583015.1. Taxonomy (NCBI): domain Eukaryota; kingdom Viridiplantae; phylum Streptophyta; class Pinopsida; order Araucariales; family Araucariaceae; genus Wollemia; species Wollemia nobilis. Next base: position 442,739 of record JAQPPZ010000362.1, read on the forward strand.
TGCTTGTGGGATATTCAGTGATAAGATTGATAAAATCAATTACAGAATGATATATAAATGTAAAGGACAACTTCTAGAATTGGTATCACCTAATTTTGCATCGAAGCGGCATCGGACGGCCCCGTTATGCTCGTTTGCCCGTCGGGGGCCTCTCCAAAGTGAGCGCTCCAATGTCCCACCTATGCTTATCCAAATCACCTAAAACTCATGAGTTAGGCATTATATGTAATTATAAGACTACCCAGATGCTCATAATTTGCATATCCTACCCATATTCTCCTATATGTGACAGGGGCGCCCTACGAGCTAGTTAATACATAAAATAATAAAATGATCATCAAATCATGTCAGAATGAGTTCAAAATTTAACAGAGGCATTAGGATATCATCTGGGACATATTGCAAAAATAATAGTAAGGAAATCATGCACATATTTCTAATCACTCTAGGGTGGGACGCTGGGGACTATCGCAAAACCTGCAAAAAGTGACCTTGCAAATGTCCTACCTAGAGGCCTCCAAAACTCCTGCAAACTTGTGGTTAGACTAAAAACAGCATTTTGAGATGACCCAGAAGGTCATATTTGGCATATTCTACCCAGGTTATCTTGTATCCGAAGGCGCTCCCTGTAGGTTAGTAGACGCATAAAATGATAGAAACCAGGTCAAATCATGTCAGAAAGCAATGAAATTTGGACAACAACATAAGTACATTAGATATAAAAGAATGCAAAAATAATAGTAACAAAACCATGCATAGATTTCTAATCACTCCGGGTGGGGCGATTAGGACTGCAGTAGTTTGGGGGCGCCCAGGGGTGGGACGCCCACCGTTTAGGGCCTAGTTTTGACACCAATCCAAGTGGGATGGGTCCAAAACTTCCTAGGGGGTTGTGTCGATGAGTTTGGGGTGGGATTGTGGCTGATTTCTTGGGTTTTTGGATCTGGATTGCGTTCCTAGTGTTCACCCGATAACCTCTCTTCCGAAGAGAGAGATTAGGGATGTAGGAAGCACAAAGAGGAATGGGGGTATAGTTTGGCAGCACTTCGTTGCTCCAAATGCTCCAGCTCTATTTTTTTTTGGGGTGAGAAGGCTCACCTTTTTATAGACCTAAGGGTCTCCTTTGAATGCGCATGCGAGGGCGCCACTTGGCTCATTATGCCTTTTTGGGGGAGAGAAGATTCCTCCCTGATTAGGGCCTCCTTGATTGAGGCCTCCATGATTTGAAACGTTCCCTCGCAATCCCATGCCTTGAAGGTGGAGTTAGGTGGTGGATTTGGGCTGCCATTTGTCAAGGTTTGACTTTTTCCAGTCAAACCTGCTAATCGTCCCACCCTGGAGCGATTGCTTGCTAATCATCCCGGGGTGGGACGAATAGGATTCTAATCATCCCAGGGTGGGACGAATAGGGAGAAAAGTGCTTAAAAGGTGCAAAACTGACCTCTGACCTTCCAAAACTGATTTGGGAGTGGTTAGGACCACTGTTTAACCTCTGGAGGCTGCCCTAGGGGGTATGTATGCCAATTCGGTCAGTGCTTGTAGTCACATAATCGGATTGGTGTTGTTTTGGTGTCTACAAGACCTTACAAATATTCCACAACCATAAACACTTATTTTCCAAACTCAATAAGGTTAGAAGACAAAATATTATTCCAATATTTCCTTAAATATATTCCTTGGACTAAAATATAATCAATGCCTTATTTCTTCTTTTTTTCAATTACACTCAACAAATCATACATAACTAAATACTTGGATATACCTTATCAACTCCAATATTAGAATAGTGACCAACACCATAATATATCAACCACTCTTAAAATAATATCCACCACCATAGGATATTAACCACTCTTAATAATATTCAACACTATAGAATATCAACCAAACACTTTTCACTCCACACAACCTTTGAGAAAATAATATTAAAAATTTAGTTTTGCCAAAACTTATAACTCCCTTGAAACCTTAGAACCAAATAATATAGATGCAAAATTAATTTTTAAATTACCCAGATAAACTTCCAAAAATTTTAGAGATCAAATATTCTACATACCTTGTACTCCCCACAAAAAGGGGGTTCGGGGGTTCGGCATGACTCGATCCGTCGTCTCCTCTATCCTAAGTGCTAGGTTCTTAGGAACTTACCACATGGGCTATGAAGGCCCATGTGAAGGAAGGATAAATATCTTCCTCTTATGCCTTCAACACTCCTCTTCTCACACAAAAATCATGTTTTCTCTCTCCCTTTGGTCGCAATGCTGATTACTATGCTCGCTCGATCTTCTTAGGCATGGTGAATATTAATGAGGTGGGTGCTCCCCCTTATATAATTGATTTGAAATTCCTCACGTTGGAACTTTTCAAAATTGGATTTTTTAATTTCAAATCTAAAACCCACTCTAGGGTTTTAACCTTAACTTAAATTAATTTATAATTAATTTAAATTACTTTTCAAGTTAAGTAAATTAACTAATAAATTAATTTATAATTGACTTTAAGCTTCCTTAGTATAATAAAATTATTATACTCTACTTTTCAATGGTTTTTATGAAAAACCTTTTATTTTATCCTTCAATGGTTTTAATGGAAAACCTTTTATTTTCTCCTTCAATGGTTTTAATGGAAAACCTTTTATTTTGCTCCGTCAGGGTTTTAATGAAATTTTTTTTTGGTCATGCTTCATAAGACATTATGAAACTCTTTTGGAACCAATCAATTGCATTCCTTTTGACATAAATGACAACTCAAATTTGCTTACAAACTTGCTCAAATTGCCAACAATCTCCCCCTTTATCATTGATGGCAACCACTCTTTAAAATTTTCAATACTAAAACTTTTTTTGCTCCCCATAGATCAATACTCTCTCATATTTTCTCAAATACCAAATCTCTCCCCCTTACTCAAATATCTACCCTTTTGAAATCAATGGCAAAGGGTCACCTTTGGGGCTCAGGGCTAAGAATAAGCCTCTTATATTAGCCCCTCCCACACCCCCTATTGAGATGATTAATTATGGGGTGGGAGTATTTATACTCCCAGAAAACATTGCTCTTTATCTTTATCCTATTTCCTTCTTATCTGAACCTTCTGTCTCCTTTGACCATTTTCCATGTCCATGTTCCTGTCCATGTCTACATTCCTATTCATGTTACCGTTCCTATTCCTATTCCTATTCATATTCATGTTCCTATTCTTGTTCTTGTTTATGTTCATATCCATGTTCCTATTCTTGTTCATATCCATGTTCCTGTTCTTTTTCATATCCATGTTCCTATTCCTATTCCTATTCCTGGTTGATTATGGAATGTCTTCTCTACACCAATTTGCTATGTGACCATCATTTTTGCACTTATAACACTTAATGTTATTATTCCTTGGAGGTGCAAATGTCTTAGGATTTTTCCTAGTGAAGCCATATCCTCTTTTGTCATGAACCCTACAATTCATTGCCTTATGACCAAACTGATTACATGAGTAGCAATACCCATGGAAAAGTTGTTTATTCCCATATTCCTATCTTTTATGTGTCCTGCACTATGAAGCCATGTGTCCAAACCTATGATATGAAAAACATATTCCATTGAAGTTTCCTTGTCTTGACCTTATTGGTCTTCTAGTCTCTCTTGACTTATTCTGATTATTGTTCCATTTGTATCTTCTTTGTGCATTGTTCATGTCCTTTTTGAACTCTCTATTTTCCAACTCATCTTCATATGTCTCACTTTATTTTACACTATATTCTTCTAAAGTATATTCATATAAAGTTTATTCTTCTCCAAAACTTGAGGTTGACTATCCTTCCCATTTCTTTTGATTCTGTTCAAATCCAAGACCTATTTTGCTTGATGAGGTCTTTTGTATCTTGATAAACTTATCCAAGTTATTTGAGATATTTTTAAACCCTTTCATATTGATCTTGGAGTCTTCTAATTATTCTCTTAGTAGTGCCACTTCTTATGATAACTTCTCACATTATAAGGTCTTTTCTTCTAACTTATCCTTGAACCTTTTTGTCTTGGCCTTTGATTTTTCTAAATCCTCTATAAGCAATCTTCTCTCTTCATCACATTATTGAAACTGAATTTCTAGTTTAGAGTGTTGCTTTCTTACGTTCTTTACCGTATCAAGGGTATAAATAAGTTCTCCCTTTAGATCATATCCATTCTCTTCTGAATATTACTCTATTTTCTTGCCTTTGTCCACATCTTTATTTTCTATTGGCTTGTCTTCTGTAGGATCATATACTCCTTATTCTAATGCCACTAGAATATTATCTTTTGATCCTTCAAGTGTATCTTCATATTCATCATCACTAAAACTATAACCATCCCTTGTACAACTATCTTCAATATGTCCAAATTTACCACATCTAAAACACTTGAGAATTACTGGAGATATTTTATTAACTTATTCTTTGTATTCAATCATAAATAGGACTTCATCTCTATCATTGTCTAAAAAACTAGCATCACTATCACTAGAGTACTTACTTTCCTTATTCGCATAGTAGTTCCTCTTTTATCTTTGAAAAAACTTATTTCCTTGTATGATTTGTTCATCCTTGCTTTTATTTCGGTGCCTGTATCTTTCTGATTCCATGTTCTTGTGATCTTGTTTTTCTTCACCATTGTTTTTGTTGGGTTCTTGAAAATATGTTGCAAAATATCCATACTTTCCACAATTGAAACACTCAATAGATTTTAGATCTCTGGATATTCTAGAATATTTATCTTTTCTACCATAATTAGCTTCTTCATCACTGGATGACTCATTGATTGATTTTGACTTCTTACTATTTGTCTTCTTGATTGCTTTGAAGGTTGCTTCCTTCTAGAGAATAAGATCTTTTGTTCTTATCTCAACAGTTGTAAGCATGCCAAGAAACTTATCTCTTGTCAAAGAATCACCATCCATTGATACTTCTATAGTAGAAACCTTTTCACTAAATTTTTTTGCAAGAGTTCTTAAGACTTTATCACAAACATCAGATTCATCAATCTTCATTCCAAGTCCTTGCATATCATTAACAACCTCATCAATTCAAAGTAGATAAGTACAAATATTTTCCTCATCCTTCATTCTTAATGCTTCAAATTTTCCTTTTATATTTTGAATATTTACTTTCTTAACACTTTTATCTCCTTCATATATATTTTGCAATATATACCACATTTCCTTTGTAGTTTGACAATGCATAACTTTCATAGACTATGTTCTATGCAAACCTCTCAAAAGTCATTCATTGCTTTTGAATTGTAATCATGTAGGAGCTTACCTTCCTTATCTATAGGATGATTGATTAAAGGATCACATCCAATATAAACTGCTTCCCAAATTTTATTTCCAAGTGCCATCAGGTAAATCTTCATTCTCATGCTCCAATATATATAGTCACTTCCATCAAATAATTTGGGTCTTGGTGAAATGGAACACTTTGTCTTCCTAAGAATGAAGGGGGTTAGGATTATGGTCTGCTATTAATAATAATAAAGCTTTAGCTGTGAAATTATATTTGAGGATTTTACATAACCCCAATTCTCTTTGGGCCAATAATCTCCATGCTAAAGATGTTGAGAACAAAAGTTATGAATACCTTGTTCGCTATCAATTACCTACCAAAGGTTCTCCCATTTTAGTGGTTCTTAATACTAGTGAGGATTTGATAAATAAAAGGTTATTTTGGATCATTCATAATGGTTAACATGTAAATTTGTGGATATATTCTTGATATGGTTGCAAGCCTTTGATAAATCAATTTTCTAAGTGGAGGTATTGGATGGAGGATCTTCACTAAGATAATTGGATAAAGGTGGTTAATTACTATCGATACCATACTAGTAATTCATAGGTTGGTAGATATTGCATCCTTATTGATGATTGGCCTATTCAAATTCTATAAATGCAAAGACAAGACATCCAACACATATTTCATATGAGATTTGTCTCTTGGTCCCATGATAAAGATTATTTTAGATGTAACAACACTTCTAAGGGTGAGTATTCAATTTATCAAAGCTAATTGGCCTTATGCCATAATAATCCCAATCATTCTTATGATATATTTTCTCAATTTTGGGCTCAAAATATTTAGCCTAATGTTAGGTTCTTTAGATGGATTTTATTACATCGTAGGGTGCTAACTATTGAGCCACTTATGAAACATGGTTTTCATGGCCCTTTTAGATGCAAAATGTGTGAATATAATGTGGAAACTCTTAGCCATATTTTTAATGAATGTACCTTAGCCTCTCATCTATGGAAGAGAATGGTCATCTTACTTGGCTTATAATGGTCCAATTATTTTACTTTTAAAAAACTTTGGAGTGATTGGCCTAAACAGGAGGGTGTTTATCATTTCATTAGGTAGTTAGTTTGGATGGGTTCTACCATTCTACCTTGGAATATCTAGAATGAAAGGAACAACTATATTTTAAATCAAGAAATAAAGGATATTCATTATATCTAGAAAAATACTATTTCCAACTTAGTATAATCAGTCCAACAACTCTTTAATCACTCCCAAAACTCTCACCAAAGATTGGATCAAGTGATGCAAATATTGAAGATTAACTCTTATAAGGGCAACTTGCTTAAAGGGAATGTGAGTAATTATAATATGGAAACAACAAGCAATTTATAGTCTCCTCCTAAGGATTATGGAAAATTCAATACTGATGGAGCCTCTATGGGGAACCCTAGAAAATCTAGTGCAAGAGAAATTGGTAGGCTTTCAGATGGTTCCCTGATTTTTACTTTTGCTAAGAATTTGAGTATCCTTTCCAATAACCATGTTGAGGGGTATGGTATCCTCATAGGCATTCAAGAAGCTACTAAGGTTGTATGGAAAATGTGTTGGTTGAATTTGAATCTCAACTCATGATTAATCTTCTAAAGACTCCTTATAAGAATCATAAGGTTAATTAGAGGATAAATTTGGGTTAGGATATCACATTAGAGGTTAGGATGACCTTCTAGTAGTAGTACTAGATAGATTAACCTTGGGGTTAGGATAAGACATCGATTTTATTCCTTATAATCCACCAAGTATAAGATATCTTAGCAACAGACAAGTGGCCACAATGAACATACCACCTCCCTAGACTTATCATCCAAGATCCACAATTGATGTCACCCCAATAGGTTAAAATTCATTAGATGATGAGTGAGAAGAAAATACATACGTGGCAAGTAATGATGAAGCACAAGAGGGCTTGTATGATCATGGGCCTCACTATTTACAAAGCTTTATATGGTCCATCCATGATGAGAGTGGGTACATATCATATGAAAGTGACTATGAGTCAGAGGACTCAATAGAGAGATCCTACTTAGGGGAAAGGCAATGGCCCCATGACTTGGGGTAGCATACTAACATAAATGGATTCTTCATAAGTGACGAAGAGTATGAGGATGAAACAAAAATGTCTTGCGTAGGACCAAGATATGAGACCCCCATGTTGGGGCCCCATATGAATTCTAATGGCTTATGGATAAGTGATGACAATTTTGAGGACTAGACTAAGATGGCTTATCTTGGGCCTCACCATTTATGACAAGTTAATATGTTGATGGAAAGAGAAGCAGTAATTTGTGCCATAGACCCTAGTTTGTGGTTTTTGGGGAGACCCATTGACTTGAATGTCATTCATTGCATGGTCAATCCCCCTCCACCTACATTCAGGGAGCTCTTAGAGCCTAATGATCCTATTATTCGACCAGCTCATGGACCAGATCTAAATATTCCAATTCCCCCAAAACCTCATCATGAGTATGGAAAGGAAAACCTTGAAACAAGATTACACCCATGGGGTCCTAGAGATTTCATCCAATATATCAATACAATATCCATTGATTTGACCACTCCACTTCATAACCTAGTAGATCCCACTAAACCTTTGTATCTTGACACACAGGCTATAGATTGGGATCGCGCTGAGTCACCAATAGAGCTTAAAGATCTTTTCCCTAGTGAAGATATATTGCAACCGTTCCATTTTGCATCAAGTTATGCATATGATGTGTTCCATTCTAGTTTGGATCCTAAGTCAGTAGGACCTATAAATCCTACCGATGACATTCATTTGATACCCACACCTCACTAGTTGGAGGATGGGTCACATATGGCTATAGAAGCAACTTTTGAGGTGGACATCAGCGATGATCCTACCCAACCCAAGAAAGTCAAGTTCAGAGAAAGTCTATCTCCACAAGAACAAGCCATACTAATCCCTCTCCTCAAAGAGAGGCCAAATATATTTTCTTGGACTTACAAAGACATGCCAGGGATAGATCCAAAGTTAGTTGTTCATAACCTTTCATTGGATCTCACAAAGAAGCTAGTCAAGAAAAAACTGAGGAAAATGCATCCAACTATCACTTTGATGATGAAGAACAAATTGTAAAAACTACTTGAGGTAGTGTTCATAGTTCCTATAAACTACCCTGAATTGGTGTCAAAAATGGTACCCATGGGGAAACCCGATGGAATAGTCCGTGTCTGTACAGAATTTAGAGATTTGAATAGGGCAACACCAAAGGATTCATTCCCATTGCCAAACATAGATGCCTTGGTAGATGCAACTACAGGTCATGAGATGCTCTCCCTAATGGATGGTTTTTTTGCATATAATTAGATCTATATTAAGCCTAAAGATTAGCATAAAATTGCATTCATTACTTTTTGGGGAACATTATATTACAAAGTGATGCCATTCGGTCTCAAAAATATTAGTTCCACATATCAGTGGGCAATGACATACATATTCCATGACTATATGCATAATATCTTAGAGGATTACATGGATGACTTACTGGCCAAGTCCCTGTTGCGGTGAGAGCACGAGGAAGTCCTTAGACAAATATTTGATAGCCTCATTGAGCACAATATCCAATTGAATCCTAAGAAGTGTGTATTTAGTGTAACTTCTAGCAAGCTTTTGGGATTCATTGTATCCAAGGGGGGCATTGAAGTCAATCCTACAAAGGTAAAGGCTATATTAAAAATGGCTCCCCCTACTAACATTAGGGAGCTAAGGAGCCTACAAGGCAAGATAACATCCATCAAGAGATTCATTGCGCAATTGTCAGATAAATGTCGACCCATGAATCGATTGCTATGCAAAGAATTCCCATTTCATTGGGATGAAGAATGCCACCAATATTTTATAGAAATCAAAATTTATCTAGCAACACCACTAGTATTGGAACCACCAAGGCCAGACATACCATTTTTTCTATATATATCAGCTATCGATTTGGCATTGGGCACCATGTTAACCCAAAAGAATGCACAAGACAAAGAACAATCCATATATTACATTAGTCGCACCTTGGTGAGCTATGAGCTAGCGTATGCGTACATTGAAAAGTTTTATTTAGCAATGGTTTTTGCAACTTGAAAGTTGCAACACTACATGTTGAGCCATACGACCTATGTTATATCAAAACAAAACCCTTTGTAGTACATGATGAGCAAGACATATCACAACACGCGTACCGCAAAGTGGATCATGTTGTTGACAGAATTTGATCTAGAATTCATAATCCAAAAGTCCATTAAGGGACAAGTCATAGCAGATCAATTAGCAAAGGCACCTCTTTAGGATAACAATCCCCTCACTATAGAGTTTCTTGATGATGCGGTCTTCGCATTATCAGATCTACCAGAACCCAAAGAACCTAAGAAAGAAATAGACATATCAATGTTCTTCGATAGTTTTGAAGTGTGAACAAGGGGGTAGAGTAGGGATCATATTTATCACACCATAAGGCACCCCATTGCCCTTATCATTCAAGCTAGACTTCCCTTTCACAAACAACAACATAGAATATGAGGCTTTGATCTTGGGACTTCAAACAACCATAGCAATGGGCATTAAAAGATTAAATATCTTTGGTGACTCCTTGATCATAGTAAACCAAGTCAAAGGCCTATTCCAATGTAGGTGCCCACTCCTAAAAACCTACAAGGAACTTGTTGACACTTACCTAGCCCGACTAGAATGGTATGACATCGAGGCAATCCCTCGTACTTCAAACAAATTTATAGACACCATGGACTCTTTGGGATCCTTAATCCCTCAAAATCCATTTATTGATTTTACCACCATCCATGTGAAAGTGCTTTCACACTCAATAATACATCATGAAGCTTTTGACAATAAAGAATCAGTCAACATGATCAACATTGAACCAAATCAGGATTGGTCCTTCGTAGTTAGATATTTCTTACAAACAACACCTTGGGGATCTTTGATCTCCCAAGGGCCTATAGATTGTGGTGCAACCATACATTATAGAGTTGTTCCTCAATCTGTGTTCACCAACTCAAAAAATAGGAAGAGCAAGTCATGTTTTCCATAGAAACCGTGGCTTATCAGGATTGGCTTTCACAACTGAGGGAATTCCTAAAACTTGGAATGATACCTCAAGGTCTGTCACATACTGAAAGGCGAACATTCAAACAGAAAGCAACCAGATATATATTGCTAGGAGAAATCCTCTACAGATGAGGATATGATGGAGTGTTACTTCATTGTCTTGAGGCCCAGGAAGCATCCTGGGAAATTTTGTAAGCTCATGATGGTACGTGTGGCAGTCACTTTAGTGGCATGGACATCGTTAAGTGTATCTTGAGAATGGGCTACTATTAGATCATAATGGAAAAGGACTATTGCGAGTATGTCAAAAAGTGAACTAAGTGCTAGCATCATGCAAATCTGACGTACTTGCCATTGCAAGCCTTACAACCCATCCAGGCAGCATGGCCATTCTCACAATGGGGACTATGCTTGATAGGGAAGATCTCATCCCCATCCTCAAGCCGACATGCATTCATCATAACGGCCATGGAGTACTTCACCAAATGGGTTGAAGTGATCCCCTTAACATCGACAACTGGACCAAGGATTACAAAGTTTATACTCCACAATATCATAAGTTATTTTGGGGTCCCTTCGAAGATAATATCGGATAATGGGCCATATTTCAAGAACAAAAATGTGCGTGCTTTGATGAAAAAGTACCATATTCAACATAGTTTTTCAACGCCTTATTACTCGCAAGCAAATGGGTATATAGGACTAGTGCAGGACAATCACTCGTTTTTCAATAGTCTCCATCTTGAGGAAGATAGTGCAGGACAATCACAAGGATTGGCACATACAGTTGCCTCTTGCACTATGGGCATATAGGACTAGTATACGGATGCCCATTGGGGCAACACCGTTTTCACTAGTATATGGCACTAAGGCCATCATGCCACTAGAGTTAGAAATTCCAACTCTACACATAGCATTAAAAGACTTCATAGATGATGATGTCGCACGATAAGGCTTCTTGATCACCTTGCACAATATTACAATAGTAAAATCCACTTAAGGGAATTCAAGGTTGGAGATTTAGTGCTCAAAGAAAACCAACAAAATTCAAATCTACCACCGCACCTACGAGACAAGTTTGTAGAAAATTGGATAGGCCCATACATGATTTTACAAAGAATGGTGCCTGAAGCATATCACCTTATATCATTAGATGGTGTTGAAGAGATTGAACCTCTCAATATCATTCACCTAAATGCATTTCACACATAAAATTCAAAAACATTTAGATATGTCAAAAACCCAAAAAAAAATTCAAATATGTCATAAATTCAAAAAAAAATCAAATATGTCATAAATTCAAAAATACAAAAACATTCAAATATGCATAAAAATCAAATCTCCAAAAATGTTCCAAGGATACCCAATCTGCTTGGTCAAAATCAAACAAAATCTCCAAGGGTGCCCAATCTGCTTGGTCAAAATCAAACAAATGCTCCAAGGGTAACAAATCCACTTGGTAAAAATCAAATAACAAAAATGCTCCAAGGGTATCCAATCCGCTTGGTCAAAAATCAAATAAAAAAAATGCTCCAACGGTACCCAATCCTCTTGGTTAAAAATTAAATAACAAAAATGCTCCAAGGGTACCCAATCTGCTTGGTCAAAAATCAAATAACAAAAATGCTCCAAGGGTACCCAATCCTATTGGTCAAAATCAAAATAACAAAAATGCTCCAAGGGTACCCAATCCACTTGGTCAAAAATCAAATAACAAAAATACTCCAAGGGTACCCAATCTGCTTGGTCAAAAATCAAATAACAAAAATGCTCCAAGGGTACCCAATCTACTTGGTCAAAACCAAAATAACAAAAATGCTCCAAGGGTACCCAATCTGCTTGGTCCAAATCAAACAAAATCTCCAAGGGCACCCAATCTGCTTGGTCAAAATTAAATCAAAATCTCCAAAGGTATATTAAAGCCCTTTGGTCAAATCAAATCACAAAAAATACCCCAAGATTAATTCATCCCACTTGGTCAAATAAAAAAGCCCCAAAGGCACAATAAGCCCTTTGGTCAAATTAAGCAAAAATACAAAAACAACATAAAAATAAAAAATAACAAAAAAAATTGCATCTCATAGCTTGCATCCACATAATTGCATTGCATTTTCATATCCACTGCATTCACATATGTCATGAGAGTCGTAAAGTGATGCTGCAATTTATCTCACAAATCATTCAAAACCATACATCCATCAACACAAGTGTGTAATTGTTTTTTCAACACAACCATAAAAAGTTGCTATACAAAAACATACTAAGGTTTTTCGGTTATTCAACCACACCTAGTAATCTTATCAAATTTTGTGAAAAACCATCTTGGCTAGTAGAATACAAGGTCTAGTGGTGACAAAACCTAGCATATCTCAGAATCCCATCACTAATTTAAATATTAAATTCTAGTTGGTACATGGGAAGATGAAAGCTACAAAGTGGTCTAGGTTACCAAAAGCAAAAAGGAACATCCTTGCTTATCCCTCTGTGCAACCGATTTAAAGGTGCTGAGAATTGGCAAAAGGACAAGTGCAACCCTACCTAGAAATGAGTGATTATCATCACTGCATATATCCCTTGCTTGTATAAAACAAGCAAAAATCCTAGAAGAAAGCAAAATGCAAAACTCAAAAGCAAAAGTTCAAAATTTTCCAAAGCCAAATTCAAATCTCAAAAATCAAAATTTCAAATACCCAAAGTCAAATATCAGAAAAATCAATAGTGATTATCATCACTACATGAATCCCTTCTACAAAAAAAAAAAAAATCACTCAAAAATAAACAGTTATTATCATCACTAAGTGGGTCAAGTATCCCAAAGAAATGAAGAAAAAAAGGGAATAAAACTTGAATCCCTGGAATTCTCAACACTGCACAAAATTGGAAGGAGAAATCCTTACACATGATGATATGTCTATCACAAAAGCTCCTGGCATTTGTGTAGACCAATGTTTGAATGTGGATGAGCTAGCTTAGGTAACTCAAAAACCGCCTAGTAGTATAGTCCAACTAAGTCCAACATAAGGATGAGATAAACACTTGAGAATCCCCAATATTAGCAATGGGTTGAAAGAATCCCGCTTGACATAAGAGGAAATGCATGAGTTATATCTAAAAATTATTCACTTGCACACATAGGGAGAATGAGTATCTAGGTCCATGATGAAAGCCTAATTTTCAAAAGCCTAGAAGGATTAGTAACAATCATTGATAAGCAAACTAGAGTGTTTGGATCTCCAAAAAACCTTGAAATTCTTACATAGCAACAAATCCTATCATCATTCCACCATTAATTTATTTATAAGATTCTATAAATTAGGGGGTATCAACATAGTAGGACAGATACCGCATATAAAATAGAAATAGTATATAAATGACCACTGACTACTTTATATCTTTTAATTTACAAAAACTTATCAAGAAAATACATATCACACCATTATATTTCATATATGAATGCTTAATAAATTCTTATGATAAGAGTGATTATTTAAATTCATGATTATTATTTTTTTTTTTTTTTACTTTTTGTGGTATCACCCATTAAGATTGTCAAATGTCATATGCATCCATTATGTTCATTTACATTAAAATACATACTACATTCACCATATCATAGCATGAGTTAGATGCATACAAATAAAGCAAAATTAAAACATGCATTTAACAATAACATCATATCCACAAAAACAAGTCATTAATCATCCATAAACCACATCATAAAACATGTAGGCAATTTTCATTTGCATACAACCATGAATTCACCATTTATCAAAATTCAAAATACATCGCATCATATCATCAAATCATATAAGCATCTACACATCCATCTAAGCATCTTCAATATCATCTATCATCTAACATATTCATCAAGTCAGCATAATACCATCATCGCATCATATCATAAAATAAAATAACAAAAAAAACATGAGCAATAAACGATACACATAATAAGTCATAAATGCAAATATATCATAAAATTATGTGTGTCAAGTCCATGGATATACAAAAATCCCCATGGGCTACAGTCATATAGGTTAGTAAACCTCAAAAAGTAATCAAGGACCAAATAAAGCATCAATCAAATATCGGGCTTGAGCCCCCTGCATCACCTCCTCTAGTGCCACCCCCCTTTATGGTGGTGTCGTGAGTCGAATGATGTGAACCTATCGGTATCTCTGTCCGAGTCTGGGTCCTCTGGCTAGGATGAGTGAAATACTACCTCGAGGTTGAGCGCCCATTGACCTGCAAACCACCCACATCGGGTGGTTCCTTAGGGATAATCCCATGCCTCCTGAGCTGCATTTGAAGAATGATGATATGATCCACATGTCCCCGGATCTACTCCTCATACTCATCCAACAAAGACTGAAGTTGTCCCACATCTGATCCTGAACCTATCATTGGAACCTCCTATGGTGTAGAAGGAGGAACAAAAAACTATATCCTAGCATCGCCACCCCCAATAGTAGCGTGTAGAACCTATATCTGTGTTATGAGCTTCTCAATGGTAGCATCTTGCTACTGTACCTGGATCTTAGTTGCCTAAATCTCAACCTTGTCCTCATACATATGTGCTCTCAAAGGAGAGTCTCTCTCCTTGGGCTCTAACTCCTCCTCCTCAAGAACATCAATATTCTCCACTACTGCCTGCTATGCTGGTTGGACCTATATCTTGGTCTTGGATCATACTCTACGTCCTATCGGATCTGCACCATCACCCCCACCATCATCCTCGTGCCCTAGGCTACCTATGCCATGCCACATATGATCACCCCACCACTAAATGTATGCCTCTATAACTCCTCCAGCAACTCTAGGGTCAATATTTGGGGTATCCTCCTCATTTGAAAGCTCTGTAATCTACCAAGGAGGTAGGTCCCTCTCTACTATGAGGCACCTATACAATAAAGGCACCAGTGGCACATCCTGCTGCAACATGTACTGATGAAGAACCTGAGAGTAGAAGAAGTACTCTTGAATGGTAACATTACGACCAATGAGCCATCACTTGCACTGTGTCCTAGTAGTAAAGCTAGTTGGATCATCCCAAGCAGAACACTCATGGTAAGGGCACCACATGACATCTTTGGCCAAAAGTCTAGTAAAAACATAAGTATAATGGGATAGCTCCCCTACAAAAGTGTGGCTCTTATGCTCCTCATGCTCTTGAGCCCATCTAGTAGCATAGCACTATGTCCGAGCATCGATCACTGTAATCTTAGTCGGGAGTCCCTTAGGGTGATCTACCCTAATATAATTCCATCCCCAAACTTGTAGGAGCAAGCTATCGGTAATGCTGACATGTCCTCATCGATGGATGTGGTACAAATCATCATAAAACTGAGCCAAAAGTGACCTACCCCATGCATATATGATAGGATCCTGACTATCCAATAGATCATGCACCATCGCCAAAAGGTTCCATGGGAACCTCAAACCCGAGAAGTCTGGGAAAAGAACATTGCTGATAACCATCAGCAATACGCCATGCCTCACCGATAAGACATCCTCCTCATGCCAACGACTGATAAACACTCCTTCGGACTTGGTGTCCTGAAGGGAATCCGCATAGTGTCCTTTAAACACCTGAGCATAAACAACCACTATCTCGTCAGTTGATATATGGAAGGTATTAGTCCACAGGTCCCAATGATGGGCTAAGACCATAAGGTAATCCTGATGACATACTGTAACCCATGGGCTTTTAACCATGCCTGGTATATGTCATCAAAGCTATAAAGTAGCTCAAGTAGAGAGGATCTAATAACAAATGAAAATAAAACATAAACTACAGTGCGTCTAAGTCATAAATCAAACAAAACATAACAACATCAACACTCCTAAACAAACAAAGGATAAATGCATATAGTTGGGCAGCACAAAGCTCAGGAGTGGTTTAAAACTTTAAAAAAGAAGAAAAAAATAAAAATATGTCTTAAAGAAAATAAATGAAAGGGATAAAAACATGGCTAAGGGTTTAACCATTGTCACCTATAGCGGTCAGAACCTGGTTGTTGGAGACAGCAGCGACCAAGACCCAACGGTCAATTTTTTTACCATTGGGGTTCAAACCTGGTCGCTATGAGTGACAGTGGCTCATAACCGATCGCTTTGAGTGATAGTGGACAAGGGGCGACACGACAAACCCATGAACCCCCAACCATAAAAGAATAAAAAAATTCAAAACTTGTAAAATAACATAAAAAACACAAAAGGGGAGAGAAAAACAAAAATAAAATTATAGGCAAAATCCCATGCAAGCATCAGATCAAATCTAAGTTTAAAAATGGTTAACATAGACAACAACAGGGGAACAAAATTTTTTTTTTAGGAACCCTAGGCTAAAGCCACTGATAGAAAAGCAAATCAAAAAAGGCGCATAATTGAAGGGGCAGAAACCCTCACTTAGATACCATTTTCAAAGTAAATTTATAGACACCCTGCACTGGCAACTAAAAAACTTGGGAACCCTAGGCTAGAAACTACCAAGGCAAAGCAATGACAACAAAAAGGGGACTAACCCACAATAGCAAAAGGTAATCTAAGCCTAACTACGAAGTTTATTCATTACCAACAGGTTTAGTGAGGTTCATTTTACCCATTAGTTAGTGAGGTTTGATTTTACTCAGATAAGAGAAAAGAGGGTTAGGGTTTAGAAAAGAAAAATACCCAAGAAGCCCTGGCTCCTCCAACAGATGATGTCTCACCCTGCATAGCCATATCCTCAATGCCAACAAACTCCAAAGTCACAACCGTCGTTGTCACACTAAAGCTCCCAAAGCGAATCTTCAAAATAGTGAAAGTGAAAGGTCAAACCCTAGAAAACATAATTTTTATATTCCTTAATTATGCCTTGGTCGCTTCTAATGTCAGAAGACCGAACATCATGATAGCTCAAGGCGACAGTGGCCACAGGCAAGAACCTAGAGGCCACTGGACCTGACAGTGGCTAGATCCACAAATCAAAATAAAGAACTTCCTCCTTGAAGAATCCCACAAAAACATCAAATATACACACTTTGATGGTTTAAGATCATCAGAATGTTCAAAATAACAAAAACAATCATCATAAAAGCACAATCTTAGGAAGGCCTCGTATTCAGTCACCTACTTTACCCACTAGATGATTTCAATGATTCACACTCTATGCATTTCGATGAGATGAGTAGGATACCATAAGGCCACTTGGGATAAAAAAATTTAATTTTGGAAATACGATGTGCCACACTTCAATTCCAAATAAGAACAAGATGGTCAAAATGTTCCACGAGTGCGAAAGGACCATCCTAATTCCCCTATGATATCAAAAAAATTAAGCCAAAGTGACATAATATGAACATAAATAGGATCACTCATCCTAACTTCCTAAGAAAGCTACGAATAGCTAGACCACTCCTCGGGATAAGGATGGATGATTATCATAAACAATTAGAATCACACTTGGATTTTCAATTGCCCATTAAAAGCAACAAATGCTAGAAGGAACCAGGTTAGTCATATTGGTCAAGCGACTTGTCGATTCATACATTTTCATTTCCTCACCAATCCATTGTGTGAGGAGATAGTTCAAAACTTCAACATAATCATAATCAAAATTAACAAAAGATCACTCGATAATAACAAAATTGTGGTCATCCTATGAATCATTGCATACAATAGACACCAATTTTCCTTGTTTACTAGGAACGTAAGCAGACATGACATTCAATTTTATCTCTCCTAGCAATCAAAACTTTTTATAGCAGCTGAAGCTACCCGATTGAGTTTGAGGAACGAGTGCAATATAACATGCCCAAGCCACTGAGCTAAGTCCTTCGAACATTGAGGCAATGATTCAAGGGATATGCACCATCTTGCATGATTGGGACATCCAACGTTGATCAAACTATTTATCACCATACACCCTACAAACAGATCAGTCTACGTTTTTGCTCAGCATTGGGTCTTCCACATAGCTCATCATAAAAAGGGGCATATGTAGACACCTAAAACATGTCATGCTTAGGGGAGCTACTCACATAGACACATTCACAAGATCAAATGATATAATCTTGGACTCTCCAAGCATCAACAATGGTTCTCACTGCTCATTTGGGGCATTTTCAAGCTATCCAAGCCTAGCCACTCAAGCTAAGAGTGGCCAAATCCTAGCCACTCAAACCTAGAGCAGCCAAACCTTAGACACTACAAACAATAATGGCTAGATCTTAGCCACTACAGACGATAGTGGCTAAACCCTAAAAGTAATTTTGTCAACAAATAGGCCTAATCATGGGCATAAGTGGTAGTCTGCATGCAATAAAGGTGAGCGGGAGTAACTTTGCATTCCATTTCACAAACAATTCACATAGCATACTTGAGTTTGCATTTAGACTTTAGTTAGCTAGCCTCCAAACATAGACAGAGGACAAAAGCTTCTCATGCTAACAAGTAGTTTGCACAGGAGACTCAAGTGGGTAGTTAGATTTTAGTCAACTGGAATTCAAACATAGAAAAAAGACAAAATCATCTTATGCTAACTTACACTATGCATGAGAAATTCATTCCTAGGGCTTGGATATAGACCTAGGGTTTTACACTATAAAAGGTGTAAGCCTAATAGCACCAAGGAGTCGATCTTTTATCCATCAATCTTGGTCATTAATGAGAGCTTTCGAGACTCTGATAGTTCCCTTGGAGATCAGCATAAGGTAAAGCCTTGACAAATAAAAGAGCATAACACCTATTATTTTGACATCAGATACAAGCTTTGACCCATAGCTTTGAGGCAAAGAGAGCAAGGTTTACCTTAGCGGTTGCTATCTTGGACAGTGGCCCGCAGGCTTAGCTTAAGTTTTAGACATAGCTTCTTTTATTCTATTTTTATCATGTTTTCATATCATTAGCATAGATTTATATGATTTCATAGCATTATTTCATCACATTTTTGTTAAGTTCTTTTATTACTAACATCCTCATCCAAGGAGGCAATCTCAAATATTTAAGTGTGTATTGTTGTTCCATTGCTCACAGGGCCATAGGTTCACCGAACGAAATTAGCAGCATATACGAGCAAAGGGATCCCTCTAGGAAATAGACCTGGAGAAGGAGGCATCTGTAAGCCCTCATACATTTCCATGTGTGGAATCGGGAAGCCTTTAAAAGCACACCACCCTTTTGCAAAGGGGGACATTCTGCCCACTTGTAGTCATAATTGTATCAAAATGGGTATCCCTAAGAGGGACCGACATGTAACTAGATTTCAATATTAATAAAAGGATCTACCTTTGTGATTTCTATGTTATATGCTTTCTGTGGTCTTTTATTTTGTTTTGGTACAATACTGCAAGTAGAGTAGAGTGGTGCATGCATCTCGAGGTCACTACACCAACACCTGTTGGTGTCATGGTTATTCATATCACAAATCTTGCAATATTGTTTATCTTTCTGCTGATTTTGCTTCCCTTTTCCCTTGGAAGAAGAACCCCATTTTTTAAACTGACCTTGTTTCTTACCCCTTTGTTGGGTAGAAAGGACATTATCTGGCACCTCATATTTTTTAACCTAATTTACCTCCTCAATCTAAAGTAAATTTACCAACTCCGCAAATTTTACTTATCTACTAGAAACATTGAGGGAAGTGATCAACATCTTGTAGGAATCTAACAATGCTCTGAAGATGACAAAGTTCAAGATATCATCATCCACTGGTTTTCTCATAGAATTCAATTTGGCTTTCAAATTCACCAATTTGCAAAGGATTAGATCAATTGTCTCCCCAAAAATCATACTAAGGGTATGTAGTAGAGTTTGAAGGTGTAGAATAGTGGACCAATGCTTTCCTTCATACACGGTAATAAAAGCATCCCAAGCTTCCTTACTAGTTTTTGCATCATAAATATGAGGCTACACCTCATATTTAGTAGCAAGAAAGACAAACACGAGATCTCTTTTGTCCTTCTTATCCCAAGCATCTTGATTTGTTCCTATTGTTTTAGGGTGTTTTGTAGTTCTAGTCACTACATCCCATAAATCTTCCACCTGAAGAATGGCTCTCATCTTTGTCTTCCATGGAACAAAGTTAGGACATTTTAGCAACTATGAATCCAAGAGATACTTGTGAAAAGTGGCCATTATGAAGGTTCCTTATATCACCAATTGATCTCCCTTTCTTTATACCTGCCAAATCTATATATCGTAACCATTCAATATATACTCACCCTTACGTGAATGAGACTGTAGGTATATATGAATAACACACCACTCAATATGTACCTGTCATTATGTGAGGGAGACTATAAGTACATATGAGAAGCACAATATTAAACTTAGGTGATACTGAAAGAGCATCATGTTGTTTATGACACCTTTTATTCTGCATGCATGGGGCGTAACTTCCCCTAAACACTTTGGATAAACCTTCGTAAGGATTTATGCCTAACAAAACTCATGATGTGGGTATGAAATGAAGTGAACAATAGAACTGGTTTGCCTTATTTATCCTCGATGATTGGTAGATAACAAGCTCAAACGTCATTTTTGTAGCTATATTAGGTAGTGGATACAGTAGTCCAAAGCACGAAAACATTACTTGTAAGTGTGGACCAGAGGTATCACAGATACTAAATGTTGCTATGCAATAAATTAAAAAAATAGGTGTTTAAATTTGGGGTCTTTTGTTTTTTTTTATGTGATAATTATTTGCAAGAAAGCAACAAAGTTAAGTGCAAAAAAATCACAAATACCCACAAATTTTGGAACCTATTTGAGGTGTCGGTTTCCACCGAAAATGCACCTATTTACAATACCAGTTTTCCATTGTTTTGTAATTTTATTCCCCCCTTTGTCTTAGATTTTTGCAAAAGGAAAGTGTTGTAAGAATTCCCCCTTTCTTGTTGCAAAAAAAATGAGTAGGAAAATAAAATGGGAATGCTGCCAATTCTAGAAGACACAACTTATCACTCCAAAAAATTGAGGGAAAAATCAAAGCATTTGAAAAATACCTCAAAAAATAGCCCCTCCTTATGGCGTGGTAGCAAAAAATTTAGCCAAATAACCCTCTGAAATTATTTGAAGAAATGTGAGAACCTGGAGCAACTGAATCCCTTCAAAAAATAGTTTTAGTGCCTCTTTGGGCATAAAAAAAACACTCCTCAGGCATCAAATGTGCATTTCGGGCATCAAATGACACAGTCAAGGCACCAAAAAATCATGCACAAGCATCAAAGCAAGCATAGGCTAGTCATTGGGCATCACTGTCATGCTTCAGGTGTCAAACTACTCATGTAGGGTGTCCTTGTTGTGCTCCAGGCATCAACGACGCGTTAAGTGTGAACAAAGAGTCAAAAAAAAATTATGACTTTCAGGATCATCCATCGGATTCAAACCAGAGACATCTGCAATAAACGGGGTATGCAAAACAGCCAATCTACCCAACTTATTGTGTCTAAAATAGTATGTGAAAGGTAATAACAAGGCAAGTTGTGAGTGTTTCTTAAAAAAATTGGAATTTATCCCATACGCATCGCGTGGATGCGTTATACTAGGTTTTTAAGCCACAGGATTGCACTATCACAGTGACTAACTTTGGGTAGTCACCCCCAGTCCTTTTGCCTCCCATTAATGTATCATGATATGCCATGTCACCTTTAGTCCTTGTCACCACCTGCGTCCTACTCAGCTAGCCACATCATGCATCGGTGTCCAACTCAGCCAACCACGTCACCTTCACGATCTCGATCAGAGTCAAAGTCACGTCTAGGTCTCGGTCTATGTGTTGTGTTTTCAGTCAGGGTCAGAGTCACATCCAAGGTTTTCTCACCTCTGTTTGATCAAGTGGTCTATGTCCAGGATCCACATTTGAGGTCTAGTCAAATTTTTCTGCATTCACCTTGTCAAGAATCGTGTTGAGTTAGAGAGGAACGAAATTGAGATCGATCACAACCTCCTTAACCAATCACCCACCACCTCCTTGCCTAACCCCAGCTCTGATGCCATGTTAAATTATATAAAAATTAATCGTATTTATCTCATATGATGGTTATATACAATGAGAAGTGGTTCGGTTGGTTGAACCACCCGAATCCATTGGCTAACCAACCCACAAATTGGAGAGCATATAGGAGGTGCTTATTTTAACATATGCTAATAATAAATAATGCTAACAAGGTCATTTTCCACATTTTAGTTGCGATGACCCTATTTGACTCAGCATCTATAGCTACTTTTATTTTGGGATCCAATCCCTCTACATTAGGTACTTATTTGAGAAATGGAGTGTGCCATATGGAGTAAACACCTAATTATTTTTCTTCTACAGAGCTGACCAGATTGATAGTGGTGTTATTAGGCCTCATTAATTCAACTGAACATTTGTTAAATGGTTCCCTTATCAGGGCGGCCTATTATTTATATGATAGAGTGATGGTGGCATATGATCATTCTAACTGGATTGATCCATCCAATTGCTATACCCAGTGTCTAGACAATAGCAAGAAAATAATGTGTTTATATCAACCACAACTACATCCATTACAATCCCATTTTTTAGATTGATCTAAAAATACCAGGAGGCCTATAATTATCCCCACACAAGGCACTTTCCTATTATCCATGATAAAAATAAGGGGGAAATATTTGGTGCATATCAGTCCTAACTACTCAGCCACTTGCTTTGGCATAACATTGTGATATGCCCCGCTATCAAGCATGCAATTGTGTATCACATAGCGATCACCATTACCAAATGTATATCAAAGGGAGATATAAAAGGGCCTAATTGAAGCAGGACTTTTTATAGATGTATTAGAAGTTTATTTTGATAAGACATAGTCTTCCCCTTAGTTAGCTAGCCCAAAATCCTTGTAAATATATTCTCTATATTTAGGGATAGTCATCAGTTCTCCAAAGGTTATGTTGATTTTTTTCTTGGCCAATTTTGAACCTTTGTCAAATTTTGATTTCTATTTTTTAGCCCACTATTGATAGGTTCAAACCCTTCAATGGAGGAGTGAATGATGGCCATACTTAGGTTTCTTTGCATTGGCTTACTCCTTCTCATCAGCTACGTTTTTCTTATCTAGCTTGTCAGGGATGGTTCTATTACGTAGCCTAGTGGCATGGACCCTTTCTAGTGTCTCAACTTCCTCAGCTTTTGGGATCAATTTGCCCTATATTATTTGTTCAAAATGGTTATTCTGGGGCCTTTTCAAAATATTAACATCATCAAGAGCAAATGTTGTAGGCCTATTATCAGGGTTGGTAGACTGGGTGACTTCTTCTAGAATTGGTGGAGTATCAACAGTTTCTTCCCAAGTACAACAAGCGTTAATCCTAATCTCATCCTTTGACTCTTCCTTAAGGTTTACACATGGATGGAGACCATGATATACATAGTAATAAAATAGATTATGTGGGGCATCACATGTTGGATAGAAGAAGAGGAAGTCTAAGGCTACATTGACAAAAGTCATGGGATTCAAGATAGCATCCTGATATTTTTGAACTTCCTTCCTCTTCTAGTTATTGTTCAAATTTCTACCACCCTCATTGTTCTAGTTTCTATTAAAATTTCATCTAAAAGGGGGCCTAATATCATTTGGTGTTGTGAAGGTTCTCCATCATCACCCTTGTTCCTCTCTATTTTAGACAGTTGATTGTTCATGTACAGGAACATTTATGTCATCTATGATGACAATTTCTCAATAGGGTCGAGTTATAACTTTTTTAAAATTCCAAACCCTGCCTTCTTGGTTCTCTTTTTAGTTTGGCTAGGCTTAGGGCCTACCAAGGTTGCATTTATCATCCCACTATATATCATATCCCTTTATATCACAATTTATCTTTCCATGCAAGCATCGATAGTGAGTGTGGGTTTCTACCTGAGTTCATAATTAAAATCACCAAGGAAGGCATTTTTATAGAAGTATATGGACTGGTGATCATTAGGCCTTAAAGATACAGGGATTTGATTTCTCAGCTTGGTTAATCACCTATTTAAATCATCTATAATCTCATTTTCCTTCTTTTTTATTGTGGCTAGTTTGGTAAACAGAGACTGTTCATTCTTTTTCTCCCCATATTTTTTGAGGAATGTAGTTTCTATCTCCTGGAAATTTCCAATGGAGTCTGGTGTTAGACTATTAAACCACTCTCTATCATCCTTTTTTATGTTTTGAAGGAATAGTCTAAGGACAACATCTTCATGTTCCACCTCCAAGCTATCCATAGCATACAAAAATTCTTTTATATGATCCTCCTTGGTCACAACATTGTCCCCTAGGAACTTGGGTAGGTACTTATGGGCTTTTGGGGGTAGGGGATTCAAAACTTGTGGTAATACAAAGGGCCTATACCTATTTAGGCACCAGTTATTCAAAGGTGGATTAGCCATTGGTGTGATTGGGCCCCTTTGGATAGTAGGTGCAGTGGATGGGACAACACTTGTTTGAGAACTTTGAGGAATAAAAATAGTACTACTCTAATTACTAGGAGGAAAAAAACCAAAGCCTTATTTTTATTTTTATGTGCTCTAAAAAGTACCTATGGATTTGGTAGTTTGGGATAGAGCTCCTCATTTCTGTATATTGTGGCTTCCAGATCAACTCCCCATTAATATTTTAAATTTCTTTAGAGTCACAAACACAAAGTGCAAAGAGTGGGGGATGCTTTCCAACTAAGATTATTCATCCCAAAACTCTCACAGGGAAACAAAAGAAAATCAGGTTTAGAATTGTAGGTATTGTGTGGATGGGTCGGTCAAGGGTATGTCATATGGGAAAGTAAAATGATAAAAATATAAAAATATCCTCCCTGAAAATGGTGCCAAAAATTATTGTGGAGATTTCCTACTTACCCTTTTAAGATTTTTCACATCACAGGAAACTCAAAAATCATAATGAGTATTGTGGATTCTAGTGGATCCACCTCTTTAACCCAGGAATAGATTACTTAGAAGGCTCTAGATAGACTAGGTTGGGTAAGGAAACCCTAGACAGTGGGTTTATATATATATATATATATATATATATATATATATATATATATATATATTTGATTTAATGGTGCAATTACCCACTTTCACTAGACAAAATGATCTTATGTTATTTTTATTATTTGTGACCAAACCAAGCAATAATGGAGCATATCAAGACCAGACCGATGCCTTATCCATTGGGCAGTCGTAGTAGATTTATATTTATGACTTAGAGAAGAAAGGGAAGGGAGAACTAGTTTGTTTTAATTCATTCAAATGATGTAATGCAAGAAAATTATTAAACTAGCAAAAAAAAAGCATCATACATATATTTTGATTATAGTAATACGTAAACAAGCATAATATAAACCATGGACATAGAAAATTCCAAGAATAGAGTTGGATTTTCATTAATAGAAGATTTTTTTACACAGAAACCAACGAGGTGCTTGGCTCTCATATAATATTACATTTTAAAAAAAACCCTAGTTTTAATAATGTAACAAGGGGTTATTCCTATGCATTCTAATTATAGTGATGTAAGAGTCTCCAACTCACAGGATATAATTTCAATGAACAATGCTCCTTGGGCAGTCACTAGTGAATGGTAGGATAAAGGGTGATTAGAAAAATAGGACACACAGGAAAAATACGACTAACACTTGGACAAAGCTTATACCTGGACTTTTCTCTCTCAAAGGTTTGATAAAAAATATTCCACTTTAGCAATCTCCCTTTTATAGTGTAGACTCATCCTAATGAGGTTGTAATGACTTGCTCTAGTTGGATCAATCCCATAGCCTCCAAAAATGAGATGTAATAAAAAATGGGCATATAGTCCATGTCTTATGTTTACACAGGTGGTGGTTGTGGCTGTGTATTATCCCTTGTTCTATCATGGGATGGTGACTATGGTGCATCGGGTGCATGCATCCCAGGTGAACTAGGCCCCACTCCTTCCTCGAGGTTTTGTATAGCTTGGTCAATAAAATCCCATGCCTCATCATGGAATGTTAATGAGAATAACAACAAATTTAGGTCCTTTGCAGCTTTTTTCACTCTCTCTCTTACCCATTCCAAGGTGTTCTTAGCAAAGACATAGAGGCAGTCCACCATTTGCACCAAGGTTGTAAACCACTTTGATAGCTTGCCATTAGAGTCCAAATCAAAATCTTAGATTTTCTAAAGCACTAACTCCCTAATGTTGAGGGCCTGCAAGAACTCATCGAGTTTAAAACTACAATACTCTAGCTCATCACTGATCTCTTGCTCAGTGTTTACCACTTATTGATTCCACTGGAGCCAAAATTGTCTATTTTGTAATAAGATGAAGACCTTGGTGAATTCCTCAACAAAGAAATAGTGGGATTTTTCCAATAAGGTAGTTGTCATCCCAATGATCGGCATGTAGTTGTCCCTAAACCTATTGTATATGGGAAATATGGTGTTTACCTTTTGATATCCTTACTATAGATGATCCTATAAGAGGCCAAAAATATTATTGGTAGCATAGATATCCATAAATATGGACTCTAGATCTCTCATATTCCCTACTACCTTCTCCTTCATTTCTTGCTTGAGCTCTTCCACCGATCCAAGTTGAATACTAGCCTATGCAACAATAGCCTTTGAGGGATTAGACATCGTTAATTGATCAACCTTAGCTTGAAGTTGTTTCACCTTAAGCTGTAATGGTTCTACCTAAGAATCCTTAGCCTTTAAACCTTCTATCTCTTTCTCCATAGCTGTTGCCACCTGTGCCTGGGTGGCCACTTGGGATTTCATCATCTCGACTGGTGCAACTTTAGCCCGCATGACACCTCTACTTACATCAATGGTAGCCTCTTTTAGACTAGCTAGCAAAGGAATATCAAATATGGTAGTAGAGACATCACCTATCTCTTGCCCAACTATCCTTTAGGGTCTACTTATTCCTTTGCTTGGGGACCTTTGCTCCTCCATATCCTATATTTGATCCTCTTCATTAGTGGTAAATTGGAATGAGTCCCTCACTCTCATCAGTCTAAGATTCTCGATGTCTTCAGTGGAAGACCTAGTTATTGCTTTATTTCTAGTGGGGGATTGCATGGGACTCTCCTCTTGCATCTCATACTCTCTGAGTATGTTAGACAATACCCAAACTTTAGTCATTTTATTCAAGGCCTTGGGGGAATGAGATGTTCTTTATTATTTACTAAGGTGGCAGAGAACAATGAAGGCTAGTCCACCACCATGTCAATCATTTCTGATGGACACATAAGTGCTAAAGTTGATGACACTATATTTTGGGATGACGAGGAGACCAACTCCTTCCCTTTTGAGGTGGCAACTGAGGAACTAGAGAAAGATGGGAGCTTGGTCTTATCTTGTTGTGCCTCATTCACTACTTTCATCATGACCTCAAAAAGGTTAGCATCCTACTAGATAAACTAGAAATTGGGGTCCTCAAACTCTTTTGGGGGAGTATTCAGCACCAGTGGCACCACCTTATCCACTACTAATTGTTTGTGTAGTCTCAATTTAAAGAGACAATCCCTGAATACTTCTATATTGTTGTAGGGCCTTTTATCCATCTTCCATAATAGATCCAATGGTCGGTTCTCTCTGAGGGTCTTCTACATATCATCCTCAAAGTTTTCCTCTCTATGAGTGATTTACAGGAGGGCAAGTTTGCTAGCAATATTATGTCTGTGAAGACCCTCAGGGTTGTATGAACTCCATGTAACTTGAAGGAAGTAGTATGTCTCCATATTATATATGGCATGTAACATTACAAAGTAACCCAGATAAGTGTGGGGGCCCATTGAGCATGGGATGGGTAGCCATGAAATACTGCCCTTCTTTTTGATATATCTAATTTTGACTTCTTCAATAATCTACCGGGTTATCTCCAAGATGGCAATTGAGGTGGGATAGTGCCTTGGTAGTGCCTTTGGGGGTAGTTTGGAACCACAAATTTAGATGTAAGATAATTCTTCTACGTAGAATAAATCCCCTACCTTAGTTTCATGTAGGAAGTTTCTTACCCCAATTCCAAATTTGTCTAGCTCTTCTCCACACAATCGAGTATGCACTACTAGGAGGATCTTCTCAAAGAAGGTTTTATAACTGGAGCACCCCTCTTGGATGCACAACAACTGATATTGAACTATGGCAGCAATCACCCCTCCCATATTAACCACTAGAGACTTATCCAGTTGTACCACAAACAAATGAATCAAGAAATAATAATAAGATAAAGGAGGTAGTTCCTCCTTATTAGCCAATATGGCTTTCTATAATTTGTGCAACTCCTGGTCCATGTTGTCACTAATTACATCCTCCCAATGGTAGAGGGGTGTCCTATCTATCCTATTGCATTGAATTATCAAAAACATCACCTCCTTTGTAATTAGTTCCAAATCCTTCACACCTAGCACTAGGTTAATCATATCAACATAATCTTGCGCCCAAGGCTAAACCAAGAACTTTCTGATGGGGAAGTCTGAGGGCTTACATTTTCCCCTCTTCAGGAGAATTCTCAAGAATGTGGTGTTGAGCATATAATTAGTCTAGAGGGCCAAGATCTTGGAGTCCACAACTCATGATGTTATGGTGAGCATGAACACTTTCCTAATACGGTCTACTATCAAGCTAGCCACCATCTAGTTTTTATGGTTGTAGATGGTGTGACTTCTATGATCATATGCCATTTCCAAATAGGTTAGGTGGTCCAAGGAGTGGTAGACCTTTGAACAGGTCAAACACCCAAAATTGATGTTCCAATTATTTTATATGGGGGTTGTATCAACACTATCTCTCCATTCCATCATAAATAAGATCCTTAGTAGCATCAGTGACGTTGGTTGTCTTCCTTTGTGGGGTTGAAACTATATATCATCACCCCCTCTACTTCTCACTACTATTCCATCATGATATCCCTAGCTGTGTCTTGCAGGTTTGTTAGCACCTTTGGATCTTGCACTCTCCTTGTTCTTCTTGTCACAGGATATGCCTTGGTAATTTTGCCAATTTGTGCCTTAACATCAAGCACCCCTATTACAGTTGAGCTTGTGGAAGCCATTGGAATGAACTATTAAAAATAGGGAAGGCTTATTTTCTCTTCTCTGTGCTCGACATCATCAATAATTTTTTTGCATGTCATAATGGCATAAGGGAGGTTTACCACCTTCTTTTAAAGCACATGCATTTAATTTAGTTTGGTAGGGCTCATACACTTTTCCACCTAATGGGTCATGCTGATTGGCTAGTTGCACCACATCATCTATGCTTTTGGATGTGCATCACACAAAATTAAAGCTTTGGGATATTTTTAGGATGCATGGTAATTTTGTGTTAATTGGGGTGGGGTGCACTTAAGTAAAGCGAGCATGTGGGATATGCACCATAATAAAGCTTCACATGCCTCAAGATGATTGGGTGCATAATTCCATGTGGAAAATAAACCTTCACACACTCCACTAGGCGATGGAGCATGCAAATCTTGAAGTGGGTGCACGAACCTATGCAGTCACTTAAACTTTGTGCACCCTAAGATAATGGGATGCATGGGACTCTATGAGGCACATGAGCTTGTGCACCCTTATGACCTTCATATGCTCCATAGTGGAGTGCATAATCCCAAAGGTATGTGCACAACCTTGTGCACCTGAATAGACCTTTGCACACTCTAGAGGAGTGGAGAGCACCGACACTGTTCAAGGCACACAAGTTTGTGTGCCCCTCAAGACTTTGTGTGCTCCACTAGAGAGTGAAGTGCATGGGATGAGGGATAGACACATAGCTTGTGTACCTTAAAGTATTTCACATGCACTCCATGAGAATGGAGTGCACATGCGGGTTTGGGGTACGTGTAGAGATGCATGCTCCCTAGGGACACTATGCGCTCCACTAAATATTGGAGTGCATGGGCTAAAGTTAGGCATGTGAAGGCATGTGCCCTTGAGGACTTTGTGTGCTCCACTCCATTGTAAAGTACACTAACTCTTTTGGGGCACACAAATTATGCACCCTTCAGGATCCTTGTGCACTCCACACTCTTGTGGAGTGCATTGAATTAGTGTGGGGCACACAAAGTTGTGCGCCCCATAAGGACTTTGTGCACCCCATTACCCAATGGGGCACATGGGCTATGTCCAAGTGCATGGCTTATACACATAAGGTATTTTTATGTGCTCCATTAGTGGAGCATACATGCTTGGCTTAGGGTGCACGAGCTTATGTGCTCAGGTATTTTTCATGCGCTCCACCTCTAGTCGAGTGCACGAGGCTAAAATTGGGTGCACCACCTTGTGTTCCCTCATGGAAAAGAGAAAATGGACCCAAAAAAACCCTTTTTGAGGTCAACAAGTCTCAAGGAGAAAAAATAAGGCTTGGTGAGCCTCATTGAAGGAGTTCCTAGAAGAAATCATTGGAGAAAATACTACCAAGGGAGAAGCTCGTGATAGCTAAAGAAATAAAAAAATTATCACCATTCAACAACAAGCCCAAAGGAGAACATAAATTAGATCTATTTATTATGTTTTAAATGATTAAAACATACATGTACATTTGAATTAGATCATCCACATCAAATTAATACATTACATACACATTAATATTAAATATGACATCCATATCCACATACATAATCGTACATATATACATCTAGATCATAGAATCTAATCATGCATCCATAATCTAATCATTGTATATCATTAGTACATCACATGTATAAAACAATACATCATCATATAAGTATTACATTCATTAATGCGTACATAACATAAAATCAAAGCATAACATAAACACATGACGAGTCATAAAAGGTGATCATATATATGTGTGTGTGTGAAATGCCAAGTACATAATGGTACAAAAATTGCTCGTAGGATATAACTATGTAGGTTCTCAGACCTTAAACTCAAAAATTCTTAGTACATACGAGAAATATCAATAGATACCTCCACCCCTAGAGTCACCTCCACTCCTGACCTCATCCTTGTGAGATTATCTAGAACCACTAGTAGTGGATATCTCTTGATATCTTACCAATATGTGACTAGGCTGCATTTATGACTACACAAAATCACTACATCTACTTCATTGAGATCCCCCTACTATCAATCTCTTAGGAATACTACCACCATGTATCCTGACCCAAATATCTAGATCCACTATGTAGTTTGCATCATACCTATGCTAGGCCATAATATCCTCTAGAAGGCTCCATAGTCTCCTGATATATTCATCTCCACCTGATAATATTGACCCCTAAATAGCTAGAGCAGAGGGTGTAGCCTAACCTACAGTCACGGTCACCAACTGAATATGTATAGCATCATGCTCCACTATCCTTGTGTCTCTCTCTGTGTTCTTTATAGCTAGCTATATTCATAGAGTATCCCTCTCTCTTGTAACCCTATCAACCTTTTTTGAGGTTATGGCCAACTAGACCTTAAGGAGATCTCTCTCATCAAAGTATTCCCTCCATAGTTGTTTTCCACTACTCAGTTGACTCTAGACAAAAGTGAGAGTCATCTCCCACTCTTCCAATCACCCATGTGTAGTCTAAAACTACACTCACACTTGATCTAGTTGACCTGTGGGGTCATCCTCATTATCCTTAAACTCGACTAGTGGCTCCTTTGCCTACTCTACAACCTGGCTCCAATATCCTTCTATCTTGTGATGCACTCATCGCTCATTATCATCTTCACACTACTTGATACCACTACAATCTATCCAATGACCTAACATAGTGTACCAATATGCCTACCTCTAGTAGGTTGTGGCTAATATTCCAATCCCATCACCACTAAGTTATATAGCTAATATCTATGTCCCCTAGCTCAGCTCGGGGTACTAGAAATCCTACTAGTCGATCCACCCTGATATTCTCCCATCCCCACACTTGGAGTAGCAGATTGAAATATAATCTAATGCAAATCTAATGTTGTATCTCATACAACTCATCATATATGTGTGCTAATAGCATGCTATCCCATGCCATGATGATCAAATTATCTAAGTCACGCTTAAGTAGGTCCTAAACCATGTCGAGGAGATTTCAAGGGAACCTCACTTCTAAATATTTTGATAGTAGGATGTTCAAATAATGACCATTGGAATTCAATCATAGCTTCCATACCCCATGATGGCCCCCATCTTGCCAAAGGGGAGTCACTTTTTCCCAAGAGGCCTCACAGTTGTACCTAAAAGGGGACGTACCCCATGCTAAAAATGATAAAAAAAAGGGATTGATATTTTTACCTTAGTAGCTTTGACTCCACTCATAGAGGCCTTTGGTTGGTCTATTATGGTTGTCTGTTGAAATTTTAGTAGTGTTCCTTGTCATATTATCTCTCCTTCACCTCACTCTTTTTTCTCTCACTACCAACTGTCACAATGACATCAAAAATTGAAAAATTTACTTTTATATTTTCCAAATTTTCTAATTGCCCTAGCGTGGAGTGATCACATTTTGGCATGGTCGTCCTACCCCAATATGGCCCTAAAATTTGTAAAATGCAGCATTTATACCCTAAAATGGTCTTGAAATGATAATAAATGCACATATTTTATCAGTATCATGAGCTTCAACTTGGACATCTAACATCATATAATGGTTCACTTTCATAAAATATTTCAAAAATAACAAAAAATCAATTAAACAAAATCTCAAATGCACCTCATACCTAGTAATTTACCCTATAAACTTGGCGATTGAAGTGACTTGCTATTAATGCAATATGGTAAGATGAGTAAATTACCATAAGGGCATTTGAACCAGAATCATTCATTGAAAAATTGAAATATCTTCACTTCAATACCCAAGAAGGCCATGCAACCATATTTCTCTATAGGAATGAGGTATATGTTTCATTCTTCTATGAAGTTTCATCAGATAATCAAACATAGTGATTCACCTTGAGATTTTATTTAATTGCTATCATCTTGATTTTCAAAGAAAGCTATGTGGCTGGATTGCTCCAAGGGATAGAGATGTACAATTACCAATAATTATTAAAATCATAGTTGTAATAGAACTTTCCTTTTTACATTTTTTATCATCTTGCATCACTCAATCAAGTTCTCCTAGTCAAGCGACTCATTGCTTTTATCACTTGCCATTTCCTCATCGACTCATCACTTGAGGGGGTAGTCATAATCAAGGAATTGATAATCAAAACTAATAATTTAACATTCAATCATGAAAATTTTGCCCATACATGAATCATTGCTAATATCTATCACAAGCTTCCCTATTTTTTGGGCTAAAAGCAAAAATACTAAACTAAACCTTTATCAATTTGAACTAATGGTCCATGTAGTTACACAAAACTACTTGAATACCTTCACATTCATCAAAGTTTTATACAAATTAAGTCCACCAAAGTATTGGAGAAAATATTGTAGAGCAAAAAAAATGGTGCACCTAGCAAAGGTAAATGAGATGCATCTATTGCTATGTTGATCTAAGCACTACAAAAGCGACATTAAAGTAAGCATAAAATGACAAATAGATGAAAGAAATGGGTGGTTCTCTTTATATTAATACAATTTTCAAATATGTGGTTACAAAATATTCCCTTGAGGGCTCACAATTGATACACTTCATTACAGTACTCAAAGGATCAAATCCTTTCAAAAATCCAAGGCATGCTTGCAGTGTCTTCCTCACACTCACGATTGAAGAGTGGGCTTCTGATACCACCACTAAAATATTCTATCATTATTCTAATATTTTGCTCCTTCCTCATGCATTGTGATATATGGATCTACACACAAGAAACTAAAATTGATTAATATCATGTGCAGATTAAGATGAAATCATGAAGGTGCATGCAACAATGAGCTTGAAAGAGGAAACATATAATAAATGATTCAAACTTGTTCCAAATGCTACCAAAACTTAGGATCATGCATATTATGTGCTCTAGAAATGATCTAATCAAAAAAAGAAATGAAATTGCACATAGATTTGTGGTCATCATGGGGTGTGGTATTCAAGACTACAAAATAAGAAATACATAATAACAGATGCAAAACAACTCAAAATTACACCAAATTTAATAGAATGCATAAAATCAATTCTAGAATATATCTATGCAAAAACAAAAGAGAAACTGTGCTTCAATTTGTGGACATATTAGGGTGAGCTATTTAGAACTATCACAATTTGGAGGCCATCCTAGGGTGGGATGACCACCAAATATGGTGTTCTTTGCCACCAATTCCTCTTAGATTGGGTCTAAATTACTCCTAGGGGTGTTGTCATCAAATTTTTGTATCTGATTCACTCAAATGGGTCGATTTTGTAATCACTTGAAAACCTCCTTCACTTGATGGAGATCTCAAGGAAAACATGCAGTGAACTAGGGATAAATCTTGGTAGCACTTCATGGAAAAATATTGCAAATACTCCTCCTTGAAATTGGGTGGAATGGATTCACTTTATAGCCCAAGAGAACTTTTGATCAAATGGGCATGTGAGGCCATGCAAGGCAGGTCTCACCACTTGTACAAGCCTTGTCATGCATTGGAGGGGGAAGGAATCTCTATTTTAGGCCTCCAATATGTAACTTGGCATGATAGTTATGCACCCTCATATTGGTATGCTTCAATGGATGGGATAAATGGTAGTTTTGGGGTGCCATTTGTCCTACCATTTACAGCTACTGATGGTCATCCCTGGGTGGTATGACCATGAACTATGGCCATTCCATGGTGGGATGGCCATGTCTACATGGCCCAAAACTTCCCAAAAGTGGGGTAAAACATCCTAAAAGTGTTTAGGACCACTATTTAACCTCTGATGGTTTCCCAAGGGGGCCATAGGGTGTCAATTAGAGTGTCTTAGCAGTCTAATCGCATTGATACGATTTTAGTGTCTACAAATAGTTCATAGCACGAAGCAAAAATAGTGTACATCATAGTGCAAAGCAAAAATAGATGACTAAAATATAAAATGATTAAGGTTATTCAATAACCTAACCAAATTTATATACCCCAATCATGGAAAGAGCATACATCTTTGAATCCTTGTTTTTGACAAGTTATGAAACTTGATTCAAGTATAATATTTTGCATCAAGCTTACATGATCTTAGATATTGTTCAGTAATGAAGAGGTGAGGCCTATGATCCTACATGGTTCAGTAATGCCAATCATTTGTTAAATTGAAAGTTTTGCTTTTTTTGTACCCTAAGCAGGGGTGGGATTGTTTTTGGCAATGATTCGTTGTATGAACGTGATTTGCACAATTGAGTGTTTGATTGTTGATTATAATGATAATTTGTTAATTATGACTACCTCCTCAAGAAATGAGTTGATGAGGGAATTATTAGTGATAAAATTTATGAGTCGCTTGACCCATATGACTTGGTTGGGGTTCCTTCAGCTTTACCCATTTTTATTTGTTTTGTGAGGATTTTGATGATTTTATTGATATTTCATGGAAGAAAGGAATTGAAGACCTAATTATCATGAAGTGATACAGACATAGTGGTATTTTTGGGGATTGAATTATATACTTTTCAATTCATCCATGAATAATTTATTTCATTCTTGATCCATAGTGATTTTTATTAGATTTGACCTATTTTTTATGGTTTTTAAGCCATTTTAGGTGTTTTTTTTTATGTTCATGAGGTGTTTTTTTTGGTGGAAATCATAGTGTGGGATGGTTGTATAGTCTATGGCCATCACAGGGTGGGATAGTCACTATATTATCCAACCATCCCACCCTGGGATGGCCATGCCTTTTGCAGGGCTATTTAAGATCACAATTTGAAAAATGGGCTCATTTGTGTACCTCTGATTTGGCAGTTTGAGAGGTGAGTAGGAGGGGAGTAATTTTACAAAGTGAAGTACTGATAAAACCATCCCACAATTACCATGATCTAGCTTAAATATTCAACAAGCGATGGAGCTGAGCGAGTCATGTAAGGGTTGAATTGGCTCCTATAACTTATTGAACTCGAAAGTGTAATTATTTTTGCATTTTCTAAAAAAACACACTAAAGATCTGTCAATGAACCTTAGTAGTGATCGTATGTAGGAATTTGTGCTTTATTTTTTGTTTTTGTACATTTTTGTTATATTATTTTGCATTTTTAGGACACTTTATGCCTATTTTTGGTGGCCGGGAAGACAATTTTTGGGCAATTTTGGGGGTCATCCCTAGGAGGGACGACTGACCTGAGTTGTTTGGGGGCCACACTTGGGTGGGATGGCCAAAATTTTAGGGGTAATCCCTAGGTGGGATGACCATTATTTTACAAGAAAAAGAGCCCTTTTTTTTGTTTTTGGGTTTCTTTTGGCTTTGTTTTGTTTTTTTTTAAGCTTTCTTGCCCCTGCCAGGTGATTAAGAGTTGGTATCAATTTTTGAATCTCTTTAGGACCACTCATGGTATATTAATATATGAGGACTGAGAATAGATTGACACCATTGGTCTTAAGCAAGTGACACAACTAGATCCATTGATGGGGGGAAGATCCTACTTGACTGTGTTGATATATTTGTGGGACCCTTGAACCAACACCTTCCACTTGTCGACTGGGAAGATGACAGTAACCCTAGAGGATGTCTACTAGATTTTGAGAATTTTGATAGAGGTATGTATGATTATATCTACTCATTGGAATCTCAAAGATATGGATTTAGAGAGATACTTCAAAGATGATTGGCCTGAGGTGCTATGAGATTTGCCTAGCAGAGGCATCTTAGTGGATCTATGGTATGATTTAGAGGTCTTGGAGATGATACATGCCCTAATGATGATACTTATCTCTAACATGCTACTGCCAAACTCATCAGGATCTAAGTTCCTATGTAACCTCCTGGAGTTAATATTTACACTAGTGGAGTGCACCATAGAGAGGCCTTTAGCGATAACATGGGGTACTATGTTATTAGCATAGCTTTATGATGAGTTGTACAAGATCCACTACCATGGGAAGAAAGTACTAGGGTATAGATTGTTATTGCAGGTGTGGGGATGGTAGCATATTATTGTGGATCGACCACAAGGGCTACCTTGGATGACGCAAACACATCTCATGGATAGGGATATATGACATGGGATATTATGGCAATTGGATCAAGAAAATGGTTAAAGTCATCTTGATGTAGGTTTTATTGAGCATTAAATGGATTCATTTACATGGCTCAGGGTAGATACAATTATTTGGAGATCATAATGAGACTGTCCATCATGGCGTGAGACTGAGGCACAACTTCAATGGTATGGCAAGGGAGGAGTCTAGTTGGTCAATATGGGATTGAGAGAGAGTACTTCCCATATGCTTGATTACTAGGATTGTTTGGGCTACACCAGGGATTACCTAGTGAGTCAATTATCTATTGATTCTATGGTGATGAGAGGACATTGGCTTGGTCTATATGGTATGTAGTTGGGGAGGATGCAGATCTTGTGGAGCTTACCTCTAAGAGAGATGATGCTAGGACCACAACATAGTATGACTCCTTATGGGTGATGTGTTGGTGATGTAGGGATGGACCACTAGGGGATGATATGGCTATAAGAGTAGAGGAGGCTCATGGAGAGGCTCCAAGTGAGGCTCCAACTACGGAGGAGCCAGACTTGGGGGAGTGACCTGATGAGGAGGTAGACTCAGGGAGCGACATGTGCATCGTTGGATAGATGATGAGTGGATGAACCACATGGATATGGAGGGTTAGTAGGTGGACTATGATGAGGATGATTTGGATGAGCAAGAAGTGTAGGTATAGTTGGTAGCATGATATGCCACCATTGTAGAGCTACAGGATGAGATGATTAGAGGGGGACATGAGTGGATGGAGTACACATAGGAGAGAGCTCTCCTATAGGCATTGGTTTAGACTACACAGGTAGATATTGATTGGTAGACATTAGTGATTGAGGAGTAGGAGACCACTATAGTAGGGTAGGCGATAGATCTAGCAATACTTTGGTCATAGGTTATGGCAAGGAGTTCAGGACAGGGGGCATCTAATAGTGGTAAGGTAGAAAGGCTACATTAGGAGGTGATACATCTCTAAACCTTACTGAGTGAGTACTAGGTGTATCATCGAGAGGATACACCATACATAGGATTTTGAGGATGAGATAGTGGACCTTAGGGAGCACTTACCATATCACTCTTCTACTAGTGGGTCACATAAGAGTACAAGGAGTGGTACAAGAAAGTATTTTATGAGGACAAGGGACCCTAGCTCTATGAGGAGAGAAAAGAGGGCCATGGAGAATGAACCTAGGAGCTCTAGATGAGCATCGACTAAGGGTAGGGGTGAGAGTCATGGTGCCAATCCTGTGTGACCATGGATTTTGAGACTTTATGGTTCTTTTTTTGGATTTTGGGAGTGTGAGGTCTGAGGACCCACTTTATTATAGTCTACAATCAGTTTTTTGATGATGATGTATCTATTTGCATCATACATACACATATATGAGTTGTTATTACTATCATCATGCATTTCATTATTGCTTTATTGTATGTATGCAATGCTTATGTTTGCTTTACTATTGCTTTGATGGATGCATGTGTTGTAATATGATGTTTTGATGATATAGATATGTGTAGATGCATAATGAAATGGATGATTTGTTGAGTTATATGATGAAATTTTAATAGTATTTGACACACTATGTTAGCACCATAGACTGTATAAAATTCATCTATTTATTTTGTAAGGTTGTCATGAGACTATGTGATAGATTTGTGAAAATATAAATTGATAAAATGTGATAAAATGGTATGGAATGGAATGACTAGCAAGATGTTATATAATGTCCTTGAGGTTTTCATGAGACTCAAACACTCTCTTTAACTAGTCAAATATTATGCAAGACTTTTTGATAAGGTATGCATCTGCTAGGATGACCAAGATACTCAATATCCCTGTGTGTGTAGGTGAGTTACCCTAGTGCCAAACAAGATTGATGCAACCCATCTGTACTGAATATCACCCTATGAGTATAATGATCCTGAGTTTTGTACGTAGTTATATTAGACCACTAAGTATTACAAGATACTAAAAGCTATATCATCTGCATGCAAACATTGGTCTATACAAAAGCAAGATGCTAATGTGACAAACATATCATCATGTATAAGGATACCACCATTACCAAGAAGGCTTGATGCCACCTAACCTGTAATGAGGATCACCTCATGTTTTATCAAATGTTGAGAATTCCAAGGATTCAATTTTAGTACTCCCTCCTTTTCTTTTATTTTTGAATTGATTTAGGAATTTTCTCAATTTTACTTGCTGATTAAGGGATTTTGGGAGTGGTGATAACCGCTATTTATTTTGATTTTTTTTTGTTAGTGGTGAAAACCACTGTTTATTTTGAGGATTTTTTGTAGTGGTGAAAACCACTGTTTATTTTGTATTTGCATAGGGAGGAGCTTGTCCTTTTGTCAATTATCAGCATTTTTGAACCATGCACATAGAGGGATGAGCAAGGTAAACTTTTCACTTAAGGTAACCTAAACCACTTTGTAGGTTTCATATTTCCTTGTGTAAAACTTGGATTTAATGTGAAAATGTGTTGGAATTTTGATGTATACAAGGTATAATAAGAGAAATACTCTACCTTCTAAAAATCATGATAGCTTTCTAGTTGCTTGATGGTAGTAGGGGGAGGCATCTCAAGGATTGCCTTGAATTTTTTTGGATTGACTTTGATGCCTCATTTAGAGACTGAATCCCAATATTTTTTTCGATGTGATGTCAAAGATGCACTTTTTAGGGTTTAATCTAACATTGTGTTCAATAAGGTGATGAACTTTATGCAATACCTCGATGTCCTCATGGTGCAGTAAAAATTTAGCCAATAAGTCATCCATGTAATCTTCCAAAATTTTTATGCATGTAGTCATGGAAGATGTAAGTCATAGCTCGTTGGTAGCGAGTGCCAATGTTTTTGAGGCCAAAAGGCATAACATTATAAAAAATATCTCCCAAGGCATTGTGAATGTCATTTTGAGTTGGTCTTGTAGATTAATATGAATTTTGTTGTATCTAGAGAAACTATCCATTAGGGATAATATCTTATGGTCTGTTGTGGTGTATACTAGGGCGTCAATGTTCAGCAATGAGAATTCATCCTTAATACGCACTTTATTTAGATCATGAAAGTCAGTGCAAATACGAATCCTCTCATCAGGTTTCTTGATAGGAACCATATTAGAAAGCCATGGTGGATAATTCACTGATATGATGAACTTGACATCTAATAGCTTTTGTAGCTCATATTTCACCATTAAGGCTATTTTTGGATGCATTTTACATAGCTTTTGCTTAATTGGCTTTGTATTTGGATCAATCAAAAGACTATGCATGACCAAATTTGGATCTAGTCCTGGCATATCTTTATAAGACCATGCAAAAGCTTACTTATTCTCTTTGAAAAGGGTTATGAAATTGGCTTTCTAAATGGGGTATAAGCCTTACCCTAACTTTATGAACTAAGGATTTCTAGGTTTTAAGCTGATACAACTATCAATTATTGACTCAATTGATATATGAGATCCCTCTTCCAACTGGTGGGGAGTAGGGATCAGATGAATATCATTAGCTAGGTTTATGTCATTGATTGGAAATTATTGTTCAACCTCAACATGGAATACATATTGAGTAGAACTTGGAGATAAATAAAACTGTAACATCTCATCACAAGGCCAATATTTAGAAGGTGATAGTGGAGAATATCCCCGATCAAATTTGATTGCCTCCAAGTTAAGGTGCAATGGATTTGATGGGTTATTTGGATCATGCAATGATGCAAAAAATATATGGAAATCATGTTTATGGATGGATGATATCCTCTAGGTGGTTGACGATTTCTATTGATAGTAGGTTGTCACAAGATTTGTGGAGGTGGTTATGGTGGAAGAAAAATGATTGAAGGTGGTCAATGCAGATGTGGGTGAGCTTGCTCTTCTAAGGGTAGAAGTTGTTGCCAGATGGGATGCAGTAATAGGAAAACACATAGGTAGAACTCATCCTCATCATCCAAAGTAATTATCCACATATATTCCCCATCTAAACTAGAAGAGTTGATGGGCACTACTCCATAATATGACTCATCATAAAATATCCATTCATAGGGAGGACCTTGATTTTCTTCCTCACTATTGTGTGGAGGATTATGCAAACTTTCATCTACTTTATAATATCATGTGAAACAATGAGATATATCTTGATCTATCATGGTTGTAGGTATGTAATCCACCAAAGAATGGATATGATTAGGATTGGTGTAGGGATCATGCGTAAGCTCATCCCTATAGTTTAGACTCAGACATACTAAACTATCAATGGTGACATCGATAGGCACTGACTTGTTATGCCCTAAAATAGACTTATAGTATGGCATTTGATATTGTGTATTATATAGAAGGTGAGTACCTTGTTTGTACAACCCCAAATCATAACCATACTAATTGTAGAGATGGAGATATCTCATGGCAAAGTCAATATTGGACATGTAATTAATGTCCTCAAAAAAGAGCTCTTCATCCTCTTCTTATTGTTGATATGGTTCTATACCATAGTTTTAGACACCCATAAATGAAGTTCATTTGATTAGGAGGTAAAACTAGAGGTACGATGGCACCTATGGTAAGATGAGTTCAACCCATATTTTACATTGTATCAATAGTAGGAGTTGTGATGTTTCTTACTAGGTATTCTCCTAAGCTAGTGGTAGCTAGATGAACTATGACTTGTGGTGGTAGATACGGATGAGATGAAATCAAGGCTTGAGTTGACTCAATGTTTACCTCATGAGATGGTTCCTTGTCCACTAAACTAGGAATATATTATTTGGAGATAGTATATATGGTTGGAGGGATCTCATGATTAGGCCTCTTCCCCATGTTCCTCTATGAAGGATTTGATGATGACGAAGGTGTATATGAAGGTTCCAATGATGAGAATAATATGGAATAAGATGGTGATGGATTAATAAAAGGTGATGGTGAAGGAGTCAAACCTTGGCTGGATGTATTTGGTTGGAATTAAATATGGGTTGATGGTAATATCAGCTCATGGATTTGCTACACCAAGTCACAATATTTGAAGGGCTCAATATCTCTAGAGACAACATGTACTTGCCCTTTGTAAGTGTACTTCAAACATTGGTGAGCTATGGATAGCATACACTTCATGTCCCTAATCCAGGGTCTACCCAGCAAGATATTGTAGACCATTTTACCCTTCAATATGTGACACAACATTGGTATGGTATTTTGTCCTACCTAAATAGGTAATACTATATTTCCAACCATTGAGCATATAGCATCATTAAATACTTGAAGGGTATATGTGGACACAAAAATATGGGATGTTGGCAGCCTTAGATGTTTGAGAGTAGTCACGACGATGATATTGTTGGAGGAACTAGTATCAATCATAACTCTCTTGTAGGGTGTTCCATTTATACATGTGATGATGTGTAGGGGAGGATCCACCATGTCATTTGGTACTGGCTTGAATTCATGCTCATGAAAGGTGAGTATTGATTCCGTGCATTATCAAACATACCCCTTGAAATTTTTAAAGGAGTTAGACTCTTAGGGTTGTAGCTCAATTGACTTGAGGATCTCCATGAGAGCTTCTCGATGAGGTGGATATTGTTGAATAATATCATATATGGAAATCCTAGCCAATATTGTTTGTAAGATCTGAGTAAGCTTTCTCTTTATTGTGGCCACTGAACAAGGTGGAATGTTTTACACTGGAGGTGGTGGAGGTTGTGATGTTGAAGGAATATAGCTTGAAGTCGTAGGTGGTGCGACTTGACTTGGGTAACACTTATTCCTTGTCATGATGCTGACCATACCAATTAACCCTTGTTTAGGAGGTGCATGATGGACCTCATTCACTTGTGGTGTTAGCTTTACCTGCTCCTCATGAGTAGGCCAAACTATTTTTATACATGTATATGAATAAGTGTTCATCATTTTATCTTTTGATTGTCTCTTTAATGAATTCAATTCTCAAGTTTTTTTTTTTTTCCTCGAAAAAAAATCATAATTTCTATTTCACCAGAAAAAGATAATTACATTGTGAAGTTGCCCAAGGCAAGCTGAAATAACCAGGCAGGAACACACAGGCTGTCCCCACCTAAAATTTCTTAGAGCCATCAAGGAAGGGCTAAGAGTTAAAAATTTCCCATAAGACCTCTACATAGAGGTATCAATAATGCTCAGCTACATTGTCTACAAGTTACTTCCATAGAATAAAATAATTAAATTAGAAATTACCACTCACATATTATTTATTTACAAATTCTTATGTGGATTTATTTCATATCCACATAAACAAACTCCTCAAGTACGATGATTTCTCATGGACATCCTATAATTTTATGTTATAATTTCCTTGTTATAAGAGGAATGCCATAAAATTGAGTTATTTCCTTCCAGACTATGAATGACATTAAATGCAAAATCTATTAAATGCAAGTCTTGAGAGTAAAAACAAACAAACAATGCAAATGTCAATTATAATTCCTCTCAACCAAAATACCTTATTATTACATCTCGAGAAACAACAATAACACTCAAGCAACAACAATA
Source organism: Wollemia nobilis (assembly GCA_028583015.1). Classification (NCBI taxonomy): domain Eukaryota; kingdom Viridiplantae; phylum Streptophyta; class Pinopsida; order Araucariales; family Araucariaceae; genus Wollemia; species Wollemia nobilis. The sequence goes on from JAQPPZ010000362.1 coordinate 486,654, forward strand.
ATAGCATCTCTTAGACTAGAATAGCATAGCTATTAAAATTTAAAGGGCTCCAAGTTCATACTATCACTATTGAAAAAAAGGAAATAAAAACACAACAATAATAAATGTGTATACTATTAGAGACCATCAAGTTTGATTCACTAATGAAAAATCAACGATCTCGTCTAACAACTCAAAATTCAAAATCCAAAATTATCCAAAATGTGACAATCCTCAAACTAAACCCAAAGTTCGAACCAAAAGTACTTGCTTTTCAAGATACATCATTTCAAGTGTTTATTAGCTTCACAACAGTCGTCCTCTCATTAATATTAATTGTTCTGGGTATTTTTTATGTTTTAAAAAAATTTGGGAGCTTTTATGATATTTGGGTATGTTATTTCAAGTAGTATTCGACAAACATACTTCATTCTTATGAGTGTTCATAACAGAATCGTATGGAACCATATTTTGCTTACAACTCATTTTGGAGATATTACGAACGCATCATATTTCATATAATTACAGTATTGAATTCCAGTATACAATAAGGCCCATACATGTTTTAGCATACCAAAAAAGAAAAAAAAAACAAACTCTTCAATATCCTTAAAAAAATATAAGATAAAATTATTTGAACAAGAGGGAGTAGAGGGAGTAGATCTATTATTTGTAGCGAGTAAAGCAAGGGTTTTTGAACAGAGTAGCGCAAAATGTTCAAGATCAAAGTGAAAATGTGCAAGATCTGGATGGCAAACATGAGATGTAGGTTGAAGCATCATATGAAGGTAAACTGAACCCCCTAGGCAATCACAAGTTGCTAGGTGGAAAAGTGATTAGTGGGACCTCGATCCAAGGGCTCCCATTCAACCCTGGGGCATCCTATGCCTCGATGGTGGTATCTCAGGATTGTAAAGTTGGTCAATCAAAAGTTCATTTTGATCTTTTTCCTATCTCACATGAAACCCATGTCCTTCAGTGCTCTTATTGCTTCCATAATAAGTGATGGATCTGAGAATTTGGTCAAAAAAATTAAGGGTAGCAAGTCTGACCTAGATTCTATAAGGAGATGGACGATTTCTAGATGGAGATCCTACGACTCTCTAGACATAATTGTTGTCCTCGAATTTTTTTTTATTGTTAAGCTCAGTTGTGTTGATGATTCCAAGCGTATTCTCGAAGAGGGTAATTGGTTTTATGGTGAAAGGGAATTATTTCTACAATAATGGGGGGTAAAATTTGACCCTAGTACCCAAAAAATAAATCTTCTACCTCTTTTGGTACGTCTATCAAACTTGCCATACCACCTTTGGCATGATGATATCTTGAGAGCAGTGGCCAATGACATTGGAAACTTGGTATCAAATTGATCCAAGTACCAAGGGAAAAAAATAATGATTTTTGCTCATTTTTGTGTGATGGCTGACCCCAAAGTAGATATTTTAGTTTCCATTAAATTGGTTACAGATGAAGGTACAAGGGTTCAACCAATAAAATATGAAATTTGACCTTTTCGATGCACTACTTGTAAAAAATTTGGTCATGTGGTAGCTTGATTCCCTCCTAAGCCTTTTACTCAAAAGAAGGGTGGGAAGAATTGGCAAACAATTCATGGAAAAGGCTTGGAAAAATCCCCTATTCAGTCGAATGATATATATAATTCTTGTCTGGCAGAAGGTTATGGTTTAGAAATTCCTCTCGAGAGTGAGGATGCCTTGGGTATCTCCATAGTGACAAATATGGTAGCCTAGGAAATGTCTCTTGGTGATAAGACAACCTTAAAGACACATAATCACTAGGTGCTTGAGATAGGAGGTGCCTAGTTGAAGGAATATTTAGTAGATGTGGTTCTCTCGATGGACCATGTAAGCCCCATGTTGGCTCTTTCTAATTATTACATTCCTATTAAAAAATCTTTTGTTTTTCTTAATCAAATTTCAAAATCCTTAGACTCTAGTACAATTGAGATTCAGTTGCCTAACGTCTTGCCCAGCCAAGATAAGGAATTTATCTCTCAGAAAGGATCCCCCTTTAAAACAAGAATTCAAAAAAATCTATGGATGTATGGGTGGAATGCAGAGTGGGAAGATACCCTAATAAATCTTGTCGAGCCTGAGAAGTTGAGGCATATATGGCAAATGGCTCCTAGATTCTTTTAAAATTTGATTATCTTAATTATTAAGGGTCTAAACAGTTGAAAATTAAATCCTTTTTCCACTCAGTCCAGTCTTCTAGGAGCAAGAAGCAGGGCAACCAAAAATTAAATTCATGTCATGGAATATAAGGGGTCTCAATGGGACCTTAAAACAAAGGACCTTAAAGTCCCTTCAAAAATAGATTTGTCCATCTATTTTGTTTCTTCAAGAAACTAAATTGGAGAAAAATAAGTTAGTAACAATATGGAATATATTTTTGAAGGAAGTGGAGGTGGTGGTTAATTCAGCCATTGGGGCTTCACATGGTCTCGCTTGCTTTTGGGATCCTAGTAGAGTATTTGGGTTCGTCATTTCTATATCCAACAAAGTTATCAACATCATGTTCTATTGTAAGGAAACTAGTTTTAGATGGATTATGTCTAATGTTTATGCACCCAAATTTAGAATAGATAAAGAAGGTTTGTGGTCATCCTTAGAGGGATGTTTTTAAGCATGAGGCTTGGATCTTGGCAAGGGACTTCAACACTGCACTTTACTAGTCTGATAAATTAGGGGGTGACACCTCCTTTACCAAAGGGATGGAGGATTTTTCTGACTTTTTTCAACACCAAGAACTCATGGATCTATATCTCAAAGGTTCCAAATTAACTTGGAGCAATCAAAGTTTAGGAGATCAACATATTCAAACTATATTGGATAGAATGTTTATTTTGAAATATGCAGTTATATTTTTTAGAGATGTAACCCTGTGCACTCTCCCAAAAGTGGGATTTGACCACAATCCCATCCTCCTGGAAAAATCCCCTCTATCCCCATTTTTTCCTAGGTCGTTTAGGTTTGAAGCCATGTGGTTCTCCCACTTTAAGCTTGAAAATTACATTAAGGAATGGTGTTTTGTTAATTTTATAGGTACATATATTAAGAAGGTGATGTCCAAGCTTAGGTGTATAAAAAAGAACATAAAATAATGGAATAAATTGGTGTTTGGAAATATTTTTTATAAAGTGGATATTAAGCAACAACTGCATGACATCCAAAGCTCCATCGAGGGGAACACCTTATCCAATGAAGTTAGAACCTTGGAAGTAAATACCCTAGTAGATTTTCCCAATATTTTAAGTAGGGAAGAGATTTTTTGGAAGAAAAAATCTAAGATCCCAATGGCTCAAAGGAGATAAAAATACAAAATTATTTCATACCACTACTTTGAGACACAAGTCTCATAACAGAATCATAGAAATAAAAAAAAATGATGCGAACTTAACAAAGGATATTTTTGAAATAAGAAATGAAGCTATCTTCTTTTTTCATACCTTGCTTTGTGAGAAATTTATTGGTGAACCTGAAGCTGTAGCAAGCCTTCTAAGAAATATTCCAAGGTTGGTCTCAGATTCCATGAATATCTCTTTAAATTATCCCTTTCAATATGAGGAGATAAGAACTTCAATGTTCTCGATGAATGGCCAAAAAGCCCTAGGATAGATGGTTTCTCCCTAACATTCTTTCAAAAAATTTGGTTCATTGTTGAAAACGAGGTTTATATAGCCATGAGATATGTTCAAACCTCAGTCGTGATGCCAAGGGATATTAATTCCACATTTTTGGTTCTCATCCCCAAGTCTGTGGGGGCAAAAAAAATCTCTGATTATTACCTCATTAGCTTATGCAACACTATTCTTAAGATTTTCACCAAGGTTATGGCTGACAAAATCAAACCTCTTCTACCCCTCCTCATTGACTCTGCTTAAAGTGGTTTTGTGGCTGGTCATCATATTTTGGATGGAGTTATTATTTCCACGAACATATTCATTTAGTGAATAAAATTGGGAAATCAAGGGTTTTTCTCAAATTATACATAAGGCTTATGATCGGGTTTCTTGGAATTTTCTATTGGAATTTCTAAGGATATTTGGTTTTAACGAGCAATGGATAGCCATCATCAAAATGTGCATATCCTCAATCAAATACTCAATCTTGATTAATGGATCTCCTACCTAATATTTTAGTAGTTGCAAGGGAATTCACCAAAGGGATCCTTTATCCCTCTTTCTTTTCATATTAACAACATAATATTTGGGGTGATCCATTTATGCAAATATTGATATTGTGGGCATCAAACCTATCTTGATATCTTCCCCCATATCACACTAGTAATTCATAGATCACATGTTGCTTTCCTTCTTGGCTTCTATCCATCAAGCCCAAGTGATTAAATTTATTTTGGGTTAATTTGAAAAGGTAGTAGGGCAACAGGCTGGCTACATAAAACGTAAAATCTTCTTCTTAAACACTCCTGGGTCTAGACAAAGTAAGATTTTCAATATAATTGGATGTGAAATAACTTCTTTGCTCTCCACTTACCTTGGATTACCCTTCTTCAAAGGTTTCTATAAGTCTACTCTTTGGGAACTAGTGGTTGAAAGGATCCAACGTAGATTGGCAGATTCGAAAGGAGTTATCCTCAGCCAGGCTAGGAAAGTGCTTTTGGTGAAAACTTCCCTTCAGAGCATACCTATTTTCTTCATATCCATGTTTCAACTACCTAGAAATATTATAAAAAGAATAGATAAAATTCAAAGAGACTTCCTATGGACTAGAGCTAAGAAAAAAAGTAGATTTCACTTGGTGGCATGGGATAAAGTTTGCAATAATAAAGGTTGTGGAGGATTGGGATTGAGAAAGACTAATCTTATGAATAAATCTCTAATTAAAAAATAGGATTGATGAATAGTTCAAAATGAAAATGTCAAATGGATTAATATTTTCAAGGCTAAATACATGAACTCAGACAATGAGTTTATTCTTGAACCTATCCTATTTTAAGGCTCAGCCTTTTGGACGAATGTAAGTCAAAAGATATGCTAACTGTAGACACCAAAACAACACCAATCTGATTATGTGACTGCAAACACTGATCGCATTGACACACACAGCCCCAAGGGCAGCCCCCAGAGGTTAAACAGTGGTCCTAACCACTCTCACGAGCGATTTTGGGAGGTCAGAGATCAATTTGGCACCTTCTAGGCACTTTGCTCAAAATCCGTCCCTCCCTGGGACGAATTCAAAATGGGATCCGTCCTCCCCTGGGACGAATACAAAATCCGCTCCAGGGTGGGACGAATTCCAGGTTTGATGGGCAAAAAGTCAAATCTTGACAAATGGCAGCTCAGATCCGCCACTTAACGCTTCCTTCATAGCATGGGAGTGTGGGTGAGCGTTTTTGAGCGTTAGAGGTTGTTACAAGGGCAGTCATGAAGTCCCTATTCAGGGAGGAATCTCCCTCCCCCTGGGAAGGCATGATTGCCAAGTGGCACCTCTGCATGCCCAATTCAAGAGACCTCCAGGTCTATAAATTGGTGAGTTTCCTCACCCTAAAAGATAGAGAGAAGGAGCATTTTGGAGCAACGAAGTGTTGTCATTTTGCTTTCACACCTATTCCCCTTTTGAATTGTGCCTTTCACATCCTTGATCTCTTTTGGAGAAGAGGTCATTGGGTGGTCATTGGAAGCACAAATCCGGAACCAAACCCGACATTTGGCCACAATATCCCACCCAATTTGCCGACAACACATTACAAGAGATTTTGGACCCATCCCAAGTGGATTGGTGCCGAAATCAAGTTCCAACGGTGGGCGGCCCGCCTGAGCACCCCCTACACTGCTGCGAGCCTAATATTCCTTTTTAGGAACGATTGGGGATTCATGGCAGATTGTTCTTTTTGTCATTTGTTTATTTTGCATTCCATCTTATGCTTCTTAGATAGCTTGTAATTCTGATTTCGTAATGCTTTGATCAAATCTTATCATGTTTTATCACTTTTGTTGTCCTCACTAACTTGCAGGTAGTAGCGTCAAATTCCCGTTGATGGAGGCCAAATTGGGGAAATCTGACCATCTGGGTCTTCCCAAAATGCCTCCAATTAGCTAACCCCAAGTTTGTAGGTCTTTTGGAGCTCCCTAGACGCGACATTTGGGGCAGTATCACTTCGGCGCTTTGTTGCAGGTGAATTCGTTCTACCCGGAGCGAATTACAATCGAATCCGTCCCTCCCCAGAGTGAATTCAAATCGGTGAGGAATTTCTCGATTGTTCCTTTTGCAATGCCTTCTTGGTGATGTTTCTATGTCCTTGCCAAGTTTTCATGTCATTTGGATAAGTTTTAGTTGTAGTTTAATTCATTTTCTCATCTGCTTATTGTAGGCTTGAGGATCCCTTTTTTGTTTTTTTCGGGGTGCTACTAACGCTTTCTTTTTCCCCAGCGTAGGGTCTAGACATCAGAGGAGCAGCAAGGAATCAACACTCGTATACACAAGCGGCAATGACGTTTGGTCCGCCCATCTTACATGTGGGCACGCGAAAGAGGGATGGCTTTCCATTGATGTGACCAAGAGACAAGTTTGATGCTCCTCGCCCCTAAAAAGGGAGGAAGCGAATTGTAACCAAATTTGAAATACATCAATAAAATAAGAGGGTTGTTTCATTCCATTTGGGTTCCAATTTGTCTATGCTTTCTCCATTTTACGCATTTTTTAATTCGTAGCATCAAGTTTAGTTTCGTTCTTGCATCGTACTTGGAGTTTTTCCCTTTTTGTTTTCGTATCCTCGTGCTTTCAGTGGCGATCACGGTGGGACCTAGTCCTCTATTTTTAAGATCTGAGATCTGATCAAAATTTGGTGGTTTTGCTTGTAGGTACCGAGTTTTTGGATGCGGGACTACTGTTCGTTCCAGCCTGAGGCGGATACAGTTCTGTAATTCGTCCTTCCCAGGGACGAATTGGAATCCGCCTGACCCTGTGACAAATTTAGTACTGTAATTCGTTCCTCCCTGGGATGAATCTCTGTCTACGTAGTTTCAGGATGGAGACTCAGAACCAGCAGATTTGGGCAGAGGCGAGGTAAGAACTCTAAACTTTTCCTATCTTTTTCTGTTTTTAGTTTTTTGTTTTTCGTAGATTACTTGTTTGCTTAGGGAAAGTAGTTCTCCTTTGTTGTTTGCTTGTTTCATTTTGCAAAAATAAAAAGAACCCCACACATCACGTGGCATCATAAAAACCAAGGAGCTGGTCGTAAAACCCCAGCCCTTGATCAAGACCAACGGTGGATTTCATCACCACCTTGGCTTGAATTTTGCATTCATTACCCCGATCGCTACTGTTGCTAGACGTAAATCTTGATGAAAGTCGACCGAGTGTAGCTGGGGTGATTCCTAGCGCACGAGGATAAGTCTTCTATGGTAGGTGTCATAAACAGGGCGATCCCCCTTCCGTACCACCTACGTTCCACGTACCATCTGCTCTCACGTACCTACAGTTTCCCTCACGTAAGGGCGGGTATATAGAGAGGTTGGTATATCGGCCTGGAAATGGTATATCGAAGGGGCGACCATTTATGGGAGTCATAAGAGCCATCATTTGCATTTAAACGTTCTTTACAAAAACCTTCAAAAACAAAAACAAAAATAAAAAACACACTAAACCAGGTTTAGGACACACTCTCAATATTTAAATGAGATAATCACCATTTGTGTATGTGTGTGCTCATTTATGTTTAGTGTAGCATAGAAAATCATAAAAGAGATAAAAATCTACATAGCTTGTAGGAAAGCACCACCATGGTGTACACACGTAGCCAAGCCCAATCAAGGGCGAAAGCTGCAGAAAGTGTACAAGGGGGGCACAAGTCACCTCCGCTATAGCCCTAAGGACTTAGTCATACCGCCTTGGTGGCCTAACCCGCAAGAGAGTCCACATCAGTCCATGTCAAGATGGAATTATAGGGACACCCCTTTGGGGGACACGCCCATCCGTCATAGCCCCTTTCGGGAAGAGTCCTTACACGTGGCACTCAACATAGATAAAAGGGCTCCCTTAGAAGCTTGATATGAGTGGCCACCACATGATGAAGCACTGGAATGACAGAGGGTCCATGAGGAGAGGCCTCAAGATTATATCATCCCTCCATTGCCTCCTCTCACTGTCAGAAACAATAGGACAAATCCGGAGCACAAGGCTCCTCTGGCAGGGCGAGCCAACTCCGCCCGCCCCTTTCACACTTATGAAAGGGAGAACGAGGAAGACCCCTATCTTCCTCAAGAGCAATATACAACATGGGAGCAATGCGCCTCCGCACCTGCTATTTACCAAAACCATCCTTCGAGGCTAGAGCCTCGAGTAAATGCCGCCAACCTCGATAGGGGGAAGCGACCTATAGAGATCTCGGATCACCGTGACCGAGATAAGTGCATGGGAGAGGCATCTAGGCCTTCGAGACTCAAGATGGTAAAATAGATTGACCTGGCAGTCGCCAGACATGCCACCCGCCAAGCATAGATTACGTAGCTTGAGCAAGATCAACAACAACTAGAGCATTTATATCGCCTCAGTAAAGAGCGCATTAGGCACCAAACAGATGAGTTGTTGCATAACACCATGCTAGAGAGGGTTTCGACCCCTCGCACCCAAAGGGAAGAACCATATGAGAGGCGTAACCCCTTGGTACGAGACAGGTCCCCATGACCTTACCAAGCGCTGCCTCCAAGACCTCCTAGACCTGAACGGGAGGCCACTCCCCGAAACAATGATGGGCTCCCTCCGCGGGGACCCACTCATGGTCATAGGTCTCGCCTAGAGACTCCTCAAGAAGCCTATGAGGAGTATGAACAAGAAGAAGAGCGGGCCGAAATGCCCTATCAAGGTGGAGGGGTTGCTATCCGGCCACCTCTCCATAGGCCTCAAGTCTCCCACAACCCACAATGGGAGCAAGTTAGAGAGGAAGAGATTAAGTCTTTTGATGCATATAAAGCATTGCTAGAGCATTTGGAGTCTATGGAAACCAAAGCTGTTGGGCCCCAAAAGCCCACGTTACGTCAACTCCGTAGTCATCCGGTGCATCCGTCCATGCCTGCACCCCCTTATCTTGAGCACTTTAAGTTGCCTTAGTTGGCAATATTTAAAGGTGAGGAGGATGCCCAAGAGCATGTGACGAGGTTCCTGAGCCAATGCTTTGGCATTCAGGACAATGATGCTTTGTTGCTGAGAACCTTTATAACCACATTCGTAGGCCCTGCCTCGGATTGGTTCACCCAATTTCCGAAGCACAACATCAGCAACTTGGATCAGTTAGTGGATGCGTTCCTCGAACGCTTCACCTTCAACACCAAGAAGAAGGCGTCACTAAGTGATTTGGCCAGCCTCAGGCAGTATGAGGAAGAGACTATGGCGGCCTACGGGAATCGGTGGAGGACTCTGCTTTCCAAGCTACCCTACCTTCCCCCTATGTCCGACCTTACATAGATGTTTTCAAGAAGTTGTTTGAGATCGATCTCTGTGCTATTGCAGCTGCAACAATATGCCACCTTAGAAGAGGCTCTGGCGCAAGCCAGAATCATCGAAGAGATCAAGATACAGGATGGCGAGATCGCCAAACCTAAGAAAAAATAATGGAACAAAAACACCAAAATAGGGACTACGCAACAGAAACCCGCCACGGTCAACCAAGTTGCTATAAATGTTCCTAAGCCTGCACAAGAAATACAGCCTCAAAAGGCTAACTATCAGGCAGTGCCCCCTAACAATTATGAAAGAGAAAACCAAAAATAGGGGCAAAATCAGCAGCGTCACCCTAGGCGATAGTTTACACCCTACACGGAGTCTAGGGACTCCCTATTTGACCACTTGTCAGTGGCGAATTTGATCAACCTCCCAGAGATTCAAACCATAGATCCCAATGCACCGAAGCCTAAGGGGTACCGGGAGGACTTGTATTGTAAATTCCATCGATGAAAGGGACATGACCTTAATGCATGTTGGAAATTCAAAGGCTTGATACAAGACCTGATTGACAACAAGACATTGGTTGTAGACAACCCCGTAGCGCCAAACAACCAAGCAAATGGGAGTTTTTAGAGACCCCTTGCCTGCCCATGAGGCACGAGGCAAAACCCCTTCAAATCAATGAGGTGCAACAGAATTGCCCCATGCAGGGGTATGTAGGGATGATAAGTATAGTGACTAGGAACAAGAAATACCTAGGAGCTGCTCCCGCGATAGCCACAAGAGAAGTTCCATCAACGTCACAGCCTCAACAGAACCCTACGCAATTGCCCCCGCCTAGACCCGCGACCACGATTCGGACTAGACTTACCCAAAGTCTATGGACCACGTCGGCTAGGCTCTCCATATATGAGCTTATTCAACAATCAACGCCCCATCGGGAGGCTCTTATGGAGATATTGAAGGCTATCGAGTTGCAGCCCCAAGAACCGAATTCCTTCAACAACTTTGTGGGGCATGTCAAAAGATGCACCGAGCCAGTCATCACTTTTTGGGAAGATGAAGTGAAGTTAGTGGCTGATGACATAGCGGATCCACCCCTGCACGTTATCGCATGGGTCAACGGGATCCCCTATAAGAGGGTGTTGGTAGACACTGGCTCGTCTAGTAACATCATTACTACAACGGCATTGAAACATCTGAAGCTGCCGGCATCTCACATCACGGCCTCCACATATACACTGCGAGCATTTAACGATGCAATATGCTCGACAGTCGGCACAATCGTCCTACCCATTCAAGTGGGACAAAAGATGATACCTACATTGTGCCATATTTTGGAAGGTGAGATGGCTTACAACATCTTGTTGGGCCGGCCATGGATCAGGGACATGAAGTGTGTCCCATCAATAGCTCATCAATGTCTAAAGTATACATTTGAAGGGGAGGTACATGTGGTCCCGGAAGACTTAGAACCCTTCAAGTACTGCAATGCGGTGCAGCTGATGCCGCAATCGACCCTTCCATCAATGCATTTGGATTTCCAGTTGAATCCATCTCGACAGGGTCCAATTTCGCAAGCATCCCCGAAGGCAGATCCACCAAAACCCCAGCCAGGCCCATCTTCATCAGTTGGTCCTTCATCAACGACGCCACCTATCATGGCCAAATAGAAGGACAAAGGGAAGAAACCCCTGGAGGAGGCACGACCTCTGGAAGAGGCACCACAATCAGTCTCAAACATCTCTACCGAAGAGATGCCTAGTAAAATGGAAGTGGAGGCTCCTAGCCCACCCGACATGGAGTGGAGTCCGGAAGAGCTTCCGTTCCCTCCCCCTCAGTCACCAACAATCACTGTTGAAATGGCCAATACGGGCCCGGGGGAGTATCCGGTGTGGAATGTTGTAGCAACGCCCGCACTAGAGTCCATGCAAGACATGGGGAGACCTCGCCTCCCCATTGGTACAATTGTTCCTCTAGGCTACCCGCCAAACCAGACAAACTTTGTGTATGGGGGCCTTGATCATGGCACTGAGCCATGCATGCAAGAGGACGAAGATGAAGAGCCTTTCGTAGAGGATGTAAACTATCTGTCCAACCCGGACTTCGCTCTGAGATATCTTGGCCAATGCAATTGGCATGGATACGGGTTAGGCCGGTATGAGCAAGGAGTGCGTGTCCTTTGCCAACCAAGATACCAAATGCCTTATGACAAGTCAGGCGTAGGGTTCAACCACCCCCTGCCCTTAGACATCTTGGTCGAAGACATGCAAGGCCCGAGGATAGGCCACAAGGGTGGATTGGCATCGGATCCATATGCCAACCCTAACACAACATACACATTGGGGGATTATCTCCCATGGTCAACAACCACCCTTGGTAACCTCAATCGCCCTTCCCCTTTGCTAGAGAGAGGCGAAAGTTTGGGGACCCACTTTCAGGGCGGATATAAATAGTGTCAAGAAGGATCTTCGGAGGATGAGTCAGACTATGAGCCAACATCATATGACCCCTTCGAATCAGATAGCAATCACTCGCAAGTGATTCCTATGGACGACTATCACGAGAATCTTTTGACAATGTTTCCTCTAGAGGCTCCAGCCGAGCCAACGATACGTCAAGAGAATCAGGTCCCCCCATAGAGAGTGGAACAACCACAGTGGGGCCAGATAAATTTGCTTGAGCAGGATGAGCCTTTAGTGTCGCGGATAGCCGTCGGAGCCAACGAGGGCCTTTGGATCTCCGATAGTGATTATGAGGATGAAACGAAGATGGCTTATCTTAATCACAGTGATAGCCACAATACCCCTTGGAGATTAATGACATATTTGAATAGATGAACATACTACCAGGGCATGAGTGGTACGTAGACCCAGTAGGGTGGGACCAGGTGTTGGATCCGTGGCTCTAGGTTTACGACGAGCACCATCCACCCTGAGACCCCAGAGTGACATCAGTGTCGAGGGTAGACCCTATCCTCCTATCCGCACATAGGGCCGATCCATTCGTGCCCATCCCCCTAGAGCCAGATCTAGAGCACAAGGAGCATCCAAGATGCTCGGAGTCACCACACCCACGGTAATGGAGACCAAAATCATTCCATCAACATGATCTCCATTGACTTAACCACCCCCATCCACAACCCGGCCGATCCGACATAGTCATTGTATCTAGACATAGATGCCATAGACTGGGATCGTGTCGATTCCCCTCCATCCCCATCTGAGTATTGGTCATTTGGTGAAATGCTTCATTTTACCCCGGGGCCAACTCGAGATATCTTCCATGTTGGAGCAGAACTCGAGGTTCCCAACGTAGATTTAAACTCAGAAAATGATATCCATTTGATCCCGACTCCACACCAGTTGGAGGACGGATCCCACATGTCGGTCGAGGAGACGACTGACGTAGACATCGGCTCAGATCCAATGAATCCATAGATTCTCAAGCTCGGGGTAAGCTTATCCCCCGAAGAGCAAGCCGACTACATTGCCCTTCTCAAAGAGAAGAAGGAGGTTTTTGCATGGTCATACAGAGATATGTCGAGGCTAGATCCATAGCTAGTCATGCATAATTTAACGCTTGATCCGACAGTCAAGCCTGTTAAGCAAAAACTACGCAAGATGCACCCAACAGTGGCCTTGATGGTCAAAGATGAATTGCAAAAACTGTTGGATGCACAGTTTGTCATCTACGTGGATTATCCACCATGGCTGTCCAACATGGTGCCCATCAAGAAGCCTGACGGGAGGATTCGCATATGCACTGATTTTTGTGATCTAAACAAAGCGAGTCCTAAGGATGATTTTCCCTTGCCTAGCATCGACGCATTGGTAGACGCTACAGTGGGCCACGAAATGCTATCCCTCATGGATGGTTTCTCGGGATACAATCAGATTCGTATCAATCCCGAGGACCAACTAAAAATGGCATTCACAATGCCCTGGGGGACATTTTGTTACAAGGTCATGCCTTTTGGCCTTAAAAATGCTGGCGCCACCTACCAACGTGCCATGACGTACATCTTCCATGATTACATGCATAAAACTTTGGAAGATTACATGGATGATTTGTTGGCCAAGTCTCTCTTACGCCCAAATCATCTCGATGACTTAAGCAAGATCCTCGATCGCCTCATGGAGCATAAAGTCAGACTGAATCCCAAGAAGTGCATTTTTGGCATCACATCTGGAAAACTCTTGGGTTTCATAGTCTCAAAGTGAGGCATCGAGGTGGACCCAAACAAAGTCAAGGCAATCCTTGAAATGCTTCCCCCAACTACCATCAAGCAGCTCAGAAGTCTGCAGGGTAAGGTCGCGTCGATCAAGCGCTTCATAGCGCAGTTATCTGACAAGTGCCGACCCATGAACAAATTATTGCATAAAGGGGTAGCATTTCACTGGGATGACGAGTGCCAATCAACCTTTGATGACATTAAACAATACTTGGCTTCACCACCAGTATTGGCACCACCTAGACCAGGAGTGTCGTTCTACTTATACATCTCAACTACTGAGGTGGCACTGGGCGCCATGCTCGCCCAGAAGAATGAACTTCACAAAGAGTAGGCTACTTACTATCTTAGCCGCACCCTGGTCAGCTATGAACTTAACTATGCATACGTCGAGAAACTCTACTTGGCAGTGGTGTTTGCTACCAAAAAGCTATGCCACTACATGCTGAGCAACACTACGTATGTTGTGTCTAAGGAGAATCCATTGCGATACATGATGAGTCGTACTTATCATAGTAGTCGCATGGCGAAATGGATCATGTTGTTGATGGAATTTGACATAGAGTTTATTGGATAGAAATCCATCAAAGGACAGGTCATAGCCGATCAACTAGCAGAGGCTCCTATCGAAGACGATCAGCCTCTGGTCATAGAACTACCCGATGACGGGGTCTTCCATGTCTCGGAATCAGCCTGAGTCATAGGCCGACATAACCCTATTTTTTGATGGTTCTAAATGTGAGCAAGGGGGTGGCACAGGAATTGTATTCTTCACACCGCAAGGGGCTCCAATACCCTTGTCATTTAAATTAGACTTCTCGTGCACCAACAATAATGCAGAATATGAAGCCTTGCTCATAGGTCTTCAGACAACAATCACCATGAACATTAAATGATTGAACATCTTTGGTGATTCGTTGTTAATCGTCAATCAAGTCAAAGGGGTATTCCAATGTAAATGCCCAGTTCTACAGGCCTACAAAGCCCTTGTGGACAAATTCCTGGCAAAGCTTGAATGGTACGACATCGAGGCACTCCCTCGGTCATCGAATCATTTTGCAGACACTATGGCCTCTTTGGGGTCACTAATCCCGTAAGACCTTTCTGGTGATATGACAACCATTCAAGTCAAAACATTATCGCAATCCATGATGGAGCGTGCAAGCTCCGATTTAATGCCAGGAATCCACATGATCCAGATTGAACCACCTCAGGATCGGTTCTCTCGAATCCATGACTATTTGAAGCACGCCAACTAGGGGGCCTTGTTCTCCCCTACTCCCCTTAATAGCAACACCACGCTATTCTTACAAGTTCTTTCCTGCTCAGCTTTTGCTAGGGATGAACTTCAAGAGGGATTGGCTGTTCATACCATCGAGGCTTCTGATCAGCAGGATTGGTATTCACCCCTAAGGGACTACCTCAAGCTAGGTAACCTCCCACTTGGATTGACGCATGCCACCAAATGAGCATTCAAGAAGAAAGCGGCAAAGCATGTCTTGTTAGGAGACATTTTGTACCATCGTAGCTATGAAGGAATCCTCCTTCGGTGCTTGGACCAACAAGAGTCCACTTGGGTGATCGCCCAAGCGCACGATGGTACATGTGGTGGCCACTTCAGTGGTATGGCCATCGCCAAGCGCATTCTTCGCATGGGCTACTATTGGCCATCTTTAGAGCGATATTGTTGCGCATATGTGAGGAAGTGCATGAAGTGTCAACATCATGCCAATTTGACACACGTACCTTCCCAGGCCTTGTAGCCGATCCAGTCGGCTTGGCCATTTTTGTAGTGGGGCTTAGATCTAATCAGAAAGATCTCCCCTGCATCGTCAGGTCATCATACATTTATCATAACGGCCACAGAGTACTTCACCAAGTGGGTGGAAGCGGTTTCGCTAACCTCTACGACTGGACCCCGCATTGTGGAGTTCATTTTGCATAACATCATATGTCATTTTGGTATTCCATCCAAGATAATCTCGGATAATGGGATGTCATTCAAGAACAAAGATGTGCGTGCTTTGACCACAAAGTACAAAATTCAGCATAGTTTTTTGACACCCTATTATCCGTAGGCAAATGGGCAAGCAGAGGCGTCAAACAAAATGCTAGTTGCCATCCTCAAAAAGATAGTCGCCGACAGTCATAAGGATTGGCACATTCAGATCCCACTTGCCCTATGGGCTTACCGCACTAGCATTCGGACACCCACTGGGGCAACTCCTTTTCGCTTGTGTATGGCTCCGAGGTTGTCATGCCTCTTGAGTTGGAAATTCCCTCCCTACGCATATCAATGCAAGAGTTCATCGATGATGACACTGCATGGCAGGCCCGGTTAGACCAGCTTACGTTGCTCGATGAATGACGCGTTAATGCTCTTGAGCATTTACGTATCTATCAAGAGCGGCTGAAGAAAGCATACAACATGAGAGTTCACCTGAGGGACTTTCAGGTTGGTGACTTGGTCTTGAAGGAAAACCAGCAGAACTCTAGTTTGTCGTCCCATCTCAGGGACAAGTTCACGGCAAATTGGTTAGGTCCATATGTAATTGATAGCAAGATAGGACCCGGGACGTACCGGCTAGCTTCCCTTGATGGAGTCAAAGAACTCGAACCCTTGAACATCAATCATTTGTGACCATTCCATATCTAAAGCAGCCAATCCCAAAATGCTCCAAGGATTCCCACAATCGCTTGGTCAATCCCAAAATGCTCCAAGGATTCCCGCAATCGCTTGGTCAAATCCCAAATAGCTCCAAGGATTCTTGCAATCGCTTGGTCAATCCCAAAATGCTCCAAGGATTCCCGCAATCGCTTGGTCAATCCCAAAATGCTCCAAGGATTCCTGCAATCACTTGGTCAATCCCAAAATGCTCCAAGGATTCCTACAATCACTTGGTCAATCCCAAAAATGCTCCAAGGATTCCCGCAATCACTTGGTCAAACCAAAAAGCTCCAAGGGTTCCCCCAATCGCTTGGTCAAAAGAAAAATAAGAAATATCAAAAACAATAAAATCATCAAAAATAACAAAAACTTGCATCTCATCTCCATGCATGCTCAAAATCATCACAAAATTAAAAATCTCTTTTTACATCCCATTTTCATACTCACCAAGATCAATCCATCAAAAACACAAAAATAATAGTTGCATTAAGCATCGCATCCATACATTTGCATATTTGTGGTCATACAGGTCAAGGCACCATAGACTGTAATTACTTGGCAAAGTCCATCTTCATTCCATATCTCTCCGTTGTATAAACAATCCATCAAAAATAAAATGCTATCCATCTTTTTGCCATACTATAGTCAATTGTCTTCTAATGTATCAAGAGTTTTTGTCATTCAGCTACCAATAGCTTTCTAACCGAAACTGTACAAAGTCAGATAGCTTTTACGAAGGTAGAATTTTACTTGGATCACACCTTGTTACGTAGCATCCCAACACAAATTAAAACACATAAACATTCCCAAGTTGTGTGAACGAAAGATGAACCCTGCAAAGCAATCCAGGTCGCCATAAGCGAAACGGTTATCTTGCTCATCCCCCTGTGCGAATGACCCCAAGAATGCTGAGAGTTGGCAAAAGGACAAGCATCCTCCCTACCCAATTCCCCATGAATCCCAAGTTCTCAAAAGTTGCAAAACATCAAAATTTGCACATGTCAAAACTCCAAAAAATTTGACATCACCCTCAAAGTGCATACATCAAAAGGCACATACAATAGTGATTCTCATCACTCCACATCCAAATCCCTTGCTCAAAAGAAAAATATACAAAAATAAATAATGATTTTTATCACTACAAAAGAGCAAGTATCCCAATACAATTGAAGAAAAGAAGGGAGTTGAACTTGAATCCCTGGAACTCTCAGCATTTCGAAAGGTCATGAGATAAACCTCGCATCTCGGTTTGGTTGATAGCCTATCGGTCACTCGTGGCAAACCTCCCGCATGACGATATATCTGTCACATTAACTTGTGTGCGAGATCAATGTTTGCATGTGGATGAGCTAGCTTATGGTATCCTAGATTGCACCGTAGATTAATCCGACTAAATACAACAAAGGAGTTAGTGGAGCTAATCAGGTGATCCTCAGTACAGGTTTGGTTGATAGCCTATCTGGCACTGGCGGTATCCTGACAAATGCCACATCAACGAACTCAATTGCACACACAGGGATGTGAAATAACTTGGTCAAAGACAAGTCCGATTCATACCTTGTTCAAAAGTCTTGTGAGATAAAGTACAGCCTTGGCTAGTTAGTTAAAACATCTGAGTCTCAGAAAACCTTAACTACATTCTAAACCAACTTGCTATCTTTTAGTCTCGCCATACAAAAAAAAAAAAAAACATGTATGCCTACAAAGCTATTCACCAAAGCAATCACCTAAGACAAAAAGCCATAAAGTTCTCCATAGTCTATGGTGCGACTACCAAACATCACAAATTCAATTCATCCATTCCATTTGCATCTCATATAAATTAGAAACATTCGCATTCAACACAACATATGCATTCATCACTATAAATTAACATGCATACATCCATATTCATCAATCATCATGCATAAAATCAAATCATCACATGCACATAAACAAAATAAAGTCTGTATATATATATCATCAAAAATGCACAAAAATGCACCAAAAATAGTAATAAACCTATCCAATGAGAGTGCTTTTGCACTTGACATCCCGGGCATGCAAAACAGATGTCGGGGTCACAAATCCTCACTATCCTACTCCCTAAGAAGGCTACCATAGTCTGACCGCTCCACGGGAAGACGGATTCTTCGAGAATTTCATCCCCAACCTCTTTCATGTCCCCCAAAAGGGTCAAAAACCCACCCAAAAATAAGAATAAAACTTGCCGAACGAAAGGCGCTTCTCACACATTCTTGGCATCCAAAACCGACGTGGGGTTACAAATCCTCACTATCCTACTCCCTAAGAAGGCTACCATAGCCGGACCGCTCCACGGGAAGATGGATTTTTGAGAATTTCAGCTCCAAACAACGTCGCCAAAAGGGTTAACACCCACCAAAAATAGGTCTAAATGTCAAAAAACTGCACACACATTCAATGCTAAACATCTGACGGCACCCTTACCTAAGTCATCTTGGGTCAAGCGACTCGTCGCTTTTCTCATGAAGGTCATTCCCTCATCGATTCGTCGCTTGAGGGGGTAGTCACACTTAGTCACTAATCAACACACACACACCCAATCATGGAAAATGGCATGCATTCAAAGGATCATTGACAAAGACAATCACGCCCCTGCTTGGGGAAGTAAACAAGCAATAGTCACAAGCTGATCAAATCACTTGGCATTTGTGAATCATGAACTCTAGGTTACCACAGACAAAAGGTTGTGCCCTTTGCCTATTCATGACTGATCAATGTCCAAGCTCAAGTAACACCTCACCGAAAAAGGTTAACACTTGAACTGAGTTCCTTCGCTCGTCAGAAGCAAGGATTCAAGAATGCATGCCCCTTTTCATGCTTGGGGCATCAAGAGTTGGTTAGGTTACTAAGAAACCCTAATCATTAGTGCTTTGGTTATCTATTTTTGCTCGACGCTGCGCCATGCACAACGCATCCCAAAAAGGGGCATCTGTAGACACCAAAATAGCACCAATCCGATTATGTGACTGCAAACACTGATCGCATTGACACACACAGCCCCAAGGGCAGCCCCCGAGAGGTTAAATAGTGGTCCTAACCACTCTCACAGTAGTTTTGGGAGGTCGGAGATCAATTTGGCACCTTCTAGGCACTTTGCTCGAGAATCCGTCCCTCCCTGGGATGAATTCAAAATGGGATCCGTCCTCCCCTGGGACGAATACAGAATCCGCTCCAGGGTGGGACGAATTCCAGGTTTGACGGGCAAAAAGTCAAATCTTGACAAATGGCAGCTCAGATCCGCCACTTAACGCTTCCTTCATAGCATGGGAGTGTGGGTGAGCGTTTTCGAGCGTTAGAGGCTATTACAAGGGCAGTCATGAAGTCCCTATTCAGGGAGGAATCTCCCTCCCCCTGGGAAGGCATGATTGCCAAGTGGCACCTCTGCATGCCCAATTCAAGAGACCTCCAGGTCTATAAATTGGTGAGTTTCCTCACCCTAAAAGATAGAGAGAAGGAGCATTTTGGAGCAACGAAGTGCTGTCATTTTGCTTTCACACCTATTCCCCTTTTGAATTGTGCCTTTCACATCCTTGATCTCTTTTGGAGAAGAGGTCATTGGGTGGTCATTGGAAGCACAAATCCGGAACCAAACCCGACATTTGGCCACAATATCCCACCCAATTTTCTGACAACACATTACAAGAGATTTTGGACCCATCCCAAGTGGATTGGTGCTGAAATCAGGTTCCAACGGTGGGCGGCCCGCCTGGGCGCCCCTGCACTGCTACGAGCCTAATCTTCCTTTTTAGGAATGATTGGGGATTCATGGCAGATTGTTCTTTTTGTCATTTGTTTATTTTGCATTCCATCTTATGCTGCTTAGATAGCTTGTAATTCCGATTTCGTAATGCTTTGATCAAATCTTATCATGTTTTATCACTTTTGTTGTCCTCACTAACTTGCAGGTAGTAGCATCAAATTCCCATTGATGGAGGCCAAATTGGGGAAATCTGACCATCTGGGTCTTCCCAAAATGCCTCCAATTAGCTAACCCCAAGTTTGTAGGTCTTTTGGAGCTCCCTAGACGTGACATTTGGGGAAATATCACTTCGACGCTTTGTTGCAGGTGAATTCGTTCTACCCCGGAGCGAATTACAGTCGAATCCGTCCCTCCCCGGAGCGAATTCAAATCGGTGAGGAATTTCTCGATTGTTCCTTTTGCAATGCCTTCTTGGTGATGTTTCTATGTCCTTGCCAAGTTTTCATGTCATTTGGATAAGTTTTAGTTATAGTTTAATTCATTTTCTCATCCGCTTATTGTAGGTTTGAGGATCGCATGCTTTGTCTTATTCGCAGGTGCTACTAACGGTTTCTTGTTCCTTTGAACATAGGGTCTAGACATCGGAGGAGCAGCAAGGAATCAACACTCGTATACACAAGCGACGATGACGTTTGGTCCGCCCATCTTACATGTGGGCACGCGGAAGAGGGATGGCTTTCCATTGATGTGACCAAGAGACAAGTTTGATGCTCCTCGCCCCTAAAAAGGGAGGAAGCGAATTGTAACCGAATTTGAAATACATCAATAAAAGAAGAGGGTTGTTTCATTCCATTTGGGTTCCAATTTGTCTATGCTTTCTCCATTTTACGCATTTTTAATTTGTAGCATCAAGTTTAGTTTCGTTCTTGCATCGTACTTGGAGTTTTTCCCTTTTTGTTTTCGTATCCTCGTGCTTTCACTAACCAAAGGAGGGAAGTGGATGATTGGAAATGGCAGAAATATAGACTTATGAAATGATCCTTGGCTACTTTATTATCCTTTAACTTCCTCCCTAGAGCTGGTGATTTCTAAGGAAGCATGCATAAGACTATTTGGTTATAAAGTGTCAGACTTCATTATTAACTCCCTTGTTTGTAGGAATTGGAAAACCCTATGTGATATCCAATTATCCTAGGTGGAGAGCTCTACACTCAATGTCATTTTTGACCAATTAAATTTGTATATTCTTAATTTTGGAGTGGAAGAAGATTCATTATGTTGGAAGGTATATCCATCAGGTTTATTTTTGGTCTAATCTACTTATAACCTATTTGTGGATCCTGCTCTCATGTGGTTCCCTATCCATTTGGTCTGGTGCAAAGAGATGATTTCTAAGATTAGTTTCTTTCTTTGGCTAGAAGTTTAGAACAAGGTGCTTACTCTTGATAATATTTGTTCTAGGGGAATGATTATCCTCAACTATTGTTACCTGTGTGGGATCAATGAGGAAAATCCAATGCACTTGTTTAATATTTGCAAGTTTTCCAAGGAATTCTTTGATTTTTTCTTACTAGGTCTCTCTTGGGTTTCCCCCTCTTTCATTTTGGTATTCTCCTTCAATGCTATTCCCTCTTTGCTTTCCTATGACTGTGTTTATTCTGTAACCTTAGCTTGGCTCACCTATGGTGTGGAGTGTGCAAGGAACGTAATCAATGTGTGTTAATGCATCCTCCTCAGCCAACTATATTTGTTCCAGAAGCATTGCTACCATGGTGGAGAATGTGAATTTATGTTGTCCTAAGGGTAATTCTAAGGAGACTAAGATTCATCTAGAATGGTCATTGGATTTTACAGGATCTATGATCCCTACAAATACCAACCATAGATCTGGTATCATGTGGTAACCTCCTCCTTCTGACTAGATCAAGTTAAATTTTGATGGTGCCTCAAAGGGCAATCTAGGAAGATCTAGAGCTAGAGATATTTTTTAAAACCACGAGATTGAAATTTTAATGGTGTTTACTAGATTTCTGGGAGTTAACACAATTCAGTTTGTTGAATTCATGGCTCTTTATCAATGCATCCAACTGATTAATACTTTAGATAATCAAAAAGTGATTGTGGAAGGTGATTCTCTTTTCAGCATTAACCACATAAAGGGACACCCCCAACTAATATTTCTACTATGAACATGATTCTAGAAGCTAGAATATATTCTCAACCTCTCAAGGAAGTTATTTTCAATATACATTTTGAGAATGTAATAAATGTACCAACTTCATGGTAAACTTGAGAGTGAATTAAACTGGATTTTATGTTTGGAGGAAAAATTTCCCTGAGGAACTGAGAAACCTGGAGGATGCAAGGATACCTGAAATAAATAGAGGGGAAGATTAGTTTATCTTATATTTACTCCCTAGGGTGTTTAGCTCAAAGGATATGGGTACTAAAGTAGGTAAAATAATTTTTATATCAGTTTTTGTTAATGCTTCCCTTATGACTAATGATGGAGGGTATACTAAGGACATATATTCAAAAAATGATATTAATGTTTTTGAAGAACACAAGCTTATACTGAGAGGGGGGTGAATATTATAAGACCAATTTTTAATTTTCTTTTCAATTCAATATTATGCAGTGTATAGATAGCATTATCAATAGAAGTAATCAAAGCAATTCATAAAACACCATACACAATAGAGACACATATTTTAACGTGGTTCACCCAATGTGGGCTACCTCCACAAAAAAAATATTTCTTCTAAATATTTCTCAAATAATATTTTTGGAATCCTTCCCAATTACAATGTTTATGGACCTCTGTCCAAAGGAGATGTTGATCCCTTAAATATGGTTTGTGGATCTCTATCCATAGGATAACTCCTTCTCCTATGCTCTAGCTGGTGATCCTCTAGAAGACTACCTCTACTGCACTGACTGTGGATATCTCTCCACTTGAAGACTCTTGTCCTAACTTAGAATACCTATCCTCAATGTCTTGGCTAATGGATCTCTATCCACTAGAGACTCTATCCTCTCTACTCTATCACCTCCAAATCTCTACTCAATAGGTTCACTCAGAACCTTATTAAAATTGATCAACAGATCCACTCAAAACCTATTCTAATCTTCTCAATAGGTCCACATAGAACCTATCCAAATCTCCTCAACAGGTCCACTCAAAACCTGCTCAAATATTCTCGACAAGCTCACTCAGAACTTGTCCAAATTTTCTCAACAAGCTCACTTAGAACTTGTCCAAATCTGCTCAACAATATCACTCAGAACTTATCCAAATTTTCTCAACAAGCTCACTCAAAACTTGTCCAAATTTTCTCAACAAGCTCACTCAAAACTTGTCCAAATCTGCTCAACAAGCTCACTCAGAACTTATCCAAATCTGCTCAATAAGTCCTCTTTAGGACTTGGTCAAATCTGCATTGCAAGCTTCCACAAAAGCTCACACAAAATTAGTCCACAAGCCTTCTCAAAGACTTGTCTCAAATCAGCTTAACAAGTCCACACAAAACTTGTCCAATCTCATAGAATCATAAAGAGAATTGTTAGAGACTCAATTATGTTCTATTCTCAAAGCTCAATCTCAACTCAAATCAATATCATAGAAGCATAAAGAGAATTGTTAGAGACTCAATATGTTCTATTCTCAAAGATTAATCTCAACTTAAATCAATCTCATATAAGAATAAAGATAATTGTTAGAGACTCAATATGTTCTATTCTCAAAGCTCAATCTCAACTCAAATCAATATCATAGAAGCATAAAGAGAATTGTTAGAGACTCAATATGTTCTATTATCAAAGCTCAATCTCAACTCAAATCAGAATATATAATAGTTTGTTTTCATGGATCTTGAACAACCACTTCATGCATCCACTTTACTAGGCTTAATCAACTCTACTCAACCAATCACCTCAAGGAACAACCCTTTATCACAAACCCTAGTCCAAGAATGTATCAACCAACTCAAAATATTTCCAACAATGCTCAACAACAAATCTCACATAACAATGATACTCATGTCTAACTCAAGTTCAAGTTCTTTGCATCACCCATTAGATTCAACAATAATGCTAATAAGACAAGGTTTTAATCACAACTCTCAATTCATAAAACCTTGAAGTATAAACTCAAAGTATGTCACTCAACCAATGGTCTAAACAAAAATGCTTATCAAACAAGGTTTAATCACAACTCACAATCTAGAAAACCTTGAAGCATTAACTCAACCACTTTTAAAAAGGAAACCCTAATCAAATCCTTTTCACTCCAAAATTAATTTTCAATCAATCCAATCATCTAACTCAAAAATGAAGAATTTTGCCCATACCTTTTCTTGAAGAGTAGTTGTCCTTACAAATATGCCACACTCACAATTACTTCTTTGACAAACTCAATAAGGGTTAGAGGATAATTTTTATATCACAAAAATAATATCACAATTACACCTTATCACTCCAACTTAACAATAAGCAATATCCTCACAATAATAAAAAACCCTTTATTCAAATACACCCATAAAGTCTTAACCTTCCAATATTCCACAATATTAAAATTTAAGACTTGAAAATAAAAACAGAATTCTCCTTACACCTCCTAACAATATTTCTCAACTACCAACCTTTATCACAATGCAAATACTTTAATCACCAAATACCTTATACCTCCAACTTAGGCATTAATAAAATAAAACACAAAATGTACCTTTGCCTTTGGAGAGTTTTGAACTCTCAACACAACCCACACAAATGTCTTTGCCCATGGTACAAACCACCACACGATCTACACGCTCGTTGGAAACAAATAAGCACCACGTTCTTAAAAACCCTTGTCCTCTATTGCCTTGCAAAATGGATGCGCCTAAAGTTTTTGGGCCTTCAACATGTCCACGAAAATCTTTTGCTGAAGTTCGAATACCAACCACCATGCACACCAAAAATGTAAGCCCTCTTGCCACTAGGCCAAAGCACCTTGGTGGCTTCCAACTAATCACTTTAATACCTTTTGTTTGTTTCCCTTTCACCGTCAAATCAAACACAATTTTCGTAAATTTATCTCACGAGCTCTGCATTAATTCATATATCAACATTTATTAAAACGAGCAAGGATAAGTTCAAAAATAACTTTGGTAAGGTATTAATATGCATTTCAATTAAATCAAATGATGTCAGTGCTTCCCTTTGGCTTATGACATCGGTGCTTCCCCTTTGGATTTTATGACATCGGTGCTTCCCTTTGGAAATAAACTTTGCCTTGTTTAAAATCTAAATCCAACCTTTGGATTTATTAAATTAATCTTTGGTATTAAACCTTTAAACCCAACCTTTGGGTTTAGATATTTTCAGACTTTATAAACCCACTTTGGCAATATAAAATATTGTAATAAAAATTACAATTATTTTATTTGGGTTTTCACTATGGCACTTCTAACCATTATAATATTTATTTATAAAATTTAAATTCATCCCGAATTTAAATAATTTATAAAATAAATATTACCACTCCTTTCTAACTTTTGTCTATTGCACTGTTTCACTTGAACTTCTGCCTTCTTATTGAATATCAAATGACCATCTTTGTTGCCTTTATTTTCTACTAAAATCTTGGTATTAATGATGACTCCATCTGGTGGCATCAATGGTGATATCAATGACAACTTTGACTTAGGGACTCAAAATGTCCAACAATCTCCCCATTTGTTATTGATGGCAACCCATATCCTTTTACTGAAACTTGACATTTTTTTTCTTCTGCTCTCCTGGATCAATGCTCTCTCAAATATCAAATCTCTCCCCAATATACAAATATCTCCCCCTTTTAAATCAATGGCAAAGGGTCACCTTTAGGGCTCAGGGTTAAGAATGAGCCTCTTTGCTTAGCCCCTCCCCCACCTCCACATGAGGTGGTTAATTCTAGGGTGAGTGTATTTCTACTCCTTGAAAGAACTGTTATTTACCTTTATCTTTCTCTATTATTTTCTAAGTTTTTTGAATCCTCTTTCCCAAGTCATCATCCCTGTTCCTATCATCACTTATGTTTTTGTTCCTATTCTTGTTCTCATCAATGTTTATGTTCTTGTTATTATTCCTGTTCTCATCCATATTCATGTTCCTGTTCTCATCCATGTTCATGTTCTTGTTCATCTCATCTTGTTCTTGTTCATATTTCTATTTTTGGTCATATTTTTGTTCTTATTCATATTCCTATTCCTGTTCATGCCTAATTATGGAATATTTTCTCTACACCATATTGTTGTATGACCATATCATTATTGCACTTATAAAACTTAATGTTATTATTCCTTGGAGGTGCAACTATCTTAGGACTTATCCTAGTGAAGCCATATCCTCTTCTGTCATGAATTTTGTAATTCATTACCTTGTGACCAAACTCATTACATGAGTAGCAATACCCTTGGAAAAACTATCATTTTCCATATTCTTATCTTTTATGTGTCCTGCACTATGAATCCATGTGCCCAAACCTGTAACATGAAAAACATCTTCTATTGAAGCTTCCTTGTCTCAACCTCATTGGTCTCCTATTGTTCCATTTGTATCTTTTCTATGCATTGTTCCTATCTTTGTTGAACTATTTGTTGTCCAACTCATCCTTTGATGTCTCACTTCCACTTACACTGTATTATTCTGATGTATCTTCTTCTAAAGTTTCTTCTTCTTCAATACTTGAAGTAGACTCTTCTTCCCATTTATTTTGAACTTGCTTATAACCAAGACTTGTCTTGTTTGTTGCTCTTCTTTGTATCTTGACTATTTTATCCACACTCTTTGCATTGTTTACATAATTGTATAGCTTATTCTTGGAATCCTCTAAATATTCCTTTAGTAGGGCCACTTCTTGTGTTAAATTTTCACATTCCAAGATCTTTGATTCTAACTTATCTTTGAACTTGCTTGGCTTAGCCTTTGAATATTCTAAATCCTCTATGAGCAATAATCTTTCTTCATCACATTCTTGAAACTGAATTTCAAGCTTAGAGTGTTTCTTTCTTACCTTCTTTACTGTGTCAAGGGCATAGATAAGTTCTCGCTTGAGAAAATAGCCATTATCTACTGAATAATCCTATATTTGTTTGCCTTTGTCCATATCATTTCTTTCTTTCGACTTGTCTTCTATAGGATAACTCACTTCATCTTCTAATGCCATTAGAAGATTTTCATCTGGTCTATCAAGTGCATCTCCAAAATCATCATCACTAAAACTATAACCATCCCTTGTGCAATCATCTTCAATGTGTACAAATCTACCACATCTAAAACACTTGAGAATTTCTCTTAACTTGCTCTTTCTCTTCAACAATAAATAGGACTTCATATCTATAATTGTATGAAAAACTAGCATCACTATAATTTGAGTACTTACTTGCATTATCCACATAGTAGCTTCTCTTTTACATTTGGAAGAACTTCTTCCCTTGTCTATTTTGTCCATCCTTTATTTTATTTTGGTACCTGTGTTTTTCTGATTCCCCATACCTGTGGTCCTATTTTTCTTCATCATTGTTACTTTTTGGCTCTTTGCAATCTGTTGCATAATGTCCATACTTTCTACAGTTAAAAAAATATATCTATGGGTCTTTTATAACCTTTATCTCTTCTACCATAATTTGCTTCTTCATCACTGGAAGACTCACTGCTTGATTCTATCTTCTTACCCTTTTTCTTTTTGTCCACTTTGAATGCATCTTATTTTGGAGGAATGGGATCTTTTGTTCTTATCTCAAAATTAGTAAGCATGCCAATAAAAGAATTCCTTATCAAATAATAAATATCAATTGATGTTTCTATATCAGAAACCTTTTTACTAAACCTTTTTAGAAGAGTTCTCAAGATCTTATCACAAGCATAAGACTCATAAACCTTCATTCCAAGACCTCTCATCTCATGTACAATTTCATCAATCTTAATGAGATAGTCACGAATGTTTTCATCATCCCATATTCTTATATTTTCAAACTCTTATTTGAGATTTTTTATTTTAGCTTTTCTGAAACCTTTATCTCCTTCATATATAATATGTAATAGTTCCCACATATCTTTTGTTGTTTTACAATCCATAACCTTCATAGATTTTGATCTACGTAATCCTTTTATAATCACATTCATATCTCTTGAATTTGCATGCATTATAATATTACCTTCTTTATCTGTAGGAGGATTGGCTATTGAATCATATCCAAATTCCACTGCATCCCATCTTCATTGCCAAGTGCCATAAGGTGAAATATCATCAGCACACACCAATACAAAAATTCACTTCCATCAAAGACTGGTACTACATTATTGAAGTACTCATCATTTTGATCCATTGTGTTATTAGATCAATTTTCCTTCAAGCTATCAAACTCTTTTGAAGAAACCTGCTCTGATACCAATTGAAGAATGCAATATTATACTAAGAGGGGGGTGAATAGTATAAAACCACTTTTAACTTTTCTTTTCAATTCAATATTATGTAGTATATAGATAGCAGTATCAATAGTAGTAATCAAATCAATGCATAAAACACCATACACAATAGAGACATATTTTAACATGGTTCACCGAATGTGGGCTACCTCCATAGAGAAAATATTTATATCTTGGGGAGATTGTGGAGATTGTGTAATATAAAGAAGAAACGAAATTTAGGTTTTCATCCGCAATATTATGAATTTTTAGCGCAAGATATTAGGGTTTTGATGCTATGATTGTAGATATTGTCAAAAGATGTGATGTCGTCGCTGAAAAATTTAAAGGGTTCAATCTTATGATCTTATGGTGTTCATTTGCTGTGTTTATGCCAGTGCTTTAGATATACTTCAAGTCATGCAAGTCCTTTTTTTGTTTTGTTTTTAAGTTAGGGAGTTTTACAATAACCGAAACTTATACAAAACATATAAAAAATCCGACAACTTTGAAGTCTGTCTAAACCACAGACATATAGATAATCAAAATTTTAGAAGTCCCAATATATATTATATATAATTCGATGACTTTTGAGGCACATGTAAAGTACTAGCATCAGCGACACAATAAGCGAATACCATAAATTTTCAAAAGTTTCAGGGTAAGACAAAATGCCAAATATTATGTACATAACACCAATTTATACCGATCGAATAATTGGAATAAGTAGCTTTCTACATAAGTAGGTATGATAGCCACAAGCCTGAGCAAATTTTGAGGCCCAGGTTGTTAGGAATGGAGCCTAATTATGAGGAGGCTAAACAGAGAAAGTTTTTGGATTTACTACAGGATGGGCAGGGAAAGTTTCTAGATTTATAGTCTGTTAGTCTACCAGAGAAAGTTTTCGGATTTACAACAGGACAACCAGGGAATTTTTTTTTGTTTTTATCCCAAAATTAGATGCTGGGAACTCAATGTTAATCTTGGAATGTATTAAGAAAAGCAGTTTGTTTTTTCTATTTTTTTTCTTATATATAGTTGTGAGGAAAAACAGAGATGACTATGACAAAGAAAATTACTGTGTTGATTCCTTTGAAAAATAGAGAGGAAATTACAGCAGATGTTGGCTGTAGGTTGTAACCCTCTATTGCTTGGATTGAGAAAGGAAGGACTAAAAATTCTCGATGGATGTAACCCGCATTGGGTGAACCACGTTAAAATCGTTGTCTCTTCTTCTGTGTGTGTTTGTCTTTTTTTGTTAATTCTACCATTAAAGTTTGAAACACTATAATTGCTTTTCTATATAAATATATTTTATATAGTGATTTACTCTAACAAGTGGTATCAGAGCGGTTGTTTTGTTGGGTGCACTTGATAGAAGGAGAATTTCTGGATCAAGTGGGAGCAATGGCGAAAGAAGGGAGGTTTAGAGTTCAAAAATTCAATGGCCAAAATTTTCAATTCTGGAAGATGCAAATGGAGGATTACTTGTACCAGAAGGATCTTTACTTACCTCTTGAGGGGGAAACAGAGAGACCTTCATCTATGTCTGATGAGGAGTGAAGTCTCCTTGATAGAAAGGCATTGGGTACTATGAGGCTGTGCTTGGGAGCCACCGTAGCCTTCAACATCTTTGATGAAAATACTACCAAGGGAGTCATGGATAAGTTGGCCAAGATGTATGAGAAACCTTCAGCATCAAATAAGGTATTCTTAATGAAAAGGTTATTTAACATGAAAATGAGTGAAGGAGGATCTGTGCATGATCATTTAAATGAATTTAATACTCTCACTAATCAATTGCATTCAGTAGGATTGGATTTTGATGATGAGCTTAGGGCCTTATTAATCTTATGCTCTCTTCCAAAAAGTTGGAACAGTTTGGTAATGGCGGTAAGTAACTCTGCTTCGAGTTCAAATAAATTAGAATTTGATGATGTGGTTGGTGTGATACTCAGTGAGGACATGAGAAGAAAAACCATAGGAGAATCATCTAGCACCGCCTTAACTATTGAGAATAGAGGAAGAGGAAGAGAAAGAGGCAAGAGTTCACATCATGGCAAATCTAAATGCAGATCCAAATCACGTGGAAAAGGAAAGCTACAGTGTTGGCACTATGGCAAAAAGGGTCATCTCAAGAAGGACTGTTGGCAAAGAAAGGGTGATGGAAATGAAGGTAATGATAATAATGGTAACACTTCAAAAGCCAATATTACTGGAAAAATTCTACAAGATGCTTTAATATTATCTCTTGATAGAAATAGTGATTATTGGGTAATTGATAGTGGTGCTTCATTCCATGCTACCTCACATAAGGAATATTTCATAGATTATGTTTCTGGAGATTATGGACAGGTTCTATTGGGAAATGACCAACCATGTAAAATCGTGGGTATTGGAAAGATTTTGATTAAATCCCCAAATGGATGTCAATGGGCTCTTAAAGAGGTGAGACACATACCAGATTTAAAGAGAAATATTATATCGACAAGTAAGCTTGATGGTGAAGGATACACGGTTGCATTCGGAGAAAATGCTTGGAAAGTTACTAAAGGTTCATTGATAGTAGCTAGAGGTAAATTGGTGGGTAATCTTTATTTACTTACTGATTTTTCTCATTGCTCCATGAATTTAGTTTCTACAGGTGAGAGTGCATCTTTGTGGCACCAAAGACTTGGCCATATGAGTGGAAAAGGTATGGAAATTTTACATTCAAGAAAGTTATTGCCTAAGTTAAAAGAGATTGATTTGGAATTCTATGAGGATTGTGTTTATGGTAAAGCAAAGAGAGTTAGATTTCTCAAGGATGGCAAGGAAAGGAAGAAAGAGAAATTGGAGCTAGTGCACTCAGATGTTTGGGGCCTAACTCAGGTAACTTCTCTTGGAGGTTCCTCTTACTATGTACTTTTTATTGATGATGCAACAAGGAAAACATGGATATATTGCATTAAGAATAAAAGTGATGTTTTTAATACCTTTAAGAATTGGAAAGCATTAGTTGAAAATGAAACTGGAAAAAGGTTAAAGTGTCTAAAGTCGGATAATGGTGGAGAATATTGCAGTAGATAATTTGATGTGTTTTGTTCTAAAAATGGAATTAGAAGAATCAAGGTAGTTCTAAGAACACCTCAAGAAAATGGGGTTGCAGAAAGAATGAATAGAACCATCATGGAGCGTGCTAGGAGCATGAGAATACATGCAGGCTTACCATTATTTTTATGGGCTCATGCTATTGATACTGCAGTATATCTGATTACCGTCTAGTGCCTTGGATGGAGGAATTCCAGAAGAGCTTTGGACGAGTAAACCGATAAATTATTCTTTCCTTAAGGTATTTGGATGTGAGGCTTTTATGCATATAGACAAAGAGAACATAAATAAGTTAGATGCTAAGGCCCAAAAGTGCTATTTTATTGGTTACGATATTGATGGCTTGGGTTACAGATTATGGGATTGTGATAACCGAAAAGTCATTAGAAGTAGGGATGTCATTTTTAATGAAAAAAACTTGTATAAAGATCGGTTGCAGGGAAAGAAACAGAAAGAGGAAATTGTTGAATACATAGACCTTGATGGACACATAGAAAAGGTAACTCCAAAAGTGGTAGAAGATCAAAATGTAGAGCAGCAACAACAAGCACCTCAATCTCTAGAAAGTGTTGTTAGACGATCTACCAGGATAAGTAAAATTCCTCAACATTTCTCTGATTATGTTTTGTATACTGATGCTGGTGAGCCAGAATGTTTTCAGGAAGCATTATAGATGGATAATAGGAATAAGTGGGAGCTTGCAATGAATGAAGAAATGGACTCTTTATTCCACAACCAAACTTGGGATTTGGTTGAGCTACCCAAAGGTAAAAGAGCATTGACCAATAAATGGGTGTATAGGATTAAAGAGGAGAATGAAGGGCATAAGAGATACAAAGCAAGACTAGTGGTCAAGGGATTCGCTCAAAAAAAAGGTATTGATTTTGATGAGATTTTTTCTCCAGTTGTAAAAATGACCTCTATTAGAGCTATTTTGAGTCTTGTAGCTATAGAAAATTTGTTTCTGGAGCAATTGGATGTGAAGACAGAATTTCTTCATGGTGATTTGGAGGAGGATATTTACATGCAACAACCTGAAGGTTTTTAGGTGAAAGGTAAAGAGGATTGGGTATGTAAGCTGAAAAAGAGCTTGTATGGGTTAAAACAAGCTCCTAGACAGTGGTATTTAAAATTTGATAAGTTCATGGCTAATCAAAGGTTTGAAAGATGTCAAAGTGATCACCGTGTATATTTTAAGCAAACTGGAAATGGTAACTATGTTATTTTGCTATTGTATGTGGATGACATGTTAGTTGCAGGAACAAATATGCAAGATATAAACATGCTCAAGAAGAAGTTGGCTAAATCCTTTACCGTGAAGGATTTGGGAGAAGCCAAACAAATCCTTGGTATGAGGATAACAAGAGACAAGGAGAGTCACACTCGAAATTATCACAAGCAAAATACATTGAAAAAGTGCTTAAGAGATTCAACATGAACAATGCAAAGTCTGTTGCTACTCCATTGGCAAAGCATTTCAAACTCACCAAAGATTTGTGTCCCAAGACACAAAAGGAACAAGAGCATATGGCTAAGGTTCCCTATGCATCAACGGTTGGAAGCTTGATGTATGCAATGGTTTGTACAAGACCAGATATTGCCCATGCAGTGGGATTAGTGAGTAGATTTATCAGTAATCTGGGAAAAGGACATTGGCAAGCGGTAAAATGGATACTCAGGTACTTGAGAGGAACTTCAAATTATTCTTTGAATTTTGGAGGCTCTAATATATGCTTGAAAGGTTTTGTAGATTCTGATATGGCAGGTGATCTTGATGGTGGAAGGAGCACTCCTGGCTACATATTTAATATAGGAGGAGGAGCGGTTAGTTGGATTTCTAAACTCCAACACGTAGTTGCCCTTTCAACCACTGAAGCTGAATATGTTGCTGCTATAGAAGCAAGCAAAGAGATGGTTTGGTTGCAAAGACTAATGGAAGAACTAGGGAAGAAGCAAGAGGATAATAGGTTATGGAGTGATAGCCAGAGTGCTATACACCTTGCGAAGAATTCAACATTCCATTCAAAAACTAAACACATCAAACTCAGGTATCATTTCATTAGATCAATAGTGGAAGATGGATCTTTGAAATTAGGGAAGGTTCACACATCACAAAATCTTGTTGATATGCTTACAAAAGTGGTGTCAAGAGAAAAGTTGAGCTTTTGCTCAACTTCAGTTGGCCTTAAGGAATAAGAGGCCATGATGAGAATTTTTCAGTCCTTGATTACAGTATGGTGCAATGGAATTAGTCTCCAAGTGGGAGATTGTTAGGAATGGAGCCTAATTATGAGGAGGCTAAACAGAGAAATTTTCTGGATTTACTGCAAGATGGGCAAGGAAATTTTCCAAATTTACAGTCTGTTAGTCTACTAGAGAAAGTTTTTGGATTTACAACAGGACAGCTAGGGAAAGTTTTTTTGTTTTTATCCCAAAATTAGATGCTGGGAACTCAATGTTAATCTTGGAATGTATTAAGAAAAGTAGTTTGTTTTTTCTGTTTTTTTTCTTATATATAGTTGTGAGGAAAAACAGAGATGACTATGACAAAGAAAATTACTGTGTTGATTCCTTTGAAAAATAGAGAGGAAATTACAACAGATGTTGGCTGTAGGTTGTAACCCTCTATTGCTTGGATTGAGAAAGGAAGGACTGAAAATTCTCGATGGATGTAACCCGCATTGGGTGAACCACGTTAAAATCATTGTCTCTTCTTCTGTGTGTGTTTGTCTTTTTTTGTTAATTCTACCATTAAAGTTTGAAACACTATAATTGCTTTTCTATATAAATATATTTTATATAGTGATTTACTCTAACACAGGTGCTCGTATGGGGTCAATTGGATTACAATATAGGGAGCATTTCTCTAATACGAATAAAAATTGTTTTATATATAGTTGACCTCTATGGCCACCTTGCTTGAATCCAAATCAAAGACAGAGAGTACAAGCAACAAAAATATTATCATTTCATTCAAGGTATTGATGAGAATTAACATCACTTTATTTCATAAGTTATATGTGGTTTCTATTGGGGTTACTTCCATCAAAGAATCAAAATATTGCATCTGCTATTATGTTAAGTAGACCATAAGTAAGCAACATTTCTGTCAATCATTTCCAACTTACCTTTGTACCAAAAAAAAATTGTGCAATCCTTTGAACTGCAACTTGTTCTCCGTCAAATTTTGATATTATTTTTGTTAAGATATAGAATCTCCCTCAGCCACCCAACTTCCAAATTTTGGATTTTGTGAAGATGAAGATCAACACTGTGGTTGGCTAAATTATCTGTCACCCTATTTCTTTTGCTGTAGAAATGATGACATTTCCAAGATATTGCCTCCATCAATAATTTATTAACATCTAGGACAATGTTATCATGGGCCCAATCTTCACATCTCTTTTTTTTGACAGCTTTAATAATAATTTGTGAATCCCTCTCAAATGAAATATATCTCTATCCTATTCAGTGGTAGTCTTGATCCCTGTAATAAGTGCCCTAGCCTCCACAAAGTTGTTCATTGATATTCCATATGATTTTAAATTTTTAAGTGAGGAGAATTTTGCCCTAATTATTCTGGAAACACTATCTCCACCTGGTTTCCCATGTTTTTCTTTAGAAGCACCATTAAATTAAGTTTTATGAACCCAATTTCTGGATATTTTCATTTTACTATGGATTGATGCAGATCCTTTGCGGCAACTCCAATTTTGCAGATCACCCCTGCATGTATATTCAAATCCTATAACCCAGAGGCTAGCATATTTTATTTTCACACCTGAGGCTTCTCATGATGAGCAACCCCAAATAGTTGAGGATATGATTATGAGATTTATTTTTGAAAATTTTATTATTCCTTGCAAGCCATGGATTCCAACAAATAATGGCAGGACCTTAAACACCCAATCTAACATTTCATCAACTCTTCCAATGTTGATGGAGCAATCCAACATGTTTTTGTTTTCTTGAAATAGCAATCCCAAATAATGGAAGCAAAAGGACAATGAAGAAATAGATGATGAGAATTAGCATCATAATATAGAACATGATTTCTTGCTTTGCAAAGTTGATACATGATACTGATTCTGAAAGAGGTATAAATTTGAATTTCCTACTATAGTTTTAAGTTTTAGCTTGGGATCTTTATAAAGCTATTGTTATTCTTCTTTTCTTATGTTGCAGATGTATAGAGGAGGGAAGATTTGCTTGACAATTCATTTCAAGCCATTATGGGCCAAAAACTGGTATGTATTGGGGAATATTCATGATAGCAGATGCAAGAAGCTTAGAATAGGAAAATAGTGACAATATTTTTGTTCTTTTATTTACTCTGATTTTTTTTGTGAATTCTTGTGTCAGTCCTAGGTTTAGAATTGCGCATGCACTATGCTTGGGACTTGCCCCTTGGCTTGCAGCAGAAGTACCTTATCTTGTTGATATCGGTGTGGTTAAACATAAGGATGACACAGGCCGTTCTAGTTCTAGTGCCTCTTAGGGAAGAAAGACACTGTATTTTTTGGTTGCTTGTAACTTCAAGCAACATGAGACAAACAAATAAAACAACTCTTATGGGTTGAGATTATTGTACTAACTTCAAAAAGGATATGAATTATTGTGGTCCAAGCCGAGTGTTTCGGTGTCCAGCACTTTTATGTTTTTTACATTTTAGTATTAATAAGACCTGCATATTTGGTATGGAGTTAAGTGGCACTTTATATTGAATACGGTTAACAGTTTGGACTGCATGTAACGTTCATTAGTGATTTTATTTTCCTTCATATCCTAACATGGTTCTATTCCCATAATTTGCTTCAGATGTAAATTTCTACATAGATTATTTATGAGGAAGAGAAAATGCAACATTTACTGAATACTTTGCATGCAGCAAGAGTTCAAGAGTTTTAAATCCCTTTGAGTTGCTATTCTTTTAACTGATAATATCTTTAATCCATCTTTTCATGTTTTGTTTGTTTATAATGAGTCTGAGGAGTGGAAATGCTGTTATTATTATTACTTTTTTAATTATGCTTAGTGCACCATCTGAAGTAATGCTATGTTACTCATAGAGTGCTGTTTTTGTCACCACTCTTATAATATTGTGATATGGCTTGCTGGATGCAGTGAGTTGCTCTGACTCAGTTCAAATTTCAGAAAGATGTATGGACAAACACCTATTGTAAATAAATCCATTTCTATTTATCTCGGAGTTTATTTATGATATAGACTGGGATGGGCTGTAAGAATACAGGATTGATAGTTTGGTATCATTTTCTTGTACATGTCCACACTGTTGTGGAAACAGCAGGGAAATATGAACAACTTTGATGAAAGTTGGAGAGATTATTTAGCATTGTGCTTGTTCAATATGTATACAATGTATGTTTCAATGAATGGAACTTGAATGTTAACAAAATTTTAAAATGATATTGTGAAATGCAATTTTTGGAATCATTAAAAAATGAGTCATGGCAATATCCTTGTTTTATTTCTTATTAATTGAACTGTGCACCAGTTGTCTTTGGACAAATTGAATATGTTTTGAATTGTTTATTCCTTTATCTAAGATTCACTGGAATTACTGAATAAGTGATTGATTTGTGAGGATCAAAATTTAGCAATGCTTGCAGTTTTTTTTATAACAGATATGAAGTTATTGAAACATTATAACGTTTATATGTTACCATTATAAATATTGCATCTTGTGTATATGCTAAATTGAATCATAAAAAAGTAAAGTTACTCTTGTGGTTGAAATGGCTGTTTCTTTTGTTACGTCATGTAGTAGACTAATAGTGAGGAGAGCATACCTCCTGAGATCTATGCGCTGTAAGGAGAAGACTAGATATATTCATTTATAGCTAGGTAAGAAAGAGACTAGCCTAAAGAATTGAATCGTGAATCCTGACATGTGAAAGTGCTGCAATTTATTCCTGTCTATGACCATATGTACGTGTAAGCAATAAGAGGTGCCAACATTGCAATTGGAAAATATTTGTACTTCTTACACTATTTGTGATCTGGCACCATGCAATAAGAAGAGCCTTGTATGATTACTGGCTTTGAAATCTTAATTTCACATTGGCCTTTTTCTTTTCTTCCCTCACTGTACAATTCTATCACTCAACGGTATTTTTAAATTTATCACACTTTGCAAGGAGAGCACAGAATGCTATTAATTTCAATGTATCAACAGAGCATTGGTCATAAGGGCTTCAAACTTAGGACTTAATGTACGCAACTCAATTTGTCTATGTCAAGCCTGTGAATGCAACAAACTGTACAAGAAGATTATGTCATCAGACAAAGGAGAAGCAGTGGTTTTTGGTTGCTATCTCATGGGGACATGGAACTTAATCTTGTTTGTTTTTGCAGAATGAATTACAATGGCCACAATATGCAGAGACGTCCTCGAAATTGCACTAATTTGTGCACCTAAGTCTTGGTGTCCAAGGTTAACTCAATCAGCAATTGAGAACCCTAAGATTACCCATGTGGTGATATTATTATAAATTTGAGAAAATCTAAATTCGGAGTTTGAAATTGTTGTAAAATTTCCAATGTTGTGAAGTGGCCAGTAGAAATGTGCATGTAGCACCCTAAAATTGGCGCAGTAAAATTGTCATAATTACATTCACCTTAGTAAATAATTGAAATTCAAAATTTAACCTCCCAAACCGCCCGTTAACCACCGGGTAATCCGTTTCCCCCTTTTTCGCGCCATTTTTAGAGGTTGTTTTGACCATTTGACGATATCGTCGCCGATTAGACGATATCGCCCCAAATCTGACGATTTCGTCTGGACTAGGACGTCCAGACGATCTTGTCGCAAAACTGATTTTGCACAATTAGCTTCTGTTCCAACGGGTCTCCAATCCGGGCAGAAGCGTGTCTGCGCCATTAGGGACCCTCCCCCGTTGGAGATCTCCCAAATTGGGATGATCTCCAACCTCCTAACTACTCCCCTAAGCCTATTTAATCCTAGGCTATTCCCTTAGCACCCCCCTGGCTGAAATTCTCTACAATTTAACTCCATCTACGTTAAATCATCCCTATTTTTCATTTGCACTAGTCCCATACCAATTTTGTTGTAGGTACATCACTGTTTTTCAACCGAAGCCAGCACACATCATCGTCGACGAACCTGTTCAGATTGGAGGCGAACCTGTCGAATCCGAGACTATTTCGTATTGATGCGAGACGATCTCAACTGCAATCCATAGTGAGGCAATCAGTGCCTAAAGTTTGCATTTCTCAACCCTTTTCTCTACTGTTATATTCTAAAAATTAGATAGTTTATTCCATGTCTATGTTATTTTGCATTTGGAGTTCACCCATTTAGTTTAGATTGCATACTAAGATCATGATTTGTCATTAAGACATCGTAATTTGTTTTAATTTCTGTTCATAACTATTGCTCAGTATTCATACAGTCATTTGGTGTTGTTTCCCTCTATTAGCACAATAGTATTTGTTATATTTTGTATCTGTTTTTCTGCTTATAGGTCTCTGATGAATTCGTCTGACGAATTCGTCAGATCTTAGACGATTCTGTCAGATTTCAGACGATTCTATCGAATCCCAGATGATCCTGACTGCTTCAAACATCAGAATCATCACCAAACATCTGGATCAGGTATTCCTCATTTGCATTTTGTAAATTCTCTATTTTATGTCTTTAAATTTGTTTTCTATACTCATTGAATTTGCATTTTCATGTAGATTAATCTAGATTCATTTGGCCAAACCTAGGATATGAATTCTTAAAGTTAAAAATGAACATATTAAAACACATTCCAAACCTAGGCATGGAAACTGCCCTCAAATGTTTCCTAGTGAACCCACCATCCATCGAAAAATCATCAAAATACACCTCCCTTGAGAGGTGGGACCTTCGCAAAGTCCTCTCAGTCCGAGGTACCGTGACATCCTTTTCCCATCCTCCTTCCAGGCACGGATCCAATAGCCTGAAGGTAAGGATGCGAAAAAATTGGAGTGATACATTTTGGTGAACCCGACGTGAATGCATCATAACCTTTTGAAAACAAGAACAAAACAAACAAAAAAATAGGACAACTAAAACATAGATGCATTTTAAATCCTTTAAGTTTGAAATCATGTTTAGATGGTAGCTCCTAAGAAAAGATTAGCAGTTACTATAAACGTAGAAAACCAATTGGCAACCATAGAAGTCAATTCTGTCCTTAGTGTGCCTGAAACAAGTAGAAATCAATTCCTGTGGAACGAACTTGATAGAAGACTTAGTCTCATCTCATCTAGGTCCACACAACTTAAGCAAATCAAGAGGCTAGTCCTAGATAGAATCCTGGATCCTCATCAACTAGTTTTTTATCATGAACTTCAGAGAGCCTCGCCATAGATGGTTAGTTTATAGGAGAGCTCTAGTATCTTCAAAATTGTTCACCTTTGAGGAAAATCTCGAGACACGTAGCCATTGTGCACCAGTTCCTAGGTTGTGTAGAAGACCCAAGAGGCTATTCTTATGATTAGGGGAATATGGAACAGAGCTCCTAGAGCTATGTTATATCGAGAATATTGTCGTGAGAATTATTTCTATAAACCAACGATCCGAGACGGATAATATCACTATAGCTTCTTTCATTAAATTTTTAAAAGAAAACTTTCAATTTGAAGAAGAACACTTCATGACTCCTGAACAACTCGAACCTATTAATGATATTCATAAATTGTTTATAGAAAACTAGATTATTACTTTTAGTCTTATTTCTTGCATTTATTTGTGTTGATTGTCTTTATTATATTATTCCAAAAAAAAAAAAACTAAAAAAAACTAAAAACTTAGTAAAAACTTAAACATTTCATTTCAAATATTGTAGTAGGTATATAGTAAACATATACCTCTTAATTTTTTGCATATATATATATATTTGCTGAAATCAAAAATAAAGCACCATGCCTAAACTTAGGAATGGTAAAGAAACTTTAGGAGAAGAAGAAGATTGGTTACAAGATACAACTAAAGACCCAAATGTCCTTCTTGGAGATCAAAATCCGGAAGGAGAAACTCTAGGTCAATCAGAAGAAGACTTAGGTGAAGATAAGGAACAAGAAGGGAGTGTTAAAGAGGATGGATCCTCATCCCCTAGAGTAGCTCCAAATGGAACTATTGCCTTTGACAATGCAGAGCACTTTCAGAAATTTCTCATTGATAACATTGATGACATTAATGTGGCAATTCGTATTGATAAAGGGCAAATTAGTAACACTCAAGCAGCCATGGAATATATGTGTAATATGCGCACTAATCCCTTGTCTTTCATTGATCAAGAAAGTGACAAGGCTGGGCCATCCAATACGGATATGGTCACTATGGCTCAAAACATGTCAAAACAACAGGTTACCCAACCTCCTAAGGAACCTATTATTCAACCTAAAATCACTCCCACACAAAAGAAACCTTCCTTCACTACTTTATTCTGCAAAACTATTGAGCAATATGCTTCAAGTAAACAAAAACCTAAAACAAAGCCAAATACAAACTTTCAACAATCTGGATTACAACATAATACAACTTCAAAGTTGCTTCATAATACTTTTCCCACTAATAATTTACACAATAGTAACATGGCATCTAATCTGCATGTTCCTCCATCATATGCCCATAAAACCCATGTCAATGCCCTACCAAACCAATATGGGGGGCAAAATAGTAATCTGGAAGCCATGGTGAAAAAATTAGCTTCATGTATGGACCAGATAGATCCCTACCATCCCTCGTATAATTATCGAGAGATCTGTAGTCAACCTTTGGACCCCATAGTTGTAGCTCAACCTTACCCTAAGCATTTTCCCATGCCCATTCTGCCTATATATAAAGGAACCGAAGATCCCATAGAGCATCTTCGCATGTTTAGGATAGCATGTCATGATATATCACATGATGACTTGCTATTACTAAAAATGTTCCCGAAAAGTTTAGGTGGAATGGCATTAGAGTGGTACTATCAATTGCCCACTCATTCTTTGAGAAACTTTGAAGAAACAGTTGAATCATTTGTCCATCAATTTAGCACCTACATCGAGAGGCATGTAACTATTAAAGACCTATACAATTTAAAACAAGACAAGGATGAATGCTTTGCCGATTTCTTAGCTAGATGGAGGCAATTGACAGGAAAACTGCACTTTGTCCTACCTTATAGGGAAATGTTGGACATTTTCATCAACAATTTACAAGAACATATATCTTATGAGCTATCGACTACTACCTTAACTACCTTCGATCAAGCTATAGACTTAGCTCGAAGAGTAGAAGATGCCCTCATTAGGAGAGGCCAACTTAGGAAGAAGGATGATGAGAAAACATCCAGAAATCAATATAAAAACAAACAAGTTATCGATGATGGAGTCACTGACAGCAGAAATGTTGCTAATGTCAATGCAACGAAGACAACAAAAAAATTCATATTGAAACCTCCTGATAAGCCTCCTCGAGAATTCACTAGATTAAATCAACCCTTATCAACTATTTTACCTCAATTGCTCGAAAGAGGTTTGATCCAATTACCAGCTATCCAGGAACCTGATCCAACTATACCCGGATACAGAGCTGACTTACACTACGATTTCCATAGAGGACCTGGACATTCTACCAATGCTTGTAAAATATTGAAACATAAAATACAATATTTGATTGACAATAATAAGATGGAAGTGCAAGCCTTCCAACCTAAACAAAACCCTCCTAATAATACTCAAAAGACTATTCCCCAAAATCAAAATCAAAATGCCAATCAAACTTTAGACATATTTCAACACCCTTTACCAAGACATGGTAAAGAGGTAGCCAATCAAATCGAACATCATAATTTTCCCCCTCCTACCCGATATGTAGGAACCATTAGCGGACAATTACCTGTTCAGGATCCTAAAATATTTGACACAACCTTATTCCTGGTTACGACCAGACCCTTATATAATTTTCAAACTTTTGATTCTAGTGATATAGAATCAGATAGTGAAAGTGAAGTGGATATCACTTCAAACCAATCGAATAGTTCTGAAAACGAATCAGATCCTATTCAACTTGTCATAGATGCTATGGTTCCAGAAGAACCATTTCCTAGAAGAGTTACTACTCGACCTTCTTCCAATATATTCCTTTTTAATGAACAAGCCATCAATGCTCAACCGAGACCAGTTCAATGTCTTTAGTATAACATTGTAGGTACCATCGAAGTCGTCACCCGACAACAAGCTCAAAATTCTCAACAAGAACAAAACCAAAATGATGGATCAGCTCCATTCATTTTGAAAAACCCCAATAAAGGGAATCATGCTCCTACTGTTCAACCTAAACCCCCTTACAATATTAATGAGCAATTGTCCAATACTACGGCAGAATTTCCCTCTTAGATTTATTAAGATCCTCTCCCACCCATAGGGATGAGTTGATGCTTACATTGAGCCAAATGATGGTACCTCAAAACATTCAACTCTGAAGCTATGGCTAATACTATCATCACTCGAGAGATTGATTGTATTGACTTCCAGGATAAAGATATCCCACAACATAGTTTACATAAGGATAATCCCTTATACATTACTCGCTCTAATTGGAGATGTAGTCGTCAAAAGAGTCTTGATTGATAATGGCTCATCTCTAAACATTTGCACTTTTGACTTCTACCAAATATTTGGCTTTAGAAATGATGAAATGAAGAAAACTGATATGATTATCAAAGCTTTTAATGATGAAACACAAGAAACATGTGGAGTTATTACCCTCCCATTGCAAGTTGGTCCTAGAACCCTAGAAACAACCGTGTTTATTGTACATTGCTCAAGCATCGTACAATATACTTTTGGGTCACCCTTGGATCAATGCCATGCGAGCGGTCCCATCAACCTTACACCAATGTGTTAAATTTGAGTTTAAAAATTAGTTGGTCACTATCCATGGTGACCCTAGACCTTTTGATATGTGTGCTTTGGCAGAACCGGTTGGAGTGCAATTTTGCCCTGCTCTGTCATCCACACATCCTAGTTCTTATTTTTCATCTAAACGTGTGAAACACACACACCTAATAGCACCTACCCCATCAACTACACCTATACATTTAACTCAACCATCTTCTAAACAAATCGCTTTAGAACCTCAAAAGGATCTTAAATCCACAACTAATCCTTCAACTACTATCCCTATAAATTCAAAACCTTTAGACACACCTATCATACCTTCCACACCTCAAGATATAGGTAATAAGCCTTCTACATCTTATGCCCTTTTCGATGAACTTTTACCAGATTTATCCACAATATTAATATAAAAAAAAACAAATTCTTTCATGCAAGATTCAATTCTTTTGAATAATTTACCGCCATCTCCTCGTACTTTGGGCCTCCCACAACCTATGGGAAGTACTTACCAAGTCGGGAGTTGTGCTTTCATTTTTATGGGATATGACTGGGGAAGAATCCCTCAAAACATTAAAACTCATCATGAGGGATACGCTCGGTGTTATTTTACCAATGATTATATTAAAGCTAAACCCATGATGCTTAAAATGGGATATAAAGGGAAAGTCTTGGGACCTTCCCAAAATGGCATGAAAGAACCTTTCGAGGTAGAACCATGGCCTACCCGCTTTGGCGTGGGCCTATTTCCTAGTAAGGGTCAACCCTTTCCTTTTGAAGATGATGATCATCTCATATGTTATCAAGATTATTTGGATAGGCATGTTGATTTGCCTCTTAAAAATTAGTCGTTTTCATGCAACATGCTATCCATAGCTTACCCTAAAATGATTGTTGACCTCGATGAAGAATTGGAAGGA
This sequence comes from Wollemia nobilis, assembly GCA_028583015.1. NCBI lineage: Eukaryota > Viridiplantae > Streptophyta > Pinopsida > Araucariales > Araucariaceae > Wollemia > Wollemia nobilis. The sequence goes on from JAQPPZ010000362.1 coordinate 531,019, forward strand.
GATATCTTCCATGATGTCTCTGTTGAAGAAATGCTACACAATGGATTTTATTTTGATGGTTCTATACCAACTATAGCCCAACTTGAGGCCACTAATCCTCAGAATGAATTATCTAAATTAACCTTACAAGAATTACAAGAATTGGGTGTTTCACCTGCCCCACCTAATTTTGAAAGAGATCTACATATGGAGGTAGAAAATGTCATTAAAATTAATATTGGAACTGAGGACAATCCTCACATAATCAATATTGGATCAGAATTAAGTCAAGAAAAACAAGAACAATACATTGCATTTCTTAAAGAGTATGAAGATTTCTTCGCTTGGACATATGAAGATATGCCAGGTCTAGACCCTTTTGTAGTCATGCATCATCTAGTGGTCCATCCGGATGCTAAACCTGTTAAACAAAAACTTAGAAAAATGCATCCCAAAGTGGCTCGCTAGTCAAATGGGAGTTAGAAAAACTCCGAATGTTATCTTTATACAAGCTATTGATTATGCTGAATGGATCTCAAATGTAGTTCCAAGTCACCAAGAAAGAAGCTACCAAAGTTAGGGTTTGCATAGATTTTAGAGATATTAATGCCGCATGCCATAAAGATGACTTTCCTCTTCCAAACATGGATCAAATCATCGACTTTACCTGCGGAAGTGGGATGATGTCCTTAATGGATGGATTCTTCGGTTATAATCAAATTGCTCCTGAAGACCAGGCTAAAACAGCCTTTATTACCCCTTGGGGTACCTTTTGTTGGAAAGTGATGCCCTTTGGCTTAAAGAACGCAGGTGCAACTTATCAACGAGCTATGACCTACATTTTTCATGATATGATGCATGATATCCTACATGATTATGTAGATGATATTATAGCTTGCTCTCTTATTGAAGATAATCATTTAGATGATTTGCGAAAAGTTTTTAATCAATTACGAGAATATCTCATTCGATTAAATCCAGCAAAATGCATATTCGGAGTTAAGTTCGGTAAACTATTAGGGGTTTTATTTTCTTTACGTGGTATTGAAATCGACCCTCTCAAGATTGCGACCATCACTGATATGCCCGTGCCTACTAATATATCTGAGTTACGAAGTTTACAAGGTAAGCTTCAAGCTATCCGTCGCTTCATTGATAAGCTGGCGGACAAAACTAGTCCCTTTCTTAAACTCCTTAAGAAGGATGTCCCTTTTAATTGGGACATTGAATGTAGAGAAGCTTTTGAAATTCTCAAACAATACCTCCTTAATCCACCTGTGCTTTCACCACCTAAACCTAATCTCCCATTCCTCCTATATATTTCAGCTTTCGACTCTGCCTTAGGAGCTATGTTAGCTCAGCTGGATGATGAAAAGAGAGAACGTGCTAATTATTATATTAGCCGAACCTTCATCAGTTATGAAACCCGCTACACAGCGTTGGAAAAACTATGTCTAGCAGTCGTGTTTGCTACGCAAAAATTATGACACTATATGCTTAGTCAAAAAACTTATGTCATTGCTAAATACGATCCCTTGAGGTATCTCATGAGTCGACCTTATTTATCGGGTCGCACAACCAAGTGGGTTCTTGCTCTAAGCGAGTTTGATCTCACATTCATAGGACAAAAGTCTGTTAAGGGTCAAATCATAGCAGATCAACTAGCTGCTGCACCCTTAGAATCTACCCATCCCCTCATCATCGAGTTTCTAGATGAATGCCTTCAATTAGAGGCAGACCATATTGAAAAATGGTCCTTATACTTTGATGGAGCCCGATGCATGAGTGGGGCTGGTGCGGGTATTATTTTAATATCTTCGCAAAAACATCTTATTCCTCTGTCCTTCAAATTGACATTTGCTTGCACCAAAAATACTGCTGAGTATGAAGCTCTAATCCTCGGATTACGAGCTACCTTGGCCCTCAAAATTAAACATCTTTTAGTTTTTGATGATTCTCAATTGGTTATAAACCAAATTAATGAAGTTTATCAAACTAGAGATGATAAACTGTGCCCATATAAGGCCTATGTTTTACATTTAATGTCTTTATTTGATCAAGTTACCTTGGAATCTATTCCTCGAACTAGCAACCGTGTACAGTGATGCTATGGCCATAGCTGCATCTCTCTTACCCTTGGAGTTAGATGACGAATATGCCACTATCATTATTCATCGACTCCAGGAACCCCCTTCAAATAAGTCATGCTTAGAGCCTTTAGATGTATTTCTAATCAATGAAACTACTCTTGAACCTTGGTATTCAGAAATATTTGATTTTCTCCAAAATGGGACTTTCCCTGCCAATTCTAATAGAAACCAACGTCGGTTATTACGTCGACGAGCAAGTCGCTTTGTAATAATTGGCAATACTTTATATAGGAGATATTTTGAAGGTATCCTATTAAGATGTTTAAACTTAGAAGAATCTAAATCAGCCTTGAGTGAAGCCCACGATGGATCTTGTGGAGGACACTTTAGTGGTAGTGTCATTTCTAAAAAGCTCCTTCGGATAGGATACTTTTGGCCTACCATGGAAACGGATGCACATGAGTATGTGCGCCATTGCGACAAATTCCAGAAACATGCTGACCTTGTCCATGCGCCTGCACAAGAGCTGTAGGCTATTTCATCTCCTTGGCCCTTTTCTAAATGGGGCTTAGATATTATTGGCAAAATCAATCCTGTGTCATCTGATGGACACAAGTTCATCATAACCGCCACTGAGTATTTCACGAAGTGGGTCGAAGCTATGCCTTTAGCTTCCTACACTAGCACACAAGTTTCTAAATTTATTTTCAATCAAATCATTTGTAGGTTCAGAATTCTTGCAAATCTCATCTCTGACAATGGAACTTCTTTCAAAAATAAAGATGTTAAAAAATTATGCCAAAAATACAAGATTCAACATCGTTGGTCCACTCCCTATTATCCTCAGGGTAATGGTCAAGCAGAAGCATCTAACAAAACCTTAATCAAAATTCTCAAAATATTAGTCAATAAAACTAGCCGTGACTGGCACATTCAATTATATCCAGCCTTGTGGGCCTATCGAACTAGTGTTCAAACCCCCACGGGAACTTCACCATTTGTTTTGGTTTATGGTGCTGAAGCAGTTTTTCCATTTGAATTGGAAGTTCCTTCTTTGGCTTTGCTACTTCAAGATACCGAAGTAGGAGATGAATATCGAGCTGGCAGACTCAGTCTGCTGGAAATCCTAGATGAAAAATGCATCAATGCTTTGGAGCATCTCCGTGCTTACCAAAACAAACTTAAAAGATCATATGCTAAAAAAGTTCGTCATCAATCCTTTGAGATCGACGACCTTGTTTTAAAAGAAAATCAAAAAAATACAAATGCAACTAAGGACCTTAAAGGTAAGTTTGAGCCCAACTGGCTTGGACCATATATTATTACTGCTAAATTTGAATCAGGGGCATACAAATTGTCTACCTTAGATGGTAAAGAACTTAAAGAACCCATGAATATTTTGCATCTTAAACGTTATTATGCATAAATTTGGTCATCTCACCCATGTATATATTTGTTCAAAAACCTCTATCTTGTTTTTCTTTCATATTTAAAAATCCAAAAACACCAAAAACATTCATAATTATCAAAATTTTCAAAACTATTTGTTGCATATATTTATAGCACTTGTTACATTTTTTTCAAAAACAAAAATAAAGAATAAAAATATAAAAACAGCTATGTGCTTGACTCTTTCAAAACCAAAATAAAATAAAGAAGAAAGAGAGAGTCAACATTCTCAAAACTTCTCCAAAAAATTATTTATATATATTTTCTTACAATTATTGCAGTTATATGTTTCAAATTATTTTGGATAAATTAACATTTATTTGGAATCCCTCACTTGCACACTCACAACAATAAACATCTTGATCTTATCTGGCATGATTACTAATCACTCTTATATCAAAGTCCACAAAATTCAATTAAATAAATTTTGAGCATAGAGAATTGATCGTGTTATTTACTTAAACCAAGCACATCTTTTCACAATAAAGTGATTATATTTGTAATTTCCATGTTTTGCTCCATAGTAGAAGTGATTTCTTGAGCGAAAAGTTTCCCCTGCTATCCTATCATGCACACGGTCTAGAATCTTTGAGAATTGGCAAAAGGACAAGCTCACACCTACCAAGAATAAAAATCCCTTGCTCTACAGCTAATCCGAGCAAGTATCCCTAGCAAAGAAAAATAAAAAGAAAAGTTTAAAAAAAAAAAAAAAAGAGAAGAAAAATGTTCTTTTATATCATTACAACAATGTTCCAAGCATTATCAAGCAAAAATACAAAAAAAAAAAAAAAAAGCAAAAGAAAGCAAAAGCAAAAGCCATAAAATCCCTTTCCCTACCCTTTGAAAAGAAAAGAAGGGTTGATGAGCTTGAATCCCTGGAATTCTCAATTATTCAACAACTATGAGGTAAGCCCCATAACAGGTGGTTTGTGCCCAACCCGCTTGGCCTTGGGTAACTCCTAGCGTGGCGATATGTTTGTCACATTAGCGACCTTCTTTTGTACAGACCTATGTCTTCTTATGGATTAGCTAGCTCTTGATAATCCGACCTACATAGTAGTCTAGTATGGTTATATGCATCTACATCATGGTTAATGAACACTTATTTGGTTTCTTCAAATCACTTGTATCATATTATCTTGCTCAAAACTGGTAAAGAACATAGCAATTGCACACACATTTGTATTTGAGAGATTTTGTGTATCATTATGATAAATCAAGATTGGAAATGAATTCACATATGCACATGGGATTCCTTATAAATCTAATGTTTGTCTTCAAAATCCTTTGAAATATTATTTTTGCAACTTGTTTGGAATAAATCAAGTATAGTTGTTTACCACAAAGACAACTCTATAATAGAAAAATAAAAAAATTCTTTCAAAATATACAATCAAATCATATATATCTGGTTGACTTTCACGACGATGGTATAGTTCCAAAACCAAAATTGGAATTTTATGCCTAGCGCAAGTCCTCATTTTCATATTTTCTGTTTATCAAAAATCAATCATGCAATAAAACTATCTTTTTTGGATTTTCGCGATGATGGTATAAGTCTATACCTACATATTCTATGCCTAGTGCAAATCATTGTAACAATTTTTACTCCCCATTTATTAAAAATCATGAAAACCATATGACTTAATTCATTATGTCACACAAATTATGCTTTTAAAAAGCAAGCCCATTTTTCATTATTTCATGTCATTATGTCAACATTCAATTTTGCAATGATGGTATAATTCCTAAAGAATTATCCAAAAAATTTATCACACTTAGGAATTTATGCCTAGCAAAAATCATTTTAAACATTATTTCATGCACAATATTTTTTATGGAAGTCTGAAAACAAACCATCCTCACCATCATTTGCACCATCGCACCAAAGTCTTAAGACAGTCTCTTAAGCATGTTTTTACTTTTAACAATATTTTTATATTGGGATTAGATTGACGACCGAGTGAGCAGCGACTCCATGAAATGGTCTATAATAGCGACAATGTCCTTTGAAATTATTGTTAGAAGTATTTTTTTTATTTTTATCACATTTCATCACAAACAACCAATTTGTTACATCATATTATTTCATTTAAAATATTACAAGCATGACATTCAAATTATAATATTTCCAATGACATAATTACATCCAATTATCAAATCAATCAATCAAACATAAAAGCATCATAAGCAACACATAAGACAAGTCATATGATCAAAAATATCTCATATATATATATATATATCAACAATATATACAACATCAAAATTGGATTGGTATGCCACAATCTGTACCTTGGCATACTCAATCTTCTATCAAAAAAATAATAATACAATGCTCTCATGTCAATCTGTACAAAGTTGTGCAGTCCTCTAGCCTCGAGAGCCTCTCAAGATCTCCACCTCATCTCCTCCCCCACCCTGAGGTGGACGAGGTGGCCCCATCACCGTCTTGTAGTCCTAGTCCTCGATCGGGACGTGGTCCTTGACGACTCGATCCTGATCGAATCTGCAATGTTGGCTGACAGGGGTAGTCTATCCACCTCTGGCACCAGCTGGAAGTACAATGTCTGGTAGAATGTAAGTTGGGCAATAACCCGTGTCAACTCTCTATAACTTGCCCCTCTGCCCCATGCCCTAAGGTGTGTAATCTCGTCTCGCAGTTGTGCCACCTTAGCTTGGTGGCATGCAACCTCATCCTGAAGAGTCTGCACCTATGTCTGGAGATGATCTCTCTCTGCTCGGAGAGTAGCCATCTCTCTACTCTCTCCTGTGTCTATACCCTTGCCCTTATCGGGCGAGGGTGGCCTCTATGGAGATGGGGGTCTCGCCTCCCTCCTCTCCCTCTATCATGGCCTCTCCTGTGCCTGTGGCCTCCTCGGCTCTCTCCCGTCGTGACCCTGGGCTGCCTCCATCGCCGCCTGGTGCCGCCTCCCTATTCGACGCACAACCGCATGTATTGTACCCTATGCCCTCGTCATCCAAGGAGGGCGGATGCCTACGTACCAGGCATCGTAGCCATAGGCTACCCTTGCGTCATCACCATCCACTGGCTAGATGGGGGCATCATCCACGTCCTGGCTCCAGAACCGCTGCATGTCTGGTGCCCCGCTAACCGTGGTGTTATCCCGGATAGTCCGGAAAAACTCGTAATCCCTCAGAGATGGGATCCCCTATTGTAGACCAAACTGCCTCAAAACTTGGTCATAGTGGTGGAGCTCCACCTCTCCTCTCTCCATCCGTAGCCAGCAGACTCGCCTGATGCGAGCCAACTCCTATCCATCCTCGGCCCACCCTGGATGCTCCCTCCATGGCCTCCAAGTGATCTGGTCCGGGACTAAGTCATCCAATAGTCTCCGGGACATAGGGAGGTCGATCCGCCGCTGTGACCCTCTCCGAAGCCACCAGTAGAAGACTCGGGGCCTCTCCCCGTCTACCCCTATCAGAGGAAGCCCTACCGGCCTCCGCACTGCAATGTGCTCCCAGCACCAAACTTGTAAGAGCGATGTCATGACCAGACATTGATTGCCCTTGTACACGACCCCATATAGGATCCTGTACAATCGGCATAGTATAAATTTGCCCCAAGAGAACCTGTAGTCGTGGTCCCGCATATCGTAGATCACATCTACGAGCATCCACGGCACCCTACACCCGCTTTGGTGGCACAGCAGAAGTCCACCAACCACTCCAGCTAGTACCCATGTGAGCCTAGATGCCCTAGGCATCTGGCATAGTGCCTCGATATTAACTCTGCCCTTCTCCAGGGCGAAGCTCGGGTCACCGCATAGTTGTCCCATAGCATGGCCCTGATTGGCCGCAGGAGTGATCAATCATCCTTGTATGGGGATTCTTAGAATCCTCCATACATCCTCTAGAGTGGGAGTCATCTCCCCTATAGGTAGCCAGAAATAGGAAGAACCCGGATACCACCTCTCTGCTAGGGCTGTTAGAAGCCCCATATCTGTGGATACCTATGGCATCTCTGCCACATGCTGCAAGTCGGCCTATGCCAGCTGATCTCGCTCTACCTGTGTGAGAGCGGCCAAGTCATCTCTCAACCCTTCGTACTTCCATTATTTGCTCTTTAGTAATCCTCTCTGCAAACATAAACAACAAAAAAACAAACAATCATTAATAAACAATTCAAGTAAGCAATAATGCAAGTTAAAAATCAATTTTATGCAATTGATGATATTGCCCACTATTGGACGATATCGTCCCAAATTTGAGTAGAATTGTCTCCGATTTCGCAAGACGAAATCGTCTCTAATTTGATGAAATCGTCCCCATTTCGCCGATTTTGCCTTTGGGCGAAATTTCCAAAATTGAGACGATTTCATCAAAATCGGGACGATTTCGTCTCGACGACGTCGATGGCCCAAAAATGGCTGCGATGCTCAAAATTCACCTAAAAATTACCTACAAAGCATGTAAATTCAAATTAAAGCATCCTAGTTAAGTCTAGACTCTTACCCGTAGACCACGCCGGACCTCTGTCGATCTGTGCGTCATCTCCACCATTTTTGCTTACGAGCTCTAAAAACTAGAAAATGAATAGTAAAAATGAATTAGGGTTTTACCCTATTTTTCTTAATTTTATTCAAAAATATTTTTTTGTTTTTCCGCGTTTTTACCTCAAACGTTCGATTTGGGTAAAAACACGGAGGGGGCACCATAGTAAGCTGTCGTATGATTCGACCAAGAATCGTCGCCTAAAAATGGGAATAATTTTTTTGCTTTCTCATAGATCGAGAAGAACTCATCTTTAATGCATTTTCTTCAGAAAATTCGCTAAAGAGGGGGCAAAATGTAGCACCCTAAAATTGGCACAGTAAAATTGTCATAATTACATTCACCTTAGTAAATAATTTAAAATTCAAATTTAACCTCCCAAACCGCCCGTTAACCGCCGAGTAATCCGTTTCCCCCTTTTCCGTGCCATTTTTAGAGGTTGTTTTGACCGTTTGACGATATCGTCGCCGATTAGACGATATCGCCCCAGATCTGATGATTTCGTTTGGACTAGGACGTCCAGATGATCTTGTCGCAAAACTGATTTTGCACAATTAGCTTCTATTCCAACGAGTCTCCAATCCAGGCAGAAGCGTGTCTGCGTCGTTAGGGACCCTCCCCCATTGGAGATCTCCCAATTTGGGATGATCTCCAACCTCCTAACTACTCCCCTAAGCCTATTTAATCCTAGGCTATTCCCTTAGCACCCCCCTGGCTGAAATTCTCTGCAATTTAACTCCATCTACGTTAAATCATCCCTATTTTGCATTTGCACTGGAAATCAGAGGCGAACCTATCGAATCCAAGATGATTTCATATGCGATGTGAGACGATCTCAACTGCAGTCCATAGTGAGGAAATCAGTGCCTGAAGTTTGCATTTCTCAACCCTTTTCTCTACTGTTTTATTTTGCAAATTAGATATTTTATTTCGTGTCTATGTTATTTGCATTTGGAGTTCACCCATTTAGTTTAGATTGCATACTAAGATCATGATTTGTCATTAGAACATCGTAATTTGCTTGAATTTCTATTCATAACTATTGCTCAGTATTCATATAGTCATTTGATGTTGTTTCCCTCTGTTAGCACAGTAGTATTTGTTGTATTTTGTATCTATTTTTTTGCTTGCAGGTCTCTGATGAATTCGTCAGATCTCAGACGATTCTGTCAGATCTCAGATGATTTTGTCAGATTTCAGACGATTCTATCAAATCCCAGACGATCCTGACTGCTTCAAACATCAAAATCATCACCAGACATCCGGATCAGGTATTCCTCATTTGTATTTTGTAAATTCTCTATTTTATGTCTTTAAATCTATTTTCTGTACTCATTGAATTTGCATTCTCATGTAGATTAATCTAGATTATTTTGGCCAAACCTAGGATATGAATGCTTAAAGTTAAAAATGAACACATTAAAACACATTCCAAACCTAGGCATGGAAACTGCCCTCAAATTTTTCCTGGTGAACCCACCATCTGTCGAAAAATCATCAAAATACACCTCCCTTGAGAGGCGGGACCTTCGCAAAGTCCTCTCAGTCCGAGGTACCACGACATCATTTTCCCATCCTCCTTTCGGGCACGGATCCAATAGCCTGAAGGTAAGGATGCGAAAAATTTGGAGCGATACAGGTGCACATCTCAACAATGTCAGCAATAGTATGAGAGTTCTAGTTTCGCTAACCTTGACTATGAATGGAGTGGTTATCAAGACCCAGTATGCCCACTTAGTTGAACTTTCCAATCTGAGACACATTGTGGTTGTGATAATAAGGTGTCAAAGTACAGGATTAGTTTTGTAATTCAGGAGCTCAAATTAATAATAAACTTTTTTCTTCAGAATAAGGTTGTGTTATATTATAAACAAAGCTATTGCATTATGTATTTTTAATTTTTAGAGAAAGAAATTGCATTGAGCTTGAGACTATGTTTGTGATCGTTTCTTAGTTTTCAATTTTACCATTGATAAATTAATTTGTATGTCTAATGCTTCTATGATTCTTTTATCTAAGAAAATATATACAATGTTAGAACAAATTTTCCCATTGTAGTTTAACAAAATTTCTACAGCCAGTTCAAACTCAATTCTGTCATGTTAAAGGTTTTACTGTGAGTAGCACATTTCTTTTAAGGGAAGTTCACGCAAAAACATGTAACAAATAGGTTTCCATAATGGAAAGAGATATTTTTTTACTGTTTATGGAAATATCGTGTCACCTTGTTTATTTACCAATTTTATTTTGTAAGAAATGAAAAATGACTACTTTTTGAGGATTGGCTATGACGAGTGGTAAGATTTATAATCATCCAGAGAAAAGAACTTATATACTAATTGCAAGAATTGTTTGCACATTCCAAAAACTCTTCCTAGAAGAATTTTTGATAGGATACGGGAAATGGATAAGGAAGATTGAATTGTGATATGTTAAATTGCACCAAGTCTCTTTTGATTGTTGCTATATAATCAATGCTTGGATACTGAGAATATTTATTATTTTAAACAGTAAATATTGCTTCTCATTTGTGTATGTGAGTATGGAGGGAGGGTGACTTGACAAGATCTTTTAAAAGCACTGCCCCGAAAGGCTTCCAATGAAGAAGTTTAACATCACACAGGATTAAACAACTGAGGTATTTAAGCTTGCCACAGATGCTCTTGAATTAAACAATGAAGTGAATTAGATGAAAGTATTTTAATAAGATACCGGCCACTTAAGAGGAATAATATCTTCTGTAAATTGCTTGAGTGTAGCTGTAAGTCGTTGATAATTAGTACTTTCAGAACATGAGATTCAAAATCTTTAATGTGCACTTTTTTTTTTTAATAAATCGATATAATTGCCAAGTTGTAATACCACTTTGTGGTTTGCAACAACTTGGCAATTGTGCATCACCTAGCAAGATTTGGACTTGGATATCCTCAAAAGTTGTGGAATTTGAGTTTGTAAGGTTAATTATTGTGAGACCGGGCAAAAGGGAGGAGAAATCCCTCTTGATTTTCTCTCACCTCAATGTTAGTGGGGAACATTAGGTGTTCATGTTTTGTGGGTTCAAACTAAACAAACACCAAAGGGTCTTGGGACTAATCCAAAGAGGTTCTTTAACCTTATGATCATGTGATCCTAAGCTAAGATGAAAAAAAAGGGTAGATGTAAACAAACAATAGGTATCCTATATGACTTGTAGGACTAAAATTTTATTTTTCTTTAAGCAAGGGTCCAAGAGAAATCTACATACAAGCTAACATAGAAGCAAAACTACATGCTCTTTTATTTTGATGCCTAAAATAAAAAAATAAGAACCTATGCTAATATTTCTTGATTCTTCCCCTTTAGCGTTACAAAAACAAAAAAACAAAAACTTCTAATATACAAAACAACACTTAGAGTTACTTTATAGAATAGGACTTTACAAAAAACAAAGAACTTGGTTCTATAGTCGATACAAAATCACATCTTGTACATAATCGCCATTGGCGACTTTGTCAAAACCTACGAAATAAATAGAACTAAACATGTTACAAAAACTTCTAATATACAAAACAACACTTAGAGTTACTTTATAGAATAGTACTTTACAAAAAACAAAGAACCTGGTTCTATAGTCGGTACAAAATCACTTGTACATAATCGCCATAGGTGACTTTGTCAAAACCTACAAAATAAAGAGAACTAAACAAAAAATAAGGTTTAGGGGCTTGCCAAGTAGAGAGAGCTGCCTTGACTAGTTAAGCCCCTAGGTTTCTTAACAAATCAATATTTTGCAAATGAAATAAAGTGTACATGCATATATGACAAAATCGTCGCATATAACCTCTAAGTGGCGATTTTGTTTTGTTGACAAAAACATAGAATGTGAAAATATGTTGAGAATACTAGATGAACAGGTCAAAGAGTGACGTTCTCCTACATAGACAAAGTTGACAGATTGAAGCCTATGTCAAATTTGTAGGCGACAAAATCGTTGCTTGTAACAAGAACAATAGGAGACAAGACTTATTAAAAGGTGGTTAGGAAATAGGTAAGTAGGCCAAAGGGACATTTAAATGAGGTTATCATGAAAATGCAATTGGGATGCCAAAATTCGTGTTTGAAACTATAGACAAAATTATCGCTTGTGACAAGGTGACATTGATTTTTTTTTGAGAGAGAAGAGGTGGAAGATGGGATGTCGGAGCTAGGGATGAAGATGGGTCCAAGGAGTACCCATAAATCTACTGTTAGCCTACAAGATAAATATAAATAAATAGAGAATTAGGTTTAGGGGCCTACCAAGTAGAGAGAGATAACCAACTTTTTGACTTGTAATGGGAATATTTTCAAATTACAATGTTTATGGACCTCTGTCCAAAGGAGATGTTGATCCCCTAAATCTGGTTTTTGGATCTCTATCCATAGGAGAACTCCTTCTCCTATGCTCTAGTTGGTGATCCTCTAGAATACTACCTCCACTACACTAACTGTGGATCTCTCTCCACTTGTAGACTCTTGTCCTCACTCAGAAGACATGTCCTCAATATCCTGGCTGATGGATCTCTATCCACTGGAGACTCTGTCCTCTCTACTCTATCATCTTCAAAGCTCTACTCAATGGGTTCACTTAGAACCTTTTCAAATCTGCTCAATAGGTCCACTTAGAACCTATTCTAATCTGCTCAATAGGTCCACACAGAGCCTATATAAATATGCTCAACAATTCCACTCATAACCTGCTCAAATTTTCTCAACAAGCTCACTCAGAACTTGTCCAAATATGCTCAACAAGCTCACTCATAATTTGTCCAAATATGCTCAACAAGATCACTCAAAAAAATTTCAAATCTGCTCAACAAGCTCACTCAAAACTTGTCCAAATATGCTCAACAAGCTCACTCAAAAATTTTCCAAATATGCTAAAAAAGATCACTCAAAACTTGTCCAAATATGCTTAATAACCTCACTCAAAACTTGTCCAAATATGCTCAATAAGTCCTCTTTACGACTTGGTCAAATCTACAATGCAAGCTTCCATAAAAGCTCACACAAAATCAATCCACAAGCCTTCTTAAAGACTTGTCTCAAATCAGCTTAACAAGTCCACATAAAACTTGTCCAATCTCATAGAATCATAAAGAGAATTGTTAGAGACTCAATTAATATCTCAAAGCTCAATCTCAACTCAAATCAATCTCATAGAAGCATAAAGAGAATTGTTAGAGACTCAATACATTCTACTCTCAAAGCTCAATCTCAACTCAAATCAATCTCATAGAAGCATAAAGAGAATTGCTAGAGACTGAATATGTTCTATTCTCAAAGCTCAATCTCAACTCAAATCAATCTCATAGAAGCATAAAGAGAATTTTTAGAGACTCAATATGTTCTATTCTGAAAGCTCAATCTCAACTCCAATCAGAATATAGAATAGTTTGTTTTCATGGAACTTGAACAACCACTTCATGCATCCACTTGACTAGTCTTAATAAACTCTACTCAACCAATCACCTCAAGGAACATCCCTTTCTCACAAACCCTAGTCCAAGCATGTATCAACCAACTCAAAATATTTCCAACAATGCTCAACAAAAAATCTCACATAACAATGATACTCATATTTTTTTCTAACTCAAGTTCAAGTTCTTTGCATCACCAATTGGATTCAATAATAATGCTAATAATACAAGGTTTTAATTACAACTCTCAATTCAAAAAACCTTGAAGCATAAAATCAAAGTACTTCACTCAACTAATGGTCTAAACAATAATGCTTATCAAACAAGGTTTAATCACAACTCACAATCCAGAAAACCTTGAGGTATTAACTCAACCACTTTAAAAAAGGAAACCCTAATAAAATCCTTTTCACTCCAAACTTAATTTTCAATCAAGCCAACCATATAACTCAAAAAATAATAATTTTACCCATACCTTTTCTTGAATAGTAGTTGTCCTTACAAATATGCCACACTCACAATTACTTATTTGACAAACTCAATAAGGGTTAGAGGATAATTTTTATATTACAAAAATAATATCACAATTACACCTTCTCACTCCTACTTAACAATAAGCAATATCCTCACAATAATAAAAAACCCTTTATTCAAATACACCCACAAAGTCTTAACCTTCCAATATTCCACAATATCAAAATTTAAGACTTGAAAATAAAAACAGAATTCTCCTTATACCTACTAACAGTATTTCTCAACTACCAACCTTTATCACAATGCAAAGAATTTAATCACCAAATACCTTATACCTCCAACTTAGGCATTAATAAAATAAAACACAAAATGTACCTTTGCCTTTGGAGAGTTTTGAACTCTCAACGCAGCCCACACAAATGTCTTTTCCCATGACACAAACCACCACATGAGCTACATGCTCGTTGGAAAAAAAGAAGCACCACGTGCTTCAACACCCTTGTCCTTTCTTGCCTTGCAAAACAGATGTGCCTAAAGTTTTGGCACCTTCAAAACATCCACGAAATGCTTCCGCTAAAGTTCGAACACCAACCACCATGCACACCAAAAACGTAAGCCCTCTTGCCACTAGGCCAAAGCACCTTGGTGGCTTCCAACTAATCACTTTAATGCCTTCCGCAACTTTATCTCACAATCTCTACATTAATTCCGCAACTTTAATGCCTCAAACTAATGATTTCCACAACTTTATCTCATGATCTTTGCATTAATTTGTATATCATCATTTATCAAAACGAGCAAGGATAATTTCAAAAATTACTTTGACAACGTATTAATATGCATTTCAATTAAATTAAATGATGTGGGCGCTTCCCTTTGGCTTATGACGAAGCTTCCCCTTTGGATTTTATGACGTCGACGCTTCCTTTTGGAAATAAACTTTGCCTTGTTTAAAACTCTAAATCCAACCTTTGGATTTATTAAATTAATCTTTGGTCTTAAACCTTTAAACCCAACCTTTGGGTTTAGATATTTTTAGACTGTATAAACCCACTTTGAAAATATAAAATATTGTAATAAAAATTACAATTATTTTATTTGGGTTTTCACTATGGCACTTCTAACCATTATAATATTTATTTATAAAATTTAAATTCATCCTGAATTTAAATAATTTATAAAATAAATATTACTTCTCCTTTCTAACTTCTGTATTTTGCACTGTTTCACTTGAACTTCTTCCTTCTTGTTGAATATCAAATGATCATCTTTGTTGCATTTATTTTCTTCTTAAATATTGGTATTAATGATGACTCCATCTGGAGGCATCAATGGTGACATCAATGATAACTTTGACTTAGGGACTCAAAACGTCCAACAGTTTTTTGCCTTCAAGGAGATCTTTTTCAGCCTTTTTTAGGCCCTCGTTTCTCTTGCATGGGATTATTTTATTTTTTGGTTGTTTACCCTGTTTGATTTGAGGGTAGATGTATTGGTTGTATTGTGCTAGTTTCTCCAAGGTATTTGGAGGTACATTTGCCTCAAGTCTTTCCTAGTGTTGTTGTTGGTTATTTTTGTTGTTTGTGCCTCATGAATTCTTAATCAATTTGGTCCTTGCGTTTTGAGAAATAGTTTTTCCTTGTAAAATGTTTAGGGACCCTTTCAAAACCCCTTCTGTCATCTTCTCAAAAAAATGTATTTTGAGAAGTAATGACTAAAAAATATCCATACCTGCATAGGATTTTATAGTTATGATCAATAACTTCAGAGCATAAGATAATAAAATCTGAACTTTCTGTGTTGTAACAAAGGTAAAAATAACACGTTAAAACTAGATCGAAGAATTTGATTAAAAATCTTAAAAATAATTCACAAAATACAAAAATTGATTCTAATTGCAATTGATTAAAATGAAGTTCCTATAAGTCACAGGAACTAGCAAAGATAAATTTACGTCCTTTACATCCTGGAATGGTAGTTGAAGGGTTGTAATATTAAATGCTTGTATGACTTGAGGGTAAAACACCACATGAAAAGGGATAGTCTAGCATTAACGCTTTTATGACACGTGTGTAAAACACCGCTTGGAAAGGCATAGCGTGACAAGTATAAACAATATCACGTAATGTATTGAGAGAACGATGATGGCACATAGAATTCACATAATGAGAAGTTATTTTTTAAATAATATTTAATTATTTTATATTTAGAATATTAATCTTTTTAAATTGTAGAATGTAATCTCTTTTCAAAGACTATATGATACACTATGTCTATGAACAATCAATGCGTTTAATTTATTATATTATTTAATAATTTAAATTTGAAGGCAATGTACTTTGTTTGTTATATTATTTAAGTATGTAAATTCTCAAAGTTAATATAATTTTTTTCTATAGTTAATTGTATTGTATAAGTTATAATTTATTTAAAGTGTTTTGTTATGTTAGTTTAGTTTAAACTTAATTATGTAATTGGAATTTTGCTATTAGTGTAAATAGCTTCATCACTTTATTTATTGTATTAGAGTGTTGTGATCCTTATGTATAGATAATATAGTAATTATTTATGGTGACTATTTTTTTTGCTTGATAATAAGGGGTTGTACTAGGGTCCCCCACCCTTGAAAAATTACATCTCTTTTCTTTAGAGCTTGAGAGTTTAGAAATAGATACACTTCTCGTGTTGATTGAGATTCTAAAGCTAGAAACCTACATCATTTTACATAAAATGTCTAAATTTTTAATTTTTAATTTTTGTATCTTTTCAAATCTCTGTATGAGAACAATAACTCCAGAATGTAAGAGAAGTGGTTAGGGAGCACTAAGGATGGTAAAGTAATGTGATTTTTTTTTTAGAAAGGGTTGAAAGGTAAAATTTCATATTGTAAGTGCTTGGTGGATGCATGAGATGAAGTGATAATTTCTTTGGTCTTGTTGAAATTTGAAGTGCTTTCATAAGGAGGTATAAGGTGTATATGTGAAAGTCATGTGTGTAATTTCTGGTTTTTTTTGTTGAGCATTATTTTACATGAAAGAATAGGAGTAATAAGGTGTTATAGTGGTTGATATTTTATTGTAATGTTTGTATGGTGAAAAATATTTTGAGGTGAAAATTCATGTGGATGTTTTGAGGAAGTATCTTGCAATCTAACCCTTGAAGTGGCATTAGAAAATTAGTTATTTGTGAGATAGGTTTTGAAGACATATCTCCATAAGAACAAATAAGAGGTATGGACATACTTTTCTTTCATGATTTGTGTTATTGAGCAAGGTTTCTAGAGCATAAGGTGGAGATACAAGGATTGTTTGATAGGTATTGTTGGAAATATTTGGGCTAGGATTTTATACTTCTTTAGTTGAAATAGGTTGAGATATTTATGCTAGATATTGTGAACTACTTGTGCTAGGTTTAAAGACAAGTTTTTGCATCTTTGAGAAATATTTTGAGCATGTGTTATAAAAATTTATGAGCATATCTTAGAGAAGAGTTAAGCAAAGATTGTAAGCAAGTTAAAGATAAATTTTGAGCTGGGTTGAGGCAAGTTGTGAGCAGGTTAGAGATAAACTTGTGAATAGGTTAGAGATATATTTTGAGCAGGTTTGAGGCATATTATGAGCAAGTTAGAGATAAACTTGTGAACAATATAGAAGTAGATTCTGAGCAGGTTTTGAGATAAACTTGTGAGTAGGTTAGAGGTAGAATTGTGAGCAGGTTTAAAATAATGTTGTGAGTAAATTTGTGAGTATATTTGATCAGAGTTGAATAGAGTAGAGGAGATAGAGTTATCATGTGGAGAGAGATCCATAAACCAAAGCATAGGAAATAGAGTTCTCCTATCGAGAGAGATCTAGAAACCAGATCAGTGGGGATAGAGATCTCCTGTGGAGAGAAATTCACAAACTAGATCATTAGGGGATTTGTGTCTCCTTTGGACAGAGGTCCATAAATATTGTAATAGGGATTTGATTCCCAAAATATTTATTGAGAAAATTTTTAAAGCATATTTTCTCCGTGGAGTAGCCCATATTGGGTGAACCACGTTAAATCATGTCTCTCATGTGTGTGATGATGTGTGCAATATTTATTGCTTTGATATTATTTTTGTTATCATTTGGATTGAAAAGTAAAATGTTTTATATTATACTATTTTCTCCCCCTCTCAGTATAAGCTTATGTTCTTCAATGGTCTATACTCTCCTCCTCCTTATTATAGAAACACATTGAGAGAGGTCATGAAAACCCCTTTTCATAAGGTTATCCCAAGATAAAATTCTTTTTTGACCTACTAGCCAAACAAACATTTTAACTGTAGGAATGCTTGGGCGATCCCAAATTTTCTAGTGACATTATTATTGTGTTGGTGTTGAAAACTTATCCACTTCTTGTTGTGTATTCTTTAGATTTATTCAACTCCCAAATAAATTTATCCTTTGCACCCCTCAAAATAATCACAGTTGTTATCTTTCTGCTCAATTGCCTCCTAGGATCAATATCTTGTATACTTGTAAAAACATATTTTTTCCATTTGTAACTTCCTTCTCGATCCTTGTACAAAATGTTTAAAAACCTAACACCATATTTATCTTGAAGCAATCTCATCCAAGGTTTCAAAATTGGATCTAAAATGAGTGGTTTTTTATCACACCAAGTATCCATCCAAATAGAATTATTTCTCCAGTTCCCACCACCTATATTAAACCTTTTATCATAAGATCAATAGATTTTTTTAAACCATTCCAAAGAGCAGAACCATCTGGAAGAGAGTATGCAGTAAATATTAAACTTGGGTCATTAGGATCAATATACTTACTTAGAAGAATTATTTTCCATTGTCTTTGACTCTCTTTGTACAATCTCCGGATAAATTTTCCTCGAGAGCTAATTTTGCATATGTAAGAGCTCTTAAACAAAGACCTGCCCTAGTTTTATCATCACAAAACTTGCTCTATTTCACCAAGGGAAATTTCTTCTATCATGTAAACCTAACCATAAAAACAATAACATAATAAATATTAAAATTTTATAAACTAATTTTAGCATAGAATAAAATGACATATAATATGTTGGAATGGCTTGTAAGATTGACTTAATTAACTGCACTCTTTCTACTAATGATAACCATCTACCTTTCCAAGCTAGAATTTTATATTGAACTTTACTAATAATTGTATTCCAAAAATCTATCCTCATTATCCCCTCAAATAAAGGAATCCCTAGATAAGTTGGTAAATTTACCTCCTCCATTTGAAGCAACCTAAAAATTCTTGCTTTGATATTAGCAGGAGTATTAAGGAAGTAAATTTTGGATTTAGTCCTATTAATTTTTTCCTGAAGCACTTTCGTACTCTTTTAAAAAATTATTCAAATATCTGGCCTCATTTATCCTTGCCCTTCCAAAAAGGGTTGTAGTATCTAAAAAATATTGATGGGTGATATTATCGATGTTATTAATAACCTTAAATCTATATTTAAGCCCATATTTGTAAGTCGTATTTAAGTTCTTACTCAAAACACCTACCATAATAATGAACAAATAAGGAGATAGAGGATCTCCTTGTGTCACTAACCCATTGGCCAAAATTGAATAAGAAACGGTAGAGACACAAGCTTTAATCCATCTAACTCATTTATTCCCAAAACCAAAATTTTCTAAAATTGCAAAAATAAAATCCTATTTAACCCTCTAATAGGATTTAATCATATCAAGTTTAATATCATAGCTTTATCTTTTGCTAAATGTATAACTTCATGAGCTACTATTATCCCATATAGAATTTGTCTTACTTTCACAAATCCTCCTTGCTCTTCTAAAATGATTTTTTCTAACAGTGTCCTTAATCTATTCACCATCACTTTCCCAATAATATTATAAACCATATTACATAGGCTGGGTCTAAAATAATCAAATAATTCAACATCCTTATTTTTTGGTTTTAGGGTAAGATAAGTTGCATTTATTTTATAAGGAATGTATGATTTTACCCTAGATTGTTCCACTGCCACCAATAAAGAATCCTTCACTATATCCCATTTATGTTGGTAAAATATGCAAAAAACCCATATGGACCTAGGGATTTATCCTTATTAAAAGATAAATGAGCTAAATGAACTTCTTCTAGAGTAATAGGCTCCATCATTTTCATATTGTATTCATTTGTTATAATCAAGGAACATCTTGAAGAAGTTTATCATTAAGAACTTTGGTCTTCTCTAAACCTAGAATATTATGATAAAATTACTTTACCTCTTTTCTAATTTCACTTTGATCTTCAATCCAAACCCCTTCTATTGATTTAATTCTACTAATTCTAGAAGATGATATATGTACTATATTGATCCTATGAAAACTTTGTATTTTTATCTCCTTTTAACCAAGTCTATCTTGATTTTAATATCCAAAATTTCTCTTCCTTACTCAAAATATTATGATAATCACTAAGAAACTCCCTTTCCTCTGATCTTGTATTATTTTCATCACCTTTTTGAAATTTTGAAAGTTTATCTTTTAGTTCTTTTTTCTTCTCAAAATTGTTTCCAAAGGTGTTATTGTTCCATTATTTTAATCTAGATGTCATAGCTTTAATTTGGTTTGGAAGAGCATACAACCCACCTTTACCTAAAGAATTATATGTTTGAGCTATCATATCAACAAATTGAGGATGATCTTCCAACATCTTCTCATATTTAAAATATGATATTTTTTTGAATTCACTTACCATCATTTTAACTTTTATTGGCCAATGATAGGAACCAATCCTTGTTAAGGTATTAATTTTTGCACAAGTTCCTTCATCTAGCCAATAATATGAGAGAATGCATCTATCTATTTTTTTTTCTATTAGGTTATGGCCTCTCTTATTGTTGGTCTATATAGTTGTCTTCTTCAAAACTCAACTTCCTATAGATTGTTGTTTTTAATAAAAGCTGAGAAATATTTCATACTTTGGATCAAATTTCTAATTCCCCTAAATTTTTCATTCACCTTGGTTATGGCATTAAAATATATAATGATCATGAATAGGTTTTATTTTTATTTACTTCTCGTAAAGGCTTCAATCCCACTCCAAACTTCTAATCTACCTGATTGAGTTGTAGGTCCATAAACATTAATAAGGATGAAATGAATATCTGTAAAGTAACAAGTGACTAAAGAGGCTATCCAATGCCTAGTTTTATGAATGGTTACACAAAATATTCTAGAGGATTCCAAAAATTTAGAATTCCCCTTGCTGCTCCTTTAGAATCCATAGCATTCCATTCACATCTTGCCCAAACTGCTTTCATAGTTTTTAAATTTCTTCTTTTGTCATTTTAGTTTATTGGATATAGAGAATATCAGGTTTATTACTTAAACATAGGTCCCTAATACACCTATTATTTGAGGGGGTATTAGAACCCCTTATATTTTATGAGATGACAATCATGTCTCATTAGGGGCTTTTGGCTCCTCTTGCGTATTACCAATATCTAATGATCATGAATTGGTTTTATTGTTATTTACTTCTCGTAAAGGTTTCAATCCCACTCCAAAATTCTAATCTACCTGATTAAGTTGTAGGTCCATAAACATTAATAAGGATGAAATGAATATTTGTAAAGTAAAAAGTGACTAAAGAGGCTATCCAATGCCTAGTTTTATGAATGGTTACACAATAGATTCTAGAGGATTCCAAAAATTTAGAATTCCCCCTGTTGCTCCTTTAGAATCCATAGCTTTCATAGTTTTTGAATTTCTTATTTTTTCATTTTAGTTTATTGGATATAGAGAATATCAGGTTTATTACTTAAACATAGGTCCCTAATACACCTATTATTTGAGGGGGTATTAGGACCCCTTATATTTTATGAGATGATAATCATGTCTCATTAGGGGCTTTTGGCTCCTCTTGAGTATTACCAATATCATTTTGTTGTTTGGTAAATAGAATCTCAACAAACTTAGCTTGTGTTCCTTTCTCTATGTTAGCTCTTGCTTCCCTAGATCTTGCTTAAAAATTTGAGGGTTTTTCTCTTTTTGACTTGTCTATATTAGGAGTATGTCTTATTATTCTATTTCTCAATATTCTTTCACAATTTTATTTCAACATATTTATCCTCTCCTAGCTCTATTATAGAAGCTTTTGACTTATTCTGCTCATTTTTTGGTATTTTCTTATTAATGGTAGAGGTATTAACTTCTAAAATTACATTTTATTTACCAAATATTTTCTCTTAAATGTTGCATGGTACTTCAAGAGAGTCTTCAAAATCTAATGAGACACATTCCTTAGGTTCATAGAGAATGTTTTTTCTTCAATTAGAATCACAATGAATAGACGGTTCCTTGCTAATATGTTGAAATTGTTGTACTATGTCCTCTTAGTTTTGATAAAAAAATTCTTCATAGGATAAAGCCTCAAAAGAATTGGAATTGCTTCCAGTATCCTTCTTTATTGGTCTCCACTATTCATTTTCTTTCATTTTTGTAGATCTATTTTTTGGAATTTGAAAACCATATTTATCCATAACCATTTGTAAATTTCTCTTACAATTTTATACAAATTATTCTCTTGGGCTCTTATTATGGCATGATATCTCAATATGCCCCACCTCATGTCATATTCTATATCTAAAAGATATGTTTTCATAATATATAGTTTGGTTCCACATCTTATTTCCATACTTAAGAATGATTGATTCTAGTATATCTTTACTTGTATCAATCATGACCAATATTCGAGCATAAATAGCCAAAAATCCATCTTTTGTTGTATCTAAAATCTCAATGAATTATCCTAGAGTGTTTCCTATTGCCTTGAAGGTATATATTCCTAAAATTCAATGGTAACCCAAAAATCCTAACCTAGACTGGTACTAGGGAAATATTTACATGTTCAGGTGAGAAACCTTCATACTGATGGGTAAGGAAGAGCCCTACTCTTACCATAAACCAAGGATCCCTTTTAGGATTTTTTATCTTTCTTCCCTAGAATAAAAAATGGCTAGGAAGAAACCTTTGGGAAGAAATGATAGAATAATTCCTGGAGACTTCCAACCCCTATCAATCCATTTTCTCAAGGCTAAAGCCCCTAGCCAATACCCATTAAATTTACCAAAAACTTCTCTATTTTGGAGTAATGAGAATATTTATGAGGTGTGCTCACTAACCTCTACCACTCGGGATGATTCTAAGGATTTAACTATAAATTGATCCATGGAAAGGAAATTAAAACTCAAAATATAATGAAATTTATCTAAAAGTCCTATAGCAAATATAATATTTTCATGAATAATTTCTGAGATAAAGAAAGGAAAAAAGAACTAAGCTAAAATATTCTTTGTCCACATAGAATGTCTTGCCTCGCTGAATTTCTAGTCGTTCATTGCTCTTCCAATCATTTGAACCTTAGTTGGAAAATATTTGCAATATCATTTTTCATGACTTGAAAAATCATCACTGCCCTTGTTTCGTATGGTTGACTTCATAGGGTCATATCTCCCTCAATATTACTTAAAGTTTTGTATATGACCACTCATCTTAAATATATTCAAATTCTATAGAAGTTGGTCCAATAATTAGCTGAATCAAATAACTCTTCATGAAGATATGGTGCCTAAAAGATGAGATGTTTTTCATGAAAAACCCTAATCCTTCGCACTTTGCAATTTTATTTTTCATGACTTGAAAATTTGTCACTACCCTTGTTTCGAATTGTTGAATTTATACGGTCGTATCTCCCTTAATATTGCTTGGATTTTTGCACATGACCACTCATTTAAAGCTATTCAAATTCTGCATAAGTTGGTCCAAGAATCATCTGAATTAGGTAACTCTTTGTGAAGATATGGCTCCTAAAATATGAGATATTTTTTAGGAAAAACCCCTAATCCTTTACACTTTGCATTATTTATGGTGACTATGATTATCTATTATATATTTTTTTATTTCGTTATGTTTTACTTATTTTTTATATAATATTAGAGGGGATAAATAGATTTTGTTCATTTATGGAAATATATGTAAATTTTAAGATGGTAACATAATGGTTACATGTCACATAGAAAGTTAATTTGAAGCCTTCGATCCTTCCTTTTAATTTTAGATCTTGCTACTCTTTAAAATATAATAAGGGCTTTGTGTATAAGAGGTAAAAATAAGCTCTTCATCCATGAATTTTCATCCACCACTCCATCCATTCCAAAGTATATATTGTGTGTTTATTTATTATTAAGGTTCGTATGTAGATTAAGATTAGTACTACATGATGAGTAATTTTACTTTTCTTTACAGGGAAGCCACAACATGTAATTTAGAAAACAAGAAGTAATTGTGTGTTTTAAATTTGAATCTACTCTATTTGAACCTCTTGCACACACATAATTCCTTATGAAATTTTGGCACAATTTCTTGTGTGCGTCCTTCATTGTTTTCACATGCACTTGTTGCTATGAGTGTTTCATGACTATCTAAGGAGAGGAAACATGTTTTTTCATGTTCATAAAAGCTACCAAGATGGTTATATAGGTATGCCTAAGATGATTTGATTAGGATGAATCTATGTTTTATCTATGGCCCTTACATTTTATCTTCTCTTCATTGGACAAATGCAAATATAAGAATGTGATTAGTGTTTTATAACTAATTGGAAGGTATGAAAAATTGGTCATATTAGTGTTTGTTTGTGTGTGGGGGGGAAGAGTGGAAAGGTTCTAGTCTTAAAACCTATGCCTACCTTTTTTGCAAAACAATGCTCTTATTAATATAGTTGTATGATGTTTTTTAAGGAGGCATAGACAATTTTGACATGACTATGTTGGTCACCATGCTACGAATGCATTGGGATCAAGCAGTCAAGAGTTTGATTCTCTTTTATGAAAATTCATATTGATTTTTTGGCCTAAGTGGTTTTTATATTCTTAAGAGTGGAGATACCTTTCAATCTAGAATGTATGCATTGATACCTTGTCTAATGCAATTGTTTGATGTCCTTGTAAAGTCAAGTTTAAATCCCTTAGAGCAATATTCTTCCATTTCATGGATGACATGAATTATGTTACAATGTGACAACTAACATAACTATATCTCGCACCACATATCAATGTTATATATTTGTGTGTGTATACTCTAAAAAATAATACTCCAATATGTGTTAAACCTACAGTTTACAGGTGATCGAATGGCATATATTAAATGGTATACACCAATGAATGAGTGAATGCCAAGTTTGAGCTTGATATTAGGCATAGCATTTCTAAGGTTTCTATGGTCAATATTTTGATTTTTGAGGGTTATTAGGAAAAATATTTTGGAGGCCATAACATTTGCACACAAAAGTATTTTGAGTCTTTATTCAAATTGCATGATATTTTGAGATCTTCACATTTGGTGATATTATTTCAAGAATCTATTATAGTGTTGGGAATAAATTATCTATTGACATCCTTGTTGGAAAATTTGAGTATAGTGAATTATCATTGATGTCAAAGGATTGATGTCATAGGTTGATGTCAAAAGAGAAGATGACATTGGTTGTTATTGATATCAAGCAAAATATTATAATATTTATTATTATAATATTGGTTGAGAAAAGTATTATAATATCTATGTTTGAATATTATAATAAAGGACAAAAGGCTTAAGAGCTCTTTGGAATAATGGTCTAAAATGAAGGCAAGATTCAAAAGAATTAATAATATTAATATGATTGATGACGATATTAATTATGAAGATAAGGTTCAAAATAATTAATATTATTAATATTATTGAAGGTAATAATATTAATTGTGAAGGCAAGGTTCAAAAGGAGTAATATTATAATATTTTTATTATAATATAAAGTTTTAAAAAATGATATTTGTGTGCCAATAAATTGAAGGTAATTCAAATTATTTTCGAATGAAGCTAGCCAATTTCATATGGGTGGAAAAGATAAGGTGGCATCGAAATTGGATGAAGACCAAATTAAAACTATTAATACCCATGCCTAAAGTCATTTGAAGGTGTTCAAAATTCATGCAAGTAATTTTTTAGACATTTGATTTGTTGCATGCAACAGATAAGAAGAGGGAAGAGAAGCATAGTCCTTTATGGCAAACATGGAGGTTTTGCATTCAAACTGGTGCACATTTGAACCTGTCTAGCCAAATAGACCAATTGGTTGTTGAGTCAGTATGAAGGCATTAAGAGAAGGAGGTTTCAGGTTCGAAACTCATCATGGACAACTTTGTTTTCGTTTGGCTAAGTTCATGGTAGTAGGATATAAAGGGCGACTGGTGCCTTTGTGCTCTCACAAGCTACATTGGTGCAGCCGGTCGTGGCCCCTTAGTTGGATGCCTTGCTCTCACGAGGTGAGAGGTTTGAGTCACATTGAGGGAAGAATAAAAAGAGGTATTTAAATTTTAAATTGTAATTTGATTATTTGGGGAGTTATAAGGTTAATTTGGCATTAAATTTTTGCTCATTTGATATAGAAGAAATAAGGTGTAAAAGGGTCTTTTGGTGTTAAAATTTAAATATGTGAAGAAAGAGAAATAAGGTGTGAAAAGGTTCTTTTGATATTAAAATTTAAAATCTATTTAGAAGGAGAAATAAGGTGCGATAAGGATTTTTTAATTGTATGAGTTGATTGTGTGTATTTTAAAAGTAGGAGTTTAAGGTGTTTCATGGTTTAATTATTGTGTGTATTTTTGCATGGTGAAGGAAAGTTAAAAGGTTTTAAATATTTAATTAAAAGCCTTGTTTTGAGAAAGTAAAAAGAGGATAAAGCAATATTTTTGTGAAATTTTTTGAGGAAAGGTTTTTGTGATTGTTTTGAAAAGAATATTGACTAACCTCTTAAAGTGGCAAAAAGTAAATTATTTTGGAATAGGTTTTGATGGCACTTTATCATCAAAGCAAGTTAAGAGGTATGTTGACATTATAACTTCTCCAATGTGGTTGGTTGAGCAAATATTTTAGAATTATAAGGTGGAGATAAAAGGATTGATTAGTGTGTATTATTGGAAATATTTGAGCTATGTTTTAAGATAAAATTGTGCATCATTGATTAGTGAAATTGGAAACACTTGAGTTAAGGTTTTTGAGAACAAAATGTGTATTCTTGCTGAAATAATTTGTGAAGCATTTGTGCATTGATGTGAGTGACATTTAATGTGAATGAGCAAGTGTTAGAGACTAGTTTTGTGAAGCAAATATATACACAATTTTGATTTTATTTGAAAGGGTTTTGCAAGAGACAGAGCTTGGATTGAATAAATGTAAGATTTGTGAATGTGAAGAACATATTGGGTATTTGATAATATAATTATCTATATGTTCAATAGGTTAAAGTAATTCTAGGTAGAATATGTCTAGACTACCTAGTTGAAGAAAGCATTTTTGAAAGAGATATAAGCATTGTTTGTATACAATATTTTGGAATATTTGAGTAGGTTCTGTAAGTAGCATTGAGGTAGATTTGATCAAGTATTGTGAGAATAATTGAAGTAACATTGAGGTAGATTTGAGAAAGTCTTGTGAGAATACTTGGAACATAGTTGAATAGATTTGTGAGAAGACTTGAAACAAAGTTGAACATATTTGAGGTAAGACTTGAAGAAGATTTGGGTAGTAACAAAGAGTGGGTTTGAGATAAATTTGTGCTAACCTTGTAACGAGTTTTGGAGTAAATTTGAGATAAATTTGAGAGTAGAGTTAGAGAAAATTTGTTCTAGCCTTATGATGAGGTTTGGTGTAGATTTGAGATAGATTTGAGATCAGAGTTGGAGCAAATTTATTCTAGCCTTATAGCAAGGTTTGGTGCATATTTGATATAGAGTTGAGAGTAGGCTTTGGAGCAGACCATAGTAGAGATGATGGAGTTATCCTATGGAGAGAGATCTAAAAACTAGATCAAATAGGATAAAGTTCTCATGTGGAGAGAGATCCATAAACCAAAGCAAATGGGATAGATTTCTCATGTGGAGAGAGATCCACAAATCAGATCAAAAGGGATAGAGTTATCCTATGGAGAGATATCCAAAAACCAGAGCAAAGGGGATATAGTTCTCCTATGGAGAAATATCCACAGACTAGAACAAAGGGGATAGAGTTCTCTTATGGAGAGAGATCTACAAACATTGTAATAGAGGATTGATTTCCAAGAGATTTGTTGAGAAAATTTAGAAAAAATATTTTCTCTGTGGACATAACCCATATTGGGTGAACCATGTAAATTTGTGTCTCTCATGTGTGTGATGATTTGTGCATTATTTTGTTATTGCTATTGATATTGTAATTGATAACACTGGATAATATTATTTGGGAAAGAAAAGTAAAAGTTGATATTATATTGTTCACCCCACCTCTAAGTATAATATTATATTCTTCAATCCTCAATGTCTACCATCCTATTTTAAAAGCTTTATATTATATAGAATTTTTTAGAAACAAATGGAATCAAACATTACATAGTATTACTTGAAAATAAATACATAAAATGAAGAATGAAAAAAAAAAACTATTGGGGGTGTCCATGAACACCAAATAATTGCATTAAATGGAAATAAAATTACACTCCAACCAACAATAAAAATGCTTTGTATGAAGGGGTATATATATCCAAATACAATTTACCTTTTAGGTTAATATTATGAGATAGACATTTAGGAATAACATATTATAAAAATAAAAATATAACACTTTCCAAGATTTACATGAGTCCAAATGAGAAATATGATCAATATAAGTAAATAAATTGATTATGACCTCAAAATAAGCTTAACCACTGCATATTGCAACATCCCTCATTATGTTAAATAAGTAACATAGAGATAGACCCATACTTGTCATCCCCCCTTTAGGGACACTCTTTAACTCCAATAAGATTTTGTATGCACATAAAAGTGATCTTGGGCATGATATTGTTTAGCATATCCACTACCTACTTTGATCAAGGCAAAAGAACTAGATCGAGCATCCCAAATGGATGAAGCAATATTATAAAGTGTATGCATATCTCTATGTTCTTTGTTGACTAATAGAACACTAGATTGTAGATAAGTTCAATGGTTCTATAATCATCACATCAAAAGAGTAACTAGAAAAATATGAGGAATGCTAGTCATATCTAGAATTATGATCATCCACCTAAGATGCTTAGTTTCCTCATTGGTAGCACAATATTTAGCCTCTATGAAAATTTGAAAAATAGTGTATTCTTGTCTAGAACATCAAGAAACTAGGCTAGACCTCAAATAGAACACAAAGCCTATGGTTGACCATCACTTGTCTAAGTTACTAGTCCAATTAGCATTTGAAAATCATCTCAAAATTTGAGGAAGATAATAGATTAGTGAATACCCATTTGATAGGTATCTCAAATGTATCTAATAATTATCATAGCTATTGACAAGTGACTCTTCTAAGGTTCCTAACATATATCTAGAACAATAATTTATAGAAAAATCTATGTGGGGTCTAGTGTGAGTAATGTAGAGAAGTATTTCCACAAGATATTGATACAACATAAAATCCACCAAAGAATAGGTACAATTAGATTGAAGTTCTAGGAATAGGTACAATTAGATTGAAGTTCTAGGTTTAAAGCATATGTAGTTTGAGAAAACTTGCAATACTCCATCCTAAAATATTGAAAAAAATCAAAGTATACTTGGTATGGAAAATGGTGATGCTAGATCAATCTCAAATTAAAAAAACACAAAAGACCCAAATTGTCATATCAAAATAGGAATGATGTCATGATTTCATACTCTACATTAGAGTATAAGGGCTACTGGTTATGATAAAATCATTAACATATAACACAATCGTAAAAGTTTCCCCATCCTAATATTTTATGTAAACATCATATTTAGCCCCATATCGATGAAGCCTAGAACTAAAAAAAAAGAGGAATGGATCATATCATTTCATGCATAAGGAATCCTTCTTAAGTCCCTGCAAAAACCTTGTCAAACAACAAACCAAAGGAGTGGATTCCTCAAGCTCAAAATTGGATGACTATTGAATGTAGATGTCTTCCTAAAAATATCCATGTAGAGATCCATTCTTCATGTTCATCTGATGTTCCTTCCATCCATATGAGTCAACAACAAAGAGAATCATCATGACTAAGTCCATATTGGAATTTGGTGTAAATTTCATAGAATAGTCCACTCTTTGTTGCGATAATCCCTTAGCAATAATACATATCTTGTGCTTACCTACCTACCTAGCCATCTAAAGTATATTTTGGCCATGTAGACCCTTTTGCAACCAACATCATTATTCCCTCTTTAAAGAGGAACCAACTTGTAAGTTGTATTATTCACTAGAGCCTCACACTCTACCAACACAATACCTCACCAATCTAGTCATATCTTAGCTCAAGAATATGTGAAAGGATCTTGGGAATAATCTACCTTAAAAATTACTTCTCACGAAGAAGCCTTTTAATGTTGCTCAAGAGAAAAAATAGGTAAAGCATACTTTGGTAGCATGTTAAACAACTTGTATATTGGATAAACTAAGGAAGGATTATATATATTTTGTAGCAACTCAACTTAAAAAGATAATAATAAATAATATAACTCAATATTGCCATTGACCTCATCATGCAAGGCTGAATCACTTTGAACTTATGTGTCTTTCTCTTCATGAGCTAAACCTAGATAAGAATTTCCTACCTTTGGTGTTGCCTATGAAGTGATAAAATAAATAGGTGATATACCTCCACTTGAGTATGAAAATGGAGAAATTAAAGAAAAATAAGAAGATGAACAAGATGCTCTAATGGGAATAGAGTGAACCAAAATCTTGAAAGAAATAGCTAATTCTTAGATAGTCAAAGGATTAGAAGGGTCATTTTCCAAAAGCTCAAGTTATGGAGTGGAAGGAGTACCTAGTAAAACCTCATGAAGGATGACATCTCTTTAAATTAAAACTTCCAACCATTAAGGATCATAAAGACAATATGCTTTGATGTATTTAAATACCCCATAAAAATGCACTTATGAATCCTTGATGACTCATTATTCTAAGGATTTTTTGATATCTAAACCCATGCTAAAAACCTAAATATATTGAATTGAGACACATTAGGTTTATCCTCTATCAATAAATTAAGAGGTGTCATGACCACGACTACCTTGGTAGGAAATTTATTGATGATTTATGATGCATAAGTGATAACCTCAACCCTAAATTTATAATCCATCCCTTCAAAATGAATTATACATTGTTCCAACTCCATTTTCACCCCATTTTTTCTTTCATCCACACTATTCTATTGATGATAGT
This sequence comes from Wollemia nobilis, assembly GCA_028583015.1. NCBI lineage: Eukaryota > Viridiplantae > Streptophyta > Pinopsida > Araucariales > Araucariaceae > Wollemia > Wollemia nobilis. Next base: position 562,224 of record JAQPPZ010000362.1, read on the forward strand.
GAACAATCCTCTAATATGTAGACCCATAAAAAATAATAAAAACATCAAAAGCATAATTAACATACTCATATCTCCAATTTATCCATAGGCATTTGAATTTCCTATCTAATTGATATAGAGATTTACAGAAACTTATTCCAAAAATAATGCAAAAATAAACAACTTAGAAGAAATGACAACACACAATGCACATATAACACATGAGATTTATCCTAGTTCACCCAATATGGGCTACATCTAGCAAAACAAGAGCCACACTTCCTTGATATTATTATTCACTTCCTTGCCCGAAAAAGGGATATTACAATAAATATAAAGGAATCTCTTCCAACCCTAAACCACTATGTGGTATTAGAATACAATGGCCACAACACCATGGGCTAAACCACCCACACCCACCAACCACCCACCAATCGTGGGAATCCCGAAAGTCACTCCAAAAAAAAGGGTAAAAAAATTTCTGGCACTTTGCACTAGAACAATGCATTCGGCGTAGCAGGGGGGGATACCGCCCCCCCTGGACCCCCCTGTCCCCTAGGGGAGGGCTTCACCCTCCTCTTGAGGAGCTCTTATCCTCTTACCCTCTCATGCCTGGCATACAATACTTCCTCGGAAAATTAGGAGACACATCCAACAATTGATTCTCAAAAACAGCCTTGAGGGTCTTGAATCTATCAAATATCTCATCCTTAGTATTAATAATGTACAACACATATCTAGAAAAATCATTGATGAAAATATGGAAATACATATTTCTTGAGAGAGATTTTTTTTTATTATATGGATGAAGGAGTTTTGAAATGATCTCCAAACCTTGTACAAAAGAGACTAAATCCCATCCAAAAATAGGGAGCCAAAATTACTTACATACAATAATAATAAAGGGATGACAAATCAGAGGACTTACCCCTTCCAAAGCTATACCAATACATAGGGAAGACCATACATAATTTAAAAACTTAAAACAAATTGAAATCAAATCATGATGTCAAAGATAACCAATCGAACACTGATCAATAGTAAAACCTAAACCATGAACCGAGCCATGAACCAATCCCATTATCCCCATGAAGTCATTAATTTCCCAGGTATACAATCCCATTAGGATAATAATTTATTATTCATTGGAGATTATGGCTTTTAGGGAGGAAACAATAGCTTGGAGATATAAAATTTGGTATGAAAACCCAAAATGAACAAGCGCTCCCAAGTTTTGTAACCAAGTCATCAATAACAACTCGACCAGAGTGACTAATTATGTATGAGATCATTATTGATAGAAGTAATATCCACTAGGAAATTATCCTACCACACCACTAAACCATTATGAATAACTCCATTGTTAGCCAATAGATTGGTCACTCAATTACCTTCCATATATGTATGCTTAAATTGAACCTCTTCTAGATTTTGGATGTATCTCTAAAATTCCAGAAGAAGGTTTGAAATAGTCTAGGTAGGATATTGAGTCCCTCTTGCCATATTTATAATATTAAGGGAGTCCCTTTCAATGATAGTTTCCTACAACTTACAAAATACAATAGAGAAAATCCTTGGAATATGGCCCTGACTTTGGAAAAGTGATTGGTTTTATGGCCTATATTATCAGCAAAGGCTAAAATTATAAAGCCATCATGGTTCCTTGCAATCCCTCCAATACCTGTAGGACCTAGATTCCCTTTAGATGCACTGTCAAAATTCAACTTTAGCCAACTAATTAGAGGTGGCTCCCACTTAACCCTGGCTCTATCCGAAAGTACAATAAGTCTAACTAGTTGAGGATTGGAATTGAATCAAAGATATATATCCATTGATCATTCCTTCTTTACAGTTAAAACATTAATATTTAGGGTTCTAATATTCTCCATGAAAAAATAAATTACCTACAAAGCCACAACTTTAGTTGAATGAATATCCTTAAATGCCCTTGAGTTTCTTTTCTTCCAAATCCATCACAAGATATGAGGAACGCTGAATTTCTAAAACCAAAAAAGGTGGAGAGATAGGAAGGAAGAAATCCATTGGGATAGCATATCCTCTAGGTTGTTTGAAAACACCCATTTGATGTTTAAATCTTTGAAAAAGTAGTTGAAAACCTCCTTCAAGAAAGGACAACTAAAAATATGGAGTGGGGATTCCTTCATATTTCTGCACAAGAAATAAGCATTAGGTAAAATCATACTTTTTTTTTAGATTATATAAAGCTAGAAATTTTTCTTGTACGACCAACTAGAAGAAAATATTGATTTTCAAAGTTAGTCATTTTAGCCAAATTTTATCTGTTAGAAACCAAGGATCAGGAGGACTATCGACTACAAAATAAGCTAATTTGACAAAGAATTTCCCATCCTTATCTAATCCCCAGATGAATCTATCCAAAAATTTTCTTCCAAGAATTATAATCCATTTAATGATATTAAAAATTTCATCAAATGCCCTCCTTTCCTCCACCAAAAGTCTTGGGAAGTCAAATGGTTTCCATTAGGGGTGATATTTAATCCTTTGAATGAAATCACAAACCTTATTCTCCCAAAAATTATCTATAATTGGTTTGACTAAAGCCAACTATGATCTTGACTCTAATGGAACCTTAATCGCCCACACGTCAGTCTATAATTCGACAGACATGCCATCTCCCAAACACAACCTACCCCCTCTATAGATATTTGATTTGGACCAAATCAGGCTAGACTAGAAAGTTAAACCTTGGAGGGGTAACAGGTCTCTAATAAACTACTTCCCATAATTTAGGTATTTGGGTTTGATAATATCAACCCATCCCACTTTCTCCTCTTGAACCAATATCCAAAATTTCTTGGGAATAAGAGCTTTGTTCATGGATTTCAATATTCTAAGGCCTAAACCATCCTCTTCCTTATTGCATACTTGGTCCCATACCACTAGATGAAATTTAATTTTCTCACTTGCTCCTGACCAAAGAAATAAGCGTTGGATCTATTCTATTCTTTCAAGAATATTACCCAAGATTCAGAATAGAGAAAGAAATATATAAGGATGCTTTGAAGGGTGGCATTAAATAACATCACTTTTATTACTTGTCTTAGGAGAACCCCTTTCTAGATTGTAAGCTCTCTCTAGACACACTCCACAATCGGTTCCCATAGGGATGATCTTGAAGCCCCAAAAAATATTGGTATCCCTAGGTAGGCTGAAGGGAGAGACCCAATATTACATCCCAGAATATCTAAAATACTCAACTAACTTACTGGAGGAGTATTGATGAAAAAATAACACTTTCCTAAAATTAACCTTCTAACCCACCACTTGTTCATAATCTTTCAAAATACTTCTGACTGATTTTGCTTGCAAAATTGAAGCTTGAAATGACATAAGAGTATCATTAGAAAATTGATGATGGGATATGGTACTTATGGGCATAGCTAGCTTAATGTATACAATAGAACATACAAATTTGATGGCCTACCTGAGAGATTTTACTAGTAAAATAAAAAGGTATGGAGACAATGTATCTCCTTGACGAATTCCCCTAAAAATCTTGAAATATCCTATCGAAGAGCCATTCACAAAAATTGAGAACTTGGCTAAAGAGACACATGATTTGATAAAAATTATCCACTCCTGGATCAAGCTAAATTTATGCAATACTTAGAAGAGAAATTCCCAATCAAATCTATCGTAAGATTTATCCATATCTAGCTTGAGCAAGGTTCTATAATTACCACTTTTGATCATCGAATGGATGATTTCATGGACTGCAATGATTCCATCTAGAATTTTTCTCCTAGCCACAAAATTGCTCTACAGGATATCAATGATGCCTTATAATAAAATTTTCAATCTGTTTGCTATGGTATTTGTTAAAATTTTAAAAATAGTATTGCACATATTGATAGGCCTATAAGCTGCAAAATCCTTAGCATTAGTTGTTTTAGGGATAAGCACAAAAAATGTAGAGTTGAAATCTAAAGAGGATCCATTTAGAATATTGAAAATATATGATGGCATCACTAATATCTGGCCCCAAAATATACTAAATTTTCTAAAAAAGTATTGAGGGAAATCCATCAGGTCCCAGTGCTTTGAGCCCACCCTTTGCAAAAATTGTTTTACTGATTTCATCATCTAAAAAATAAGTATCTAAAACATTATTCATATCAATAGATACCATAGGTGGTATGTTATTCAGTAAGCAAGCTTCATCCAATTGATTTTTTGCTTTCGTGGAACTTAGGAGGTCCATAAAAAATTTACTGCCTTAGATCTAATATCTTTTATGTCTTCAGAAAGTTCTCTATTTGCTTTTGTAATCACCCTAACCCTATTATTACTCCTATGCCTTTGTGCAATGGAGTGAAAAAAATTGTGTTCTGATCACTCTCCTTAATCCATAGAGCCCTAGATTTCTACCTCCATACAATTTCTTCCCATGCTAGAAAATTATGGAGCTCTATGATAATAGATAGTTCTTACCTCTTTAATTCCATAGAGTAGCCCTAATTTTTGACTATTTGGTCAACCTCCTACAACTAATTGTGAATCTTCATCTTTCTGGCAATAATATTTCTAAAAACCTACTTATTCCAATCCTTCAGATTTACCTTTATAAATATCAACCTGAAGGCTATTTGTGTCATTCAAGAACCTGAAAATCTATGACTCCACCATTCCTCAATGTTGCATTCTAGACTAGGGTGTTGAATCCACATTGCTTCAAATATAAATGGATAGAGAAATAAGGTTGAATCCTATGTCTTCTCAAGAAAAATTAGTTTGTGATCTAAGGCCAGCTTAGGGAGAGAGCATAAGGATGCATCACAAAAAATGGAATAACTTCTTTAGACACTAGTATTCTATATAGCATAACCTGGATGTTTTGATTCCTAATTCACCTGTTATTCCATGTAAATATTGACCCTTTTAGATCCAAATCCATCATCTCCTAGGAGTAAATAAAAGAGGTAAATTTATTCATGCTACTAAGCACCAAGGTTTCTCCTTTTTTATCAGATGAATATAATGGTGTATTGAAATCACCTGCCAAAAGCTAAACCTCTCTTTTAAAATGTTCTCATAGAACCAAGGAAATACCAAAGCATGGTTCTAGAGGATACCAAATTTGAGGCATAAATATTCAAGGTTATCCATTTAAATCCTAACTCTTTGGAATAAAACAGGATGCTAATCACTCAGTCAGATATGACACAGTTGACCCATCAATGGTTTTAGGGTCCCACATGGACAAGAGGCCCCTTTAGGTACCATTAGTTGAGTTAGATATGAACTCAGCATCCTTCCAAACCTTCCTCTTAACTATTTTTAATATAATTTGAAAATTTTAGAAAATATAAAAGTAAAATTTTCAATTTTTAATGTCATTGTGATAGCTGGTAGTGAGAGAAAAAGGAGTGAGGTGAAGGAGAGATAATATGATAAGTAAATCTATCAAAATTTTGATACACAACCATGATAGACCAACCAAAGGCCTCTATGAGTGGAGGAGTCACAGCTACTAAGGTAAAAATATCAATCTCTATTTTGTAATTTTACCAATTATAAATAAACCTCATTAAGTAATGAGTAGAATTTACCACACTAAAATGTTGGAAACAAACCCCACCCTAGGTTAGGAATGTCTACCTTAGGGTTAAAATGGGATCCTAGGTCAATCACAAAATGTGGCTAGAAAGAAACCTTAGAGCGTTTAGAGAGTTAAAATGGGATCTTGTGTCAATCACCAACAAAATCCTAGCCTTTGCGAAAGAAAATATCTTAATTCATTTTTTTGAGGCACAACCAATTCCCCTTTGTGAGAAGCTATTAGCTCAATCCTTAAGCATTCCCCTTGAAGATGGTCCCAATATGATTAATCCTAGGCTTGAATCTAATTGGATCCCTCCCCCTGTCGATTGGCTTAAGCTAAATTTTGACGGTGCTGCTAAGGACAACCATGGCAGAGCAGGAGTAGGAGGAGTGGTAAGGAACCACCAAGGTCAAATGGTGTTGGCATTTTCTGAATACCTTGGAACCATGACAAAAAACAAAGCTGAAGCTAGAGCCTTATGGTGAGTATTGGAGTTGATGCAAGAGACTAAAGGTGAACTCATAGTGGAAGGATATTCCCAAAACATCATCAACCTCCTAAATAATGACAAGTAACCTTCGTGGATGATTGAATCCCACATCAAGGAAGCCAGGAACCTGTTTGGAGTAAAAAATGATAGGATGGCCCAATATGTTTTCTGAGAAGCTAACAAAGTAATGGATAAGCTAGAAAACATAATAGTGGAAGCAAATAGTCTACTCACATGGATGCAATATTTTCTGCGTGATGTGGAAGAGATTATCCAAATTGAGAACCAATGACATGTTTGATGTGGACCATGGGCAAGTGGAATCCCCGTGGCTTCTCCATTGGACATTGGGACCATACCCATTGTAGAAATATTATGAGGTGGCAGATTTGGAGAAGCATTTTTGCCAAAATCATGATAGTGGTCAACATGGTAATTCAAAGAAATAGGGAGGAGTGCTAGCGACACAGGGGGAAAATGGTCAACATGGAAACTTGAATTAATAGGTATGAGTGCTAGCGACATGATGGAAAAAATGGTCATGAGGATTCAAAGAAAAGGTATTCATCATCGATCGTGGCCTCAAGATGAGTGGAAGAATTCAAATCATGATCCTGGTGGATTGGCAATGGGGGAAGGACAATATTTTTATACCAATCATGCTAGAGAAATATTTTCCATGATTACCAAGCGACGAGATCCTAATCGCATCAAGAAGAGGCATGCTGGAATGTTCACATTATTGACAAAAAATCCCACGTGGCAAGTCATCCAGGTGGAAGGTGGATTGTGGCACATTCCTAGACACGAGATCCCTCACAATAAATATTTAATTACAGGTCATGAAGGCACTTGGATATTTCACCACCCTTCTACTTATTACAAGTGTGGGAGGACATCGAGCATATTGCAAGAAGGCTGGTAGATTGTGAAGGCTTTGAGAGCATAGAAGTTTAAGGCAATTATGACTTACATCAAGCCAAACATGGTGGTTATGGATCCTACGGCTCATGCCATTCTAACTGAGAGAAGATTCACTCAATTTTTTGACCTATTTTTTGGAGTGGAGGAAGACATTATCCTTATTGTTATGGAGTCATGGGAAGATGGCAGAGTGGAAATTCAATGATGAGAGATTGTCATCGATGTTACACTGTTGGATACCATCATGGGGCAGATTGTGAAAGGAATATCCATCCATAGGAAAAAATATAATTGGGAGGTGGAGTTATGTGATTTTAAGGATAACCCCAAAATATTCAAGGAGGCAAAGAATGGACTGACCAGGGTGGACATCACTACCCCATGGAACTCTATTATGAAAAACGTAATGGAGTTCACAATAGCTGAGGACCCCGGTAAGATACTCCTCAACTTCCATTATGCCTTTGTCAACTTTTTCATGATGTCAATCCCATTAGTATACCCCAATTCCTGCTTAATTCCATGAATTACAAGATTAACTCATGCCAAAGTAAGAAAGGATTTGTCATGCCTCTACACCAAGGTCTGTATAAGATCATATAAAAATATGTCATGTTGGCATCTCTCCAAGTTGAACCCCCTACTTTACCTCAAGCTTAAACCTCGGGTGGTCACCATGCATAAATTTCCAGGGGTAGGGATAGTCTTGGTCTACCCAAGCCTCACTCTACATCTTTGGCTAAGAAAATAGGGGTAGATTTGACCATAAAATGAGGACCGGCCAAGAAAATTTTGAAAATTGAGGAACCGAGAGGACCCAAGAGATCCTCAATGAGGCTAAAAAATAAGCAAATGCAGGGGAGTTCTAAACCCCTATACATTGATTCTAATGAAGAGGGTCCTTATCCTACTACTATGGTCCTCAAGCACTTTGTGCTGATCTCCTTGGCTAATGTGATTAATCAGATGTAGGAGATCCATGAGGCATTAAATAAGGTATGTTTCAATGAAGGATACCAGAGTAACAAGCCAATGGAGGCTAACATGGAGACTGATGACCAAGAGGAAGACAAGGATGATGAGCATAATTATGACAAGGACGAGCATGAGTAGCACCATAAAAGGCTACTCTCTATATATAAATGGTAGTTGTCGAGGCCTTAGAAGCTTATCTGAAGCCAAGTTTTGTTTGTACCCTGTGCAGAGGGATAGACATTCTTTTTGTTTTTGTTTTAAAAAGTTGTTTGATGGGGTTTTTGTGGATAGGGACTTCCATGGTTTTTTGTGGAGCCTTGTTAAGGCAGTGATCTTTTGTCTATCAAGGGTAGTCCAGACTAATAGGATTTTGTCTAGTGTAGGCCGAAGATGGCCAGTTAGGGTAGAGGATTGAGGGTTCTTAGGTGGTCAAGGATCGTGCTTCTCAACATTTGCTATTTTTGTATATAGGTTTTGGGTCAACCTTTAAAACTTGGTATTAATGGAATTTTATAATTAAAAAAAAAAATGTCTACCTTAGGGTAGCTTAAGGGTAGTTTTAATTTTTTAGCATTGGGTACGTCCCATTTTAGGTACCACTGCAAGGCCCTCCTGGGAAGGAGTGGCTCCCATTTGGCATTATGGGGGCCATCATGGGTTATGGAAGCTATGTTTGAATTCCAATGGTCATTATTTGAACATCCTAATATCAAACTCTTCAAAAGCAAGGTTCCCTTGGAACATCCTCGACATGGTTTAGGACCTACTTGAGCATGACTTAGAGGATTCGATCATCATGGCATGGGATATTATGCTATTAGCACACTTATATTATGAGTTATATGAGATACAACGTTGAAGATGCATTATATTAGGTTGCAATATGCTACTCCAAGTATGAGGATGGGAGCATATCAGGGTGGATCAACTAGCAGGACTGCTAGTACCCCAATATGAGCTAGGGGACATAGATATTGGCTATGCAACTCAATGGTTATGTGATTGGAATATTTATCACAATCGATTAGAGGTAGGTAGATTGGAACAATACGTTGGGTCATTAGATAGACTGTAGTGGGATCAAGTAGTGCGAAGATGATGATGAGCGATGAGTGCATCACAAGATAGAAGGATATTAGGTTTGGGTTGTAGAGCAGGTAGAAGAGCCACCAGCTAAGTTTAAGGACGATGAGGATGACCCCATAGGTGAGATAGATCAAGTGCGATTGTAGTTACATACTGCACATGGGTGATTGGAAAATCAGGAGATAACTCTCACTATTTTTCGAAGTCATCTAAGTAGTGGACAACTATGGAGGGGATACTATGAGGAGAGAGATCTCCTCAAGGCCTAGTTGGCCATAACCTAGATAGACGTTGATAGGGTTATGATATAAAGGGATACTCTGTAGACATAGCTAGTCATAAGTATTTTAGAGAGGGATGCTAGGATAGTGGAGCATGATGCTATACATGTTCAGTTGGTGATCGTGACTATAGGTTAGACTAAACCCTCTACTCTAGCTATTTAGGGGCCAACAACATCAGGTGGAGATGCAAAGATCAGGAGACTATGGAGCCTTCTAGAGGAGATTATGGACCAGCGTAGGTCTGATGTAGCCTACATAGTGGATTTGGATATTCAGTCAGGATACATAATGGTAGTCTTCCTAAGAGATTTATGGTAGGGGATCTCAATGAAGTAGACACAGTGATTTTGGGTAGTCATTAGTGCATCTTAGTCACATGTCGATAAGCTATTGAGAGAGATCCACTACTAGTGGTTCTATATAGCCTCATAAGGATGAGATCAGGAGTGGAGGTGACCCTAGGGGTGGATTAGATAATATGATATAGATGTATAGATGTACGATTATTGTTAGGGTAAAATAAGGTAGTATATTGCATTACACTACATAGGATTATTACATTTACTTTTCTACTAGTTACCATGAGATATTTTGTCTACTGGTTAATCTAGGTTAGTACCTAAAATATCCTAGGTTAGATATTTTAGGTTAGTGGTTGAGTTAGAACTCACTACCTAGGTTAGTAGTTAGTCTCACGCAACTCCCTATTCTATTGTTAGAGGGCAGTTAGCATCAATTACGACTATGTTGTTATTATTCTATTTTATGCCCTATTTAATCCTAGACTCTCGAAAGTCTAAGGTAATGATCAATTATTATTTTATTCACATTTCATTTGTCTTGTGATTTATTTGACATTATTGGCATCAGAGCCATTTTTTTGGCTCGCCCGGAGGACGAGCTGGTGCCATTTGGCGACACTCAGCCCACCTCAACAAGCGAGCTCGCAGGCTGGAGCAAGCCCTGCATTACCCAGGGCCCACAAGACCCTAGCCCACGAAGGTGTGTGGATCGACCACGCCGGTCGCGCAATCTACCGACAACACGATCGAATTGGCTGCGCGATCCCGCGTGAACGACCTCAAGGGCCGCACGATCGACCATCGCAGTCGACCGCCCCCTCGACGACCGAGGAGCGCACGAGCTGACGTCTCAGCTCCCGCTCACTCGGCCTGGGGCCAGGGAGACACGTGGCCCCCCAAGGCTGGGAGAGCAGAGAGGGCAGGCGCGCCCTCCCCTCCCAGCTAGACCCCACATCGGGATCTGCAAGGACTGGAGGCCCTCCGATCCGCGATCCGACAACAACCGCTCGCTTGGCGACACATGGCACGATCTGGTGCCCTGGACCTCTAGACTGCATGCACCCCGAGGTGCCACCTGGACCAACCGTGTGGCAGTGCCACCTCAGCGCTGACTAGGTGACACATGGCACTTAGGCCATGCACCATCTAGACCTTGGACTCGGACAGACCAGGACACGTAGACACGAAGAGGACACGTGGACCCCCCTTGCCATGCCACATGGACGACGGTAAAAGGAGGGCCCGAACCCGATTTCCCGAAGGCAATCACGAGCAAGTTTGCTCGTTGAGGCCTTTAAAGGCCTTTTGCATCCACTTTCGGATGCATGTGGGATAATTCCCACTACATCCTCAAAGAAGCCAGACGACTTCTTCAATAGGCGGATCGTGCAAGTTAAAACCCAAAGTCATCGCTTGGTTTGTTGGCTAGGGCGGGCGCCTTAGCACAGCGGAGATCCACGATCGAGTCCCCGCGGCGCACGAAGGAAAGGATTTTTTTTCTTCATTTTTTTTCGAGTGGATCGCCACAGAGGAGATAAGATTGAGCGGAGGCGGAGCTGTTTCAAACAGCCTGGTAGTGCGGTTGGCTCGGGCGGCCAGCTAGCACAGCCGAGACCACGGATCGAACCCCCGCATGCCTCAAACAGGTTTTTGCGAATAAAAACTTTATTTTTTCAAATTTTCTATGGTTTAAAGCATATTTAAAATATATATTTTTTATTATTTTTATAATTTTTCTTTAAATTGGCCTAAAACGTTCAATTTTTAACCAAATTGGACGATTTTTTTTCCCAATTTTTTCTAAAATTATAGAATTTTCATCCAAAACTAGTATTTTTTTGCTTTCTCAAACCTAGAAACCTGAAAATTCGCATATAATTTAGCCCTAAAAGTTCCTAAAACCATTGATGTCTTTTTCTCAAAACTGAAAACACAAGGCAAATAGGAACCTCTTTTTGGCAAATTTTAACACAAAACCTGCTTCAACAATTTTTTTGTTGCAATAAATTCATCAGAAGTTCTTCAGTTTTCTTAATTTTTTTTTGGAGATATAAGACATAGAACTCAAACTTTCTATTGCAAAATACATATCATGCCATGATTTAGGGAGCATCAAAAGTCATCTCATTTTTTCTCAAAACAACAAATTATTGCTTTTGTTCTCTCCTTCAAGAAAGGGGACATAAAAACATAAAATAGCAACCTTCTTTTTGTTGTCAAAACTTGAGATCAAAACCATTTTTTTTGCTCCTTCATGATAAATTGTTGAAGACAAAACCAAAGTCGTGTGTCGACCGAGTCTGGAAGCCTTTCAAACGCGGGTCGTGTGTCGACTTGTCTTGAAAGGAGTGCTCGAATTTTTTTTCAATTTTGTAAAACATTAAGGGGGGATAGAAATCATTTTGTTGATTCTATTATTTGCAAAATTGTAAAGAACAAGGGGGGATTTTCCAAAAGTATGAAAGGTGCAATCTCGATTGTACTCGACACCTTTCTCAAAAATTGACTTATACTAGGTGCATTTTCGGTTGAACCCGACACCTAGAGTGACAATAATGTGGGTTGCTCTCATGTTTTGATTATTTGCACTAACACTCATGTTTCTTATGTGCACTTAAACATTCAGATACAACATTGGCAGAAGCATTTCACAAAACCCATATTTCACTCCAAAACGTGCTACACTTTGCACAAGTTGAACAACAGTCAATTTTTTTTTACCCCCTCCAAAGGTCAAAATTCAAACACACCTTGATTACCTCTCTTTGTTTGGCTTAATTTCCTCCAAATTCTCATCCTTCTTGAAGGGTGTTAAGGCAGGTGCCATTAAATATCCTAGAGAGCACAATCAAAAGTCTGTCAACCAATTCCTTTTTTAATTTGCTCTATCTTGTTTGGCTTAATTTCCTCCAACTTTTTCATCCCTTGTTAAGGGTGTTAAGGCAGGTGCCATTAAATATCTTATAGAGGCAAATTGAAAACATCTTCCATATACTCTTTTGAGGGTATAGTGCAAGATACAACCATCTTAGTCCTATCAATTTGAAACCTTAACCATGGCCATGATACACAAGTATCTCACTAAGAGCCAACTGCTCAAAGGTTCAAATTATTCAGCTTGGAAGACTAAGATGAAAGCTATCTTAACTGTAGAGGATTTGTGGTCAATAGTCGATGGAAGTGTAACTAGACCTCAATCAGCTGGAGTAGATCAAACAAAATTTGATAAGAAGAATAAGAAACTATCCTTAATGATCTTGCTAGCTATTACTGATGATATCCAACCTCATATCAATGAAGCTAAGAATGGTAAGGAGGCATGGGATGCCTTAAAAACCATATTTGAGGGAAAGAATCAATCAACGATTCTTAATCTCCAAACACAACTTCATACTCTTCATATGAAATCAGGAGAAACAGTAGAGCTATTCCTCTGCAGAGTCGTAGAATTGAAAACAAAACTGCAATCCTTAGGAGAAAAAGTGGAAGACCAAGTCTTGACCTCTATCATTTTGAGGGCTCTTCCAGACTCCTACAGAATGTTGATCACTTCACTACAAGTCTCTGGAAGGGTAGTGACTTTTGTCGAGTTGGTAAATTTGCTTCAAATAGAAGAAGCTAATCAACTCCAACGAGATGAGGCATCCAACAATGCACTTTTCTCACACAGACAAGGTGGTAAGAAAAAGTGGAATCAATAGAAAGGTTCTTCTTCGAATAAAGACAAGGGTAAAGCCAAAGAGGTTCCAAAGAAGAAGCAGTATTGTAAGATTTGTGACAAAGACACTCATGAAACCAAAAGATGTTGGTTTAAGAACAAACCGCCCAATGAACAAGGAAACAAGAAGGGCCAAGGCAAACCAAAGAACAAGAAAAAATAGCAACAGGGACACATTGCAGCTGAAGATTCTAGTTCGGATTCTGAGAGAGCACACAAGGTGCTCATGACACATACAGATTCCCCTCACAAGGACTCTGTGTGGTACATAGACTCAGGCGCTAGTAAGCATATGACTGGTGATAAATCCTGGTTTGCAACATTTGAGGCTCGAGAAGGTAGACCGGTCACCATTGTTGATGATCAAACCTATCGAGTTCAGGGAGAAGGAAGTGTTTCAGTCTCCCTTCCAGATGGAGAATGTAATATTCAAAAAGTTCTTTATGTACCAGGATTGAAAAATAATCTCTTGTCAGTTCCACAAATCCTGGACAATAACATGAATGTCAATTTCAAAGTGGACAAAGAAAAGAAACGTTGCTTTATCACTAAGAAGGGAAAACAGATAGCAACAGGTTCATACAAACATGGTTTGTTTGTCTTAGATGCAATTACCTCAACACATACTGCATTGGCAGTCACCACAAAGGAGGCCACTTCTCTTTGGCATAAGAGATTTGGGCATTTAAGTTCAGGATATTTACTAGAGTTGAGTAAATATCAAATGGTGAAAGGGCTGCCTACTCTTTCATCTACTTTGCCAGTGTGCTCTGATTGCTTGTTAGGAAAGCAACATAGAGTACCCTTTGAACCTAGCTCCTTTCGAGCTAAGGTACCTTTGGAGTTGGTACACACAGATTTGTGTGGTCCCATGTCTACAAGTTGTGGAGGAAAAAGGTATTTTCAATTGTTTGTCGATGATCACTCACGAAATATGTGGGTCTTCTTCTTACAGTTGAAGTTTGAAGCATTTTCCTATTTTCAACAGTTCAAAAAGCTTGTTGAGAAAGAATCAGGATGCTTTATTAAGACCCTCCATTCAGATCGAGGGGGGAATACACATCAAAGGAATTTTCCTCATTTTTACAGACACATGGGATAAAGAGACAGTTAACAACAACCTATTCTCCTCAGTCAAATGGGGTTGCTGAGAGAAGAAATCGGTCCATTATGGAAATGGTTCGATGTATGCTTAAGGGGGCCAACCTTGAGCAAACTTACTGGGCTGAAGCTATTCAAACTGTAGTATATCTTCTGAATAGGGCACCCACAAGGGCTCTTGAAGGTATGACTCCTCAGGAAGCATGGAGTGGTAGGAAACCCTCCATATCTCATCTACGAGTATTTGGGTGTAAGGCATTTATGCATATACCCAAGGAGAAAAGAAAGAAATTAGATGAGAAGTCCCTACCTTGTGTATTTCTTGGATATGATGAATTCTCAAAAGGCTATCGGTTGATAGACCCACTTACCAAGAAAATACATGTCAACAGAGATGTAGTGTTTGATGAAGCTTTCACACCCAACACTACATCAGTATACCTAGATGATGAGGAGCAACAACCACTTCCTCCTCCACAACATAAAAAGCCTCCCAAATGGTATACAAGCACAATGAAAGATTCCAAACTCACTTCCCCACCTGATCTTACTCTCAATCATCCAAAGACACGAAGCATGACTCGAAAAGAAAAGAATGAAGCATCCACTTCAGTTTGATGATCTTTGTGCAGATTTTCAAGATCTTTCTGTTGATAGAGAGTTACCAAGGGAAGATGATATGGAAATAGATGAGGAGAGGGTTTACTTGTCAGCATATGATGAGAATGAACCTTCTACAGCTTGATGAAGCACTTAGACCACCTCGATGGAAGGTAGCTATGGATGCAGAACATAACTCCCTCATAAAGAATAAAACATGGAAGCTGGTGGATTTGCCTAAAGGAAAGAAACCCATAGGCTGCAAATGGGTTTACAAAGTAAAATATAAGGCAGATGGCACCATAGATAAGCATAAGGCCCATCTTGTGGTGAAGGGCTATGCTCAAAAGGAAGGGCTTGACTATGAGGAAACCTTTGCTCCTACAGCAAGGATGACCACCATTCGAGTGCTTTGTGCTATGGCAGCACAGTTCGGATGGAAATTACATCAGATGGATGTAAAGAGCACCTTTCTAAATGGTGACTTAAAAGAAGAGGTGTACATGACTCAACCTCCTGGATTTGCAGAGGTAGGCCATGAGCAACAAGTTTGCAAGTTGGTCAAATCATTATACGGGCTAAAACAAGCCCCAAGAGCATGGTACATAAAAATGGATAGTCACCTACTGCAACATGGATTTAAGAGAAGTCCATCTGACGCAAATCTCTATATCAAGAACACAGGTTCTGAGATAGTGATTCTTGTGTTATATGTAGATGATCTGATCATCACTGGAAATTCAGAGAACTTGATTAACGCCGTGAAAGATGACTTGAAAGAGTCATTTGATATGACAGATCTAGGACTTCTCCACTACTGTCTTGGCCTTGAGATAGAACAGAAGAAGAATCATCTTAGGGTGACTCAAAAAAAATATGCCAAGACTTTAGTAGAAAAATATCGTATGACTGATTGTAAGCCCAAAGCAACACCGATGGAATCAGGGCTACAGTTATCATGATATGATGACTCACCACAGGTAGATGGCACACTTTATAGACAGATGATTGGAAGCCTCATCTATCTGACTAATACTAGACCAGATATTACTTATGTTGTAAACTATCTATCACGGTTCATGCAAGAACCAAAGGTCTCTCATTGGAAAGCATCTAAGAGGGTTCTTCACTACATTCAGGGTAGTGTAGATTATGGTCTAGAGTATAAGAAGAATAACTCATTCTTCTTACAGAGTTACACTGACTCTGATTACGCTGGATCCATAGATGACAGAAAATCAACATCAAGCTATGTTTTTCATCTTGGATCTGGTCCTGTCTCATGGCATAGTAAAAAGCAATAGGTGGTTGCTTTATCTTCAACTGAGGCAGAATATCGCGCTGCACGTGGAGCTGTGTGTGAAGCGATATGGCTAAGTCGCATCTTGGCTACCATGGGCCTACCAAAGAAACTTCCTATTCACATGTTTTGTGACAATTCAGGTGTTTTGAACTTGGTCAAGAATCCAGTGCATCATGAACGAACAAAGCATATTGACACAGATTGTCATTTTATTCGTGATGAAGTTCCTAAGCACATAATCAAGCTCCAACACATTCCCACCGATGAACAGGTTGCTGATATTTTTACAAAGGCACTTGGACGTGTCAAATTTCAACTGTTTCGGAGCAAACTTTGTATATCAAAGTAATGTAATAAAGGGGGGATGTTAGGGTAAAATAAGGTAGTGTATTGCATTACACTACATAGGATTATTACATTTACTTTTCTACTAGTTACCATGAGATATTTTGTCTATTGGTTAATCTAGGTTAGTACCTAAAATATCCTAGGTTAGATATTTTAGGTTAGTGGTTGAGTTAGAACTCACTACCTAGGTTAGTAGTTAGTCTCACGCAACTCCCTATTCTATTGTTAGAGGGCAGTTAGCGTCAATTACGACTATGTTGTTATTATTCTATTTTATGCCCTATTTAATCCTAGACTCTCGAAAGTCTAAGGTAATGATCAATTATTATTTTATTCACATTTCATTTGTCTTGTGATTTATTTACACTAATTATGTATGTGTATATGGATGTCGTATTTAATGTTAATGTGTATGTAATGCATTAATTTGATGTGGATGATCTAATGTAAAAGTACACGTATGTTTTAATCATTTAAAACGTAATAAATAGATCTAACTTATGTTTAACAAATTAATGGTAGACACTACAAAATGTGTAAAAATCATGAATTAGAATGTTAACCTTTATCATAAGAGCTACACATTTATACATGCATATGTAAGATGAATTATGTGAAATATAGGGGCTTTCTATATAAGATTTTACAAACTAAGAGGTGTGCATAAAATAGTCAGTGGTCATCTAAATATCATTGTTGATATTCATCCAGTATCTATTCTATTTTATGAGGACTCCTTAATAAACAAAAGTTTATAAGGAAAATTGTGATTGGCGATGAGATGATTTGTTGCTATGAGGGGATTTTTTTTATAATTTCTCTGAGACTCAAACACCCTAGTTAATTGTTCAAAATTTGTATACTAGCTACAAAAGACTCGTGAAAGATACAAGTTTGTTAAGAAGACCTATATATTCATTATCCCTGTGTGTGCAAAATGAATATATTAGATGAAGTATTAAGACTATCTCATTGCTAGGCAAGTTTCATGCAACCCATTATTGTAAGTAGGATCACTGTATGATCATGTTCATACTGATTTTGGATGTAGTTAGATTAGACTACTAGGCAATAGAAGACATCCAAAGGCTATCTCATCGATAAGCTAACATTGGTCTGTACAAAATAAGATCACTAATGTCACAGATATATCACCATGTGTAAGGCTACTCCATTGTCAGGCAAGTTTCATTCAACCAATTGTTGTAATGGATATTACCTCATGGCTTTTGAATACTAAAATTTTTAAGTGTTTCAAGCTCATTACCCCTTATTTTATTTTTATTGTTTGGTATACTTGCTAATGTGTAGTGGTGAAAACCACTATTTTATTTATTTATTTATTTTTCATAGTAAGGTATTTGCTTAGTGATGAGAATCACTATTTATTTTATATTGCTTTGATAATTTTCTTGTTTTTTGAAAGAACAAGGGGATTGTTTGGGTAGGGGTGAGCTTGTCCTTTTGTTAATTTTCAGCATTCTACACCATGAACATAATAAGATGAGAAAGAAAAAACTTTTGCTTAAGGTGACAAGGACCACTTTGTAGTTATCATCCTTCCTTGTTTAGACTTGGATTGTTAATGTGTAAAATTATTAGGATTTTGAGATATGCAAGGTACTATCAAAACTAAACCTTACCTTCTAAAAGCCAAGATAACTTTCTATAAAATCTGAAAAGATAACTAGGGATGGTTGAATGACTGAAAATCCTAGTATACACCCTATAACAACTCATAAGTTGTGTTGAAAAACATAGTTACTCACAAGAAAAATATGAATGATAATGATATGTGGATTCATGATTGACATACAAACATGGTGTCATTCGTAAGAATGTAAACACAACTTGTCCTAATGCAAGTGCAATGGATTACTATACCTAATGCAACTATTCATTGAATGCAATAAAATACATGATGATGTAATACAAAATGTTTTTATATTTTGATATTTTGTACTATTTTTTTGTGTTTTTATGTTTTCTGATTTATTTAGATTTTTTGGATAATTTTTGTTGTTTTTGTGATTTTTGATTGTTTTATGATTTAAGTATAAAATGACCGTAGATGAAGAATATTGAGAGGTTCAACCTCCTCAACACATTCTAGCAAAGTTAGTTGATAAGTTATTGATCCAATTTTATCTATTAAGATAAAAGGACCTAACCAATTGGTTGTAAATTTATCTCATAAATGAGGTGGTAGGTTTGGGTTCTATTGGTTCTCTTTGAGCACAAGATACTCAAATTTAAAGTCTCTTGGATGGAATTTATTATTATAAGTTTATTTAATATGATCTTGATAAACATGTAGATGCTCAAGAGCATTAGCTCATCGATCATAAAAAAGGATCAATTGATCAAGGTGAGCTTGTTGCAAAGTATCATCATCGATGAATTCTTTCAATGAGACATGCAATGATAGAATTTTTAATTCCAAGGATATAATGGCCTCCATGATATATACTAGTGAAAATAGGGTTACCCTAGTGGGTGTTTGAATGCTAGTTCAATAAGCCCATAAATCTAGAGGTAATTGAAGGTGTAAATCCTTGTGATTCTCTTTGATGGTTGTCTTCAATATGGCAACTACAGTTTTATTAGAGGCCTCTACCTACCCATTTTAATGTGGATAATATGGTGTTTTAAAGTTACACTGAATGCTATATTTGGATTTTAAAGCTCGCACATATTTGTTCTTGAATGATGTCCCATTATTCGATATTATTTTGGATGGAATACCAAAACAACATATAATGTTATGGAGTATGAACTCCGTAATACATGCTACAGTCGTAGTCGTCAAAGGGATTACTTCTACCAATTTTTTAAAGTACTTAGTAACCATCATAATGAATATATGATGGCTTGAGTATGAAGATATCTTCCCAATTAGATCAAATATCCATTGAGATAAAGTCCACATTGATTGAATCAACTATAAGACTTGAGATGGTAGGTACGATAGATTAGCATGATGTTGACACTTTATGCATTTTTTGGAATATGAGCAACAATCCTTGTCCATTATGGGCCAATAATAACCCATTATGAGGATGCGCTTGATGATAGCCATGCCATTGAAATGGACACCATATGTACCATCATGATATTGTGAGATTTCCTAAGTATATTCTTAGAGCTTGAGACAATGAAGGAGTCTATCATAGCTTCGATGATACAGAATATCTCCTAGAAAGACATACCTAGTAATTTTTTGTTTAAATGCTCATTTTGTAGTATACGACAATCCCTAAGGGATACTACTAAGTTTTAGGTAAATTTTTAATTAGGTTAACTAATCTTGATAAGATTGATCTTCAACTGACTAAATAGCTTATTCCCATTGTGATCCATTATGCACAAATTTATATTAGGAAACAACCTTATAGTGAATGGTCATGCCATTATCTAAAATACCTTGTAATATCAAGGACCTCTAGGCTTCTTGTTTTATAATGTCTTATTTCTTGTAGAACCACTCATGATTTGGTTCTATCTAAATCATGTGAATCGATTCTTTATTATCAAAAGCCTCATGCAACATTGTTCATTGTGAGAGCATTCTAACATTTATGATATTAAAATCATTGAAAGGGTTATGAGGAATTAAGGATCCCAAAGAAGCCATTGTATCTGCAAATTAGTTATATGTACGACTACCTTGATATCATACCATTCTAGTTGGACTAGTAATGGATCCATAAGATCTTTTTAAGCTTTCAAGAATGGATATTTGCATTGATAAATTCCTTTAAATTGGTTGAAAATGAGCAAGGAATCACCAAAGATATGAATATTTTTAATCTTCATGGTGATAGTTGTTTGGAAACCCAATATGAGAGCCTCATATTCAACATTATTATTAGTGCAAGAAAAATCAAGTTTAAATGACAAGGGCATAGAAGCTTCTTGCTGTGTAAAAAGTACAATCCTTGCACCGGCCCCTTGCTCGCATTTAAAACCATAAAAGAACAAAGTCATGTCTAATTTATTTTTTGGTTCTTCAGGTTCAGGTGATTCTGATAGTGCAAACACTTCATCATCAGGTAGTTTAATTATGAGAGGCTTGTCATCCTGAAGATGTGCCTCTACTAGTCGATCATCTATGACTTGACCTTTGATGGATTTTTGACTAATGAATTCAAGATAAAATTTTATCAATAGCATGATACACTTTGTGGTTTACTTATTATGATATGTCCGCATCATACACCGCAAAGAATTTTATTTTTATATGACATATGTTTTATGAATTAACATGTAGTGGTGAAGATTTTTGGTAGAAAAAACCGTTGCTAAAAACATTTTCTCAACATATGCATGCTTTAGCTCGTAATTGACAAGGGTGCAATTGATATAATAGATAGCTTATTCTTTGTTTTATTTATTCTTGTAGACCAACATAGTTCCCAGAGATAAATGTGTGGCTAAAATATACAACAAGAAAGGCACACCTTTTTGAGGTGGAGCTAACACTTGTGGCATTACCAGGTACTATTTTATCTCATAAAATACCTTTTGACATTCTTTATCCCATTTGACTGGGACTCCCTTATGTAGTAGTTGATTCATGGGCTGATATTTATTCGAAAATTATGCTATGAAGCATTTTATGGATTCTACCTTGCCTTGCAAGCTACATAGCTCTTTAATATTTATGGTGGGAGAATTTTTAGATTGCTTTGACCTTTGTAGGATCTACTTTTATCCCTATATTGGAGACTATGAATCCTAAAATTTTTCCTAATGTGATGTCAAAAACACATTTCTTAGGATTTATCTTGATATTATGCTCTATCTGGCGATCAAAGACTTTTTATAGAACTTATGTATGCTCTTCATGCGATAGAGATTTGGCGTGCAAATTATCTAGGTAATATTCTAGTATCTTAAGCATGTAATCATGAAAAATATATTCCATGGCCTACTGATAGGTTACACTAGCATTTTTAAGAGAGAATGGCATAAATTTATAGTAAAATAGTCTTCATGGCGTAGTGAAGGTTATCTTATGTTGATATTTAGGTTTGACCTAAATCTGATTATAGCCTATAAATCCATCCATAAATGATAACATATCATGACCAATATTTGCATCTACTAGAGCGTCAATGTTCAGTAAAAGGAACACATCCTTGGGTATTTCTTTGTTTACGTCTTTCAAATTCGTATAAATATAGATCTTCCCATCAGGTTTTCCTATGGGTACCATGTTAGATACCCATTTTGGATAGTCAATGGTTTGGATAAATTTTACATCTAATAATTTATGTAACTCATCCTTCACCATTAAGGTGATTATTGGGAACATATTTCTAAGCTTTTGCTTTATCAGCTTCATAGTGGGGTCTAGAGTAAGGTTATGTATAACCAACTTCAGATCAAGACTCGACATGTATTTATATGACCAAGAAAATATGTTAGATTTTTTTGTCAAGAGAGGTATAAGGATGGCACGCTCTTTAGGAGATAGAATTTTTTCAAATTTGATTTTCATAGAATGGTTAGGTTCATTAGCTAATATCCACATCTAAAGTCTCCTCAATTGACATGTGGGATCCCTTCTCAATTTGATGAGGTTTAGGGATCAAGTGGATGTCATCCACTAGGTTTGGATGATCTATCATATCAAATTTGACCTCATCATTATAGATATCCTGAGTATGGCCTAGAGTAAAATGAAATGGCTGAAGCATTTCTTCATAGGGGAAGAAATCCTAAAGCCATGGTGGTGATGCGATGTGATCAAAGTTAATGGCCTCAAGATTAAGCTGAAATGACTTTGAGGGGTTGCTAGGATTTTAGAGAGATGTGGTTAAGTCAATGGAAACCATATTGATGGATTGTTTATGATATCCTTAATCATGTGGGTAGGACCTGTCAATTATTTATTGCTCTAGATACGCTAGATGTGGCTTAAGAGGCATTGGGATCTCTAAATATGCTCTAGGAGTAGATAGAATAATTGGGTCCTCAGGGGGAAGTAGCTACCTCTAGTTAGGTAGAAGAGAAAATACCCTATGATAGATATCATCTATGTTAATAGGGTGCCTAAACGGATCAATATATCCTGTATAGTTATTAAGATGATGAAACTAATGAGGATCTAAATATACAATTTTAGTTTCATTCTCATATTCATCATCTTTGTCACTCTAATTATTTTTAGGATTATCATCAAATTTGATTTGTTTTATTGATAGGTCTCATGATATGATTCAGGGAGATCTATGGTGATAATTGTTATTTGGAGATGATCCCTTAGTAAATGAGAAGGGCTAGGGTCAACGTACCCAGTTTCATCAATGTCCTCCCCAAATTATAGGCTTAGGCATTCTAGGGAACTAGCCAACAACTCATCCAACATGTGGATGAAATATCTTAAACCAAATTTATCCATAGAAAATTGATATTGTGGTAGATAAGGTGTTCTTTGACACTCCGCATATAGAACTAAGACATTACTATACTAATGACAATGATAGAAGTATATTAGAGCAAAATTAGTATTTGACATATAGTAAATTTTTCCTATAAATGGTTCATTATCGTGATTGCTAACAGGAGATAGATTTGTGGCTTGGTAAAAATCCCCATATATAAAATTTATCTAATTGGGTGGTATGACTAGGGGTACCACCATTCCAATGGACAAGAAAGGAGCATGAGATATCCCCATGTCTTGTGCAGACTCAATAATTGGTGCAAAGATAAAATTTTGTACCAAATATTTGATGAGCCCAGGGTTGACTAAATGAATAGTCACTTGAGGTGTGGATTATCCTATAGATGATGTGGGTGATGCAGGTTGAGTCACATAATCCATAGTGTTAGGTGATTTTTATTCTTCCATGGGGTCAAAATTTCTACCATAGAGATGTTAGGAATGGACTTTAGAGTGTCTACCATGGGTGATTTCAACTTGTGTTTAATCAATGGATCAGATGATGATGATGGAATGTCAAAAGTAGCTAGTGGTTTAGGCAAAGGTGGTGGTAATGAGGTGTATGGATCATCATGTGCTAATTTTGGTTGACACTCTGGACACTTGATGAGAGAACTAGGTCTAATATCCAAATGTGTTGATGGTAAGACAAACTCCCTCGGATTGCCAACCTGACTGACATATTTAAAGGGTTCATCATCCAAAGTGATGACATGAAACCTTTCCTCATGCACATATTTGATACATTGATGTAAAAATTGAAAGTATACATTCCATGTCTCATATCTAAGGATGATCAAGCAATATGTTGTATTGCATCACTCCTTCCAACACATGGTATAATACAAAAATGGTTTTTAGTCCAGCCTGAATAGACAAGACTATAGTACCAACCATTGAGCATAATGCACCATTTAATGCTCATAATATGAAAGTATATGCTAATATATGCTATGTTAGAAGACTCAGATGTTCTAAAGTGATCGTTGTTATTATGTTGATCAATGAGCCTGTATCAATCAACACTCTCTTATATGGTATCCAGTTGATACAAGCGATTATGTGTAACTTGGCATTCACTATGTTGGTTGGTACCTATTTAATTTCATGGTCATAGAAGGTTACCATAGAATATTTACACTTCTGGAAATGCCCTATAAAATTAGTGAATGTATTAGGATCTCAAGGTTGAATCTTGATAGATTTTAGAATTTCCATGAGTACTTCCCTATGTCTAGGAGATTGTATAATAAGCTTATATATGAAGAGCTTAGATGAGGCCATATGTAGGATCTGGGTAAGCCTATTTCTAATGGTTATCACCAATTGAGATGGTGGACTTAGTAGTGGGTTTTGAGCCAACACTTGTTGAGGCATAAAAGGGATTTGAATGGGCACTGTAGGTAGCTTGACTTGATTGTAGCTTCTATTTTGTGTCATGATATTTATCATACCTACGAATCCATTCGTGGGTGGATCCATATGTATCTCATTAACCTACCTAGTTTTATTGCCATTGACCTCATGGATGGGTAATGGATCTTTGAAAATACCCATATACTGATTATTAAGAGCAAGAGGATTATCAATCTGCAACTAGTTCTTATCCAACATATTTTGTACTAGGTTTTAGAATCCATAGCATATTTGTATATCATGTCCATTTTTGACAATGATAAGCACAATATAAATCCTCTTTGTATCCCTTAGGTTTTTGTAGCACCCTAAAATTGGCGCGGTAATACTTAATAAATAATTAAAATTACCTTAGTAATAATTCAAATTAAAATTTCAACCCCAAAACCGCTTCCAAATCGCCTGCTACCCGTTTCATTGTTTTCTGCACCATTTTTAGATTTTGTTTCATCCGTTGGATGATATCATCTCCGATCAGACGATATCGCCTCATATCGAACGATTTCATCTAGAGCAGAACGTCTAGATGATTTCGTCCCAAAACTAATTTTTCAAAATTAGCTTCTATTTCAATAGCTTCTCTAACTCGGGCAGAGACGCATCTGCACCGTTAGAGTCTCCCCCATTGGAGATCTCCCAAAATGGGATGATCTCCAACCTCCCAACCTCCTTCCTATGCCTATTTAATCTTAGGCCCTCCCCTTGACATTCCCTTGGCTGAATTTTTCTGTACTTTACGTTTTACATGCTTCAGGATATCCTAGATTATTGTTCGCCTTTGTCCCTTTTGAATTTTCTTGCAGGAACTTCGCTATTCTTCAGCCGAGCAAGCTCAGATCGTCACGGACGATCTCGGTCACACAAAAATTCGAGATGATTTCGTATCCAATCCAAGACGATTTCGATCGCATTCAACATTGCGGGCAATCAGTGCCCAGAGTTTACGTTTCTTTACTCTTTTCTGTTGTTTTGCTTTGCATTAGTTAAGATTATTACTACTTTGCATCTTGGAGTTCACCTCATGTATCCTAGATGCATAATAAAGTCAAATTTAGTCATGAAAACCATACATTTTACTTAATTTGTTATCTAAAGTTGTCATTCTAGCATTCATACTTTCATTTCTATCATTTTCCCTTGCTTTTGCAATTGTATTTTTTGTTCTTGGTATCCATTTCTGCAATTGCAGGTCTCTGATGAATCAGATCTCAGATGATCTTTTTAGATCAGAGACGATCTTGTCAAATTCCAGACGATCTGGACTGCTTCAAAAATTAGAACCTCCATCAGACATCCGAATTAGGTATGGCTCTTTAATCTAACTTATTCTCTCTGTTTTCTATTCAAATATATTTTCTATATTCATATAATCAGCATTTCATATAGATTAGCTTAGATTCATTTGGCCAAACCTAGGACTTGGATTTTTAAAGCTAAAATTGAACACATTAAACTCATTCCCAACCTAGGCATGGAAACTGCCACTAAACATTTCTTGGTGAACCCCACCATCCATCAAAAAATCACCTTAATACCCCTCCCCCAAGAGGCGAGACCTTCAAAGGGCCTCTCAGTCCGAGGTACCGTCCCATCCTTTTTCCATCCTCCTTCCGGGCATGGATCCTTTAGCCTGAAGGTAAGGATGCGAAAAATTTGGAGCGATACTCGTATCGCTCCAAATTTTTTGCATCCTTACCTTCAGGCTATTGGATCCGTGCCCGGAAGGAGGATGGGAAAAGGATGTCGCGGTACCTCGGACTGAGAGGACTTTGCGAAGGTCCCGCCTCTCAAGGGAGGTGTATTTTGATGATTTTTCGACGGATGGTGGGTTCACCAGGAAACATTTAAGGGCGTTTCCACGCCTAGGTTTGGAATGTGTTTTAATGTGTTCATTTTTAACTTTAAGCATTCATATCCTAGGTTTGGCCAAATGAATCTAGATTAATCTACATGAAAATGCAAATTCAATGAGTACAGAAAATAGATTTAAAGACATAAAACAGAGAATTTACAGAATACAAATGAGGAATACCTGATCCGGATGTCTGGTGATGATTCTGATGTTTGAAGCAGTCAAGATCGTCTGGAATTCTGACGAAATCGTCTGAGATCTGACAGAATCGTCTGAGATCTGACGAATTCGTTAGAGACCTGCAAGCAGAAAAATAGATACAAAATACAACGAATACTACTGTGCTAACAGAGGGAAACAACACCAAATGACTGTATGAATACTGAGCAATAGTTATGAACAGAAATTCAAGCAAATTACGATATTCTAATGACAAATCATGATCTTAGTATGCAATCTAAGCTAAATGGGTGAACTCCAAATGCAAAATAACATAAACACTGAATAAACTATCTAATTTGCAGAATAAAATAGTAGAGAGAAAAGGTTGAGAAATGCAAACTTCGAGCACTGATTGCCTCAATATGGACTACAGTCGAGATCATCTCGCATCAGTACGAAATCATCTCGGATTCAACGAGTTCACCTCCGATCTGAACAGGTTCGTCGACGACGATGTGTGTTGGCTCCGACTGAAAAATAGTGATGTACCCGCAACAAAATTGGTATGGGACCAAGTGCAAATGAAAAATTGGGATGGTTCAACGTAGATGGAGTTAAATTGCTAGAGAATTTCAGCCGGGGGGTGCTAAGGGAATAGCTTAGGATTAAATAGGCTTAGGGGAGTAGTTAGGAGGTTGGAGATCATCCCAATTTGGGAGATCTCCAACGGGGGAGGGTCCCTAACGGCACAGACACGCTTCTCGCCCGGATTGGAGACCCGTTGGAACAGAAGCTAATTGTGCAAAATTAGTTTTGCGACAAGATCGTCTGGACGTCCTAGTCCAGACGAAATCGTCAGATCTGGGGCGATATCGTCTGATCGACGACGATATCGTCAAACGGTCAAAACAACCTCTAAAAATGGCATGGAAAAGGGGGAAATGGATTACCCGACGGTTAACGGGCGGTTTGGGAGGTTAAATTTGAATTTTAAATTATTTACTAAGGTGAATGTAATTATTATAATTTTACTGCGCCAATTTTAGGGTGCTACATTTTGCCCCCTCTTTAGCGAATTTTTCGAAGAAAATGCGTTAAAGATGAGTTCTTCTCGATCTACGAGAAAGCAAAAATTATTCCCATTTTTAGGCGACGATTCTTGGTCGAATCGTACGACAGCTTACTATGGTGCCCCCTCCGTGTTTTTACCCAAATCGAACGTTTGAGGTAAAAACGCGAAAAAGCAAAAAATTATTTTTGAATAAAATTAAGAAAAATAGGGTAAAACCCTAATTCATTTTTACTGTTCATTTTCTCGTTTTTAGAGCTCTGAAGCAAAAATGGTGGAGACGACGCACAGATCGACAGAGGTCCGACGCGGTCTACGGGTAAGAGTCTAGACTTAACTAGGATGCTTTAATTTGAATTTACATGCTTTGTAGGTAATTTTTAGATGATTTTTGAGCATCGCGGCCATTTTTGGGCCGTCGACGTCGTCGGGACGAAATCGTCCCGATTTCGACGAAATCGTCTCAATTTCGGCAATTTCGCCCAAGGGCGAAATCGACGAAAGGGGGACGATTTCGTCAAATTAGAGACGATTTCGGCTTGCAAAATCGGAGACGATTCTGCTCAAATTTGGGACGATATCGTCCAATAGTGGGCGATATCATCAATTGCATAAAAATTGAATTTTAACTTGCATTATTAATTACTTGAATTGTTTATTAATGATTGTTTGTTGTTTTGTTGTTTATGTTTGCAGAGAGGTTTACTAAAGAGCAGGGAATGGAAGTATGGAGGGTTGAGAGATGACTTGGCCGCTCTCACACAGGCAGAGCGAGATCAGCTGGCATAGGCCGGCTTGCAGCATGTGGCAGAGATGCCACAGGTGTCCATAGATATGGGGCTACTGACGGCCCTAGCAGAGAGGTGGTATCCGGGTTCTTCCTATTTTTGGTTACCGACAAGGGAGATGACTCCCACTCTAGAGGATGTATGGAGGATTCTAAGAATCCCCATACAAGGACGATTGATCACTCCTACGGCCAATCAGGGCCACGCTATGGGATGACTGTGTGGTGACCCGAGCTTCGCCCTGGAGAAGGGCGAAGTTAATATCGAGGCACTACGCCAGATGCCTGGGGCATCTAGACTCACACGGGTGCTAGCTGGAGTGGTTGGTGGACTTTTGCTGTGCCACCAGAGCGGGTGTAGGGTGTCGTGGATGCTCGCAGATGTGATCTACGATATGCGGGACCACGGCTACAGGTTCTCTTGGGGCAGCTATGTACTATGCCGATTGTACAGGATCCTGTATGGGGTCGTGTACAAGGGCGGCCGATGTCTGGTCATGACATCGCTCTTACAGGTTTGGTGCTGGGAGCACATTGCAGTGCGGAGGCCGGTAGGGCTTCCTCTGATAGGGGTAGACGGGGAGAGGCCCCGAGTCTTCTACTGGTGGCTCCGGAGAGGGTCACAGCGGCGGATCGACCTCCCTATGTCCCGGAGACTACTGGATGACCTAGTCCCGGACCGGATCACCTGGAGACCATGGAGGGAGCATCCGGGGTGGGCCGAGGATGGACAGGGAGTTGGCTCGCATCGGGCGAGTCTGTTGGCTACGGATGGAGAGAGGAGAGGTGGAGCTCCACCGCTATGACCGAGTTTTGAGGTAGTTCGGTCTACAGTAGGGGATCCCATCTCTGAGGGATTACGAGTTTTCCTGGACTGTCCGGGATAACACCATAGTTAGCGGGGCTCCCGACATGCAGCGGTTCTGGAGCCAGGACGCGGATGATGCCCCCATCCAGCCAGTGGATGGGGATGACGCAGGGGTAGCCGATGGCTACGATGCCTGGTACGTAGGCATCCGCCCTCCTCGGATGACGAGGGCACAGGGTCCGATACACGTGGTTGTGCGTCGGATAGGGAGGCGGCGCCAGGCGGCTATGGAGGCGGCCCAGGGTCACGGCGGGAGAGAGCCGAGGAGGCCACAGGCACAGGAGAGGCCACGACAGAGGGAGAGGAGGGAGGCGAGACCCCCATCTCCACAGAGGGAGAGGCCACCATCACCCGATAAGGGCAAGGGTGTCGACATAGGAGAGAGTAGCGAGATGGCTACTCTCCGGGCGGAGAGAGATCGTCTCCAGGCACAGGTGCAGACTCTACAGGATGAGGCTGCACGCCACCGAGCTGAGGTGGCACAACTATGAGACGAGATTGCACGCCTCAGGGCACGGGGCGGAGGGGCGAGCTCTGGAGAGCTGACACGGGCTATCGCCCAACTTACATTCTATCAGACATTGTACTACCAGCTGGTGCCAGAGGCGGATAGACTACCCCTGCCAGCCAACATTGCAGATCCGATCAGGATCGGGTCATCGAGGACCACGTCCCGATCGAGGACTAGGACTACTCAGACTGCGATGGGGCCACCTCGTCCACCTCAGGGCGGGGGAGGAGATGAGGCGGAGAGCTCGAGGGGCTCTCGAGGCTAGAGGGCTGCACAACTGTGTATAGACTGACATTGTTTTATTATTATTTTGATAGAGGATTGAGTATGCCGAGGTACAGATTGTGGCATACCAATCTAGTTTTGATGATGTATATATATTGTTGATATATATATGATATATTTTTGATCATATGACTTGTGTTATGTGTATGCTTATGATGCTTTTATGTTTGATTGATTGATTTGATAATTGGATTGATGATTCATGAAATTATGTCATTTTGAAATTTATAACTTTGATGTCATGCTATAATATTTTAAATGAAATAATCTGATGTAACAAATTGATTGGTTGTAATGTGATGTAATAAAATAAAAAGAGACTTCTAACAATAATTTCAAAGGACATTGTCGCTATTATAGACCATTTCATGGAGTCGCTGCTCACTCGGTCGTCAAGCTAATCCCATTTATAGAAATATTGTTAAAAGTAAAAGAGTGCTTAAGAGACTGTCTTAAGACTTTGGTGCGATGGTGCAAATGATGGTGATGATGGTTTGTTTTCAGATTTCCATAAAAAAAATATTGTGCATGAAATAATGTTTAAAATGATTTTTGCTAGGCATAAATTCCTAAGTGTGATAAATTTTTTGGATAATTCTTTAGGAATTATACCATCATTGCAAAATTGAAGGTTGACATAATGACATGAAATAATGAAAATGGGTTTGCTTTTTAAAAGCATAATTTGTGTAACATAATGAATTAAGTCATATGGTTTTCATGATTTTTAATAAATGGGGAATAAAAATTGTTACAATGGTTTGCGCTAGGCATAGAATATGTAGGTATAGACTTATACCATCATCGCGAAAATCCAAAAAAGATAGTTTTATTGCATGGTTGATTTTTGATGAACAGAAAATATGAAAATGAGGACTTGCGCTAGGCATAAAATTCCAATTTTGGTTTTGAAACTATACCATCGTCGCGAAAGTCAACCGAGATATATATGATTTTGATTGTATATTTTGAAAGAAATTTTTGATTTTTCTATTATATAGTTGTCTTTGTGGTAGACAACTGTACTTGATTTATTCCAAACAAGTTGCAAAAATAATATTTCAAAGGATTTTGAAGACAAAAGTTAGATTTATAAGGAATCCCATGTGCATATGTGAATTCATTTCCAATCTTGACTTATCATAATGATACACAAAATCTCTCAAATACAAATGTGTGTGCAATTGCATTGTTCATTTACCAGTTTTGAGCAAGATAATATGATACAAGTGATTTGAAGAAACCAAATAAGTGTTCATTAACCATGATGTAGATGCATATAACCATACTAGACTACTATGTAGGTCGGATTATCAAGAGCTAGCTAATCCATAAGCAGACATAGGTCTGTACAAAAGAAGGTCGCTAATGTGACGGACATATCACCACGCTAGGAGTTACCCAAGGCCAAGCGGGTTGGGCACAAACCACCTGTTATGGGGCTTACCTCACAGTTTTCGAATAATTGAGAATTCCAGGGATTCAAGCTCATCAACCCTTCTTTTCTTTTCAAAGGGTAGGGAAAGGGATTTTATTGCTTTCTTGCTTTTGCTTTCTTTTGCTTTTTTTCTTTTTTGTATTTTTGCTTGATAATTGAGATAATGCTTGAAATAACTTGTTCCTTTTTTTCTTTTTCTTTTGAACTTTGCTTTTTCTTTTGTTCTAGGGATACTTGCTCGGATTAGCTGTAGAGCAAGGGATTTTTATTCTGGGTAGGGGTGAGCTTGTCCTTTTGCCAATTCTCAAAGATTCTAGACCATGTGCATGATAGGATAGCAGGGGAAACTTTTCGCTCAAGAAATCACTTCTACTATGTAGCAAAACATGGAAATTACAAATATAATCATTTTATTGTGAAAAGATGTGCTTGGTTTAAGTAAATAACAAGATCAATTCTCTATGCTCAAACTTTATTTAATTGAATTTTGTGGACTTTGATATAAGAGAGATTAGTAATCATGCCAGATAAAATCAAGATATTTATTGTTGTGAGTGTGCAAGTGAGGGATTCCAAATAAATG
The DNA here is from genome assembly GCA_028583015.1 of Wollemia nobilis. NCBI lineage: Eukaryota > Viridiplantae > Streptophyta > Pinopsida > Araucariales > Araucariaceae > Wollemia > Wollemia nobilis. Next base: position 594,340 of record JAQPPZ010000362.1, read on the forward strand.
TTAATTTATCCAAAATAATTTGAAACATATAACTGCAATAATTGTAAGAAAATATATATAAATAATTTTTTGAGAAGTTTTGAGAATGTTGACTCTCTCTTTCTTCTTTATTTTATTTTGGTTTCGAAAGAGTCAAGCATATAGCTGTTTTTATATTTTTATTCTTTATTTTTGTTTTTGAAAAAAATGTAACAAGTGCCATAAATATATGCAACAAATAGTTTTGAAGATTTTGGAGATTATGAATGTTTTTGATATTTTGGATTTATAAATTTGAAAGAAATACAAGATAGTAATTTTGAACAAATGTATACATGGATGAAATGACCAAGTTTATGCATAGTAACGTTTAAGATGCAAAATATTCATGGGTTCTTTAAGTTCTTTACCATCTAAGGTAGATAATTTGTATGCTCCTGATTCAAATTTAGCAGTAATAATATATGGTCCAAGCCATTTGGGCTCAAACTTACCTTTAAGGTCCTTAGTTGCATTTGTATTTTTTTTATTTTCTTTTAAAACAAGGTCGCCGATCTCAAAGGATCGATGACGAACTTTTTTAGCATATGATCTTTTAAGCTTGTTTTGGTAAGCACGGAGATGCTCCAAAGCATTGATGCATTTTTCATCTAGGAGTTCCAGCTGACTGAGTCTGCCAGCTCGATATTCATCTCCTACTTCGGTATCTTGAAGTAGCAGAGCCAAAGAAGGAACTTCCAATTCAAATGGAAAAACTTGCTTCAGACACCATAAACCAAAACAAATGGTGAAGTTCCCGTGGGGGTTCGAACACTAGTTCGATAGGCCCACAAGGCTGGATATAATTGAATGTGCCAGTCACGGCCAATTTTATTGACTAATATTTTGAGAATTTTGATTAAGGTTTTGTTAGATGCTTCTGCTTGACCATTACCCTGAGGATAATAGGGAGTGGACCAACGATGTTGAATCTTATATTTTTGGCATAATTTTTTAACATCTTTATTTTTGAAGCAAGTTCCATTGTCAGAGATGAGATTGGCAAGAATTCCGAACCTGCAAATGATTTGATTAAAAATAAATTTAGAAACTTGTGTGCCAGTGCAGGAAGCTAAAGGCATAGCTTCGACCCACTTCGTGAAATACTCAGTGGCGGTTATGATGAACTTGTGTCCATCAGATGACACAGGATTGATTTTGCCAATAATATCCAAGCCCCATTTAGAAAAGGGCCAAGGAGATGAAATAGCCTGCAGCTCTTGTGCAGGCGCATGGACAAGGTCAGCATGTTTTTGACACTTGTCGCAATGGCGCACATACTCATGTGCATCCGTTTCCATGGTAGGCCAAAAGTATCCTATCCGAAGGAGCTTTTTAGCAATGACACTACCACTAAAGTGTCCTCCACAAGATCCATCGTGGGCTTCACTCAAGGCTGATTTAGATTCTTCTAAGTTTAAACATCTTAATAGGATACCTTCAAAAGATCTCCTATATAAAGTATTGCCAATTATTACAAATCGACTTGCTCGTCGACGTAATAACCGACGCTGGTTTCTATTAGAATTGGCAGGGAAAGTCCCATTTTGGAGAAAATCAAATATGTCTGTATACCAAGGTTCAGGAGTAGTTTCATTGATTAGAAATACATCCAAAGGCTCTAAGCATGACTTATTTGAAGCGGGTTCCTGGAGTCGACGAATAATGATAGTGGCATATTCGTCATCTAACTCCAAGGGCAGGAGAGATGCAGCTGCGGCCATAGCATCACCTGCACGGTTGCTAGTTCGAGGAATAGCTTCCAAGGTAACTTGATCAAATAAAGACATTAATTGTAAAACATAGGCCTTATATGGGCACAGTTTATCATCTCTGGTTTGATAAACTTCATTAATTTGGTTTATAACCAGTTGAGAATCACCAAAAACTAAAAGATGTTTAATTTTGAGCGCCAAGGCAGCTCGTAATCCAAGGATTAGAGCTTCATACTCAACAGTATTGTTGGTGCAAGCAAATGTCAATTTGAAGGACAGAGGAATAAGATGTTTTTGTGGGGATATTAAAATAATACCCGCACCAGCCCCACTCATGCATCGGGCTCCATCAAAGTATAAGGACCATTGTTCAGTATGGTCCGCCTCTAATTGAAGGCATTCATCCGGAAACTCGATGATGAGGGGATGGGTAGACTCTAAGGGTGCAGCAGCTAATTGATCTGCTATGATTTGACCCTTAATAGACTTTTGTCCTATGAATGTGAGATCAAACTCGCTTAGAGCAAGAACCCACTTGGCTGTGCGACCCGATAAATAAGGTCGACTCATGAGATACCTTAAGGGATCGTATTTAGCAATGACATAAGTTTTTTGACTAAGCATATAGTGTCGTAATTTTTGCGTAGCAAACACGATTGCTAGACATAGTTTTTCCAACGTTGTGTAGCGGGTTTCATAACTGATGAAGGTTCGGCTAATATAATAATTAGCACGTTCTCTCTTTTCATCATCCAACTGAGCTAACATAGCTCCTAAGGCAGAATCTGAAGCTGAAATATATAGGAGGAATGGGCGATCAGGTTTAGGCGGTGAAAGCACAAGTGGATTAAGGAGGTATTGTTTGAGAAGTTCAAAAGCTTCTCTACATTCGGTGTCCCAATTAAAAGGGACATCCTTCTTAAGGAGTTTAAGAAAGGGACTAGTTTTGTCCGCCAGCTTATCGATGAAGCGACGGATAGCTTGAAGCTTACCTTGTAAACTTCGTAACTCAGATATATTAGTAGGTGCGGGCATATCAGTGATGGCCGCAATCTTGAGAGGGTCGATTTCAATACCACGTAAAGAAACTAAAACCCCTAATAGTTTATCGGACTTAACTCCGAATATGCATTTTGCTAGATTTAATCGAATGAGATATTCTCGTAATCGATTAAAGACTTTTCTCAAATCATCTAAATGATGATCTTCAATAATAGAGCGAGCTATAATATCATCTACATAATCATGTAGGATATCATGCATCATATCATGAAAAATATAGGTCATAGCTCGTTGATAAGTTGCACCTGCGTTCTTTAAGCCAAATGGCATCACTTTCCAGCAAAAGGTACCCCAGGGGGTAATAAAGGCTATTTTAGCCTGGTCTTCAGGAGCTATCCAAATTTGATTATAACCGGAGAATCCATCCATTAAGGACATCATCCCACTTTCGACAGTGAAGTCAATGATTTGATCCATGTTTGGAAGAGGAAAGTCATCTTTAGGGCATGCAACGTTAATATCTCTAAAATCTGTGCAAACCCTAACTTTGGTAGCTTCTTTCTTGGTGACTGGAACTACATTTGAGATCCATTCAAACATAATCAATAGCTTGTATAAAGATAACATTCAGGAGTTTTTCTAACTCCCCTTTGACTAGCAGAGCCACTTTGGGATGCATTTTTCTAAGTTTTTGTTTAACGGGTTTAGCATCCGGATGGACCACTAGATGATGCATGACTACATAAGGGTCTAGACCTGGCATATCTTCATATGTCCAAGCGAAGACATCTTCATACTCTTTAAGGAATGCAATGTATTGTTCTTGTTTTTCTTGACTTAATTCTGATCCAATATTGATTATGTGAGGATTGTCCTCAGTTCCAATATTAATTTTAATGACGTTTTCTACCTCCATATGTAGATCTCTTTCAAAATTAGGTGGGGCAGGTGAAACACCCAATTCTTGTAATTCTTGTAAGGTTAATTTAGATAATTCATTCTGAGGATTAGTGGCCTCAAGTTGGGCTATAGTTGGTATAGAACCATCAAAATAAAATCCATTGTGTAACATCTCTTCAACAGAGACATCATGGAAGATATCTCCTTCCAACTCTTCATCGGGGTCAACAATCATTTCAGGGTAAGCTATGGATAGCATGTTGCATGAAAATGACTGATTTTTAAGAGGCAAATCAACATGCCTATCCAAATAATCTTGATAACATATGAGATGATCATCATCCTCAAAAGGAAAGGGTTGACCCTTACTAGGAAATAGGCCCACACCACAGCGGGCAGGCCACGGTTCTACCTCGAAAGGTTCTTTCATGCCATTTTGGGAAGGTCCCAAGCCTTTCCCTTTATATCCCATTTTAAGCATCATGGGTTTAGCTTTAATATAATCATTGGTAAAATAACACCGAGCGTATCCCTCATGATGAGTTTTGATATTTCGAGGGATTCTTCCCTAGTCATATCCTTTATAAATGAAAGCACAACTCCCGACTTGGTAAGTACTTCCCATAGGTTGTGGGAGGCCCAAAGTACGAGGAGATGGCGGTAAATTATTCAAAAGAATTGAATCTTGCATGAAAGCATTTGTTTTTTCTGATATTAATATTGTGGATAAATCTGGTAAAAGTTCATCGAAAAGGGCATAAGATGTAGAAGGCTTATTACCTATATCTTGAGATGTGGAAGGTATGATAGGTGTTTCTATAGGTTTTGAATTTATAGGGATAGAACTTGAAGGATTGGTTGTAGATTTAAGATCTTTTTGAGGTTCTAGAGTGATTTGTTTAGAGGGTTGTTGATCTATATAGGAGGATGAAATTAATGGAGGGGGAATAGGTGAAGTTATGGGTGTGTGTTTCACACTTTTAGATGAAAAATAAGAACTAGGATGTGTGGATGACAGAGCAGGGCAAAATTGCACTCCAACCGGTTCCGCCAAAGCACACATATCAAAAGGTCTAGGGTCACCATGAATAGTGACCAACTGATTTTTAAACTCAAATTTAACACATTGGTGTAAGGTTGATGGGACCGCTCGCATGGCATTGATCCAAGGGCGACCCAAAAGTATATTGTACGATGTTGGGCAATGTACAATAAACACGGTTGTTTCTAGGGTTCTAGGACCAACTTGCAATGGGAGGGTAATAACTCCACACGTTTCTTGTGTTTCGTCATTAAAAGCTTTGATAATCATATCGGTTTTCTTCATTTCATCACTTCTAAAGCCAAATCTTTGGTAGAAGTCAAAAGTGCAAATGTTTAGAGATGAGCCATTATCAATCAAAACTCTTTTGACGACTACATCTCCAATTAGAGCAGTAATGTATAAGGGATTGTCCTTATGTAAACTGTGTTGTGGGATATCTTTATCCCGAAAGTCAATACAATCAATCTCTCGAGTGATGATAGTATTGGCCATAGCTTCAGGTTGAATGTTTTGAGGTACCATCATTTGGCTCAATGTAAGCATCAACTCATCCCTATGGGTGGGAGAGGATCTTAATAAATCCAAAAGGGAAATTCAGGCCGTAGTATTGGACAATTGCTCATTAATATTGTAAGGGGGTTTAGGTTGAACAGTAGGAGCATGATTCCCTTTATTGGGGTTTTTCAAAACGAATGGAGCTGATCCATCGTTCTGGTTTGGTTCTTGTTGAGAATTTTGAGCTTGTTGTCGGGTGACGACTCCAATGGTACCTACAATGTTATACTAAAGACGTTGAACTGGTCTCGGTTGAGCATTGATGGCTTGTTCATTAGAAAGGAATATATTGGAAGAAGGTCGAGTAGTAACTCTTCTAGGAAATGGTTCTTCTGGAACCATAGCATCTGTGATGGGTTGAATAGGATCTGATTCGTTTTCAGAACTATTCGATTGGTTTGAAGTGATATCCACTTCACTTTCACTATCTGATTCTATATCACTAGAATCAGAAGTTTGAAAATTATGTAAGGGCCTGGTCGTAACCAGGGATAAGGTTGTGTCAAATATTTGAGGATCCTGAACAGGTAATTGTCCGCTAATGGTTCCTACATATCGGGTAGGAGGGGGAACATTATGATGTTCGATTTGATTGGCTACCTCTTTACCATGTCTTGGTAAAGGGTGTTGAAATATGTCTAAAGTTTGATTGGCATTTTGATTTTGATTTTGGGGAACTAGTCTTTTGAGTATTATTAGGAGGGTTTTGTTTAGGTTGGAAGGCTTGCACTTCCATTTCATTATTGTCAATCAAATCTTGTATTTTATGTTTCAATCTTTTACAAGCGTTGGTAGAATGTCCAGGTCCTCTATGGAAATCACAGTGTAAGTCAGCTCTGTATCCGGGTATAGTTGGATCAGGTTCCCGGATAGCTGGTAATTGGATCAAACCTCTTTCGAGCAATTGAGGTAAAATAGTTGATAAGGGTTGATTTAATCTAGTGAATTCTCGAGGAGGCTTATCAGGAGGTTTCAATATGAATTTTTCTGTTGTCTTCGTTGCATTGACATTAGCAACATTTCTGCTGTCAGTGACTCCATCACCGACAACTTGTTTGTTTTTATATTGATTTCTGGATGTTTTCTCATCATCCTTCTTCCTAAGTTGGCCTCTCCTAATGAGGGCATCTTCTACTCTTCGAGCTAAATCTATAGCTTGATCGAAGGTAGTTAAAGTAGCAGTTGATAGCTCATAAGATATTTGTTCTTGTAAATTGTTGATGAAAATGTCCAACATTTCCCTATAAGGTAGCACAAAGTGCAGTTTTCCTATCAATTGCCTCCATCTAGCTAAGAAATCGGCAAAACATTCATCCTTGTCTTGTTTTAAATTGTATAGATCTTTAATAGTTACATGCCTCTCGATGTAGGCACTAAATTGATGGACAAATGATTCAGTTGTTTCTTCAAAGTTTCTCAAAGAATGAGTGGGCAATTGATAGTACCACTCTAATGCCATTCCACCTAAACTTTTTGGGAACATTTTTAGTAATAGCAAGTCATCATGTGATATATCATGACATGCTATCCTAAACATGCGAAGATGCTCTATGGGATCTTCGGTTCCTTTATATATAGGCAGGATGGGCATGGGAAAATGCTTAGGGTATGGTTGAGCTACAACTATGGGATCCAAAGGTTGACTACAGATCTCTCGATAATTATACGAGGGACGGTAGGGATCTATCTGGTCCATACGTGAAGCTAATTGTTTCACCATGGCTTCCAGATTACTATTTTGCCCCCCATATTGGTTTGGTAGGGCATTGACATGGGTTTTATGGGCATATGATGGAGGAACATGCAGATTAGATGCCATGTTACTATTGTGTAAATTATTGGTGGGAAAAGTATTATGAAGGAATTTTGAAGTTGTATTATGTTGTATTCCAGATTGTTGAAAGTTTGTATTTGGCTTTGTTTTAGGTTTTTGTTTACTTGAAGCATATTGCTCAATAGTTTGGCAGAATAAAGTAGTGAAGGAAGGTTTCTTTTGTGTGGGAGTGATTTTAGGTTGAATAACGGGTTCCTTAGGAGGTTGGGTAACCTGTTGTTTTGACATGTTTTGAGCCATAGTGACCATATCCGTATTGGATGGCCCAACCTTGTCACTTTCTTGATCAATGAAAGACAAGGGATTAGTGCGCATATTACACATATATTCCATGGCTGCTTGAGTGTTACTAATTTGCCCTTTATCAATACGAATTGCCACATTAAGGTCATCAATGTTATCAATGAGAAATTTCCGAAAATGCTCTGCATTGTCAAAAGCAATAGTTCCATTTGGAGCTACTCTAGGGGATGAGGATCCATCCTCTTTAACACTCCCTTCTTGTTCCTTATCTTCACCTAAGTCTTCTTCTGATTGACCTAGAGTTTCTCCTTCCGGATTTGGATCTCCAAGAAGGACATTTGGGTCTCTAGTTGTATCTTGTAACCAATCTTCTTCTTCTCCTAAAGTTTCTTTACCATTCCTAAGTTTAGGCATGGTGCTTTAATTTTGATTTCAGCAAATATATATATATATATATATATATATATATATATATATATATATATATATATATATATATATGCAACAAATTAAGAGGTATATGTTTACTATATACCTACTACAATATTTGAAATGAAATGTTTAAGTTTTTGCTATGTTTTTAGTTTTTAATTTTTTAATTTTTAGTTTTTCTTTGTTTTTGAAATAATATAGTAAAGACAATCAACACAAATAAATGCAAGAAATAAGACTGAAAGTAATAATCTAGTTTTCTATAAACAATTTATAAATATCATTAATAGGCTCGAGTTGTTCAGGAGTCATGAAGTGTTCTTCTTCAAATTGAAAGTTTTCTTTTAAAAATTTGATGAAAAGAGCTATAGTGATATTATCTGTCTCAGATGTTGGTTGATAAAAGTAAAGCTCGTGGCAATACTCTCGATATAACACAGCTCACGGAACTCTATTCCATATTTCCCTATCTGTAAGAACAACCTCTTGGTCTTCTACACAACCTAGGAACTGGTGCACAATGGCTGCGTTCTCGAGGTATTCCTCGAAGGTGAATAGTTCTGAAGATACTAGAGCTCTCCTATAAGCTAACCATCTATGGCAGGCTCTCTGAAGTTCATGATAAAAAACTAGTTGATGAGGATCCAGGATTCTATCTAGGACTAGCCTCTTGATTTGCTTAAGTTGTGTGGACCTAGATGAGATGAGACTAAGTCTTCTATCAAGTTCGTTCCACAAGAATTGATTCCTACTTGTTTCAGGCACATTAAGCATAGAATTGATTTCTACGGCTGCCAATTGGTTTTCTACATTTATAGTAACTGCTAATATTTTCTTAGGAGCTACCATCTAAACATGATTTCAAACTTAAAGGATTTAAAATGCATCTATGTTTTAGTTGTTCTATATATTTTTTTGTTTTGTTTTTGTTTTCAAAAGGTTATGATGCATTCACGTCGGGTTCACCAAAATGTATCGCTCCAAATTTTTCGCATCCTTACCTTCAGGCTATTGGATCCGTGCCCGAAAGGAGGATGGGAAAAGGATGTCGTGGTACCTCGGACTGAGAGGACTTTGCGAAGGTCCCGCCTCTCAAGGGAGGTGTATTTTGATGATTTTTCGACGGATGGTGGGTTCACCAGGAAACATTTAAGGGCAGTTTCCACGCCTAGGTTTTGGAATGTGTTTTAATGTGTTCGTTTTTAACTTTAAGCATTCATATCCTAGGTTTGGCCAAATGAATCTAGATTAATCTACATGAAAATGCAAATTCAATGAGTACAAAAAATAGATTTAAAGACATAAAACAGAGAATTTACTAGAATACAAATGAGGAATACCTGATCCGGATGTCTGGTGATGATTCTGATGTTTGAAGCAGTCAGGATCGTCTAGAATTCGACAGAATCGTCTGAGATCTGACAGAATCGTCTGAGATCTGACGAATTCGTCAGAGACCTGCAAGCAGAAAAATAGATACAAAATACAACGAATACTACTGTGCTAATAGAGGGAAACAACACCAAATGACTGTATGAATACTGAGCAATAGTTATGAACATAAATTCAAGCAAATTACGATATTCTAATGACAAATCATGATCTTAGTATGCAATCTAAGCTAAATGGGTGAACTCCAAATGCAAAATAACATAAACACTGAATAAACTATCTAATTTGTAGAATAAAACAACAGAGAAAAGGTTGAGAAATGCAAACTTCAGGCACTGATTGCCTCAATATGGACTGTAGTCGAGATCGTCTCGCATCAGTACGAAATCGCCTCGGATTCGACAGGTTCGCCTCCGATCTGAACAAGTTCGTCGGCGATGATGTGTGTTGGCTCCGACTGAAAAACAGTGATGTACCTGCAACAAAATTGGTATGGGACCAATGCAAATGAAAAATTGGGATGGTTCAACGTAGATGGAGTTAAATTGCAGAGAATTTCAGCCAGGGGGGTGCTAAGGGAATAGCTTAGGATTAAATAGGCTTAGGGGAGTAGTTAGGAGGTTGGAGATCATCCCAATTTGGGAGATCTCCAATGGGGGAGGGTCCCTAACGGCGCAGACACGCTTCTGCCCGGATTGGAGACCCGTTGGAACAGAAGCTAATTGTGCAAAATTAGTTTTGCGACAAGATCGTCTGGACGTCCTAGTCCAGACGAAATCGTCAGATCTGGGGCGATATCGTCTGATCGGCGACGATATCGTCAAACGGTCAAAACAACCTCTAAAAATGGCACGAAAAAGGGGGAAACGGATTACCCGACGGTTAACGGGCGGTTTGGGAGGTTAAATTTGAATTTTAAATTATTTACTAAGGTGAATGTAATTATGACAATTTTATTGCGCCAATTTTAGGGTGCTACAGATACATTTTGGTGAACCCAACGTGAAACTAAAACCTTTTGAAAACAAAAACCAAAAACATAGATGCATTTGGAAACATTAGAAAACTACTAAGTTGCATATCATGTCTAGATGGTAGCTCCTAAGAAAAGACTAGCAGTTACTATAAATGTTGCAAATCAATTAGTAGCCATAGAGGTTGATTCTTTGTTTAGAACATCTCAAACATATAGAGTCCAACTTCTGTGGAAAGAACTTGATAGGAGGCTAGGTTTCATTTCATATAAATCAACCAAACTTAGACAAATCAAGAGGTTTGTCCTAGATAGGATCCTGGATCCTCATCAACTCATTTTTTATCATGAACTTCAGAGAGCTTGCCATAGGTGGTTAGCTTATAGGAGAGCTCTTGTGTCTTCATAATTGTTCACCTTCGAGGAATACCTCGAGAACGTAGTTGTTATACGCCAATTCCTAGGTCATGTAGAAGATCAAGAGGTCGTTCTTACGGATAGGGAAATATGGAATAGAGTTCCTAGGGCTATGTTATATCGAGAGTATTGCCACGAACTTTATTTCTACCAACCATAATCTGAGACAGATAATATCACTATAGCACTTTTTGTCAAATTCTTGAAAGAAAATTTTCAATTTGAAGAACACTTCATGACTCCTGAAGAACTCGAGCCCATTAATGATATTTATAAATTATTTATAGAAAACTAGATCATTGCTTTCATTATTATTATTTCTTGCATTTAGTGTGTTGTTTGTTATCTTTATAATATTGTTACAAAAACAAGAAAAACCAAAACATAACAAAAACCAAAACATTTTATTTCAAATACTATAGTAGGTATATAATTAAAATATATACCTCTTAAGCTTGTTGCATATATATATATATATAAGTATATATATATTTGCTGAAATCTAAATTTAACCACAATGCCTAAACTTAGGAATGGTAAACAAACTGAACAAGAAGAAGAAGATTGGTTAGAAGACAAAACAAAAAACCCAAATGTCCTTCCTGAAGAATCAATTCCGGAAGGAGAAACTCTAGAACAGCCAGAAGATGACCTGGTTGAAGAAAATGAACAAAAATAAAATCTTAAAGAGGAAGGATCCTCATCCCCTAGAATAGCTCTAGATGGAACTATTGCTTTTGATAACTTAGATCATTTCTGGAAATTTTTCAATAATAACATTGGCGCTCTTAATATGGCAGTTCGTATTGATAAAGGACAAATTAGTGACACTCAAGCAGCCATGGAACATATGTTTGACATACACACTAATCCCTTGTCTTTCATTGATCAAGAAAGTGATAAAGTTGGACCATCCAATAGAGATATGGTCACTATGATTCAGAACATGCCAAAACAACAAGTTACCCAACCCCCTAAGGAACCTGTTATTGAGCCTAAAATCATTCCCACACAAAAGAAACCTTCCTTCACTATTTTACTTCGCCAAACTATTGATCAATATGCTTCAAGTAGACAAAAACCTAAAATGAAGCCAAACACCAATTTTCAACAATCGGGCATACAACATAATACAACTTCAAAATTTCTTCATAACACCCTTCCTACCAACAATTTACACAATAGCAATATCGCATCTAATCTCCATGTCCCTCCATCATATGCTCACAAATCCCATATTAATGCCCTACCGAATCAATATGGTGGGCAAACCAGTAATCTGGAAGCCATGGTGAAACAGTTAGCTTCACGCATGGACCAGATAGATCCCTATCGTCCCTCGTACAATTATCGAGAGATATGTAGTCAACCTCTGGATCCCATAGTTGTAGCACAACCATACCCTAAACACTTTCCCATGCCCTTCCTGCCTATATATAAAGGAACTGAAGATCCCATAGAGCATCTTCGCATGTTTAGGATAGCATGTCATGATATATCACATGATGACTTGCTATTACTAAAAATGTTCCCAAAAATTTTAGGAGGAATGGCATTAGAGTGGTACTATCAATTGCCCACTCATTCTTTGAGAAATTTTGAAGAAACAGTTGAATCTTTTGTCCATCAATTTAGTGCCTACATCGAGAGGCATGTCACCATTAAATATTTATACAACTTAAAACAAGACAAAGATGAATGTTTTGCTGATTTCTTAGCTAGATGGAGGCAGTTGACAGGAAAACTACACTTTGTGCTACCTTATAGGGAAATGTTGGACATTTTTATCAATAATTTACAAGAACAAATATCTTATGAGTTATCAACTGCCACCTTAACTACCTTCGATCAAGCTATAGACTTAGCTCGAAGGGTAGAAGATGCTCTCATTAGAAGAGGTCAGCTCAAAAAGAAAGATGATGAGAAAACATCCAGAAATCAGTATAAAAATAAACAAGTTGTAGGTGACGGAGTCACTGATAGTAGAAATGTTGCTAATATCAATACAACGAAGACAACATAAAAATTTATATTAAAACCTCCTGATAAACCTCCTCGAGAATTTACTATATTGAATCAACCTTTATCAACCATTCTTCCTCAATTACTAGCACGAGGCTTGATTCAATTACCAACTATCCGGGAACCTGATCCAACTATACCCGGATACAGAGCTGATTTACATTGTGATTTTCATAGAGGACCTGGACATGCTACAAACTCTTGCAAAATATTGAAACATAAAATACAAGATCTGATTGATAATAATGAAATGGAGGTGCAAGCTTTCCAACCTAAACAAAATGCTCCTAATAATGCTCAAAAGAACATTCCCCAAAATCAGAATCAAAATGCTAATCAATCATTAGATATATTTCAACATCCTTTACCAAAACATGGTAAAGAGGTGGCCAATCAAATCGAACATCATAATGTTCCCCCTCCTACCCGATATGTAGGGACTATTAGCGGACAATTATCTGTTTAGGATCCTCAAATATTTGGCACAACCTTATCCCTGGTCATGACCAGACCCCTACATAATATTCAAACTCCCGATCCTAGTGATGTAGAATCAGATATTGAAAGTGAAATAGAAATCACCTCAAACCAATCGAATAGTTCTGAAAATGAATTAGATCCTATTCAACCCATCACAGATGCTATGGTTCCGGAAGAACCATTTCCTAGAAGAGTTACTACTCGACCCTCTTCTAATCAGTTCCTTCCTAATGAACAAGCCATAAACACTCAATCGAGACCAGTTCAGCGTCTTCAATATAACATTGTAGGTACCATCGGAGTCGTTACCAGACAACAGGCTCAAAATTCTCAACAAGATCAAACTCAGAATGATGGATCAGCTCCATTTGTTTTGAAAAATCCCAATAAAGGGAATCATATGTCTAATGTTCAACCTAAACCTCCTTACAATATTAATGAACAATTATCCAATACTACAGCCAGAATTTCCCTTTTGGACTTGTTAAGATCTTCTCCTACCCATAGGGATGAGTTAATGCTTACATTAAGCCAAATGATGGTACCTCAAAATATTCAACTCGAAGCCATGTCCAATACTATCATCACTCGAGAAGTTGATTGTATTGACTTTCAAGATAAAGATATCCCACAACATAGTTTACATAAGGATAACCCCTTATATATTATTGCTCTAATTGGAGATGTAGTTGTTAAAAGAGTCTTGATTGATAATGGTTCATCTCTAAACATTTGCACTTTTGACTTCTACCAATGATTTGGCTTTAGAAGTGATGAAATGAAGAAAACTGACATGATTATCAAAGCTTTCAATGACGAGACACAAGAAACGTGTGGATTCATTACCTTACCCTTGCAAGTTGGTCCTAGAACCCTAGATACAACCGTGTTTATTGTACATTGCCCTGCATCGTACAATATACTTTTGGGTCGCCCTTGGATCAATGCGATGCGAGCGGTTCCCTCCACTTTACATCAGTGTGTTAAATTTGAATTTAAAAATTAGTTGGTCACTATCCATGGTGATCCTAGACCCTTTGATATGTGTGCTTTGGCAGAACCTGTTGGAGTGCAATTTTGCCCTGCTCTGTCATCCACACATCCTAATTCTTATTTTTCATCTAAACATGTGAAACACACACACATAACCTCATCTACCCCATCAACTACACCTATACATTTAACTCAACCATCTTCTAAACAAACCACACTAGAACCTCAAAAATATCTTCAATCCACAACCAATCCTTCATGTTCTATCCCTATAATTTCAAAACCTATAGACCCATCTATTGATATCCCTCCACATTATCAACATCTATGGCATACCTTCCACATCTAAAGATATAGGGAATGATCCTTCTACATCTTATGCTCTTTCTGATGAACTTTTACCAGATTTATCCACAATCTTAATATCAAAAAAAACAAATGCTTTTATGCAAGATTCAATTCTTTTAAATAACTTGCCGCCATCTCCTCGTACTTTGGGCCTCCCACAACCTATGGGAAGTACTTACCAAGTCGGGAGTTGTGCTTTTATTTATAAAGGATATGATTGGGGAAGAATACCCCGGAATATCAAAACTCATCATGATGGATATGCTCGATGTTATTTTTCTAATGAATATATTAAAGCTAAGCCCATAATGCTTAAAATGGGATATAAAGGGAAAGGCTTGGGACCTTTCCAAAATGGTATGAAAGAACCTATTGAGGTAGAGCCATGGCCCGCCCGATGTGGTGTGGGCCTATTTCCTAGTAAGGGTCAACCCTTCCCTTTTGAAGATGATGATCAACTCATATGTTATCAAGATTATCTAGATAAACAAGATTCTTTGTGTTCTAAGAATAATCCCTTTACCTGCAATATGCTATCCATAGCTTACCCTGAATTGATTGCTAAATCCGATGAGGATTTGGAAGGAGATATTTTCCATGATATCTCCGTTGAAGAGTTGTTACACAATGGTTTTTATTTTGATGGTTCTATACCAACTATAGCCCAACTTGAGGCCACCACTCATCAAGACGAATTATCCAACTTAACCTTAAAATAATTACAAGAATTGGGCGTTTCACCCGCCCCACCTAATTTTGAAAGAGATCTACACATGGAAGTAGAAAACGTCATTAAAATTAACATTGGAACTGAGGATAATCCTCACATAATCAATATTGGATCAGAATTAAGTCAAGAAAAACAAGAAGAATACATTGCATTCCTTAAAGAATATGAATATGTCTTCGCTTGGACATATGAAGATATGCCAAGTCTAGACCCTTCTGTAGTCATGCATCATCTAGTAGTCCATCCGGATGCTAAACCTATTAAACAGAAACTTAGAAAAATGCATCCCAAAGTGGCCCTGCTAGTCAAAGGGGAGTTAGAAAAACTCCTGAATGTTATTTTCATACAAGCTATTGATTATGCTGAATGGATCTCAAATGTAGTTCCAATCACCAAGAAAGAAGCTACCAAAGTTAGGGTTTGCATGGACTTTAGAGATATTAACGTTGCATGCCCTAAAGATGATTTTCCTCTTCCAAACATGGACCAAATCATTGACTTTACCATCGGGAGTGGAATGATGTCCCTAATGGATGGATTTTCTGGCTATAATCAGATCAGGATAGCTCCTGAAGATCAGGCTAAAATAGCCTTTATTACCCCTTGGGGTACCTTTTGTTGGAAAGTGATGCCATTTGGTTTAAAGAACGCAGGCGCAACCTATCAACGAGCTATGACTTATATCTTTCATGATATGATGCATGATATCCTACATGATTATGTAGATGATATTATAGCTCACTCTATTAAAGAAGATGATCATTTAGATGATTTGAGAAAAGTATTTAATCGGTTAAGAGAATACCTTATTCGATTAAATCCAACCAAATGCATATTCGAAGTTAAGTCCGGTAAACTATTAGGGGTTTTAGTTTCTTTACGTGGTATCAAAATTGACCCTCTCAAGATTGTGGCTATCATTGATATGCCCGCACCTACCAATATATCTGAGTTACAAAGTTTACAAGGTAAGCTTCAAGCTATCCGTCGCTTCATCGATAAGTTGGTGGACAAAACCACTCCCTTTCTTAAGCTCCTTAAGAAGGATGTCCCTTTTAATTGGGACGACGAATGTAAAGAAGCTTTTGAACTTCTCAAACAATACCTCCTTAACCCACCTATGCTTTCACCACCTAGACCTGATCACCCGTTTCTCCTGTATATTTTAGCTTTAGATTTTGCTTTAGGAGCTATGTTAGCTCAACTTGATGATGAGAAGAAAGAACGTGCTAATTATTATATTAGCCAAACTTTCATTAGTTATGAAACTCGTTATACCTCATTAGAAAAAATATGTCTAGCAGTCATATTTTCTACGTAGAAATTATGCCATTATATGCTTAGTCAAAAAACATGTCATTGCTAAATATGATCCCTTGCGATATCTCATGAGTCGACCTTATTTATCGGGTCACACAGCCAAGTGGGTTCTTGCTCTAAGTGAGTTTGAACTCACATTCATAGGACAAAAGTCTGTTAAGGGTCAAATCATAGTAGATCAATTAGCTGCTGCACCCTTAGAATCTACCCATCCCCTCATCATTGAGTTTCCTGATGAATGCCTTCAATTAGAGGCAGACCATGTTGAACAATGGTCCTTATACTTTGATGGAGCCCGATGCATGAGTGGGGTTGGTGTGGGTATTATTTTAATATCTCCACAAAAACACCTTATACCTTTGTCCTTTAAATTAACATTTGCTTGCACCAATAATACTGCCGAATATGAGGCTCTAATCCTTGGATTACGAGCTGCCTTGGCATTAAAAATCAAACATCTGCTAGTTTTTGGTGATTCTCAACTTGTCATAAATCAAATTAATGAAGTTTATCAGACTAGAGATGATAAATTGCACCCATATAAAGCATATGTTTTGCAATTGTTATCCTTGTTTGATAAAGTTACTTTGGAAGCTATTCCTTGAACTAGCAATCGTGCGGTTGATGCTATGGCTACAATTGCATCTCTTCTGCCCTTGGAGTTAGATGATGAATATGCCACCATCATTATTTGTTGACTCCATGAACCCGCTTCAAATAAGTCATGTTTAGAACCTTTGGATGTGTTTCTAATCAATGAAACTACTCCTGACCCTTGGTATACAGATATATTTTATTTTCTTCACAATGGGACTTTTCCTACCAATTCTAATAGAAACCAACATCGGTTATTACGTAGACGAGCAAGTCGATTTGTAATAATTGGCAATACTTTATATAGGAGATCTTTTGAAGGTATCCTATTGAGATGTTTGAATCTAGAAGAATCCAAATCAGCTTTGAGTGAAGCCCACGATGGATCTTGTGGAGGACACTTCAGTGGTAGTGTCATTGCTAAAAAGCTCCTTAGGATAGGATACTTTTGGCCTACCATGGAAAATGATGCACATGAGTATGTGTGCCATTGCGACAAGTGCCAAAAACATGTTGACCTTGTCCATGCACCTGCACAAGAGCTGCAGGCTATTTCATCTCCTTAGCCCTTTTCAAAATGGGGCTTAGACATTATTGGAAAAATTAATCCTATGTCATCTGATGGACACAAATTCATCATAACCACCACCGAGTATTTCACGAAGTGGGTTGAAGCTATGCCTTTAGCTTCCTGCACTGGAACACAAGTATCCAAATTTATTTTTAATCAAATCATTTGTAGGTTTGGAATTCCTACAAATCTCATCTCAGATAATGGAACTTGTTTAAAAAATAAAGATGTCAAGAAATTATGCCAAAAATATAAGATTCAACATCGATGGTCCACTCCCTATTATCCTCAGGGTAATGGCCAAGTAGAAGCATCTAACAAAACCTTAATCAAAATTCTCAAAATATTGGTCAATAAATCGGCCACGACTGGCACATTCAATTATATCCGACTTTGTGGGCCTATCGAACTAGTGTTCGAACTCCCACTTGAACTTCACCTTTTGTCTTGGTTTATGGCGCTGAAGCCATTTTTCCCTTTGAATTAGAAGTTCCTTCTTTGGCTCTACTACTTCAAGATACCGAAGTAGGAGATGAATATCGAGCTGGCAGACTCAGTCAGCTAGAACTCCTAGATGAAAAGTGCATCAATGCTTTGGAGCATCTTTGTGCCTACCAAAACAAGCTTAAAAGATCATATGCTAAGAAAGTTCATCATCGATCCTTTGAGGTCGATGACCTTGTTTTAAAAGAAAATAAAAAAAATACTAATGCAACTAAAGACCTTAAAGGTAAATTTGAGCCCAACTGGCTTGGACCATATATTATCACTGCTAAATTTGAATCGGGAGCATACAAATTATCTACCTTAGATGGTAAATATTTAAAAGAACCTATGAATATTATGCATCTTAAACGTTACTATGCATAAAATTTGGTCATTTCATCATTTGTACATATTTTGCATGTTGTCTCATTTTAAAAATATATATAAAACTCTTTAAACAAAAACAAACAAAAAATAAAAATAAAAAAAATAAAAGTCAAAACAACAATATTATTGACTCTTTTCAAAACCAAAAAAATAAAGAAGAAAGAGAGTCAAAATCATCAAACTCCTCAAAAATATTTGTTATATATATTTCTTCTTCAAGTATTGCAGTTATATTTTCAAGTTATTTTGGATAAATTAGCATTTATTTGGAATCCCTCACTATCACAAACACAAAAATAAATATCTTGATTTTATCTAGCATGATTACTAATCTCTCTTATATCAAAGTCCACAAAATTCAATTAAATAAAGTTTGAGCACAGAGAATTGATCTTGTTATTTACTTAAACCAAGCATATCATTTCATAATAAAATGATTATATTTGTAATGTCCATGCTATGCTACATAGTAGAAGTGGTTTCTTGAGCGAAAAGTTTCCCCTGCTATCCTATCATGCACATGGTCTAGAATCTTTGAGAATTGACAAAAGGACAAGCTCACCCCTACCCGGAATAAAAATCCCTTGCTCTACAACTAATCCGAGCAAGTATCCCTAGTATAGGAAGAAAAGAAAAGTTCAAGAAAAAGAGAAAAAGAAACAAGTTATTTCAGCATTATCTCAAATATCAAGCCAAAATACAAAAATACAAAAAAAAAAAAAAAGAAAAAGAAAAGCAAAAGCAAAGAAAAAGAAACAAACAAAAGCAAAAGCAATAAAATCCCTTTCCCTACCCATTGAAAAGAAAAGAAGGGTTGATGAGCTTGAATCCCTGGAATTCTCAATTATTCAAAAACTGTGAGGTAAGCCCCATAATAGGTGGTTTGTGCCCAACCCGCTTGGCCTTGGGTAACTCCTAGCGTGGCGATATGTCTGTCACATTAGCGACCTTCTTTTGTACAAACCTATGTCCGCTTATGGATTAGCTAGGGGTCGGGTTGGGAACGAAAAAAAAAACAAAGAGATAAATTCAACAAAGGGCCTCCATCGGACGAGTTATTCCCCTTAAAGATTATTATTGGTGTTGCCCTACCTTAAGGGTATTATCTATCTCTATCTCATTTGTGATTTTATGGGATAAGGATATATGATATTTTGCATATGGTGAATTCATGTTTAACAATAAAATTTATGCAACACTAGCTCTTGATAACCCGACCTACATAGTAGTCTAGTATGGTTATATGCATCTAAATCATGGTTAACGAACACTTATTTGGTTCATTCAAATCACTTGTCTCAAATTATCTTGCTCAAAACTGGTCAATGAACAATGCAATTGCACACACATTTTGTATTTGAGAGATTTTGTATATCATTATGATAAATCAATATTGGTAATGAACTCACCTACGCACATGGGATTCCTTATAAATCTAAATTTTGTCTTTAAGATACTTTGAAATATTTTTGCAAATTGTTTGGAATAAATTCATTTTCCTCTTTACAGAACAGTTGTTTAGTATAAAGACAACTACATGCATCTTATCAAAAATCAAAATCATTTTCAAAACATGCAATAAAGTTACATTTATATATAACTTTTGACTTTGGCGACGATGGTATAGTTCCAAAACCAAAATTGGAATTTTATGCCTAGCGCAAGTCCTCATCTTCATATTTTCTGACTATTTTCCAAAATAAAAAAAAATAAAAAAATCAACCATGTAATAAAACTATTATATTATTTTATTCTTTGGATTTCGCGATGATGGTATAAGTCTATACCTAAATATTCTATGCCTAGCGCAAACCATTGTACCAATTTTATTTTCCATTTATTTTAAAACAAAATTCATCATAAAAACATATGACTTAAATCATTATGTTACACAATTATGCTTTACAAACAAAACAAACACTTACTCTATTTTCATGTCATTATGTCAAACTTCAATTTTGCAATGATGGTATAATTCCTAGGGAATTATCCAAAAATTTTATCACACTTAGGAATTTATGCCTAGCAAAAGTCATTTTAAAATATTTCATGCATAATATTTTCATGAAAATCTGAAAACAAATCATCATCATCATCATCATCATCATTTGCATCATCACACCAAAGTCTTAAGACAGTCTCTTAAGCACTCTTTTACTTTTAACAATATTTCTATACTGGGATTAGCTTGACGACCGAGTGAGCGGTGACTCCATGAAATGGTCTATAATAGTGACAATGTCCTTTGAAATTATTTTTAGAAGTCCCTTTTCTTTTTATCAAATCACATCACAAACAACCAATTTGTTTACATCAGATTATTTCATTTAAATTTTAAAAGCATGACATTCAAACCATAATATTTTCAATCGACATAATTACATGAATCATCAAATCAATCACACCACAACAATAAAGCATCATACAAACACATAAGACAAGTCATATGATCAAAAATATCATATATATATATATCTCAACAATATATGTACATCATATCAAAACTGGATTGGTATGCCACAATCTACATCTTGGCATACTCAATCCTCTCAAATCATATAATCAGTCTGTACAGTGCAGTAGCCTAGCCTCGAGAACCCCTCGAGCTCTCAGCCTCATCTCCTCCCCAGCCTTGAGGTGGACGAGGTGGCCCCATCATAGTATGTGTGGTACTACGAGTCCTAGTCGTTGATCGGGATGAAGTCCTCGACGACCCAACCCTAATCGAATCCACAATGCCAGCTGGTAGTTGTACCCTATAGCCCTCTGGCACCATCTAGAAGTAGATACCCTGATAAAACACAGTCTGAGCAATCAACCGCGCTATCTCTTGAGTGCTCTCTCCTTTTCTCCATGCTTTGAGGCATGCAACCTCATCTTTGAGCTGTGTAGCCTCCACTCGATGGTGTGTAGCCTCATCCTGTAGAGTCTGCACCTGTGCCTAGAGACGAACAGTCTTCGCTCGGAGAGTAGCCATCTCACTACTCTCTCCTATGTCCACACCCTTGCCCTTATCGGGCGATGGTGGTCTCTCTCTCCGTGGAGAAGGGGGTCTCTCCTCCCTCCTCTCTCGCTACCGTGGCCTCTGTTGAGCCTGTGGTCTTCTCTACTCTCTCCCTCTATGACCCTATGTCGCCTTAATGGCCGCTTGGTGCCGCCTCCCCATACGATGCACAACTACTACCCTCATCATCAGAGGAGGGCAGATGCCTGTGTACCAGGAATTATAGCCATCAGCAACCCCTGCATCATCCTCATCCACTAGCTGAATGGGGGCATCATCTGCGTCCTAACTCCAAAAGCGTTGCATATCTGGAGCCTCGCTAACTGTAGTGTTATCCCAGACGGTACAAGAAAACTTGTAGTCTCTAAGAGATGGGATCCCATGTTGTAGACCAAACTGCCTCAAAACTCGGTCGTAGCGATGGAGCTCCACCTCTCCCCTCTCCATCCTCAGCCAACAGGTTTTCCTAATGCGAGCCAACTCCTGTCCATCCTTAGCCCACCCTGGATAATCTCTCTAAGGCATCTAGGTGATCTGGTCGAAGACAAGGTTGTCAAGTAGTCTCCGGGACATTGGCAGATCTATCTGTCACTGTGACCCTCTCCGGAGCCACCAGTAGAAAGCTCAAGGCCTCTCCCCATCAATCCCTATCATTGGTAGCCCTACCAAACTCTACATCGTGATGTGCTCTTAGCACCAAACCTACAGTAGTGATGTCATGACCAGACATTGGCCGCCCTTGTATACGACCCCATGCAGGATCCTATACAATCGACATAGTACATAACTCCCCCAAGCAAACTTATACCTATGGTATCTCATGTCGCAGACCACATATGTCAGTAGCCATGGTACTCTGCATCCACTCTGATGGCATAGCAGCAGACCACCTACAACCCCAACCAAAACTTGTGTCAGTCTAGATGCCCCAAGCATATGGCGTAGCGACTCGATGTTCACTCCACCCTTCTCCAGGGTGAAGCTCGGATCTCTGCACAGTTGCATCATTGCGTGGCCCTGATTGGTCGTGGGAGTTATTAACCGTCCTTGTATGGGGATCCTCAAAATCCTCCATACATCCTCTAGTGTGGGAGTCATCTCCTCTGTCGGTAACCAAAAATAGGAAGAACCCGGATACCACCTCTATGCTAGGGCTGTCAATAGCCCCATATCTATAGAAACCTGTGGCATCTTTGCCACATGCTGCAAGCCAACTTGTGCCAACTGATCTCGCTCTGCCTGAGATAGAGTGGCCAAGTCATCCCTCAACCCACCGTATTTCCATTCTCTACTCTTTAGTAATCCTCTTTGCAACATAAACAACAAAACAATAAAAATCATTAATAAAACAGTGATTAAAAATGCAAGTAAAGCAAGTTCAATTTCATCAATGATGATATCGTCCACTATTGGATGATATCGTCCCCAATTTGAGCAAATTTGTCTCCAATTTTGCAAGCCGAAATTGTCCCTTTTTTGATGAAATCGTCCCCATTTTACCAATTTCGCCCTTGGATGAAATCGACGATATCGAGACGATTTCGATGAAATCGAGACAATTTCATCCCGATGACGTCGACGGCCCAAAAATGGTCATGATGCTCAAAAATCATCAAAATTTAATCTAAAAAGCATAGAAAATCAAAATTCAAGCATTCTAAACTAAGTTTAGACTCTTACCCATAGCCCACGTCGGACCTCTGTCGATATGTGCACTGTCTCGACCATTTTGTTTGCAGAGCTCCACAAACTAGAAAATGAAAATGAACAGTAACAATGAATTAAGGTTTTTCCCTATTTTTTTAATTTTATTCAAAAATAATTAAAAACATTTTAATTTTTTGCTTTTTCGCGTTTTTACCTCAAACATTCGATTTGGGTAAAAACACGGAGGGGGCATCATAGTAAGCTATCGTACGATTCGACCAAGAATCGTCGCCTAAAAATGGGAATAATTTTTGTTTTCTCGTAAATCGAGAAGAACTCATATTTAACGCATTTTCTTCAAAAAATTTTCTAAAGAGGGGGCAAAATGTAGCACCCTAAAATTGGCATAGTAAAACTTAGTAAATAATTAAAATTACCTTAGTAATAATTCAAATTCAAATTTCAACCCCAAAACCGCTCCCAAATCGCCTGCTACCCGTTTCCTTGTTTTTTGTGCCATTTTTAGAGTTTGTTTCGTCCGTTGGATGATATCGTATTCGATCAGACGATATCACCTCATATCGAACAATTTTTTTTGGAGCAGAACGTCTAGATGATTTCATCCCAAAACTAATTTTTCAAAATTAGCTTTTGTTTCAACAGCTTCTCTAACTTGGGCAGAGACGCGTCTGCACCGTTAGAGTCTCCCCCCATTGGAGATCTCTCAAAATGGGATGATCTCCAACCTCCCAACCTCTTTCATATGCCTATTTAATCTTAGGACCTCCCCTTGACATTCCCATGGCTGAATTTTTTTGTACTTTAAGTTTTACATGCTTCAGGATATCCTAGATTATTGTTCGCCTTTGTCCTTTTTTGAATTTTCCTGCAGGAACTTTGTTATTCTTCAATCGGGGCAAATATCAGATCGTCGCAGATGATCCTATCCAATTCAAGATGATTTCATATCAATCCGAGACGATTTCGACTACAGTCAACATTGGGGGCAATCAGTGCCCAAAGTTTGCATTTCTTTACTCTTTTTTGTTGTTTTGCTTTGCATTAGTTAAGCTTATTACTACTTTGCATCTTGGATTTCACCTCATGTAGCCTAGATGCATAATAAATTCAAATTTAGTCATTAAAACCATGCATTTTACTTAATTTGTTATCTAAAGTTGTCATTCTAGCATTCATACTTTCATTTCTATCATTTTCCCTTGCTTTTGCAATTGTATTTTTTGTTCTTGGTATCCATTTCTGCAATTGCAGGTCTCCGACGAATTCGTCTAACGAATTCGTCAGATCTCAGACGATCCTGTCAGATCAGAGATGATCCCATCAAATTCCAGATGATCTGAACTGCTTCAAAAATTAGAACCTCCATTAGACATCCAGATTTGGTATGGCTCTTTAATCTAGCTTATTCTCTCTATTTTCTATTCAAATCCATTTTCTGTATTCATATAATCAGCATTTCATATGTCTTAGCTTAGATTCATTTGGCCAAACCTAGGACTTGGATGTTTAAAGCTAAAATTGAACACATTAAACTCATTCCCAACCTAGGCATGGAAACTGCCACCAAACGTTTCCTGGTGAACCCCACCATCCGTCGAAAAATCACCTTAATACCCCTCCCCCGAGATGCGGGACCTTCAAAGGGCCTCTCAGTCCGAGGTACCGTCCCATCCTCCTTTCGGGCACGGATCCTTTATCCTGAAGGTAAGGATGCGAAAAATTTGGAGTGATATAGTTTTCAATGGGTATGATCAACCAAGCATATTTTAGGTAAGGTAATCACCTTAGCCTCACATAATCTATTGAAAAGAGATTCCAAAGACTCAAGCAGTGGCATATATGTGCAAGGAGGGCAACGTTGCTTATCCTATGCTTGATTTATTTTGCACTAATTATTGTACTATGTTGGAGGGTATTAAACTTGATATTTAGATTGCTATGGTGCTTTCTCCACTTTAGAAACATTCAACAAAATCTAATATATCGGGGCTAGTTTCATTTGATGGTTATTGTTACAAGGATTTTTATTCCACTTATTTTTATGAATTTTTATGTCTCCCTACTAGACCTTGATGTCCTCAATAACTTTGGCATGCACCAAAGCCTCTTTTAATGTCTGATATTGTTGTAAATGTAAAAAAACAATGTGTGCTTTGAGCAAATTTTTGTAAACATCCGTGTCAGTTTTAAAATGTATGGTGAAAGGCAGTTTTGACATTATTTTTTGTCACCTGTTACCATAGTCCATAACTAGCTCAACATAAAATTTATGTAAGTTTGATAAGTCATTTAAATTAGCATTATTTTTTATGCTAAATAAGAAGCATTCTAGAAAGGTATTTTCTATTTGTTCAAAGCTATAGATTGTATGTCTTGGTTATTGGTTATAACAATCTAAAGTTGCACCAGAGAGTGTTATCATGAATATTCTTAACAACAAAGCATCATCATATTATAACTGAAAGTACAAGTTTATAAAACTTGTGACATGCTCTTGAGAATCATCGTCTCCTCTGAATTTATCTAGCTTAGGAATTTTAAAATACTCTAGATAAGTAGGATAAGGAACTGATGGGTTGAGGGGTTGATTGTATAATTTGCACAATGTAAGCTTTTGGTAACCCATTCCTTTCTTATCTAGTGATTGAATTATCTCTATAAGGATATTGTATGCCTAATATGAAATAATATCATTCTCTTGAATTAGTCTCTTAGGATGAGGAGGTGGAAGGTAAATGTTTGACCAAGGTGGAAATTTGTAATCATCTACTACATACTCACAAAGTGATTTAGGATACGCTTGATCCTGGTCCTCTAGTTATATCTCTTTGTATACCTCATATTTCAATGGATTTGGTGCTTGATGCTATCTTGTCTAAGATGATGAATAGAGGTAGGAGGAGGATAATTTTTGGTTTGCCTATATGGTAACTCTTGATGTTGTATTGTGCACCTTGTGTTATTTCATTGCTAGTATGTGCTAGGCATGGGAATTTCATCATAGGCTACCCTATGTGATTGCTCCTCACACAAAATCTATTCTAGAATTCTCTCTTCATGCATTCTATGCTCGTACAACTGTTTGTGGTGTAGTCTTTGTTGCTCTATGTGATCATGATCTAGGTACTCTCACTTTTTATATAAACCATCCAATTTTTATTGGAGTAATTTCTCTATTTGACTAGTATTTGGTCTAGGTAGCTGATATATATGATTCAACATATGAGGTCTATGGCTTCTTGTCTCAATATGAGAGGATTTGGTTATTTTAGTGCTCATATTAGAGATGGCTACCCTCTTCCCTTGATCAATAGAAGCTACATTGACTCTATGATCAACCCTAGAGGTGTTGTCCTCATGCAATGATGGCACGAGAGTATGATGTGTTCATGTAGAACACTCTTCACACATATGGATAGGATGCACTAGATATTCATCACACCCATCCTTAGATTGAGTATGAACAAAACTCTATGAGTAGCATTAGGGTAATATCTATCTAGATAATTTAGATTTCAACTCAAATGAGGATCAGGAGGAGTAACTCGCTCATCTAACCTAAGAAAAGGCATATATTCTACTCCAAGCTTAGATGGGTTTGTGGATCTATTAGGGATACAAATTTATGCTACCCCTCTACTTGTCCCCTCAATGAGAAGATCTTATCTAGAAGTAACATGACATAGATGAGGTTTGAGAAGATCCTCTTTTTAATTGTAGGGAGCTCCCATAGGTGTCCTCCTAATAGGGATATCTCGATGATCGGATCCCTCATGATGGAATTATCCCCATGATAGCTGCTAGGATACCATTCAGGTAAGAGTAAATCAATTGGGCTATACTGAAGGTATTTTGGACCTCCTTGTCCATTTCTTGTAGTCTTAGTATATGACTGGACATGGCTACATGTAGTGAACATTTTATTTTTATTGTGCATACAGTAAGTAAATAGATAAAGTATACAGGATGATTATCTTGTTTAAATATTCTTTATGATTCCTAAATTGGTTTTTGTGTTTTGATTCATTGATAATATCACTTTTCTCATGTTTGAGTTTTGGTTTTGTTGATGAAATACTTAGTTAAATGGATTTCATCTATATCCTCTCATAAATAGGCCTAGTGATGAAGTCTAGATTGGGAAACCCATCAAGATTTGGTAATGAAGTCCAAATTTAGTGAGGGAGTTCAGGTCCTACCAGTTCTTATCTAGTTCACCTTGATTAGTGATATACCTACCCAAAGAGAGATACATACAATATTCCTCGGATATGATGGTTATTGGACTGGAACTAGCCAAAATAGGGTTGAAATTACTCATAAACAAGCCAATGAGGTGGTGATGAAGGCCATCATAGTTAGTCATTATCAGTGGTTGGGTGTGAATTCCAACTCATTGATGTTTAATATGATATGTGGTATGTGTGGGTTTTTTTTACTTTATGCAAAAAGAAAGATGCAACATAGATAAATCAATGATATTTTTCTATTGCATAAAATACATTTCAAATTTCCAAATAAGAATATTTTAGTTTTAAAAAAATTGATATTGTAAACCCTAAATAATGTAAGCCTTTAGACAGACAACAAGCATGTAAATTTGAACAAATAGTAAAATAAAGATCATATCTATGTAAGATGATTTGTAGCAGAGGCCATTTAACATAAAAGTGGTCAAAAATAGGGGCCACTTTACCCTATTGTAGATGGAAGTAGAGGCCACTGGACCCAGGAGCGATCATAGACAGGAAGCTTCAAATCTAGAAATTTCTCTAAATTTCTCAATTCAGATATGAAATTCTCTTTTTCTGTGAAAAAGCAGTAAAATAAAGTGCAGTTATACTCATAGGTAAAATACTATATTCAATGAACTTGCTACCTATTTAATTTCTAGAATCTATTTTGAGGTTGTCACAGAGTAGAGCGACAGTCTCTGTTGGTCGTCATAGGGTAGGACGATGGCTCCTACGAATTGTTTCAGCCCATAGCAGCTATACCTATAATTCAAGAAAACAAGAAACATGTATTTAGTGATAAATTATGAAGGTTTTAGCCAAGGTCTAGCTATTATCACCATTGTAGAGTAGCAAAAACCATACACCTAAAATTTTATGAAATCAAATTGACAAATCCAAATCATGTAACCATAATGAGACAAAAGAATGAAGAAAATAGTGCCCTTCTCATTAATATTTGAAATTGTCCTTTACAAAGTGGTTACAAAGATATCCCTCTTAGGGATAGATACCAATTTGATACAAATTACAATAGAGAACCAAAAGGTAGGTGTAATTTGCAAAGTCTTTGCTCTCTCAAAACTGATTATAGAGGGTTTCTTTGCGACCTCCGCATGATGAGATAAAGATTGAGGAATTTTTATGTTGAAGAGCTCCTGCTGATATCTAAGGCCTACAAAAAAGAACACTTATAAAATATCAATAACAAATAAGGAACCTCTCATGATGAGGTTCATATCCTTGATAAGCAATTGAATTAAAGATGATGAAAACGATAAACAAATGCATGCAAATTGAATGAAATTATGCTAAAATAGAAACTATATGCTGCTAAAGATATTGTAACTAAGAAAATATAGAAAAGCAGATATCCATATTCTTGTAAATAAATATTTTTAGCTTGCTTCTTTGTTCCTTCACTTGATTTTGATGATCATGTACTATATTCTAGTGAGTTACACTTGTAAACGTTTACTTGCTTTCCTTTTACCTTTTCCATGTTATGTTTCTTCTTGAGAAAATTTGGAGGCTATGTTATCTTAAATCAATAGATAAAATATTCTTTGTTTTTTATGCTCTATTTTTGCAAAATGTGGAGAGTTGAATAGTATAAATTCTATGAGTAAATTATTTAAGTAAATCTAGTGAGGGTTCCTTATATATCCAAATAGTTCCCTTTTCTATATATTGCAAGTTCTATATACCAAGCCTTTAAATGTACCCACCCTTCCTATATACTCATTGATACATGAAAGAAGCTAGTCTTATCTATATATGTGATCATACATGAGAGAGACCTTGAGGTACATGAAATAATTTGATACATTATACCAAGGTGATATATGAAAAGAATTCATCTTGTATTTGATACCCACTTAGAATGACCTCCTCATATGGAGGGCATAGCTAAGAATATACTATGTTCTTAATTTCATGTTTTATGTAAAGCAAAAATGGAAATTAGGTATAATAATGGAGTAAACATATTGGTTTTTCCTTATGAATATTTAATGATTTATAAGGATACACCCTAGACATTCTGGTTGTAGATAATTTAGGCATTAAGTGGAGAGGCTAGTCATAATAGTATCACCTATAAATGACTATTAGGGGAATTATATATACTAAATATTACTTCAAACCATAATGTTTGATAAAGTTTTGGTTCTATTATGAACAAATTTAAAATGTTACACCTTGTAAATAAATTCATTCTTTAATATGCCATTTAATTTTTTTACATAGAAAAATAAATAAAACCTTATATACCTTGTATCTCTTTACTAAAGATATGCATTTACAATTTAAAATATATTCTATACAACTTATATCTCCTATTACTTGAAAACTAAATATCCTTTTATATAGTTTTCTTGAGAATATAAATGGAATATCTTATATGCTTGATATCTCCCTAATTATATTTTTCAAATTCATAGATATGCATGTATTTTTTTAACATTTCTATTAACCTCTAAAAAATTCCTTCAAAACTTGATTTAAAAGAAAATGCACAAGGGATTTGAACCTGGATTTATCATTATCCACTCCTCAAAG
This sequence comes from Wollemia nobilis, assembly GCA_028583015.1. Taxonomy (NCBI): domain Eukaryota; kingdom Viridiplantae; phylum Streptophyta; class Pinopsida; order Araucariales; family Araucariaceae; genus Wollemia; species Wollemia nobilis. Next base: position 624,263 of record JAQPPZ010000362.1, read on the forward strand.
CACACTAACCACTTTGATGTCCTGCTACCTCAAATCTAAAATAAATAATATGCAATAATATCTCTAAAAAAAATGGTCATATATCTTCCAACAATAAATATCAACCTTGTATATTTTTCCTGTAAACTTTAGACAATAATCATTCTAAAAATGTATTTAATATTCAAAGAACATCGAGAGTTATCAATATCGAGGCGCCTATCTCATTTCTTGGGGGTGTGATAGATAGGCGCCTCGATATTGATAACTCTCAATGTTTATAGATATATATATTTTATATATCTAAGCTAGTTTATATATTTTAAATCCATCGTAACCCTTAATGTCGACGAATAATTTTCTTAATGTCGGCTTTTTAAATAAAATATTAATATTGTTTACGGTGTGGCTAACCTTCTTGGCTGCCATTGTAGGATGCCTATCGACGTAATTAATTGAAAGCAATTTATCAAAGGGGAAACTTTATCATATAAATACAATATTTGCAATATAAATCCTAGGAGCAATAAGGATCTCTACCAAAATAAATAATAATTATTTGCAAATATTATTGTGATCTAATTTATCCAAATATTAGGGAGTCATAAGGACTACTACATAGATAGGATATTGTTTGAGATAGCATATTTGTTCGGATGGAGTGAGAGGATATTTTTCACAAGACTTCCCAAACTACCAAACTTGTTTTGGCCATATTTCACTCCTGGACTCATATTGAGCTAAAATTTTGAGGGTAGATGCTTGAAAAACACTATAACATCTCCACAAATTTTTATATCATTTAGAGCAACATACCTATGTGAACAATATTTTTAGAAAGTGACTATACAAGGGTTTCATCTTGGTTGAGTGCAAGCAGCTCTAGAGGTTGGTTTTCGGGGTCTTTGAGACCTAGCGAGCAATATTTTTGTGGTATCTACTCAAGATTTTAGTAGGATATATTTTAGGGGATCCAATATGGGTTAGAAATCTATCTTTCAATAGATCTTCATGATATGAACTTGATTGACAACGACTTCCAATTTATTGCATAAAAGAAAAGTGAAAATCATACCTTTCCACAACATCTAGGGCATGGATTAAAGAGATTACAAAACAAGTTTCAAGCAGTTGATCAAAAAATGGCTCAGATCTCAAGTGAATATGGTGCTAAGGTGAATCATTGTGGAAACCCTTGTCAAAGGTAAGAATTTCCAAGACTTAGCCCCAAAATGAACTTTAGGGATGCCCTTCATGGTGGAAAACCTCATCCTAATACTAATATTAATCTTAGGGATTCCCGTATACCTCTAATAATACCTAATATGGATCCTAGAAAAATAGAGTCAGGATGTCTCAAAGTAGCTGATGGAACTCCTATTGTTAAGCTTGATATGGGTAACATTCATACTGGCATTGAAGATATGGAAAAAAGAGGACTAATTTGTCATTTCGTGGGTTTTCGTTCGAGCCTATGAGCTTTCAAAGTCTGGGCTACAAAAAGCTAGAAAACTAAAGGTGAGTTACAAATTTCTATTTATCCAAATGGTTATTTTCTTGTTTTATTTTCTAATAATGAAGATAGAGAGAAAAAATTTCAAGGGGACCCCTGGTTCTTTGGAAGGGCAGGGCTTTTCATGAAGCCCTGTCATACTAAATTTAAATCCGAAGAAGAGATGCCTTCTACAAGTCCCATGTGGATTAGACTCTTTGGCCTCCCAATTGAATTCTAGAATCCAACTATTTTTTCTTCAATTGGAAACTCTTTAGGAACTTTTATGATGACTATTGATTGTACTAAAAAATTTGAACATATTATTTATGCTCAAATTTGTGTTTTAATAGATTTTGACAAACCCCTACCTAAAAAGACCACATTACAATTTGGGGAGGACACTTGGGAGCAAGTAGTGGACTATGATAATATTCATTTTCGTTGTAGAATTTTCCATGAATATGGTCATTTGGCTAGTATTTGCCCAAATAAAATTCCATATCAAAAGAAAGAAGATATAAACTCAATAGGTTTTCAAATGCCTAAGAAGAAGAACACTCGAAAAAACCAGTTATGAAGGATCAATCTAAGTTATCTACTAATATGTTTGAAATTATTTCCACAAATGATGTCCCAAGTGAGGAAGAGGAAATAATGGAAATAGAAATATTAGAAACACAATTTAAATATGAAGGAAAGAACTCAGAGATAAACCAACAAATCAAAGGTTTTCAATATAAAAAAGGGAGAAAATATACATAAGAAAAACAATCTTTTAAATGTTAAAACTTCAAATAATACAGGTTCCAATATAGAGTATGTTGAACCTTCTCGTAACACTTTGGTTGTGTACATGCATTCTTCAAGGTTAGAAGCCATATCAAATTAAATTGGATTAAGTCAAGAAACAAGAAAAAAACTAAAGATGGATTCTAATCAAAAGGTAAGTCGCAACACCAATCAACATCATAGGGAAAAAGAAGGTGAAAAGCTTATAGAGGAAGGTAAAATTAATACACTTTCCAACTTTTTTAGCCCTAGTATTAATGAATATCATCAGTTGGAATATTAAAGGACTCAAAGGGAGTTTTTCAAAACAAAATGAAATTAGAAGAATAATTTAGATAAATCATCCACCTCTTGTTTTCCTTCAAGAAACGAAGATGTCAATAGAGGAAATGGAATCAATTGCTAGTAAAATTTGGCCAGCTAGAAAAGTGGTTTCCCTCAGTTCTCAAGGAACTTATGGTGGCATTGCTTGCCTTTGGGATCCAAAAGAGGTAGTTATTCACCATATGGTTGGCAGTTGGGGTCTTTTGGCTATATCTATTCAAAGTAGACATTCCAACCAAATTATGCTTTGCATTATTGTTTATGCTTCGACTACTTTGGAGGAAAAAAGAAGATAGTGGAAGGATATAACTTATATTATCTCTCATTTTTCTAAAGCTTGGATCTTGATCAAAGGATATTTCAATACCATCCTCTCTCTGGATGAGAAAATAGAGGGAAATAGAAATTTGGATAGGAGCACTGACCTCATGAGTGAATATATTGCAAACCTCCATCTTGTGGACATCCAACCAGATAATGGCCTTATGACTTGGTCTAACAGAAGGTAAGGCTTAACTTGTATAATGGAGAGATTGGATAGGTTCTTGCTCTCTAAAAATTTCTTAATCCATGGTCACATTCCTAAAGTGAATACTCTTAACAATGCTGGTTCGGATCACTGGCCAATCATGGTGGAAATGTGGAAAACCAATGTGATTTTCTCTCCTTTTTGTTTTTAGTTAATGTGGCTTAGAGACAGTTCCTTTAGACCTTGAGTACAACAATGGTGGAAGGAAGGTAAACCTAGGTATGGGACTAAGATGTTCTATTTTTCCAAAATATTACAATATATTAAATCCAAAATCAAGACTTGGAACTGAAAGGAGTTTGGGGATGTTCATAAAAAAAACATGAAGTTATTGCTCAGCTTGAAATTTTGAATAAGAAATTATGTTTAGATGGCCTCACAGAGAGTAGAAGTGCATATGAAATTAATCTCACAACTCAGTTAGAGGAATGGAAAAAAAAGAACTCTTATGGAAGCAAAAATATAGAATTCAATGGCTCAAAGGAGATCGAAACACAAATTTCTTCCACAAATCTCTTCTAGCTCGAAGATCTCACAACTTTATTTCTTCCCTGAAATCAGATTCTGGAGATGTTGTCTATACTTGGGATGGCATGAAATCTATTGTTGTCAATTACTTTTCCAATATTTTTGTTGCTACTCCTCTTGACTCAGCTTCTCAACAAAATGTTCTTCAAGCAATCCCTTCTCTTATCACTTCTGAGGATAACTCTATTTTGACTACTCCTATTACTATCAATGAGCTTCAACAGGTAGTTTTTAAAATGCAAAAAGGGAAAACCCTAGGTCCTAATGGTTTTCCCATTGAGTTCTAACAAGATTCCTGGGATATCCTTCATGTTGATTTATTAGAGGTGGTGGAAGAAGCTAGGAAAGCCAAAGAAATTTTGAAGGTTATCAATAAAACTTATATTACTCTTGTTCCAAAAGCTCAAGAGGCTGATCATATCTCAAATTTTAGATCTATTGCTTTATGTAATGTTCTTCTCAAAATCATTACTAAGATCATGGTAGAAAGGTTGAAGCCTCTTTTGCAAAATATTATTTCCCCTGAAAAAGGGGGTTATGTGGAAGGGCATCAAATAGTGGATGAGATAGTTCTTGTTTAGGAAGCCATCCATTCCATGGATATGCAAAAATATCCTTCCATGTTCATTTGGTTAGACTTATCCAAAGCTTATGATAGAGTGGATTGGCACTTCCTTATCAAAGTTTTGAGGTAATTTGGTTTCTCTCAAGATTGGATGGATTGGATTATGGGATGTATCTCTTCAGTTTCCTACTTAGTTCTTATCAATGGTAGGCCTTCTTAGTTGTTCCCAGCTTCTAGAGGTATTAGGCAAGGTGACCCCCTTTCCCTTATTTATTCATCATTCTTGTTGAATGCTTGGGTAGGACTATAACCAAAAAGAGAGAAAGCAAAACCCTTGAGGGAGTTACCATTGCTCATGGAGCTAGACCTATCTCTCATATTTATTTTTTTGGTGACTCTACTCTTTTAGGTAAAGCTATAGTTAAGGAAGCTTCTAATATTAAGCAAATCATTAGTTATTTTTTAAGGCTACCGGGCAATTGATCAATGAAGACAAATCTAAAGCCATTTTCTTTCACTACTCTGCTAGACAGGAATCCATGGTCTTAGATAAATTAATATATAAGAAGACCTCCCTTCCAATCACTTATTTAGGTATTCCCATCAATATTCAAAGATAGAAAAAAATTGGAATTGGTTGTTGGAAAAAGTCAAGAAGAAAATTAGAAAGTGGACCAATAGGTGGCTTTCTTCTGGGGTAGAATCACCTTGGTAAAATAAGTCCTTCAAGCTAATACTATTTATTTTTCTATCGTGTTGAATATCCCAAAGGTTGTTCTTCGAGAACTGGATCAAATATGTCATCGATTCCTTTGGAGTGGTACTAAGGAGAAAAGAAAATGGGCCTTGGTGAAATGGGACACTTTATGTCTTCCTAAGAATGAAGGGGGTTAGGATTTCGATCTACTATTAATAACAACAAAGCTTTAGCTGCTAAATTATATTGGAGGATTTTACATAACCCCAATGCTCTTTGAGCCAATAATCTCCATACTAAATATGTTGAGAACAAAAGTCCTAAGACCTTGTTCGCTATCAATTACCTACCAAAGGTTCTCCTATTTTAGTAGTTCTTAATACTAGTGAGGATTTGATAAAGAAAAAATTATTTTGGATCATTCATAATGGTCAACAAGAAAATATTTTGGATAGATTCTTGGGATGGTCACAAGCTTTTGATAAATAAGTTTCTCGATTGGAGGCCTTGGATGGAAGAGCTTCATCAAGCTAATTGGATAAAGGTGGCTAATTACTATCGATACCATACTAGTAATTCAAAGGTTGGTAGATATTGGATCACTATTTAGGATTGGCCTATTCAAATCCCAAAAAGGCAAAGACAATATATCCAATGCATCCTTCATATGATATCTCTCTCTTGGTCCCATGAAAAATATTGTTTTGGATGGAACAACACTACTAAGGGTGAGTATTCAGTTGCTCAAGGTTATTTGGCCTTATGCCATAATAATCCCAACCAATCATCTGATATATTTTCTCAGTTGTGGGCTCAAAATATCTAGCCTAAGGTGAGGTTCTTTACTTGGCTTTTATTGCATCACAGGGTGCTTACTGGTGAGCAACTTATGAAGCATGGTTTTCATGGCCCTTTTAGATGTGAAATGTGTGGAGAGAATGTGGAAAATATTAGCCATATTTTTATTGAGTGTACTTTAGCCTATGAGATATGGAGGAGAATGGCCACTTTACTTGGCTTACAGTGGTCCAATTTTTTTACTTTTGAACAACTTTGAAGGGATTGGCCTTAACAAGAGGGTGTTGATCATTTTATTAGGCAGTTAGTTTGGATGGGTTCTACCATTATTCTTTGGAATATCTGGAATGAAAGGAACAATCAAATTTTTAATCAAGATAGGAAGGATATTCACTATATCTAGCAAAATACCATTGCCAACATAGTTGAATCAGTACAACAACTCCTTAATCACCCCCAAAACTCCCACCAAATATGGGATCAAGTGATGCAAATATTGAAGAGTAACTCTTATAAGGGCAACCATCTTAAAGGGAATGTGAGTAATTGCAATATGGATAGAACAAGGAATTGGCAACCTCCTCCTAAGGATTTTGGAAAAGTCAATACCGATGGAGCCTCTAGAGGGAACCCTAGAAAAGCTAGTGTGAGAGGAATGGGTAGACTTTTAAATGGCTCCCTGGTTTTTACTTTTGTTGAGAATTTGGGTATTCTATCCAATAACCTTGTTGAGGGGTATGGTATCCTCAAAGGCCTTAAAGAGGCTACTAAGGTTGGATGGGAAAAGGTGCTAGTTGAGTCTAACTCTCAACTCATGATTAATATTTTGAAGACTCCTAAGAATCATAAGGTTGATTGGAGAATAAAAAAATTATTGAGAAGATTCAGTTAATCCAGATGGAATTTTTGAAAGTTGATTACAATCATGTGGTCAAAGATCATAACAAGAGTGTTGATGCTTTAGCTAATTGGGATTTGGACAAAGATGATATTACTTTCTACGACTACCCTCCTAGATGGTGGGCTTCACAAATAAGGGAAGCTCTTCTTTCTATCATTTCTTTGGATGGCTCCAGTTCTGGAGGTACCTAGTTTCTTCTTGCTTTATTTTTTCTTCTCTTTGGTTCGATCAGGGTATTTTAGTTCCCTAGATAAAACTAATATTTCTTTTGTTTCCTTTGTTGATTCTTGCCTTAAAAGTCTTTTGGTCTAGAAAGGTCATTGTTGTGTTCAATTTTTTTCTTTTTTCTTTTTTTTTTAGTTTTTTGAGGTGTGTGTGTGTGTTTTTGTTTTGTTTTTTTTTTGTGTTTTTTGTGTTGTTTTTTGTTGTTCTTGTGTTTTTGTTGTTTTGTGTTTTTTGTTATTGTTCTTGTGTTTTTGTTGTTCTTGTTCTTGTGTTTCTGTATGTTTGTGTTAATTGGTATTTTTGTGTTTTGGTGTGTGAGTGTTTTCTATGTTTTTATTTTTGTTTGTTGTTCGTTGTTGGTTGTATTTTTTGTTTTATTTTTTTATTTTTAGGTTTTGGTTGTTTTTGTTTTTCATGTTTTTGTTGATTGTGTCTTTGTAGCATTCTATTGTTTTTGTCATGTTTTTGTTTTGTTATGTTGTTCTTGTGTTTTTTTGTGTGGTTCATATTTTTTTTATCTTATTGTGTGTGTGTTTGGTTGTGCTTTATCTTTTCGACACACTCAAGGAGCATGTTTTTTTTAGTCTTATTGTGTGTTTGTGTTTGTGTTTGTGTTTGTGTGTTCTTATTTTTTTTTGTTTCAAGTTTGCTCCTTGAGTATGTCAAAGGTGGTAGTCCAAGTGCGAGCCCTAGGTGATTTTTGTGGAAGAGATACCCCTTTCTCCTTGGTTATTACCCAAAAGTGGCATCCCTTCTAGGATATTTTCCACAAAAAAAATGACTACTACATCAAATTGAAAAATTATATACACTAAACCTAATTCCCAATAGGTTATTTATAAAGAGAGTTTTATAAAAGCTTTTTCAAATATTGAATATACATAATATTATTGTCTCAAATCTATCAAAAGGAGACAAAAGGTCCAACATTATTACATCTTTAAAATTTGGGATCAGTACTTAGTTCAATAGGAGTAATAAGGAATAATAAGAATTGATTTTGGTATTTACAAAACCTTTACAAAATAAATAAAATATTGAACTATAATTTACAAAAAACACTATATCTTATCCATAGCATACTAGGGAGTCATAAGGCATTCTACAAACTTGGTAACATCAGCTTCTATCAAATATTATCAAGTTATAAAATATAAGCTTTCCTCAAAAATCTAAATATCCTTTGGAGTAAATACTCACATTACTTGGGAGACATAAGGTTGTCTACAAAAGAAGTGTCAATAAAGGTTTTGTCAAATCAAACTTACATTCTTCAAGAATCATATATCTTATCATAAGGAGTCATAAAATAGACTTCTAAGATTCTTGCAAAAACTAGAAGGATCTATCATGGATGATATCTTAAGAAATACCTTCAATAAAGAAGAACTACTACATGAAGTAGAATATTACTCCTAAAAATTAATAGATACTCTAGAAGGATATGAGTATCTATCCAATAGTGAAAAAGATAAATTTTTCTTGTTTCTTAAAGAAGCAAAAGAAGGTAACTTTACAACATTGATTAGTTATCTTCATGATATTCTCTTCACAACATGGTGGACTTCAAAAAGACTAGTTATTTTTTACTAGAAGGATGACTGATGTTATATCTATCACTAATTATGTTTGTTCTTACCAACACAAGGAATGAGATAGAGAATAATATTATTAGGATGATAAACTTACATATCATGAAATAAAAATTCTACCAGCACCAATGCAGAATCATAAGAGGAGAAGAAAAAGAAAAAGGAATAAAAGGCATGCCAAAAAGAAACTTGGAATTATGAAGATTGGACCAGTTGAACACATGCAACAGTCATAAGAACCTCTAATCACATATTACTTTACATCATATAAAGACACAAATTATCTACTAAACCTAATCACAATGATCAAAGAAGGAGGAATTCAGTGCAAGGTCAATTGAAAGGAGAACCCACAATTTTAGCTCATTTTTGTATCATCTAGAGATTGAAGCATCTATAGAAGAATCAAAGCCATCAATGAAAGAAGATCCACATTGAAGACTAAAGTCTTCAATATCTAAATAATGTAATGCATGGGGTGTTAGAAATAGAGTCTATTACATCATTTGGATCATGTAAATGTACATTTACCTTGGTACATACTTAGGACATTAGATTACTTTAGGGGGAAGTTATCTAGTTACTTCATGAAATGTAATAATTGCACAAGTGTCAAAGTGCAAGTTGTATATGTGCAAGTTATCCCTTGCACATCTAGGTAGAGTGTTAGCCAAGGAATCTATTTCCTATATAAAGGGCCATATGTATAGACCATATATATAGAGCATATATATATATATATATAATTTTTAGTCATCTCATAGATTTACTTTATGTCATTTTAGTTTGCATCTTGTGTTTGCTATCTCCCATTACATGTTGCATCAAAAGCTAACATTGACCACTACATTTATGTGTTGCCCAATGAAACTTTCATGGATTCATTCAAAATAGATTAATAACATGAGATTATGGGAAACCTTCACATCACTAGCATCCATATCCTCGGACGTAGTCTTCGGAGTAAGTAGGTAAAATGAAACTGCACATATAGTAGCCTTTATTGCTTCCAAATAATTCCAAAAGGCACAGAGAATGAAAAACATGATGACACGATATTATGCATAGCTCCTCTTCCAATTTTCCCTCATGTTTGTATAGAGGACAAAAGGTGATCATCGACACCAACTTTGACTCTTTGAGCCCATCTGATAGGTTCCAAAATATGCATGGTGAGTAGCACTGACACCACATTTGACTCTTTGAGCCCATCCAAATCCATGTCTATCACTACCATGGCCCCTCCAATGCTTCTTCCTCACTTTCAAAGAGTTGATTTCTAATCAATGGGCAATTCATCTTTCCTTCTCTTCAATGATTGTCACAAGTATTCATCTTTTTAGAGTCATATGGTTGTAATATATAGCCATTATCCCATGCAATAAGTAGAATAACGATCAATTCCATCGTATTTGCCCTCACTACCACCATCGAAGCCCATCATTTTAGTAACCTGTGATAAAACAAGATCACCCAAATTAATAACATCCAATTGAAATGAAATCTTTCCTAAATTAGACTATTAATTAAAATCAAACCTCAACAACACCATTTTTGTATATATTAATACATTTATATTATATATTCATATACATATATATATATATATATAGATATATATATTTATTTTTATTTTTTTATAAGTATGTAGATAATAAAAAATAATAATGTTCTTATTTTATAAATAAAGCAACTATAAAGTAAGAAAATTATTATTATTTTATTTTCTTATATATATATATTATCATCTTTCTCTACTTTTATTTTCACTTTATTATACTTTCATTGATCCCTGGATAGCCAATGACCTATATTTCAAAAAAATGATTCAATATGAAACCTTAAACAAAGCTCACATACCATCAAAAGAGTGCCTAGACAAATCTTAAGAGCATGGGTAATATAGCACTTGAAATGGGACTACAAAATGACCAATTAATCCAAAAATAAAACAAAATGACCAAACATCAACACCAAAATTCAAATGGGTCCCCAAAATTGGGGTGTGTTGTGCGATAGTCACAACAAATGGTGACTCTACTAGGAAATGCTCCTAAGCATTTTGAATGAAGAACCCAATATGAAACCAATAAAACCAAAGATCATAAAAATAAAACTACCTAGCAACATCCAAAGAAGATGGGATTAAACAACTTCAAATAAAAATAGATGAACTATTTGCCTCTGCTTAGTGTGTGAATTGTGATTCATTTTGCATTCTTGAAACAATCCAGATTCCATCATTTGTTTTACATTTAGGCTCTAGAGTGTCAATCATTAAAAATGTGACTCTGCATTGCTCCACTACCAGCTAGGCATCTATAGACCCGGTGGAGATGACCTTGATCTCTTCTAGACCTTGCTCTATTGCCAATCAAGTGTCTATAGCCCCAGTTTAGATTATCTAAATCACCCAAACATGAGATTGATTATGCATTTTTTATTAAGCATTTATTTTCTTTGCAAAATTTGTATGCCAACTGGGTTAGAGATCACTTAAGGCTAAAGATGGAGTGTATTAGATTTTCTGCTTAATTTGCAAACCAAAATGACTTCATCCTTTAAGATTTCAAAGAATACCCTTTAATATGTGAGTTATATGTGGAGCTTCAAATAAATATTTCATTGTTCCAAAATCCACCATCTTAGTCCACAATCTAAGAATGATTACTAAATAATTTTATTTCCTTTTCTCCAATTCCACTTGATTCTAAACTAGGTCATCCATCCTACATGACAAAGGAACACTATCAACAAAGAAACCAGGAGTTAGAGGCTATCACAAAACATAACCTCAATCAGAGGAACAAATCCAAAAGTGTGAAAATGAAAAGCAACACTAAAAAATAAATGATAACCTAACCTAATGCGAATTGACAAGAAAGAAAATAGCAAAATCTTGCAAAACAAGATATTATGTACAAAATCACCACACAAAGAAAAAGCTAAATGCAAAAGCATGAAAACTAAAAAGCTATATACAATAATATACAAGCATGGTACAAATGATGCAAGAATTCAACTACTTCATGGGTGAAAATAATGCTTGAGAAATTGCCCATTAATAGGCAAATGAATGTCCTCCCCACTCAAAGTTTTCAATCAAAAAGTGTTTTCTCCAAGAATTTTTGAAATTTGATAAGGACCAAGCCAAACATAGTCAAATTTATTATGCTTACCATTTTTCTCATGTGCCTTGTCCCATAATAAAACCAAATTAGAGATCCTAAATGTCTTAATATTATTTTGTTTATCACACCACATTTTAAAAATATCCTGATGTTTCCTAAAATGAATTAAAACATCCTCTCATTTTTCATCTAAATGTATAAGGTGAGTGAGATGAGCTTCAATTTTATCATTTGTTTCAAGGTATTCCTTCATGAATTGTAAAGTTTGCAATTTAATATGTGAAGAAAAAATTGGATCCAGACCATACACTAAATGATAAGGTAATGTTCCTATGGATTCTTTAATTCTTATTCTATTTGCCCATAATGCAAATTTCAATTTATTATGCTAATCTTGAGGATTATGTTCAAGCAATTTCTTAATAATTAATAACAAGTTCTTATTAGATGATTCAACCAAGCCATTACCTTACAGATAATAATTAGAAGAAAATTTTATGCTCACCTTGTTGTCGTACGTTCATTATATAAAACAAAGTGAAGTAAAAGTAGGACCATTATTGTAAACAATTGAATATGGAATTCCAAACCTAGTCACAATGTGTTCTTCCAAAAATTGAATAACAACCTCAGTAGTGCAATTCTTGGTGGGAATAGCTTTTGTCCATATAGTACAATAATCAAAGGTGGTGAGAATGAACTTATGGGAAGCTAAAGAATTAGGGTTTATGATCCCTACAAAATCTAGGCCCCACTGAGCAAAAGGTTTTATCTCAACTACAAGTTGTAATGGAATAGGTGCATGTCTCTCTATTAGCTGCAAGATGAAAAATATGGTAAGAACGTACATGGGAATGGGTATCTTTAAATATGTATGTCCAATAGTAACCATATCTCAAGATCTGGTGTGCAGTGGCATTTGTAGAACCATGCCCCATCCCATACTTACCATGAAACTAGTGTAATATGTGAGTGGATTCTTCCTTGTTCAAGCAACGAAAAAAAATTCCTTCATGGTTTTTCTTGTACAACACACCAACTATAACGACCCAAAAAACACACAAACATAAAAATACAAAAATAGAAAAGTTTTTTTTTTACTAAGGAGAGGGATACATGAACCCTTCATGAACCCCTAACCCAACTAGTATTAACCTAAAGTTTTAATCACCTAAGTTTTCCTGGAAGCTACATCTCATGAAGTACCCTATCACAAGTCCGTCTGTGTAGGCATAACATGTGTTACTACAGGTAAGTCCATCTGTCCCATCATTCTTGATGAGCTAGACCTATCACCCTCAGTCCATCAAAGGTATACATGCATCTCCATACCATACACAAATCCTTATGTGTAGGTATGCTATGAGTATTACGAGTTAAGCTATCTATCTCATCTCCATGATGAGCTATCTTAACTCAGATGTAATCTCTTCACAACTTAGTCCTTTATCTCCCTAAGAGGGGTCTCAATTCCCTTAGGTCTCCTATGTTCACCCTAAGGGGTTCTTAATTCCCTTAGGTCACCTATGTTCACCCTAAGGGGTTCTTAATTCCCTTAGGTCACCTTTGAGTTCACCCTAGAACTCTACACTTAGATTTCTATCATCAAGCAACCAAACAATGATACATCTAATTACTATAACATTAGAAAGCAATCAAACAATGATAGAGAAGATAAAACAAGCTTAACACTAAAAGAGAATCAACTACATAATATAACCAGATACAGAAATAAAGTAAAAGTACCTTCATTAAACCAATAAATAGTTATCACATTAAATCATACATGATAAATCCTTCTTACTTTAAATAATATCACATTATCTGCATTGGGGATATCTCCCCACAACTCTAGTCTATTTGATCATAAGTAAATCAATGTAAGATACAATTACCTATTCTTTGTTTCCATGGAACTCCTTGCTTCTCCTTGCTTCCCATTGGTTCTTTGAGGGTAGTAGGGGATCAAGATACTCATGGTTCAGGATAGGCATACCTTTAAATGCATCTATTCATTTACTTTGCCAAATTGCAACTATACAAAATTCAATTAAGTTTCTAACCATCTAATGCATAATGGATATCATAAAAGAACCCTTACTTTTATTTTCACCTCTCAAGTTCCCTTAGAGAGTCATCCAACATGTACCACTTAGATCTAGGTCTAACTTAAATCAAATTCATTCATGTCTTAAAGCATTAAAGTCTCATACCCTTAACCTTTAAAACAATCCCTTTCTTTTCATTCCCTAAATCAAAGCCCCATAACTTCAATTAAAAAATCTACTCTTTTAATTCACTTTCAAAAAAAAATCACTTAATTTAAAAAAAAACCCCATAACTTCAATTCAAAGAATGAATCTACATCCTTTTTAATTCACCATTTCCAATCAATCAATTACTTTTTAAAGCATTAAAGTCCCATACCTTTAACCTTTAAAACAATCATTCATTCATTCCCTAAATTGAAGCCCCATAACTTCAATTCATGAATAAATCCACATCTCTTTAATTTAAAACTCCTAAGATAATCAACCTTAATCAAAGGGGTTCTCTCTTTAAATTAAAAACCTTCAATACATTTCATAAAAATCAAAGGTTCCTTTCTAATTAAAAACCTTAAATACATTTCATAAAATCAAAGGTTCCTTTTTAATTAAAAACCTTAAATAAATCTCATATAATCAAAGGTTCCTTTTAATTAAAAACCTTAAATACATTTCATAAAATCAAAGGTTCCTTTTAATTAAAAACCTTAAATAAATATCATATAAATCAAAGGTTCCTTTTAATTAAAAACCTTAAATACATTTCATAAAATCAAAGTTTCTTTCAATTAAAAACCTTAAATAAATCTCATATAATCAAAGGTTCCTTTTAATTAAAAACCTTAAATACATTTCATAAAATCAAAGGTTCCTTTTAATTAAAAACCTTAAATAAATCTCATATAAATCAAAGGTTCCTTTTAATTAAAAGCCTTCATTTTATTTTATATGAAACTAAGGTTTCTTTAATTAAAACCCTTCATTATATTTCTCATAGAACAAGGTTTCATTTTAATTAGAACCAGTTACACAACACCTTCCCTAATGCAGGGTCTACAACTAGAGGTCAATGCCTTCCAAGGCGGATGCTGAGCAACCACAATGAAACCTAGCATCTAAGCAAACTAGAACCAGGAAACCCTCACAGTGCTCCCTTCGACATGACATGGCCTTCGAACATGCACAACACTCACTACTAACGCTCATTGGCTTCCTCTAAAGCATGCACTCACTAAATGCTCATTAGCTTCCTCTAAGCCTTGAACTCACTAAATGCTCACCAAAACACTCCCTAAACACTCATTGGCTTCCTCTAAGCCTACGCTCACTAACCACTCACTAAAACACTCCCTGAATGCTCACTGGCTCCCTCTAAGCCTGTGCTCACTAACCACTCACTAAAACACTCCCTAAATGCTCACTGGCTCCCTCTAAGCCTACGCTCACTAACCACTCACTAAAACACTCCCTGAACTCACAACCTCAACAATCCCACTACACTCACACATAAAATGTTTTCTTTCAAACAACACAACACTTACAAAGAAAATGGTGGTTTCTTTCAAACAACATAACACTTACAAAGCAAATGGTGGTTTCTTTCAAACAACACAATGCTTACAAAGCAAATGGTGGTTTCTTTCAAACAACATGCTTACAAAGATATGGTGGTTTCTTTACAATGCTATAAAAATGGTGGTTTCTTTAAAAAACACAGTGCTTACAAAGCAAATGGTGGTTTCTTTCAAACACAACGCTTACAAAGCATATGGTGGTTTCTTTCAAACAACACAATGCTTACAAAGAATATGGTGGTTTCTTTCAAACAACACAATGCTTACAAAGCATATGGTGGTTTCTTTCAAACAACACAACACTTACAAAGCAAATGGTGGTTTCTTTCAAACAACACAATGCTTACAAAGCAAATGGTGGTTTCTTTCAAACAACACAATGCTTACAAAGCATATGGTGGTTTCTTTCAAACAACAACTTACAAAGCAAATGGTGGTTTCTTTCAAACTAAACACAATGCTTACAAAGCAAACCAATGCAATTTAAAACTAGATTCTAAGATTAAAGCAACCCAACCTTAAACTCCTATGGAGATGGAAAGCTAGTGATGTCTAGCTACTTCTCCTCTTAGCTTCTGGTGCATTCTTCCCATTCTACCCATCTCTCATCTATGTCTACTCTGCTCCCCATGCTCTCTCTTCCTTTCATCCTCCCTCTTTTCCTCACCTTCCTCCTTACGTGTCTATCCACCCAGGTGGCCCATCCATCATCCTCTCAAACCTAGAGCCCCTGTCTTGAGCCTCCGTTCTTCAATGCACCATCCCCTATCCTCTATGCATTCTTCCCATATTTTCCACCTTTGGAAATTAGTAGCCTCATAGGCTATTTCATAGGTTTCATTGTATAGGAAAGGGATGATTACGTTTTATTTAAAAAAATGAAGAATGGCTCTTTTAATTAAAATATCATTCTCATGATATTTATTAAAATATATTACTTTTATTTACACAATTTCATTATTGCTTTTAAATAAAATATATCTATTATTATACATATATATTTTAAAATGAATTCTCTTTCATTTAATTCAATTAATTAAAGTCTTTTAATGAATTATCTATTATCATTAAAATGAACACTTTTAATTAATTTAAATGAAAACTCATTTATTAATTGAAATGAAGTTTACTAATGAGCTCCAATGAGCCAAACATTATTTACTTAAACTTCATTAATTAGTTTAAAAGAATCTTAATTCAGCATATAAATTTAATTTGCTTTCTTTCATAAGGATGATGCTTTACTTTCACTTCAACATGACAGTTTACCTTATGCATCTATATACATCTTGCAGTGGTTCTTATATAGAAAACCCAACATTAAACTACTCAAGCCATGATGCAGTAACGAGCAAATAAATTTATGCAACCACAAAGAGGGAATCTTTCCATCAACCCAATCACCTATCTTAGCCAGATATTTTACGATAGCTACTAGGCTATCAACTAAAGCTCAAGGTGATCAGCCATCGATGATTATCCCTTCCATCAATGCATGCCTATATGAAGGTATCTATCCATGTTACCTTCGAGTACCTTAATCATCATTTCCCCTGATCTTTGGTACCCTCATTGCTGGTGGGTGACTCTGCATGTTCCACCTACGAGTGTACCTGATCCTACACACTTGGCAATATGTTAGCGATAACACGCCCTTATAAATCAACTAAACATCATGTAGTTGGTTCAATTGTTCAAATCAGGTATCACCACATCATAGGTTAATACATTGTTTTCTTATGCCATAAAGTCAGCTAGGGAGGGTCATGACATCCTCCCCCACTAGGATTAAACATCATCCTCGGTGTTTCTAGTTTTCCTTTTGATTTTAACAGAAAGTAAAATTATTACATCATATAGCTTCAAACAAAAAGGGAAAATATTTTTGCATAACCTCCACTTTCTCCCAAGTGGCATTCTTCTCAGAGAACTGGTCCCACTAGACCTTACACTATTCGAGAGTCCGATTCCATAGATATTTAGAATGAAACTCAAGAATCTTCATCGATAGTACTTCAATGGCCTCCGGATTTACCATCTACAATTTAGAAACATCCCACACATGTTCAGGGTCAGCAACATATTTCCTAAGCAAGGATATGTGGAAGGTGTCATGGATTTTGGATAGATTAGGTGGTAATGCAAGTCGGTATGCAATTGGACTGATCTTTTCTATGATCTCGAAGGGCCCCACAAAATGTGGATCCAACTTCATGGATTTGATAGCACTTTTCTTTGGCTTAACCCTTAAGAACACCTTATCTCCAATAGAATACTCTCTTGGAGTCCTTTTTAGATCTGCATAACTCTTCTACCTATCCACAACTTCCTTAAGCCTTTGCCTAATTTCTTTTAGTTGCTCTTCCATTACCCTGACCATTTCTAGCCCAATCACAACTCGATCCTCTAGGTTGTCCCAAGACAATGGTGTTCTACACTTTCACCCATACAAGGCATCGAAAGGTGCCATTCCTAGCGAGGAGTGATGTCCATTATTGTAGGTAAACTCTACCAAAGGTAGACAATCTTCCCATTGAGATTTGTGATCCATGCAGTACATGTGGAGCATGTCTTCCAAAACTTGGTTTACCCACTCTATTTGACCATCGGTTTCAGGGTGGTATGCTGAACTCATATTCAATTTCATACCGACTGCACTATGAAGGGACTTCCAAAATTTAGAAGTGAATTTGGAGTCTCTATCTGAGATAATTACCTCAGGAAACCCATGCAATCGGAATACCTCTTTGATGAATCTGCTAGCCACTACCTGAGCATCATCCTTGGTATTTCCTGGTATGAAGTGGGTAACCTTAGTCAATTTTTCGACCACTACAAAGATGGCATCATGTTGGTACCGAGTCTTGGGTAAACCCACGATAAAATCCATAGATATAACCTACCATTTTTGCGTAGGTATATCATGCAGATGAATTTTTCCTGTAGGATGCTGGCGTTTCACCTTAACTTTCTAACATTCGAGGCATCGAGCGACAAAATCTATGATATCCTTCTTCATTCCTACCCAAAAGAAGGCTCTTTTCATGTTTTCTCGCATTTTGGCTCCTCTCGGATGAGCAGAATAAGGAGATCTATGAGCTTCTTGCATTATCAAGTTCCTCAAATCACCCAACTTTGGTATGATGACCCTTCCCTTATAACACAAAAAGTCATCTTTCACACTAAATTCCTTATTTCCTTTAGGATCTTTGTCCATCTTGGCTCGAATTCCTTGGCAATACTCATCCTGAGATTGCTCCTATCTCACTCGATCCATCAGGTCCATGTGAATTCTAGTTATGGCTGCTATATATTTCCTTCTACTCAAAGCATCAACCACTTTATTCTCTTTTCCCTTTATGTACTCAATCTCAAAATCATACTCAACGAGAAATTCCACCCATATTCTCTGTCTCGCATTGAGTATTGGTTGGGTGAATATATACCGTAGACTTTGATGGTCTATTTTTAATTCAAAGGGCCTTCCCACCAAGTAGTGGTGCCAAACCTTTAAAGCATGCACCACTATAGCTAGCTCCAAATCATGCATAGCATAATTAACTTCATGCTTTTTGAGCTTCCTTGAAGTATATGCCACTACTGAATCTTCTTGTGAGAGTACCCCACCCAACCCCTCTATTGATGCATCAGTGCACACTAAAAAGTCCCCTTGAGGATCGAGAACCTTTAGTATCGGTGCAGTAGTAAGCTTATGCTTTAGTAGTACGAAGGTAGCCTCACACTTCTCTGACCACTTGAATTCTTTCCCCTTCTTCTGAAGGTTTGTTATGGGTCCAAAAATCTTGGAGTAGTCCTTTATATAACGTCTATAATAGCCCGTTAACCCCATGAAACTTAGTACTTCAGTCACATTAGTAGGGGGTGGCCAATTCATAATAGCCTCTATCTTTTTTGGATCCACAACAATCCCCTTTGCTGATATAACGTGTCCAAGATATCGTACCTCTAGAACATAGAATTCACTCTTAGCCATATTCCCATAAAGTTGATTCTTCCTTAACAATTCCAACATGATCCTAAGATGTTTATCATGTTCTTCTTTATCTCGAGAGTATATAAGGATATCATCTAGGAATACTAGGACAAACTGGTCCAAGTGTCTTTGAAACACATTGTTCATTAAGTTCATGAAAGCAGCTGGGGCATTAGTCAGTCCAAAGGGTAGAACCGTAAACTCATAATGCCCATACCTAGTCTTAAATATCATTTTGTGAGTGTCTTCCTCATGAATCCTTAACTGGTGATACCCTAACCTCAGATCAATCTTAGTAAACACCTTGGCATCCTTTAGTTGATCAAATAAATATTCAATCCTAGGTAAAGGATATCGGTTCTTAATTGTAGCCTTATTTAGCATCCTATAATCAATGCACAATCTTAGTGAACCATCCTTATTTTTCACGAACAAAATTGGTGCACCCCATGGTGACACACTTGGTTTTATCAAACCCTTTTCCAATAATCCTTGCAATTGAACCTTTAGTTCTCGCATTTCAGTAGGATTCATCCTATATGGGGATCTATGAATAGGTTTGACTCCCATCATAAGTTCAATTGTGAAGTCAAATTCCCATACAAGAGGTAGTCCAGGTAGGTCCTCTAGAAATACGTCCTAAAAATCCTATAAAATTGGATGTTGTCTTAGTATTTCTCCTTTCTCATGGTCCTCCACTTCATTGAGTTTTACCACATACACTATCCCTCCTCTCTTTAGGGCCTTTTTCAATTGCATAGCGGACAACATTTGAGGTTCAAACACCCCTTGTTTGCTATGAATTCTTAGTCTCTCTCCGCCTTCTTCCGAATACTCAATCCAGCGGTCTTGGAAATTGACTAAGGCTTTATGATCCTGTAGCCAATCCATTCCTAGGACCACATCAAAGGCGTGTAAGGGAGCTACATATAAACAACATTCCGTAGTCCCTTTAGATAGAGTGACTTCTGCCATAGGATAACACTGGTTCACCGAGTAGGTCTACCCAGAACCATACTCAACCTTCCACCCTTGAGCCAAATATCTAGGCCTTTTCGACACAGTCCTTACTAGACTAGATGAAATAAAACTGTCAATGGCTCCACTATCTATCAAAATATTTACTTGCTTATTGAAAACCTTACCTTTCACAAGTAATGGGGTGGCTTGTCCCTCTAGCTTTTACTTCTCGATTGTGGCATAGATCCGATGTTCTGGTTCCTTCCCTTTTGCATTAGTTGTGCTAGTCCTTGCTCGATATGGACACTGATTATAGTAATGAGGTCCTTGAAAATTGTAGCACCCTTCCTTGGGTCCTTGCTATTTTTTAGGTTTCTCATTCCCACTCTTAACTATTGGAGTTGGAGCTTGCGACTTCTATGGTTGAGGTTTCATGTTGTTGGGTTTGTTATCCTTCTTACAAAAGTTCTTCTTGAACTTATTCTAATTCCCATAAGGCTTATTCTCAGGATTTTGGGGATTCTTAGCCTTTCGCTCTTGTTTCGCCTCCCATTTTACAAACCCATTACTATTCCTCTTCTTTAACTCTTGTCGAGCTTGCTCGGGTAGAGTGTCGTATTTATAACAGAAGTGTGACTCTACTTTCTTTGCTAGGTCATATGCCTTTTATAGTGATTTAGGCTCTTGCATGTCTACATCATGCTTTAACCTAGATTCCAATCCAAGAGTGAACTTGTGAACCCACATTTTCTCATTATAAATAGGTACATATTTGAACAATCTTACCAGCTTCTTATAGTACACCTCTACTATGTTGGTTCCTTGTCTCAGACTAGCAAACTCTTCAAACTTTAGGGCATAGAAATGCTTAGTTAGGAATCTCTTCTTGAATATATTTATAAATTCCTCCCATGGAGTATCAATGGGTTCAATCTTAGTTTCCTCATAGTGAGTTTCCCACCACTCCAGAGCAGCCCCTTCTAGGTTAATCATAGCCCAAAGTGTTTGGGTTCTTGATGAGTAGCCTTTTACCATAAAGTGAACCTCTGCTTCTCTCAACCATGCTTCCGCTGCATCCCCATCGCCCTCTCCATCAAACTTGGAGATACTAATGTTTTTCATGTCCCTAGATATTTCCTTTTCTTCTAAGGCTCTAGCTTGCACTTGTTCTATAGTTAATCCACTATCTAGACCAATCTTTGAGCCTCGAACTTGCAAATTTTGATTTGCAACCATTTCTAGCAACTATCTTATCTGATCCTACATAGCAACGACCATAGTGGTGAGGTCTTCTACCTCCCTATTGGGGCTTGTTGGTCCCCCATCCTGATTTTCTTCTTCGACATTACTTTACTAAGTTTGTCTAGGTGTAGGCCTCCCTCTTCTAGTCTTAGGTGGCATCTTAACCTAATTCCATCCAAGAAAGAAGATTAGATTATAGTTTCATCTTAAGTTGTATCTCTAATCAAGCCATAATACAAAGTTCTCTTGCTATATGTGTTAACAACCTAACTAGGGTAATATCCCAGGCTAGGATGTATCACTGATACCAAATCCCATACTAAGGCATCCTGACATCCATGCTCCCTTGGGGTTAATTCCCATTAGATTCTAGCAAATAGGGTATCCTAGATCATTCCAGCTTTAGCCTTTACCTTAAGCAAGCCTTCATTGGATACATCTAATTTCCCTTTAGCACACATAGAAGCTCTATACCCTCGTACCTAGAGCTCTGATACCAAATGTAATGACCCAAAAAACACACAAATAGAAAAATACAAAAATAGAAAATTTTTTTTTTTACTAAGGAGAGGGATACATGAACCCTTCATGAACCCCTAACCCAACTAGTATTAACCTAAAGTTTTAATCACCTAAGTTTTCCTGGAAGCTACATCTCATGAAGTACCCTATCACAAGTCCATCTATGTAGGCATAACATGTGTTACTATAGATAAGTCCATCTATCCCATCATTCTTGATGAGCTAGACCTATCACCCTCAGTCCATCAAAGGTATACACGCATCTCCATACCATACACAAATCCTTATGTGTAGGTATGCTATGAGTATTGTGAGTTAAGCTATCTATCTCATCTCCATGATGAGCTATCTTAACTCAGATGTAATCTCTTCACAACTTAGTCCTTTATCTCCCTAAGGGGGTCTCAATTCCCTTAGGTCTCCTATGTTCACCCTAAGGGGTTCTTAATTCCCTTAGGTCACCTATGTTCACCCTAAGGGGTTCTTAATTCCCTTAGGTCACCTCTGAGTTCACCCTAGAACTCTACACTTAGATTTCTATCATCAAGAAACCAAACAATGATACATCTAATTACTATAACATTAGAAAGCAATCAAACAATGATAGAGAAGATAAAACAAGCTTAACACTAAAAGAGAATCAACTACATAATATAACCAGATACAAAAATAAAGTAAAAGTACCTTCATTAAACCAATAAATAATTATCACATTAAATCATACATGATAAATCCTTCTTACTTTAAAGAATATCACATTATCTGCATTGGGGATATCTCCCCACAACTCTAGTCTATTTGATCATAAGTAAATCAACGTAAGATACAATTACCTATTCTTTGTTTCCATGGAACTCCTTGCTTCTCCTTGCTTCCCATTGGTTCTTTGAGGGTAGTAGGGGATCAAGATACTCATGGTTCAGGATAGGCATACCTTTAAATGCATCTATTCATTTACTTTGCCAAATTGCAACTATACAAAATTCAATTAAGTTTCTAACCATCTAATGCATAATGGATATCATAAAAGAACCCTTACTTTTATTTTCACCTCTCAAGTTCCCTTAGAGAGTCATCCAACATGTACCACTTAGATCTAGGTCTAACTTAAATCAAATTCATTCATGTCTTAAAGCATTAAAGTCTCATACCCTTAACCTTTAAAACAATCCCTTTCTTTTCATTCCCTAAATCAAAGCCCCATAACTTCAATTCAAAGAATGAATCTACATCCTTTTTAATTCACCATTTCCAATCAATCAATTACTTTTTAAAGCATTAAATTCCCATACCTTTAACCTTTAAAACAATCATTCATTCATTCCCTAAATAAAGCCCCATAACTTCAATTCAAAAAATCTACATCATTTTTAATTCATAATTTTAAATCAACCAATTATTTTTTAAAGCATTAAAGTCCCATACCTTTAACCTTAAAAAAATCATTCATTCATTCCCTAAATAACCCCATAACTTCAATTCATGAATAAATCCACATCTCTTTAATTTAAAACTCCTAAGATAATCAACCTTAATCAAAGGGGTTCTCTCTTTAAATTAAAAACCTTCAATACATTTCATAAAAATCAAAGGTTCCTTTCTAATTAAAAACCTTAAATACATTTCATAAAATCAAAGGTTCCTTTTAATTAAAAACCTTAAATAAATCTCATAAAATCAAAGGTTCCTTTTAATTAAAAACCTTAAATACATTTCATAAAATCAAAGGTTCCTTTTAATTAAAAACCTTAAATAAATCTCATATAAATCAAAGGTTCCTTTTAATTAAAAACCTTAAATACATTTCATAAAATCAAAGGTTCCTTTCTAATTAAAAACCTTAAATAAATCTCATATAATCAAAGGTTCCTTTTAATTAAAAACCTTAAATACATTTCATAAAATCAAAGGTTCCTTTTAATTAAAAACCTTAAATAAATATCATATAAATCAAAGGTTCCTTTTAATTAAAAGCCTTCATTTTATTTTATATAAAACTAAGGTTTCTTTAATTAAAACCCTTCATTATATTTCTCATAGAACAAGGTTTCATTTTAATTAGAACCAGTTACACAACACCTTCCCGAATGTAGGGTCTACAACTAGAGGTCAACGCCTTCCAAGGTGGATGTTGAGCAACCATGGTGAAACCTAGCATCTAAGAAAACTAGAACCAGGAAACCCTCACGATGCTCCCTTCGACATGACGTGGCCTTCGAACATGCACAACACTCACTACTAATGCTCATTGGCTTCCTCTAAAGCTTGTGCTCACTAAATGCTCATCGACTTCCTTTAAGCCTTGCGCTCACTAAATTCTCACTAAAACACTCCATAAATGCTCATTAGCTCCTTCTAATCCTATGCTTACTAACCACTCACTAAAACACTCCCTGAATGCTCACTAGATCTCTCTAAGTCTATGCTCACTAACCACTCACTAAAACACTCCCTGAATGCTCATTGGCTCCCTCTAAGCCTGTGCTCACTAACCACTCACTAAAACACTCCCTAAACTCACAATGCACAATGCTTTCAAAGAAAATGGTGGTTTCTTTCAAACAACACAGTGCTTACAAAGCAAATGGTGGTTTCTTTCAAACAACACAACGCTTACAAAGAAAATGGTGGTTTCTTTCAAACAACATAGTGCTTACAAATAAAATGGTGGTTTCTTTCAAACAACACAATGCTTACAAAGCAAATGGTGGTTTCTTTCAAACAACATAGTGCTTAGGAGTCTAAATCCTTTATCAATTTTGTGGGGTTTGTTTAGCAGTGTAAGGAACCATTGATCACATTCCATGAGTATGAACTCAAACCTATAGCAAGTGATGTGGTTGATCCTCCTCTACACATCATTACATGTGTGAATGGACCACTATATAAAATATTTTTAATTGACATTGTTTCATCAAGTAACATAATAACCACCAGTTATCTCAAACACCTAGGACTTCCAACATTCCATTTTGTTGCACCTACCTACACCCTCTGAGCATTCAATGATACGATATGCTCCATAGTAAACACTATAGTCTTACCCATTCATGTAGGATGTAAAAATATACTGACATTATGCCATGTTTTGGAGGGTGCAATGGCCTACAACATATTTCAAGGTAGACCTTAGATCTGGGACATGAAGTGTGTCCCCTTCATTGCTCACCAATGTCTAAAGTATACTTAAGAAGGGTAGGTACATGTCATCTCTACAGACCTTGAGCCATTTAAGTACTACAACTTGGTGCAACAAATCCCCAAGTTGACCTTACCATCGACTCATGTGGACTTCCAACTGAACACATATATTTAGGGTCCACTTCCATCACCATTACCTTCCATTACTCCATTATCGTCTTCCTCCATACCATCATCATAATTGGCAACTTTAGAAAAACCTTCACCATAATCTAATCCTCTATAGAGGAACATTTTGAAGAGGCCAATCGATGAGATCCATCCCATAATTTCCACCATATCTATGAAAGATATTCCTAGTATAACAGATGAGGAACCATCTCATGAGGAACACATTGAGTCATCTCAAACCTCACTTCCATCTCCTCCACCTTCATCATCCCAGGTTACAATCCATTTAGCCAATATAGGTCTAGGAGAGTACCTAGTGAGAAACATTACAATAGTTCCAACCATTGAGATGATGCAAGATATGGGATGACCTCATCTCCCCATAGGTAGCATTGTACCTCTAGGTATACCGCCCAATCAAACAAATTTTATATATGAGGGTATTGAATATGGAACATTGCCAGGTCCTCAATAAGAAGAAGATGAAGAACCTTTATTTGAGGATATAAATTACATGTCAAATATTGACTATGCCTTGTGATATATACATCACTGCCATTGGCATGGATATGTTATAGGCTTATATGAATAAGGTACTTGTGTTCCTTACCATCCACAATATCAATTACCATATGATAAATCTAGTTTGGGACACAACAAGCATATATTTTTATGTCCTTACAGAGTGTTTAGAACACCTAGGTCTAAACTATAGGGATGATATTGCATGTGATATCTATGCTAATCCAAATCATGTCTAGTAATTGGGAGATTAATTTCCCATAAATATGATATATCAAGGGTTATCTCACAATTTTACCAAATCTCAGGAAGTGGGTGAAGGTTCACATACCCTTCCATTTGATAGTGAGGAAGAGGATCAAGGTCCTCCTCATGAATGGACATCAAATGATGAGTCATACTATGGTATAGCACCCATAAATTA
Organism: Wollemia nobilis; assembly: GCA_028583015.1. NCBI lineage: Eukaryota > Viridiplantae > Streptophyta > Pinopsida > Araucariales > Araucariaceae > Wollemia > Wollemia nobilis. Next base: position 650,414 of record JAQPPZ010000362.1, read on the forward strand.
CACAAGTTTAGATGAGGAAAAAGAGTAGGTCATCTCATTAGACGATGAAGAAGAGTTTTATCCGCGTATGTTCCTAGTGCAACATCCCATATGGCAATAAATTTTACCACTCAAAGAGAAAGCTTGTTGCCTTCCACATTGACCATTTTTGGTCATGTTGAGTGGTATTTTCACCCAGTTGTGAAAGTACACTCTCCTTTAGGATTTGGGTTCCAAATCCCCTCTTGCAAAGAAGTTAAACAAACAACTTCTCCAAGGTCTCCGTTGTATTAGCATTTGCATATGTGTATTAGTAATCTCAAATAAAGATATTCAATTTAAATGCTTGGAACACCTTAGTGATTGCAAGTAACTGTAAACAAGGGGCAATGTTGGTTTATTTCACCATGAAACTTTAGTGATTGTTCATTGTTTTTTTTTTGGATTTTGATATTTTTTAAATGTTTATTTTAATGCCTTGAAAAGTTAAAATTTCTGGAAAAAATAAAAAATGCAGAAAAATGAAAATGAAATGTAGAAAACTGAAAATAAAATGCATTCAGTATGATGCTATCCTATTTCGACAAAACCGAAGATGTGAGGTCTCCGTGCATGCAACCTAACCTATTGGACTTGCCAAACAAGCACAATCCGGATAAGCTAAGTGTTGGTTCCTAGGGTACGAAATAAAATTCAGATTTCAAATATTCGCCTAATGTAACCCAAAAACATGGCATTAACATTATCTATAAATTCGAAATCTGAAAGAATGAAAGAATAAACATTAAATCCATAGCATGCAAAGAAAATCTCCTTCTTTCTTGCCCACAAGATGCAAATTTCTGAAAACTTCTGCATTAAAAATATGTCATTTTACAATAGCAGAATTTCTGGTTTTCCCAAACCAGTCTGTGGAAGAGAAACAACTCAAACAGGCCCAGAATGGCCTTCTCGCCTTCAGCTCTGCAACTCTGCTCGCAGCAGTTTCCAACCCTTTCTGTGGAAGAAGAAAAACCAGTCCAATGTGGAAGAAAATATCCAGAGAAACCCAGTGCTAAGGCCTTGCCTTCATTACTGCAATCTTCTCTGAAAAGTTCCCCCCCCTTCTGGCCTCTTTGAATGGCGTATTTAAACTTGTGAAAAACAATTGTTTCTCCTTCCATGACCTATTCATTTCATTTTCCGATGGTTGTTCGTTTCACCTTCCCTGACTATTCATTTCACCTTCCCTTGTGCATGCGTGCATTTTGGTTTCCAAAAAACTTTTCATTTCTATTTTGTGGCCCTTCGTTTCATTTTCTCCACATGGGCTTGCATCCGTTTCCCTCCATGTGTAACGACCATCTTAAATGATTTCAAATCATTAAAGATTCCTTATGTAACGCTTTGTCTTATTCTTGGATTTTGTCCTTATGTCCACGTCACTATGCAGGTCCGTTACCTTGGCAAAAATGGAACATGTCGCGATATCGCGACACTTTTGCCTCCTCTCTCTTATTTTGGCCACAAAAATGTAACATGTCGCGATATCGTGACACTTTTGCCCATTTCTCTCTTGTTGCCTTTTGAATCGTGAAAATGCAACATGTCGCGATATCGCGACACTTTTTCTCTTTTGGTCACGAAAATGCAACATGTCGCGATATCGCGACACTTTTTCTCTTTTGTCCGCGAAAATGCAACATGTCGCGATATCGTGACACTTTTTCTTCCTTTGGTCGCGAAAATGCAACATGTCGCGATATCGTGACACTTTTTCTTTCTTTGGTCGTGAAAATGCAACATGTCGCGATATCATGACACTTTTTCTCTTTTGGTCGCGATAATGCAACATGTCGCGATATCGTGACACTTTTTCTCTTTTGGCCGTGAAGATGCAACATGTCGCGATATCATGACACTTTTTCTCTTTTGGTCGTGATGATGCAACATGTCGCGATATCGTGACACTTTTTCTTCCTTTGGCCATGATGGTGCAACATGTCGTGATATCGTGACACTTTTTCTTCTTTGGCCGTGATGGTGCAACATGTCGCGATATCGTGACACTTTTTCTCTTTTGGCCATGATGGTGCAACATGTCGCGATATCGTGACACTTTTTCTCTTTTGGCCGCGATGGTGCAACATGTCGCGATATCGTGACACTTTTTCTTCTTTGGCCGTGATGGTGCAACATGTCGTGATATCGTGACACTTTTTCTCTTTTGGCCGTGATGGTGCAACATGTCGCGATATCGTGACACTTTTTCTCTTTTGGCCGCGATGATGCAACATGTCGCGATATCGCGACACTTTTTCTCCTTGTGGTGTTTTGCTTTTTTCTTTGAACTTTAGCCTATGGGCCACTTCGGTCTTCTTGGAACACATGCAAAAAAGGTGGGTCCCCAATTTTGGGGTACGTTGTGGATCAGCCACAACAAATGGCGACTCTTTGGGAAATGCTCCTGAGCATTTCGATGAGAACTCAACCTAGAAAACACACGAGACTCAAATACAAGCGTTAGACAAATATCCCAAGAATGAAACTAGACGAGAAATACATGAAACATTAGAATTATTAAGCATCAGCTCGGTGTGTGCAATGTGCTTCATTCCCTATCGTTTGAAATTGATCAACATTCCATTGTCAGTTTCACTTATGATTCGTATGCAAGGCTATGAATGATTTGTGCGAGATTTGATGTATGATGAAGATGCTAGAGATATAACAACCTACTTTGCAAAGGCTCAGACCTTCTAGTATCATGAACAAACATATTAAAACTGTCAAACCCTCTTAGGACCAAATATATGTATACTGAATTAATTTACTAGATCCCAAAGTTGGTTATGTGTCACCACCATCTTGAACCCATGTGCAAGTGTAAGTGAAATCAGAGCTTTGGGGAATCGGATTCCCAACCTAAGCGAGATGGGAATTTAACCCTATCCTTACTACTCTGATCCGGAGTTCATTACCTCATCTTGAACAAAATGATTTAACCTGTTATGGATGAAATTGTCAGGCTAGCCTGTCCGTTTGAGCAGTCAGTGGTCTTGCTTTTAAACAAGACATGTTGCCACGCATGAGCATACTCCACTGCCAGACAGGCGTCTATAGCCCCGGTGGAGATCAACCCCATAGTCCAAGCTTTGGCTTTCTTGAATTTTAGGGATGACTACCCATCCTTGTGAGGGACACGTAGTACGATCCTTCCAACTCAAATGATATGATGGAGGTGGATTAATGATGGCTTCCACAAAAAAGAAATATTTTCCTTGAATCTTGGGGATGACTACTCATCCTTATGAGGGACACGTAGTACGATCCTTCCAACTCAAATGATATGATGGAGGTGGATTAATGATGGATTCCTTGAATCTTGGGGATGACTACTCATCCTTATGAGGGACACGTAGTACGATCCTTTCAATCCAAGTGATATTATGGAGGTGGAGTAGTAATGGCTTCCTTGAATCTTGGGGATGACTACTCATCCTTATGAGGGACACGTAGTACGATCCTTTCAATCCAAGTGATATTATGGAGGTGGAGTAGTAATGGCTTCCTTGAATCTTGGGGATGACTACTCATCCTTATGAGGGACACGTAGTACGATCCTTTCAATCCAAGTGATATTATGGAGGTGGAGTGGTGAAAACCACTATTTCATGGACTATGTTTTGCATGATGGGACAGACAGGAAAATACTCCTTTCGCCTCACCTTTTCTTCCAAGTATGGTTTTGACCATTTTGCTCAAAATCCCCTTTAATATGCATAGAACGTGCTTGGTTCAAGATAGTTCGGGCATCAGTTCCCAACCTTAGGATCCTTTTAATATATGTTATGTAATAATCCTAAGAGGATTCGACACCTTTACTATAATTGTACATGAAATGAAGATGTAACTGAGATGAAATGTATATGCAATGCGGAATGTACATGAGATATGAATGCATTGCTCCTTTTGAGATGTGGATGGAGCATCCCACCTACTTTGTAAAACTGACAACTTCATGCATCTCAAATTCTAAACGATATTCTTTAATGTTTTTGTGATATTCGTGGAGCTTTCTGCAATACAATTCCGATATTTCATATTCTTCTAGTCTTAGGCAACATTCATAAGGACATACGCTAACATCTCGCTTTATTATTATTATTATTATTTTTTTTTTTTAAAAACAACCCAAAAATGTCCAAAGGACCAACACACAACTTGAAACCAAAAAGAAAATGCAAAACCAACATCAAAACCAAAAAATTAAATACGAATGTACAATATGATACAAATCTCACATGATTTAAGGGCTAAAATAATGCTTTAGAACTTGCCCGTTAACCGGTAACGTCAAATATTTCCCATCCAAAGTTCTTAGTCTGAAAGTATTCTCCCCTAAGATTTCAGAAATTTGATAAGGGCCTAACCAAAGACAATCAAACTTTTTGTGATCCCCTTTCTCCTCATGTTTTTTATCCCACAATAAGACCAAGTCCGAGATCCTGAAAGACTTAATTTTGGCTCTTTTATCAAACCATATTTTGACCACACCTTGATGTTTGCTCATGTGGAGCATGGCTTCTTCTCTTTTTTCATCAAGGTGCATTAGATGACTTAATCTAGCCTCAATGTGATTATCAGTTCCGAGGTATTCTTGTGTGAAACGAAGGGTTTGAAGCTTCAAATTTGCAGGAAAAATTGGATCTTGCCCATAAACTAGATGATAAGGTGTATTCCCTATTGATTCTTTTTCTCTAGTCCTATCTGCCCAAAGAGCAAATTTTAATTGGTTGTGCCAATCCCGAGAATTCTTTTCCAATAACTTCTTAATGATGGTTAACAAATTTTTATTTGAAGATTCTGCCAAACCGTTGCCTTGAGGGTAATAGTTAGACGAAAACTTTAAACTCACCTTATTATCATATGCCCAATTTGCAAATTGAGTGGAAACAAAAGCCTTACCATTATCACTTACAATAGAATCGGGCATTCCAAACCTTGTTACGATATGATCTTCGAGGAATTTTATTACCACATCCATAGTAGCATGCTTCGTAGGAATTGCTTCTGCCCATCTAGTGCAATAATATGTAGCTGTGAGTATGAATTTATGGGAATCTGAAGAATTTGGGTTAATAACCCCGATGAAGTCTAATCCCCATTGTGCAAATGGTCTCATCTCAACTACAGGTTGCAATGGCATAGCTGCATTCCTTTCTCTATTGGCAACCACTTGACAAATATGGCAAGATCGCACGTGTGCATGTGTATCTTTAAAAATGTGGGGCCAATAATATCCCGCTCTTAGGATTTGATGTGTTGTTGAATTTGTCGAACCATGGCCGGTTCCGTATTTACCATGAAACTCTTGCAAAACATTGGTAGCTTCTTCTTGATTTAAGCATCGTAGGTAAATTCCCTCGTGATTTTTCCTGTAAAGAACACCAGACCAAATATGATAATTAGCAGATTTAAGTCTCACGGCTCTTCTTTGGGTAGAATTAAGATGTGATGGACACTTACCATTTAATAGAAAATACACAATATCAACATACCAATCATCTTTAGAAACGCGCTCTCCATCTGAATATTGGCATGTGACTTGGGGATTGTTCTCAGCAATTGTTTTCACAAGTCCTTGTCCACGAACTAACTTCATGGGTTGAATTTCAAGGTCAAATTCTTGGATGGTAGAAATCCATTTACCTCTTCTCTCACCTAGCTCATTTTGCACAAACATGGTTTTGACAGCAGGGTCCGACACAATGGCAAAGACCCTACTATGCACAATGTAATGTCTAAATTTTTTTACTGTTTTGAAAAGTGCATACATTTGCTTATCGAGGATGGAATACCTCAATTGAGCATCCTTCAAAGGAGCGCTTAGAAAAGCTATGGGATTTTCTGTGTTATCTTCACCTTTTTGAGTCAAGACACTCGCAAAAGAGTGTTCAGATGCGAAAGCATAAATAAAGAAAGGCTTAGAATAATTTGGACTTATAAGGACAGGGGCTCTAGAAATAGCATCCTTGATGCTTTGGAAGGCAACCCTACTTTCTTCATCCCATATGACATTCACATCCTTTTTGAGCATCTCATTCAGTGGTTTAGCTATCTCAGCGAAGCCAGAAATAAACTTCCTCACGAAATTGATTTTCCCAAAGAAAGATCTCAATTCCTTTTTGCTAGCTGGGAGAGGCAAGTTTTGGATAGCTTCTATCCTTTTCGGATCAATGGAGATACCTTCTTTTGAAATGATATGGCCAAGAAATCTTCCTTCTGTCACTCCAAAGATGCATTTTTTTGGATTTAAAGAAATTTCGTGCTCTTTACACCTTTGGAGAACCTTCCTCAAATATTTCACATGATCTTTTCTTTCCTTTGAAAATACAGGAATGTCATCCACATACACAATGATACATTTACCTATGAGCCCTTTGAACGCATAATCCATGGCACGTTGAAATGTTGCGCCTGCATTTAATAATCCGAAAGGCATTCTTCTATAGGCAAAGGTTCCCCATTTGGTTGTGAAGGCCGTCTTCATCCTGTCATTGGGATGAATAAGAATCTGATTGTATCCAGAATACCCATCGAGAAAAGACATCATTTCAGACCCATTCACCGCTTGCAAGATTTCATCAATTGATGGTAGTGGGTAATTATCCTTTTGTGAGGCTTTGTTGAGATTTCTAAAATCTATGCATAGCCTTATCTCCCCATTCTTCTTTCTCACCGGAACAAGATTAGCGACCCAAGTTGAGTGCCTAACGGGAAATATTATCTTTGCGTCCAACAACCGCTTGACCTCTTTCTCAATCAAGGGCTCAAGTAATGGGTTAACAGGTCGTTGTCTTTGTCTGAAGGGTTTGGAATCCGGTTTTAGAGGGATGGTGTGCATAATAACGTTTTGATCATACATTTTCAACTCATTGTAATTCCAAGCAATGCAATCCATGTAATACTTTAGTGCACATATTATATTTTCCCTCTCATCAGTCGTACATGCCTTTGCGATGTACACTTCATGCGGATTATCCACACTCCCTATATTGATCAGGTCACAAGCATCTTTAGGAGGTGGAACCCTTTTTCCTTTTCTAGTTTTATATCCCATATCAAACACCTTCTCCAATGAAACGATGTTCTTAGGTATCTTGTTGGATTGAAATGTAACTTCGCTTTCTCCTTTTGTTTCTTCTTGCCACCTTTGATCTTCATCAATCACTTGGTTCTCAAAAATACCTGAATTGGTGACAAATTCGAAAATGTGTCTATCATTCTCAAAAACTTGCAAGTTTATGACGTTATCAGGTATCGATGGGCAAGGGACCAACTCAATGGAAAACTTCTTGCATTTTTTTATGTCAACTGGATTTAACATGCCTGCAGCGACCGCCAGAGAATCAGCTATATGATTTCCTTTCCTAGAAATAAGGGATATATTAAAAGCATCAAATTCCTCAATGAGGTCCCTCACCCTATTTCTATAAAGGCTCAATCTCTTATCGCGACAGGTATATTGTCCTTTAACTTGTTTGACAACCAACTCCGAATCTCCCAATACTTTCAAACACTTAACCTTCTTGCTCAAAGCCAAATGTAATCCAAAGATAAGAGCTTCATATTCTGCCACGTTGTTAGTGCAAGGAAATTGCAATCTATAGGCAGCAAACATTGGTTTACTTCCCGGACAAGTGAGTTCCACTCCAGCTCCTGCCCCTTGTTTTGACTTAGATCCATCAAACTTGAGTAACCACACGAGATTATCTTCTTCAGAAGAGCTACAAGAAACTGCTTCTTTTTGAGGTTCTTCGGTAGCTCTTTCAACATCAAAAGCATAGACCCCTAACTCAGGTTCAAAAAATTGAACTTCATTTGGCTTGTTGAATTCTGTGATGATTTCCTTAAGCCTTGGCTCATTTTCCACTCTAATTTGATTAGCAATCCCTCTCCAGGGTAGCCACATGTGCGAGCAGTCAGTGGCAAAATAACCATTCAAACTTTTCATCCAATCCCTAGCAAGTAACATTCCATATCGACTTGGGATATTGACAACCAAAATATCAACCACCTGTTGGACCCTAGGTTCAGAATTGAGTTGGATCTTAACATCGTAGAGGGTCCCTACCACATTTACCTCAGACCGGTCCAATTGCAAAACCTTGCATTTAGCAGAAACAGGCTTTAGGCCTAGCATTTGACAAATTTCTGTAGGCATGAGGTTACTTGTGGCACTTGTGTCCACCAAAAAATTGTGCAAATTTTTGCCAGCAATCCTCACAGTCAATAAAAAAGGAGGGACATCCCATCTTTCCTTTCGTAAAACCATGTGAGATTCAACTTCTTTTCCTTCCTGTATTTGACTAGATGAGCCCAAAGCCTTTATCAATGCTTCCTTTTGGCCAGGCAACCTAGCCGCCTCTAAAAATGAAAGGCTAGACTTGGACTTCCTTAAATCCTCCACTATGTCATAAGTTGACTTCTCAGGCTTCAATGTTTTTTGCGTGTCCTTAGACGTTTCTCTTCCAGATGGAGGAGGGGGATTATTATCAGCCTTAGCATCGGGAGGAATAATAGAATTGTTTGGTGGAGTTGAGGATGTTTTAGGGGTTTTGGGTTTACTCCTCAAATGGTATCCATGGTTCCCCTTTCTAAATTCTCTAAAAGCTTGCACTTCTTGTTCCAAGATTTCATCCTCTTCTTCCTCATTCCCACTCTCTTGATGATATAGAGTTTCCACCACCAAAATGTTGTCCTCTCCTTGTTGATGTTGGGGTGGACCCTCATTTGGCACAAGTTCCAAATCATCCACTTGAGCTTGGAGACAATGGGTATACCTAGCAATTTTGGGACAATTCCTTTCATTATGCTCCTTTGTATTATGCAATCTACACCCCTTTTCCCATGCAAAATCAGAAATATTAAGAATGGAACTAGAGTGACTTGGTCCTGTAGAAGTATCTATCTGATTAGCAATAGGGGAAGGCACACCCCCATTGTTTGGCTTCGTATTCCACTTGTCTCCCTCTATTGTTGAAATTTTGATTTGGGTGAGAGGCATGGGATTCATACTTCTATTTTTGAACCAGATCATTACTCAATTTGTGAACTATCCTTTTGAGTTCTTCAACCTCTGAATAAATCTCTTTTGGTTGAGCTATGTTATTGCTAGTTCCAATAGGATTTGCGTGATTGGTGAGATCTTGACTCAACACTGGAGTTGGATTTTGAGCCACTTGATTTGCGTAGGGATTCACACTTTGAATCGAAATTGGATTGGGGAAAGGAACCATAGCCTGAGAATTAACCAGACTAGCTCCTTGCATAGTCTGTTGACTATTTTGCAAAAATGGAGGAATGGATGTGATTGGTTGAATTGGAATGGGTGCGTAAGCGGGTGTTGATGAATATGGTTGTTGATAAGGCAAAGCATTTATGCCTGATATTTGTGGTGCCATGATCTGATTCATCATAGGAGTTTGACCATATGGACCATATTGTCCTACCATGGGCATCTGGGAAAACCCATAACTCTGTGGTGTCATTTGTTGTTCAATGGTCATAGCTTCATTGTAGGCTAGAGCAAGTGTGGTAACTTGAGGATTTCGCCTTGCAAACATTGTCGTCATAGGATCCAATGCCCCAAAATATATTTGCAAAGCTACTGCGGGATCAATGGTAAAATGTCGAATTGCTCTATTATAGCACTTCTGAAATCTCTGATTAAAAGTTCGGATTGGCTCACCCTGGCCTCTTTTGCATGTAATGAACTGATTATAGATGATGGTGGGATCTAATGGTGACCTGAATTGGTTGACAAAAGCATCCTCCATTTGCGTCCATGATGTAATGGAACCAATAGGTAAGCAAATATACCATTCGTAAGCCACTTGGTCTAGGCTCATGGGGAAGAGTCTACAAGCCACATCTTCATGTTGAACTTGCAATCTTATCAAAACATCCCTATAGGCCTGAATATGTTCTTCTGCGGTCCTTGGGCCATCCGATTTGTATTTGGGAAAAAATATCTCTATATTCTTAGGGATCTCGTGAATATCCCCTACAATATTCAAAGGAATGTTATTGGCTCCGTACCAAGGAGGTGGTGGAGGTTGGGCCATTTGATTCAAAATCGATGATGATAACCCTACAAGAACCGTGGAAATGGTACTGATAATTGGTACACTAGTGGCAAATGACACCACCGGTGCAAGTCCGCTAGGTGCGCCTGAAATAGAAGGATCTTCTATAACAAGAATATCTGGCGGGACCACAATTTGCTCGGTTTTATTCCTTGGATTCCTACGAGTGAGTGGGAGGCTTTGGAATATGGTTTCCTCGGTTGTATTGGACCTAGTTGCGATGCGATGCGGTGGGTCCAGCTTGTAAATGAAACTACCCTGCAAAATCTGCCAAAACTCTCAATACCTCAAAGAAAACCTGCAACACAAAGAAAATCCTGTAATTAGTGAAATTCAAAGAATAACTCCAAAACCAATTTGTTATTCATGAATGAAAGAAGGAACCATGACAAAGAAATATTCTAAAACAATGCACAATCAAAACACCTTATTTAAAACATCTTATTCCTGTATGAACAATCAAAAAGCGTTAGGACAATGCATAGCAATTCATGTCCTCCTTTTAACACTACAAGGTTGTATTGTTAAAAGAGGGCTAAAGATAATAATCAATAGGGCATGAACTATTCAAAATTTAAATCCCTATAGCATTTAAATCACACTTGAAATAAACCTATTCGGGCCCTCCTTCTAGCGCCAATCTGTTGAGTGGTATTTTCACCCGATTGTGAAAGTACACTCTCCTTTAGGATTTGGGTTCCAAATCCCCTCTTGCAAAGAAGTTAAACAAACAACTTCTCCAAGGTCTCCGTTGTATTAGCATTTGCATATGTGTATTAGTAATCTCAAATAAAGATATTCAATTTGAATGCTTGGAACACCTTAGTGATTGCAAGTAGCTGTAAACAAGGGGCAATGTTGGTTTATTTCATCATGAAACTTTAGTGATTGTTCCTTTTTTTTTTTGGTTTTGTTTTTTTTTAAATGTTTATTTTAATGCCTTGAAAAGTTAAAATTTTTGGAAAATAAAAAAAATGTAGAAAATGAAAATGAAATGCAGAAAACTGAAAATAAAATGCTTCCAGTATGATGCTATCCTATTTCGACAAAACCGAAGATGTGAGGTCTCCGTGCATGCAACCTAACCTATTGGACTTGCAAAACAAGCACAATCCCCATAGACTAAGTGCTGGTTCCTAGGGTACGAAATAAAATTCAGATTTCAAATATTCGCCTAATGTAACCCAAAAACATGGCATTAACATTATCTATAAATTCGAAATCTGAAAGAATGAAAGAATAAACATTAAATCCATAGCATGCAAAGAAAATCTCCTTCTTTCTTGCCCACAAGATGCAAATTTCTGAAAACTTCTGCATTAAAAATATGTCATTTTACAATAGCAAAATTTTTGGTTTTCCCAAACCAGTCTGTGGAAGAGAAACAACTCAAACAGGTCCAGAATGGCCTTTTCGCCTTCAGCTCTGCAACTCTGCTCGCAGCAGTTTCCAACCCTTTCTGTGGAAGAAGAAAAACCAGTCCAATGTGGAAGAAAATATCCAGAGAAACCCAGTGCTAAGGCCTTGCCTTCATTACTGCAATCTTCTCTGAAAAGTTCCCCCCCCTTCTGGCCTCTTTGAATGGCGTATTTAAACTTGTGAAAAACATTGTTTCTCCTTCCATGACGGTTCGTTTCATTTTTCGATGGCTGTTCGTTTCACCTTCCTTGACTGTTCATTTCACCTTCCCTTGTATGCGTGTGTTTTAGTTTCCAAAAAGGCTTTTCCTTTCCATTTTGTGGCCCTTCGTTGCATTTTCTCCACATGGGCTTGCGTCCGTTTCCCTCCGTGTGTAACGACCATCTTAAATGATTTCAAATCATTAAAGATTCCTTATGTAACGCTTGTCTTATTCACTGGATTTTTTCCTTATGTCCACGTCACTATGCAAGTCCGTTACCTTGGCGAAAATGGAACATGTCGCGATATCGCGACACTTTTCCTCCTTTCTCCTGTTTTGGTTGCAAAAATGTAACATGTCGCGATATCGCGACACTTTTATTTCTCTGCTTTCCTACCCATTTTGAATCGTGAAAATGTAACATGTCGCGATATCGCGACACTTTTTCTCTTTTGGCCGCGAAAATGCAACATGTCGTGATATCGCGACACTTTTTCTCTTTTGGCCGTGAAAATGCAACATGTCGCGATATCACGACACTTTTTCTTCCTTTAGCCGCGAAAATGCAACATGTCGCGATATCGCGACACTTTTTCTTCCTTTGGCCGCGATGGTGCAACATGTCGCGATATCGTGACACTTTTTCTCTTTTGGCCATGAAGATGCAACATGTCGCGATATCGTGACACTTTTTCTCTTTTGGCCGTGAAGATGCAACATGTCATGATATCGCGACACTTTTTCTCTTTTGGCCGCGATGATGCAACATGTCGCGATATCGCGACACTTTTTCTTCCTTTGGCCGCGATGGTGCAACATGTCGCGATATCGCGACACTTTTTCTTCCTTTGGCCGCGATGGTGCAACATGTCGCGATATCGCGACACTTTTTCTCTTTTGGCCGTGATGGTGCAACATGTCGTGATATCGCGACACTTTTTCTCTTTTGGCCGTGATGGTGCAACATGTCGCGATATCGCGACACTTTTTCTCTTTTGGCCGTGATGGTGCAACATGTCGCGATATCGTGACACTTTTTCTTCTTTGGCCGCGATGGTGCAACATGTCGCGATATCGCGACACTTTTTCTCTTTTGGTCGCGATGGTGCAACATGTCGCGATATCACGACACTTTTTTCTTTTGGCCGCGATGGTGCAACATGTCGTGATATCGCGACACTTTTTCTTTTTGGCCATGATAGTGCAACATGTCGCGATATCGCGACACTTTTTCTCCTTGTGGTTTTTTTGCTTTTTTCTTTGAACTTTAGCCTATGGGCCACTTCGGTCTTCTTGGAACACATGCAAAAAAGGTGGGTCCCCAATTTTGGGGTACGTTGTGGATCAGCCACAATAGGTCATTCTACCACTACCACAACCACCCTCGTGAGTCAAGATACAACCTCATGTATCTAGACCCACTCGTCCATTCAATGGAGATTATTTATCCATCAACATGATTTCCATAGATATTGTTACACTATTGCATGATCTGAATGACCCATCAAAGCTATTGCACCTTGAATTTGAGGCAATTGACTTTTATCAAGGAGATTCTACCCCATATCCATCTGAGTATTGGCATTGCAATGAAATGTTAAAACCATTTCATTTTTATCCAAAATATACTCAAAATGTCTTTCACACTAAGGTTGAGCATGATTACCAATTGATGATGTAAATCCAGTTTACGACATTCATTTGATACCTACTCCACATCAATTGGAAGAGGGATCCCATATGTCAATTGAGCCAATGATTGATGGGGATATTGGCACAGATCCTAATAATTCCCAAAATATCAAGCTAGGGGAAGGTCTATCTCCTACTGAACAAGCTACTTACATAAAGTTATTAAAATATAAGAAGAAGAAAGTTGTTGCTTGGTCTTATAAAGATATGCCAGGACTAGATCCTAATTTAGTCATGTATAATCTTAAAATTGACCTGAAGGCCAAGACAGTAAAGTAAAATTTGTGTAAGATACATACAATAGTATCCTTAATGGTGAAAGATGAATTCCAAAAACTATTGGATGCCAAATTTATTATATGAGTTAATTATACATCATGGGTTTCCAAAATGGTACCTATCAAGAAACATGATGGGAGGATTCACATTTGCACTAATTTTAGATATCTCAATAAAGTGTTTCCTAAGGATGAGTTTCATTTGCCAAACATTAATGCATTGGTAGACACTATAGAAGGTCACAAAAAGATATCCCTCATGGATGATTTCTCTATATACAATAAAATTTTAATTATTCTAGAAGACCAACTCAAAATAGTGCTCATAATGTCTTGGGGGATATTTTGTTACAAGGTCATGCCTTTTGGTCTTAAAAATGCTAGCACCACCTACCAACGAGCTATGACCTATATCTTCCATGAATACATGCATAAAATTTTGGAAGACTACATAGATGACTTATTGGCCAAATATTTATTGCGTCATGAGCATATTGATGTATTGCGCAAGGTTTTAGATCACCTCATTGAGCATAATGTTAGGCTAAATCCAAATAAGTGTGTCTTTGGTGTCACATCTGGAAAAATCTTGGGATTCATAGTATCTAAGTGAGGTATAGAAGTAGACACAAATATATTCAAGATAATATTACAAATGCCTCCCCACACTACTATCAAGTAGCTATGTAGTCTACAAGGAAAGGTCGCATCCATAAAGTGCTTCATAGCACAATTATTGGATAAGTATCGACCTATGAACAAGTTGTTACACAAGGATATTGCATTTCATTGGGATGATGAGTTTCAAGTAGCCTTTCATGATATTAAATAATATATGGATTCACCACCAGTATTGGCTCATCCTTAACCAAGAGTGTTGTTCTATCTTTACATCTCAGTTATTAATCTTGCATTAGGCACCATGTTGGCCCAAATTAATGAATTGCATAAAGAATAAGCTACATATTATATTAGTCACACCCTAGTTAGTTATGAAATAAATTATGCATACATTGAGAAGCTATGCTTAGTAGTGGTTTTCTCCACTAAAAATCTATGCCATTATATATCCAATCATACCACATATGTAGTGTCAAAAGAGAATCCATTGTGATACATGATGAGTCAAAATTACCATAATAGTCGCATGACAAAATGGATTATGTTGTTGATGGAATTTGACCTAGAGTTCATAGGACAAAAATAAATTAAAGGTTATGTCATAATCGATCGTCTCGTAGAGGCTCCCCTCTAGAATGACCAACCTCTTAGCATAGAGATTCCCAATGATGGAGTTTTTCAAGTGTCAGAATCACCTAAACTTGAAGAGCCTAAGTCACAGGCTGATATAACTCTATTTTTTGATGGCTCTAAATGTGAGCAAGGGGGTGGCATGGGAATTGTATTTTCACACCACAAGGGGCTTCCATACCCATTTCATTTAAACTTGATTTCTTGTGCACCAATAATAATTCCAAGTATGAATCCCTTCTCATAGGTCTTTAAACGGTAATCGCAATGAAATATATCCAAGATCAACATTTTTGGTGATTCTTTTCTCATAATGAATCAGGTCAAAGGAATATTCTAGTGTAGATGTCCAGTCTTACAAGCCTACAAAGCCCTAATGGATAAAATTCTAGTAAAATTTTAATGGTATGATATTGAGGCACTCCCTCATTCATCTAACCATTTTGTGAACACAATGGCCTCTTTGGGGTTCTTAATCCCGTAGAACCTATCTAATGATATCACAACCATTAAATTCAAAACACTATCACAATATGTAACTATGCATGATGAGCTTAACTCCATGCCATAATTCCACATGATTCAGATTAAACCATCACATGAACGGTTCTCTCAAATTAATAATTATTTGAATAATTCCACTTGGGGGACTTTGTTCCCTCAAAATCCTTTTGATACTAGCACAACACTATATCTACAAGTTCTCTCTCAATCAACATTTGTGAGAGATGAATGTCAAAAGGATCACACAATTCATACAATTGAGACTTCTTCAAAGCAAGATTGGTCCATACAAATCAAAGATTATTGAAAAATTGGAAGTATTCCTTATAGATTGTCGCATACCGCAAAATGAGCATTTAAGTAAAAAGTGGTAAAGTATGTCTTACTTGGAGATATAATGTATCTTTGAAGCTATAAGGGTATCCTCATTTATTTATTATACCATAAAGTGTTAGTATGGGCCATCGTCTAAGCACATGATAGTACATGTGGTGGTCATTTCAATGACATGGCCATCACAAAGTGCATTCTTTGCATTGGCTATTATTGGCCAACTTTATAGAAAGATTGTTGTATTTATATCAAGAAGTGTGTAAAGTGTAAACACCATACTAATTTGACACATGCAACTTCTCAAGCCTTACAACCGATTCAATCGGTTTGGCCATTTGCACAATGGGGGTTTGATTTAATCAAAAAAATATCACCAGCTTCCTCAGGCCATCACATGTTCATCATTATGGCTACTGAGTACTTTAAAAAATGGGTGGAAGCAATTTTCCTTACCACTATGACTAGACCTCACATCGCCTAGTTCATATTGCATAATATCATTTGTCATTTTAGTATTCCATCTAAAAGATAATTTCAGATAATGGGCCACCTTTTAAGAATAAATATGTGTGTGCTTTAACAACAAAATATAACATACAACACAAATTTTCTATGCCTTATTATCCATAAGATAATGGGCAAGAAGAAGCATAAAAAAAAAATAGTAATTATAATCTTAAATAAAACCATTAAGGATAATTATAAGGATTGGCATAATCAATTACCTCTTACCCTTTGGGCCTATCACACTAGTATTCGGACCCCCACTTGGGCAACTTTATTTTCAATATTGTATGGTGTTGAGGCTATCATGCCTTTAGAGTTGGAAATCCCATCACTACACATATCCATACAAGAGTTTATAGATGATGATACCACATGAAAATCTTGTCTAGACCAGTTAAATTTTCTAGATGAGTGATGTGTTAATGCTTCTGAGCATCTACATGTTTCTCAAGAGTGCCTTAAGAGAGATTATAACATGAAATTCCACCCTAGAGACTTTCAGGCTTGTGATCTAGTTCTAAAAGAGAATAAACAAAATTCTAATTTTCCACCCCATCTACATGATAAATTTGTGGTAAATTGGTTAGGTCCATACATTATTACTACTCATATTGGACCTAGAACTTATTGCTTTGCTTCCATTTATGGATGTGAGGAGCCTGAACTCTTGAATATCCTTCACTTGTGGCATTTCCTTACTTAGAGCATTATGCCCTACTTAAAATGCTCCAAGGTGGTCTATGACCCCTTTGGTCAACCTAAAATGCTCCAAGGTGGTCTACGACCCCTTCAATCAACTTAAAATTCTCCAAGGTAGTCTACATCCCCTTTGGTCAACCTAAAATGCTCCAAGGTAGTCTACGAATCCTTTGGTCAACCTAAAATGCCACAAGGTAGTCTACAACCCCTTTGGTCACCCTAAAATGCTCCAAGGTAGTCTACAACCCCTTTGGTCAACCTAAAACACTCAAAGGTGGTTTACGACCTGGTCAACCTAAAATGCTCTAATATGGTCTATGACACCTTTGGTCAACCTAAAATTCTTCAAGGTGGTCTATGACCCCTTTGGTCAACCTAAAATGCTCCAAGGTGGTTTATGACCCCTTTGGTTACCCTAAAATGTTCTAATATGGTCTACGACCCCTTTAGTCAACCTAAAATACTCCAAGGTGGTATACGACCCATTTGGTCAACCTAAAATGCTTCAAGGTAGTCTATGAACCCTTTTGTCACCCTAAAATGCTATAAGGAGGTCTGCGACATCTTTGGTCATCATAAAATACTCTAATGTGGTCTATGACCCCTTTGGTCATCCTAAAATGATCCAAGGTGGTCTCTAACTTCTTTGATCAACCTAAAATTCTCTAAGGTGGTCTATGACCCCTTTGGTCACCCTAAAATACTCCAAGATGATCTATGATCCCTTTGGTCAACCTAAAAAATCCCAAGTTAAGAACATAGGCTTATACTAAGAGGGGGGTGAACAGTATAAGTTCAACTTTTATTTTTTTTCCCAAACAATATTATTCAATATTATAAATGGCAATATCAATGGCAGTAATAAAAGCAATGCAAAAATCATCACACATAAGAGAGACATAAATTTAAAGTGGTTCACCCAATGTGGGCTACTCCATGGATAAAATATTTTTTCTAAATTTTCTCAACAAATATCTTGAGAATTAATTCCCTATTACAATGTTTATGGAACTCTATCCAAAGGAGAGACCAATCCCCTATGATCTAATTTTTAGATCTCTCTCCATAGGATAACTCTATCCCCTTTAATCTGGTTCATGGAACTTGATCCAGGAGAACTCTATCTCCTCAACTAGTTTGTGGATATCTCTCCATAGAATAAATCTATCTCCCTAGTTGGTTCATGGATCTTACTCCACATGAGAACTCTTTCCCCTTGCTCTAGTTCATGGATTTCTCTCCATTGGAGAACTCTTTCCCCTTGCTCTAGTTCATGGATTTCTCTCCATAGGAGAACTCTTTCCCTTTGCTTTGGTTCATGGATATCTCTCCACAGGAGAACTCTTTCCCCTTACTCTGGTTCATGGATCTCTCTCCATAGGAGAACTCTTTCCCCTATCCTCTGGCTGGTGATCCTCTAGAAGAATTCTACCCCCACTTATCTAGATTATGGATATCTCTCCACTAGAGACCTCTGTCTCCACTACACTGATTGATGGATCTCTATCCACTAGAGACTAGAGTCCTCTTTGCTTTATCACCTCCAAAGACTTTTCTCAACTCTATCTCAAATCCACATCAAAATTTATCCCAATTATAGCATAAATTTTATCTAACTCTACTTATAAACCTGCTCTCAATTCTGTCTTAAATCTTCCCCAAGACTTAACATAAAGCTAGAAAAAATCATCAATCAAACTTGCTCTCAACACTGCTAAAATCTATCTCAAGATTTAACACAAATCTTGAACAAATCATCAATCAAAATTGCTCTCAATACTACTCAAATATTTATCAAGCCTTAACACAAAGCATGAACAAATCATCAATCAAACCTTCTCTCAACTTTGTTCAAATATATCACAAGCCTTAACACAAAACTTGAACAAATCATCAATCAAACCTACTCTCAACACTATTCAAATTTGTCTCAAGCCTTAACTTAAAGACTTGCTCAAATCTATCCTCAAGCCACTCACAAAACCTTGTCAAATATTTCCACAACTTGCATACAAACACAACTTTAAATCCTTTTCAAAAAACTTTCTTCACACAAACAAATTCTTCTTAGAATTCGTTTAACCTCTTGAACATATGGAGAATGATATGCTCTATAAAAAACTCAATATGTTCTACTCAATCATTAAGTCTATCTCTTTCATGTCTCATGCTTATTTTTATTTTAAATATAGATCTATTCTAGCACACTTATCTTCCTGATGTACACACTTGCTTTCACAAATCTAATTTCTAATGTTTACACATTCACTTTCAATATCATTCAAAACCAATACCCAAAAAGCTTCACACATTCATTCAATCAATGAAGCACAAATTGCTCATGGACCCTAAATAAGTGTTTTCATACTTTCTCCAACAAAGAGCAGAATGTAGGTCTCAAACACTAACTCAAATAATTCACAATCTCTATCTCAAAATTTATCAAAACATTCAATAACTAAGCACACAATCCTCACTCAAACATTTCCAACAATGCTTATCAAATAATCCTTTTCACTCCACCTTATGTTTCAAAACATTCACCAAACACTTTAAATAAAGGATGATATGCCCATACCTCTTTGCTTGCTCTTATGGAGATATGTCTTCAAAAATCTATCTTACACACAATATCTTTTGCAACTATAAAAGTGTTGGCACAATTGAGTTAGCAAAACTTGAAAATGTGTGCACAATTTATTTCAAAGCGATACTCTATACCTCTTTTGGTTTCTCAAAATAACACATTAACTCATGAATCAAGTCCTTCAAAATTGAATAAAATATTACAAACAATAAGGTACACTTTACACCTTTTATCTCCCACTTAAAATATAATCAAATCATACCCAAAAGGATTTGCCACTAATTTTTTTATTACTCCAAAAACAATATTTCAAAAAAATACACTTTATATTTTTCTTCTAAACAATGGCAGCAAAATAAAAAATATTTCCCTTATAACTCCCTAAGTCTAATGCCATTCAAATAATCAAACATAACCTAAGAGCCTAATCATTCAACCTTAAATGCCTAACAACTCAACCTTAAGCGCCTAGAAACTCAACCTTAGGTTTAATAAAATTAAATATTTTGCTTACCAAAAGTGTCATGATGATACTGACGATAGCACCTCCTAGGTTCCAGCGTGTCCATGCTGCTTGGGTTGTCGTTGGGCCAACCACCAACACGAAGACAATAATGCACGATACACACTTTAACCTTCTCACACTTCCTTGTCAAAAAAAAGGTTTTCTAAAACTGTTGCCACTCAAAATTGAACTCACAACCTACTATATGTCTTGACCTTAACACTGCCCAATTTGTTGCTAGGCCAACCACTTGGTTGGTAGTAATATCGTATGATATTATCCTTAACATGCACAAGTATTTTTTTTTTAAATAATAATTCATTTTTTTCACTCATGAATTCGCACATTTGATATTCGAATCAATCGCACGTTAACCACTTTAGACACATGTCAAACATACCATTAGGTCTAGGAAATTTATCCATATTTATATGGATTTTCACTCATGCTTCGAACATCAATGCTTTTAAGAATTTAAAAATTCTTTTTAAACTTGGTGCCAAAAGCCCACCTTGGGTTATAAAATAATATAATATGAAATATTATAATTATTTTATAATTTAACTTTAGGCTTTAACCTTTTAAATTTAATATTATAATATTAAATTATAATATTATTTAAACCTTTTTAAGCCTTAGTCACTTGCTTCCTTTAGGCTTTTTAAACCAAGGCCTTCAACCTTTTAACCAATCACTTGGAGCTTTATACCAAACCTCTTGGGATTAAAATATAAATATTTTAACCCTTTCTTTTTGTTAATTTGCCTTGCATTTTAACAACTTATAAACCTTGTCTTTTTGTCATGCCAAGTTATCAATGACAACCAATGTCATCAACCTATGACCTCAAATATTTTGACATCAATGACAAAAATATACTTAAAATTTCCAACAATATCCCCCTTTGTCATTGATAGCAACCCTTTTCAAAAACAACTTTTTCAACCACTGAATTCCAAATCTGCTCCCCCTGACTGAATGCTTTCCCCCTTACTCAAATATCTCCCCTTTTGACATCAATGGCAAAGGGACTCCTTTGGGGCTATATATTACTCTTATATTAGCACCCTCCCCACCTCCTCTCCTAGAGGTAATTAAATTTGGTTGGGAGTATCTCTACTTCCAGCATACAATGCTCTTTTTCTTTGTCTACCTTCCTTTTCAACATACCCATTTTATTATTTTGAGTGTCCCTATTCTTGCTTGTCTATGGAAGCTCTATAAACTCTATTCTACACCACTTGGACTTATGCCCAATATTATTGCACTTATAACACTTAATGTTGTGGTTCTTAGAAGGTGCAAATGACTTGAAGTTCCTCCTAATGAAGCCATACTCATTTTTGTCATGAACCTTGCAGTGGATTGCTTTATGACCAAATTGATTACAAAAGTAGCAATACCCTTGGAAGATATGTCCATATTTCATGTTCCTCTTAGTAAAACCATATTCCTTCTTTTCATGAATCCTGCAATGCATAGCCTTGTGACCAAATCGATTACATGAAAAACAATGTCCTTTGAAGAAATCTTATCTTGAGCCCATTGGTCTCTTAGTACTTTCTTATTTGTGATGATCCTTGTTCCTTGTTTGTGCATTGTTTCCTTTCTTAGTGAAGCTTTTATTGTTCAACTTATCCTCATAAGTCTCAATTTCTCCTTCATTTTCTTCCTCTGAAACTTCTTCCTTTGAGCTTGAGCTTGACCCTTCTTCTTGTTTTTCTTGTCATTCTTAAAAACCAAGTCCTAATTTGATAATTGAAGATATTTGTGCATTGATAATATTATTCAAAGTCTTTAAACTTTTCCCAAACCTATGTAGCTTGTCCTTAGAATATTTCACTTCCATCCTTAGTGAAACTACCTCATCTTCTAATATTTCACATTCTAAGACTTTTGCTTGTAAATTTTCTTTAAATCTCCTTGTCTTAGCTATTGATTTTGCCAGGTCTTGTATAAGCTTTTTTTTTCATCACATTCTTGAAAATGAGCCCTGAATTTTGAATTTTGATTTCTAACCTTTTTTAATTCTTAAAGAGTATAAATAAGTTATGCTTCTAGATCTACTGTGCCTTCCTCTTCATTTTTTCAATCCTTTTCTACTTCTTGGTCTTCAAGAGCATATTCATACTTTTCAACTTTATCTTCAATAGGAGCATTTTTTTCCTCTCCTATTGCCAAAATAGAATCTCTTCTTCTTCACTATCTCAAGGTATTCCATCACTTTCATTTGAAGCCTTTCTTCCATTATAAACATAGAAATTCTTCTTGTGCCTTTGAAAAAACTTCTTTTCATGCTTGTTTTGACCATACCTATTTTTATTTTCATGCCTGGATTTTCCTCCTTTATTTTTATTATGATCATGTTTGTCTTCACTGCTACTACTTCCAGCTTCTAGACAATTAGATGCATAGTGACCAAAATTTCCACAATTGAAATATTTCACTATTTTCATACCTTTGTACTTTCTTGAGTCCTTGTTTCTTCTACCATAGTTAGCTTCTTCATCACTGCTTGACTCAAAACTTGGTTTTGGTTTCTTATCTTTTATCCTTTTTGATGCTTTGAAAGTTGCCTCTTTCTTGGAGTTGGGATCTTTTACCATTCTCATATCATAAGCTATGATAATTCTATGTAACTCATCCATAGTCAACTGATCAATATCTTTCATATATTTTATAGCTAAAACCTTTCCATAATACCTTGTAGGAAGTGACCTTAAAACTTTCAAAGAAACATTGGATTCTTCAATTTCAAATCCAAGTCCACGCATGGTATTAAAAATATCATCCACATGAAGTATGTAGCAATGCCTTCCTCATATTCCATATTCAAATCTTCAAATATTTTCTTGTGGTTTTGTAGTTTTTCCATCTTGATATTTTTATTTCTCTCATAGGTTTGCTCTAATTTTTTCCAAATATCTTTTGCTGATTTGCAATGCATAACTTTCACAAATTTTGCTTTAGATAATCCACTTAAGATTGTATTCATATCCTTAGCATTATTCACATGTAATATCTTACCATATTTATCTATGGGAGGATTAGTTGTAGGTGTGAACCATACTCAACTACTTGCCATGTCTCATATCCTTGTGCCATCAAGTAATTCATCATTCTTATTCTCCCAAAAGCATAATTGTTCTCATCGAAAAATGGTGCCTTATGTGATGAGTATTCATTCTGAGATGCCATATATGTTCTTGTACTATCTTCCTTCAATTTTTTAGATTTTTTTGAAGGAACCTGCTCTGATACCAATTGAAGAACAAAGGCTTATACTAAGAGGGGGTGAATAATATAAGACCAAATTTTAGTTTTCTTTTCCAAACAATATTATCCAATATTATCAATGGCATAATCAAAGCAATGCATAAATCATCATACACAAGAGAGACATAAATTTAACATGGTTCACCCAATGTGGGCTACTCCACGGAGAAAATATTTCTTCTAAATTTCTTAATGAATTTCTTGGGAATCAATTCTCTATTACAATGTTTATGAACCTTTGTTCAAAGGAGACACCAATACCCTATGCTCTGATTTGTGGATCTCTCTCCACATGAGAACTCTATCCCCTTTACACTGGTTCATGGAACTTGATCCATGAGAACTCTATATCCTTAACTAATTTGTGGATATCTCTCCATAGAAGAACTCTATCTCCCCAGTTGGTTCACATATATTACTCCACAGGAGAACTCCTTCCCCTTGCTCTGGTTCATGGATCTCTCTCCATAGGAGAACTCTTTCCCTTTGCTCAGGTTCATGGATCTCTCTCCACAAGAGAAATATTTCCCCTTTCTCTAATTTTTGGATATCTCTCCATAGGAGAACTCTTTCCCCTCTACTCTAACTAGTGATCTTATAAAAGAATTCTACCCCCACTACTCTAGCTTGTGGATCTCTATCCACTGGATATCTTTATCCCCACTACACTGGTTTATGGATCTTTATCTACTAGATACTATTGTCCTCTTTGATCTATCACCTCCAAAGCATGTTTCATCTCTATCTCAAACTTACACCAAAATCTATCCCAAGTCTAGCACAAATATTCTTTAACTTTGCTTTCAAATATACTCTCAATTCTATCTCAAATATACCCCAAGACTTAACACAAAGCTTGAAAAAATCATCAATTAAACCTGCTCTCAACACTGCTCAAATATATCTCAAGCCTTAACACAAATCTTGAACAAATCATCAATAAAAGCTACTCTCAACACTACTCAAATTTATCTCAAGACTTAACACAAAGCTTGAACAAATCATCAATCAAACCTGCTCTTAAATCTACCCAAATATTTCTCAAGCCTTAACACAAAGCTTGAACAAATCATCAATCAAACCTGCTCTTAACACTACTTAAATCTGTCTCAAGCCTTAACACAAAGACTTTCTCAAATCTATTTCAAATCTTAACACAAAGACTTGCTCAAATCTATCCTCAAGCCACTCACAAAACTTGCTCAAATATTTCTATAACATGCATACAAACACAACTTTAAATCCTTTTCAAAAATATTTCTTCACACTAAAAAATTCTACTTAGAATTATTTTAACCTCTAGAACATATAGAGAATGATATGCTCTATCAAAAACTTAATATGTTCTACTCAATCATTAAGTCTATCGCTTTCACATGTCTCACATTTATTTTTATTTTAAATATAGATCTACTCTACCACACTTATCTTCCTGATGTACACACTTGCTTTCACAAATCTAATTTCTAATATTTACACATTCACTTTCAATATCACTCAAAACCAATGCCCAAAAAGCTTCACAAATTCATTCAATCAATGAAGCATAAATTGCTCACAAACCCTAAACAAGTGTTTTCATACTTATTTTAATAAAGAGAACAACGTAGGTCTCAAACCCTAATTCAAATAATTCACAATATCTATCTCAAATATTCTCAAAACATTCAACAATGAAGCACACAATCCTCACTCAAATATTTCCAACAATATTTATCACATAATATTTTTCACTCCACCTTATGTTTCAAAATATTCATCAAACACTTTAAATAAAGGATGATATGCCCATACCTATTTGCTTGCTATTATGGAGATATATCTTCCAAAATATATCCTACACACAAATATATTTTGCAACTATAAAAGTGTTAGCACAACACCTCTTTATGAGTTAGCAAACCTTCAAAATGTGTGCACAATTTATTTCAAACCAATACTCTATACCTCTTTTGGTTTCTCAAAATAACACATTAACTCATGAATCAAGTCCTTCAAAATTGAATCAAATATTAAAAACAATAAGGTACACTCTATACCTTTTATCTACCACTTAAAATATCATCAAAACATACACAAAAATATTTACCACTAATTTTATTATTACTCCAAAAACAATATTTCAAAAAAATACACTTTATATTTTTCTTCTAAACAATGGCAGCAAAATAAAAAATATTTCCCTTATAACTCCCTAAGTCCAATGGTGCTCAAACAATAAAACATAACCTAAGTTCCTAACCATTCAACCTTAAGCACCTAACAACTCAACCTTAAGCGCCTAGCAACTCAACCTTAGGTTTAATAAAATTAAATATTTTGCTTACCAAAAATGTCATGGTGAGACTTGACCACAACACCTCCTAGCTGCCAATGTGCCCACACTGCTTGGGCTACTGCTAGGCAAACCGTCCACATGAAGATAATAATGTGTGATGCGCACTTTAACCTTATCACTCTTGCCAAAAAAAAGGTTTTCCAAAACTGTCACCACCCAAAATCAAACTCACGACCTGCTGTCCACCTACACCTTAACACTGCCCAATCCATCGCTAGGCCAACCGCCTAGTTGGGAGTAATATCGCATGATATTCTCCTTAACACATCCAAGCCTTTTCTTTTATTTTTTAAAATAATAATTCATCTTTTTCACTCACAAATTTGCACATCAAATATTTGAATCAATCGCACATTAACCTCTTTAGACACATATCGAACATACCATTAGGGCTAGTAAATTTATCCATATTTATATGGATTTTCACTCATGCTTTGAATGTCAACGCTTTTAAGAATTTAAAAATTCTTTTTAAACTTGGTGAAAAAATCCCACCTTGGGTTATAAAATAAAATAATATAAAATATTATAATTATTTTATAATTTAACTTTAGGCTTTAAACTTTTAAATTTAATATTATAATATTATTTAAACCTTTTTTAACCTTAGTCACTTGCTTCCTTTAGGATTTTTAAACCAAGGCCTTAAACCTTTTAACCAATCACTTAGAGCTTTGTGCCAAACCTCTTGAGCTTAAAATATAAATATTTTAACCATTTTTTTTATCAATTTGCCTTGCATTTTAACAGCTTATAACCTTATCTTTTTTCATGCCAAGTTATCAATGACAACCAATGTCATCAACCTATGACCTTAAAGCTTTTGACATCAATGACAACAATATATTCAAAATTTCCAACACTAAGGCTATCTACGATCCCTTCGGTCAATTTAAAACACTCCAAGGAGGTCTACGACCCCTTTGCTCAACCTAAAATGCTCCAAACTAGTCTACAAACCCTTTGGTCACCTTAAAAGGCCCCAAAGGTGTCTATGAACCCTTTTGTCACCCCAAAATGCTCCAAAGGCATCTATAAGCCCTTTGGTCACCCAAAAAGCTCCAAAGATATCTATAAACTCTTTGGTCACATAAAAGCCCCAATGGCATTCACTAAGCCCATTGGTCAAACTGTATCTACATATATATATCAAAAAATAAAAAACATAATTAAAACATCAAAAAAACAAAAATATTGTGTTGCATTACATTTCATGTCATTACATTATAACATCACTTGCATTAGGCATAGCCATCATTACATTTTGCATTTTAGATTTGATCATACATGTCTAGCACCAGGGATGTACACTAGGCATCTTTAAAAATCAATATTTTTAAAGGTTAGTTTTACCACATGTTTGCATTATATTTATCATTTCCATACACATTCCATACTGTGTATTTGTTTCCCTTCACTTAGCCATTGTTCATAAGGCATATTTAGGATTTTCAATCACTCAGCTGTCTCTAGTTTTCTTTTTAGATTTTTTAGAAATCTATGCTTATTTTTAGAAATCTATGCTTATTTTTAGAAGGTAGAATATTTCTTATATTGTACCTTTTATATATCAAAATCCCAACACATTTTCACATTAAATAAATCCAAGTATTGCACAAGGAAATATGAAACCTACAAAGTGGTCCATGTTACCCTAAGCGAAAGGTTTACCTCACTCATACCCATTTGTGAATGGTTTAAAGATGCTGAGAATTGAAAAAAGGACAAGTTTCTCCTTACCCAAAGCAATCAAAATCCCTTACTTCACGCTAATTGGGGTAAGTATCCAAAATGAAAAATAAATAGTGGTTGTTACCACTTAACAATATGCAAAAGAAAAAGTGGTTATCACCATTAGAAAAAGTAAAAAGAAAAATAAATGGTGGTTATCACCACTACCAAAATCCCTTGCTCACAAAAACAAAAAGGAGAAAATCCTTAAGAACAATTCAAAGATAAAAAAAAGAAGGGAGTATTGAACTTGAATCCATGGAATTCTCAATATTTTACAACCATAATGTGATCCTAATTACAGGTTAGGTGGCATCAATCCTACTTGTCAATGGTGGTATCCTTACATATGACGATATGTTTGTCACCTAAGTGACTTGCTTTTGTACAGACCAATGTTTGCATGTGAATGAGCTATCTTTTGGTAGCCTATATTGCCTAGTGGTCTAATCCAAATATGTACAAAACTCAAGATAACTATACTTTTAGGATGATATTTAGTACAAATGGGATGCATCAATCCTATTTGGCACTGGGATAACTTTATGCATTATCATAGCAATGAACTCACATGTACACACAAGGATGTTGAATATCTTGGTCATCCTAGCAGACTTATACTTTGTCAAAAAATATTGTATGGTTCATATACAACTTTTGATGAGGTAACTAAAGTGTTTGAGTCTACTTAAAATTCTAAACACATCATATAAATGTTATATTATTCATTTAATTTTATTTCATTCTATCATATATTTGTTACATTACGTTACACAAGCTGTTATATAGTATCATGATAACTTTAAAATGATGAGATAAATTTTGTACAGTCTATGGTGCTATCCTCTAGTATGTCAAATAGTAGTCATAATTCATCATACAGATTAAAAAATCATCCATTTCATTATGCATACACACATATACATATCATCACATCACATCAAATTACAATACATGCATACATGATAAGCATCCATCACAACATCATAAAACAAATATAAGCACTACATACATATCATAAAGCAGTAAGGAAATACATGATGATAACATAAAATCTCTATATATATATATATATATATATATATATATATATATATATATATATATATATATATATATATATATATGTATGTATGTATGTATGTATGAAACCAAAAGATACATCATAAGTCATAAAATACCGATAGGCTATAATAAAGTGGGTCCTCAAACCTCATACTCCCAAAATAAAAAAAAAGAACCATAAGAGTCTCTAAAGCCATGGTCACACAGGATCGACACTATGACTCTTACCCCTACCCTCATTCAAAGTTCATTGAGAATTCCCACATCTTCTACTCCCTACCTTGTATAACCTCTGTGCAGTAATGGGAGTCCCCATCCTTGCTGAAGACTATCCTGTACCACTCCTTCAAATCTTGTACAACCCACTAGTAGGACGGGTTGGTAAGAACCCCCTAAGGTGTACTATCTCATCCTCCAAATATTGGGTTTATGCTCACTCCTATTGATAATGATCTTGGAAGCCTACCACTAAGGCCTAGAGTTGTATCACCTCCTCTTGTAGCCTGGCTATCTCACCACTACTAGATCCCTCATGGCTAGGTCTTTGTGCTCTAACCTATGCTTGAAGAGTTACTATATTTTTTTTGCCTATCAACCTCAACTTGTGCACTCTGTACCTGTGCCTATAGGAGGTATCTCTCCTCTATGTTCTCCCATATATCCCTGATCAAATCACCCTATAACTTAGTAATAATAGCATCTCGTGATGCCAATTGTGTATGTACTATCTGATTATCAAAGTAATCCTCACCAAAATCATACTATGGATCCCCTACATTAATGAGATCTATCCACTCATCCTCTACTCAGTGATGTACATGTCACTCATCTTTGTATGAATCCTCTTGATTTGGAGCCTCATCATGCCCCGCATTAGGAGCATCTTTATGATCCTTCTCCATAGCCACAACTGTATCACCTTGTTGGCAATTTTGGGTTTGAGATCCTAGCTTCTTGTCTATGAGTTGTCATTGATGTCAAAAGGAACTGGCATTAATGTCAAGAGGATTTATTGGCTTCAAAGGTTGAAGATTCCAAAGAATATTTTCTAGAAGATTTCGGAGAGATTCCATGTGGCAGATGAAAAGGTTTTTATCAAAACCATGGCAGGTTTAAGGGTTTTTATTAAAACCAGGTGGATGCATTAAGGGTTTTTCTCAAAACCACTCTCGACTTAATGCAAAAGTCTGGAGACACTTATTAATTAAATAACTTAATTAATAAAACCTTTTTAAGGTTTTTTAATTAATTATTTATTTGATTTAGTGATTAAATTATTTTAATAATTTAATGGGTTCTCCACCTAAGGTCTAAGGTCTAAAAGACCTTTGATTATTTTTTAAATAATCAAAAGGGTTTCATAAACCCTAAAGTTGTTTCGAAGGCGCCAAAATAATATTAATTCAAAAAGTTTGAATTATCCTCCCGTCGACGTCGTGCATAGCATGGAAGTTTGGCTATATAAGCCATAACCTATAGTCCAAAGCAATGGTGTTAAAGAAATTCGAATTGCGCAAAGGTTGGGAAGTAAAAGCTACGGCTATCATTTTTTTTGCCACGTTTATCCACCGCCAAAGGGTTAAGGAGAAGGAGACTCTTGCTAGCCTTCAAGCTAGCATCGTTGGCCTAGTGGCAACGACTGTTCTGCGAAGGCGCTTGAAGGGAGGTCAAGCGTTCGACTCCCGCCGTGGAGTGTGAGAAGAGTTTTTGCGCTCCGATTTTTTTGGAGGCACTGTTGACCCACGATTTTCGGAAGCAATTTTTTTGGTAAGGTTTTTTAAATAAAATCTGCATTTTGTTAAAGAAGAAGTGGTTGGGCAGATTTATTTAAAATTATTTTTGAGGTTAAATGCTTCTTTGGAGATATAAGGTTGATAGTGTGTGGTTGAGATTTTTGGCTTGATTGTTGAGTGAGATTTGCTTAGAAGCTATTATTCCTTGAGCATGGTTTAATTAATTTGGAGAAATAAGGTGTAAAAGGATATATTGTTTGTATGCTTTATATTTTTGGTAGTTGACTTCTAAGGATTGGAGTCATAAGGTGTTTTATGGAATAAATATTTTTGTGGTTACTTTTATGATCTAACCCTAACTTGGTGGCAAAGTTGAGGGTGGTGTTGGTAACAGAGTTGAAGAACTATTCTCTTCTTCCTCAAACAAAGGTATGGGCAACTTCTTCCATGTATATTGTTGATGGTGTATTTTCTGAAATTGAGTTTGGAGTGAAAAGGTTGTCTACTAGGTATTCTTGTTGGTGTAAATCCCATTTTCTGGATATTGAAGATTGTTTATGCATTAAAATCATTGATGAGTTTTTTGGGTGAATGCATAATTCTGGTTGAGGAAGAGGAAGCATTTTTGCACTAGGGTTTATGTTAGTAAGTCTTGCTACTTGCATTGAGTTGGTGAAACCCTTAGTTGGCTGTTTTGAGATTGATGGTTGAGTTGCTTCCATAGAGGTTGTTTTGATCAAGTTAATGCTTTACTTGATACATGATTTGGGCTTACTCCATTGAGATTGATTTGAGCAAGTTATTCTTTGCATTGGTGATTTATGTTGGTGGTTGTTTTGTTCAAATATCTTTGGAGGGAAAAGGATGTCTACTAGTTTCCTTTTCATGTAGTGATTGGTTGAATGCTTCAAGGTTAATGTTGAGTTGAATGATGTTGGTTAAACCTTGTCTATAAGCATTGTTGTTGAAGCCCTAATTGGTTGAGAAAAGATATTGGTTGTGGAAAGAACATGAGTATCATTGTTATATGAGATATTGCATGGTTGGCAATTGTTGGGTTGTGTTTCATGTTCTTGAGAAAAGCATACTACATCTATCTTATTCTTTTGAGATTGAGATTGAGTTGAGATTGAGATTGGGAGTTAAGTATAGAACATATTGAGTCTCTAACAATTCTCTTTATGCTTCTATGAGGTTGATGAATCACATTGGGTCTCTAACAATTCTCTTTGTGGGTTCATGCTAAGCAAGTTTTTCTTGATGAACTTGTGAGCTGATTTGATTAGTGAAACTTGTGAGATTTGGAAGTTCTAGTGAGGACTTGTGAGCTGATTTGGACAAGTTCTAGTGAGGACTTGTGAGCTGATTTGGACAGGTTCTAGTGAGGACTTGTGAGCTGATTTGGACAGGTTCTAGTGAGGACTTGTGAGCTGATTTGGACAGGTTCTAGTGAGGACTTGTGAGCTGATTTGGACAAGTTCTAGGGAGGACTTGTGAGCTGATTTGGACAGGTCCTAGCAGAGGACTTGAGGACAGAGTTGAAGTGGTTCTTTGAGAAGAACCCGAGGATAGTTTTGACAAGTCTTTGAGAAGGCTTGTGTGCAGCAGAGATTGATTTGTTCAAGCTTTATGAGTTGAGCTTGGGACAGATCTGACAGAGTGAGGAAGACTTGTGCTGGACCGAATGACTGTGTTTAGTACAAGGTTGATGAGTTGTTGTGGAGGTGATCAGTGAGGACAGAGGTCTCTTGAGGCTGAGCATTGAGGACAGGAGGTCTTCTATGGAAAGGAGTTCCACGTGCTAGCAGAATAAGAGGTAGGTGATCTTCTGAAGTATCATTTCCAGAGCTGAGGGGAAGGATTCTCCTTTGGGTAGGAGGCTCATAAATTCATGAGGAGGGGAAGGATTCTCCTTTGGGCAAGAGGCTCATAAATTCATGAGGAGGGGAAGGATTCTCCTTTGGGTAGGAGGCTCATAAATTCGTGAGGAGGGGAAGGATTCTCCTTTGGGCAGAGGCTCATAAATACTTGAGTAGGGGAAGGTTTCTCCTTTGGGCTGAGGCTCATAAACATTGTAATTGGGAAGGATTCCCAAAGAACTTTGAGAAAGCTTTTTAGAGAAAAGTTTTGTGGATGTAGCCCATGTTGGGTGAACCATGTTAAAATTGGTGTCTCATTGTGTGTTGCTTTATGCATTGCTTTGATATTGCTATTGGTTCATTGCTTTGTGAAGTTGAAGTTAAATAGAGAAAGTAAAAAGAGGTCTTATACTGTTCACCCCCCTCTCAGTATAAGCTTGTGTTCTTCAATTGGTATCAGAGCGGGTTCCTTCGAAAAGTTTAACAACTTGAAGGAAAATATTGTAAAGAACACAATGGAATCTACAAGTGGTAATGCAACACCTATTCTTGATGGGGCAGATTTTGGGCTTTGGAGTGCTAGGATGAAGGTTCATCTTATGGCTCTTGGAAATGAAGTTTGGGAAGTGATTGAGGATGAGTATACCATTCCTGAGCATGGTCCTTCTACTAAGGAAGAGAGGCTCCTACATCATAGCAATTCAAAGGCAATGAATGCAATCCTGAAGGGTTTACAGAAGGCAGATCTTACCAAGGTGATTCACTACAAGACAACTAGTGAAATGTGGAAACAATTGAAGGTGGTTCATACAGGTGATGCAAATGTCCGAAAGGCCAAGTTGAGACACTTCAAAGGTATGTTTGAACAACTCAAGATGAATTATGAAGAAAATATTAGTGACTATATGCTTCGTATGGATGAGATTGTTAACTCTATGAAGGAACTAGGTCTTGAGCTTGCTGAAAATGATATTTGTGATAAGATTTTGAGGTCTCTTCCAAATAGATTTAGTGAAAATATTTTTGCTATTGAGGAAGCTAAGGATTTGGATAAGTTGAAAAAGGATGAGCTTCATAGTATACTTGCAACATTTGAGTTGAGAACTCAAGTGAAGGTTGATGTTAAGAAGGAGGCAACTTTCAAGGCTACCAAGAAATCCAAGGGTAAAGAGCTTCAAGATAGTGATGAGTCTTCTAGTGATGAAGAGGCATATTACAGCAAGAAGGGCAAGTTCTCAAGAAAGCACAAAGGTATGAAATATGTCAAGTGTTTCAATTGTGGAAAGTTTGGTCATTATGCTACTAACTATACTACTGCCAAGGATGAAAGTGATGAAGATAAACAGGATTATAAGAGCAAGGATTCTGAAAGGCACAGGCATCAAAGGAAGAATAAAGATGAGCAAAGCAATCAAGGAAAGAGGTACTCTCACAAACACAAGAAAATTTTCTACCTAGACAAGGCAAGTAAGTGTTCTAGTAGTGATAGTGAAAGTTCTTCAAGTGATGTTGGAAATGAGATGTTGTTCCTAACAAAAAAAGAAGAAGAAAAGAAACATAGATTTGTCCTTATGAAATGTTTTAGATGTGGAAATTTTGGACATCTTGAGGATGATTGCACAAATGATGGATTGATTTCTAGTTATACTATGTATGAGGATGCTTCAAAAAATTGTGAGGAAGATCTTTGTATGGCTTTAGAAAAGGGTAGCACCTCTAGTGATAAGAAATCTGAAAAAGTCATTGATGTTTCAAAAGGCAAACAAATAGAGGAAGTTATAGAGGATGGTGAAGTAGATCTTGAAGCTGAACTTGTTAGTGCTCTTAGTGCTTTGAAAAAGGAAAGAAAGAAGAATGCTAGACTCAATGATAAATTGGATGAATGTTGTATTGAGAGAGATGAGCTTATAGAAAGTCTTGACTTCTCTATAGCTAAGACACAGAAACTTAAGGATAAGTTAGAGTCTAAGGTTCTTGAGTGTAGAGAGTTGGAACAGAAAGTGGCTTCCTTGAAAGAGGAAACTAAAGAGTACAAGGAGAAGCTTTACAGGTTTGAAGATAGCACCAAAAAGGTAAAGTCAATCATCAAAGATCAAAGAAGGACAACAGATAAAACAGGTCTTGGTTTTGGTAAGAAACACATGGAACAGATTGGCAACTCTGCTATGGAATCTAGTAAGAGATTCCGAAAGGAAGAGAGTTCTGATGAGGAAAGTACTTCAGAAAAAGAGTCCTTGAGTGATAGATGCACAAAATCAAAAAACAGGAATCAAAAAAAGGGGAGAAAGTTTACAGGACCTAAGAGGTCAAATCAAGGAAAGTTTAATGGCAGATGTTTTGCTTGTCACAAGTTTGGTCACATGGCTTCACATTGCATGACTCAAGTGAGGAAGGTAAATGACAGATTCAGAGGTGGTAATTTCTTTCAAGGGTATTGCTACTCTTGTAAACAGTTTGGGCACAAGGCTATTTATTGCAAGGCTAATAACAGGAATAGGGTTGGTCAGAACAGATGGAGTCAAAGATCAGGTATGCCTCAAAGAAATAACATTGTTAGTTGTTATAAGTGCAACAATGAAGGTCACATAGCTAGACAGTGTAGAGCTGAAATTCCAAGGTACAGGAACAGGAACATGGGTATGAACAGGCACAAGAATCAAGACATGGATAAGAACAAGAATGATAACAAGAACAACAACAGTGACATGAACAGGAATAGGAATATGGACAAGGAGAACAAGAGAAGACATGGTAAGGCAGCTATAGACACTGATGAAGATCAGTGCCTAATGGGAGTTTTACTCCCACCCTAAAATTAATCACCTCAACAGGAGGTGGGGGAGGGACTAAGCTAAGAGGCTCATTCTTAGTCCCAAGCCCCAAAGGTGACCCTTTGCCATTGATGACAAAGGGGGAGAGATATGAGTAAGGGGGAGAGCCTCAAGTCAGGGGGAGCTGATTTCTATATAGCAGTTTTGAGTTTCAGTGTTGTTGAGAAGCATGGTTTGCCATCAATGACAAAGGGGGAGATTGTTGGCAATTTTGGGTTTGAGATCCTAGCTTCTTGTCTATGAGTTGTCATTGATGTCAAAAGGAACTGGCATTAATGTCAAGAGGATTTATTGGCTTCAAAGGTTGAAGATTCCAAAGAATATTTTCTAGAAGATTTCGGAGAGATTCCATGTGGCAGATGAAAAGGTTTTTATCAAAACCATGGCAGGTTTAAGGGTTTTTATTAAAACCAGGTGGATGCATTAAGGGTTTTTCTCAAAACCACTCTCAACTTAATGCAAAGGCTGGAGACACTTATTAATTAAATAACTTAATTAATAAAACCTTTTTAAGGTTTTTTAATTAATTATTTATTTGATTTAGTGATTAAATTATTTTAATAATTTAATGGGTTCTCCACCTAAGGTCTAAGGTCTAAAAGACCTTTGATTATTTTTTAAATAATCAAAAGGGTTTCATAAACCCTAAAGTTGTTTCGAAGGTGCCAAAATAATATTAATTTGAAAAGTTTGAATTATCCTCCCGTCGACGTCGTGCATAGCATGGAAGTTTGGCTATATAAGCCATAACCTATAGTCCAAAGCAATGGTGTGAAAGAAATTCGAATTGCGCAAAGGTTGGGAAGTAAAAGCTACGGCTATCATTTTTTTGCCACGTTTATCCGCCGCCAAAGGGTTAAGGAGAAGGAGACTCTTGCTAGCCTTCAAGCTAGCGTCGTTGGCCTAGTGGCAATGACTGTTCTGCGAAGGCGCTTGAAGGGAGGTCAAGCGTTCGACTCCCGCCGTGGAGTGTGAGAAGAGTTTTTGCGCTCCGATTTTTTTGGAGGCACTGTTGACCCGCGATTTTTGGAAGCATTTTTTTGGTAAGGTTTTTTAAATAAAATCTGCATTTTGTTAAAGAAGAAGTGGTTGGGCAGATTTATTTAAAATTATTTTTGAGGTTAAATGCTTCTTTGGAGATATAAGGTTGATAGTGTGTGGTTGAGATTTTTGGCTTGATTGTTGAGTGAGATTTGCTTAGAAGCTATTATTCCTTGAGCATGGTTTAATTAATTTGGAGAAATAAGGTGTAAAAGGATATATTGTTTGTATGCTTTATATTTTTGGTAGTTGACTTCTAAGGATTGGAGTCATAAGGTGTTTTATGGAATAAATATTTTTGTGGTTACTTTTATGATCTAACCCTAACTTGGTGGCAAAGTTGAGGGTGGTGTTGGTAACAAGGTTGAAGAACTATTCTCTTCTTCCTCAAACAAAGGTATGGGCAACTTCTTCCATGTATATTGTTGATGGTGTATTTTCTGAAATTGAGTTTGGAGTGAAAAGGTTGTCTACTAGGTATTCTTGTTGGTGTAAATCCCATTTTCTGGATATTGAAGATTGTTTATGCATTAAAATCATTGATGAGTTTTTTGGGTGAATGCATAATTCTGGTTGAGGAAGAGGAAGCATTTTTGCACTAGGGTTTATGTTAGTAAGTCTTGCTACTTGCATTGAGTTGGTGAAACCCTTAGTTGGCTGTTTTGAGATTGATGGTTGAGTTGCTTCCATAGAGGTTGTTTTGATCAAGTTAATGCTTTACTTGATACATGATTTGGGCTTACTCCATTGAGATTGATTTGAGCAAGTTATTCTTTGCATTGGTGATTTATGTTGGTGGCTATTTTGTTCAAATATCTTTGGAGGGAAAAGGATGTCTACTAGTTTCCTTTTCATGTAGTGATTGGTTGAATGCTTCAAGGTTAATGTTGAGTTGAATGATGTTGGTTAAACCTTGTCTATGAGCATTGTTGTTGAAGCCCTAATTGGTTGAGAAAAGATATTGGTTGTGGAAAGAACATGAGTATCATTGTTATATGAGATATTGCATGGTTGGCAATTGTTGGGTTGTGTTTCATGTTCTTGAGAAAAGCATACTACATCTATCTTATTCTTTTGAGATTGAGATTGAGTTGAGATTGAGATTGGGAGTTAAGTATAGAACATATTGAGTCTCTAACAATTCTCTTTATGCTTCTATGAGGTTGATGAATCACATTGGGTCTCTAACAATTCTCTTTGTGGGTTCATGCTAAGCAAGTTTTTCTTGATGAACTTGTGAGCTGATTTGGACAGGTTCTAGTGAGGACTTGTGAGCTGATTTGGACAGGTTCTAGTGAGGACTTGTGAGCTGATTTGGATAGGTTCTAGTGAGGACTTGTGAGCTGATTTGGACAAGTTCTAGGGAGGACTTGTGAGCTGATTTGGACAGGTCCTAGCAGAGGACTTGAGGACAGAGTTGAAGTGGTTCTTTGAGAAGAACCTGAGGACAGTTTTGACAAGTCTTTGAGAAGGCTTGTGTGCAGTAGAGATTGATTTGTTCAAGCTTTATGAGTTGAGCTTGGGACAGATCTGACAGAGTGAGGAAGACTTGTGCTGGACCGACTGACTGTGTTTAGTACAGGTTGATGAGTTGCTGTGGAGGTGATCAGTGAGGACAGAGGTCTCTTGAGGCTGAGCATTGAGGACAGGAGGTCTTCTATGGAAAGGAGTTCCACGTGCTAGCGGAATAAGAGGCAGGTGATCTTCTGAAGTATCATTTCCAGAGCTGAGGGGAAGGATTCTCCTTTGGGCAGGAGGCTCATAAATTCGTGAGGAGGGGAAGGATTCTCCTTTGGGCAGGAGGCTCATAAATTCGTGAGGAGGGGAAGGATTCTCCTTTGGGTAGGAGGCTCATAAATTCGTGAGGAGGGGAAGGATTCTCCTTTGGGCAGAGGCTCATAAATACTTGAGTAGGGGAAGGTTTCTCCTTTGGGCTGAGGCTCATAAACATTGTAATTGGGAAGGATTCCCAAAGAACTTTGAGAAAGATTTTTAGAGAAAAGTTTTGTGGATGTAGCCCATGTTGGGTGAACCACGTTAAAATTGGTGTCTCATTGTGTGTTGCTTTATGCATTGCTTTGATATTGCTATTGGTTCATTGCTTTGCGAAGTTGAAGTTAAATAGAGAAAGTAAAAAGAGGTCTTATACTGTTCACCCCCCCTCTCAGTATAAGCTTGTGTTCTTCACATCTCCTAGTGGCCCCTCTACCCACCATCGAAATGTCATCCATCAAGATTCATACTCTGCTATAGTCCTAGCATCATCTAGATAAAAAAATTCCACTTTAGGATCTACCTCCTCTCCCACTATCCCAATTATAGGCCAACCAAGTGTTCTTTCATCCTCATGGTATTGGTAGATTATTGGCTTACTAAGAAATCCTTGACATAGCCCAAACTACTACAGGACTCGAGCATAAAAAAAGTACTCATGCTTAGTCCCATGTCACCCAACTAACCATCTCCCTTGCATCACCCAGTGAAGCTATACCTCAACCTTAGGCCATGATGAGCAACCCTTATAGGGTCTCCAAGGCACCTCCTTTACCTCAAGTTGCTTAAAGGACTATGCATAATGGTCAATATCATCTACAAATCAATAGATCTGACCTATCTTCTAGGCTCATTTGTCATAATATCCTATAGCCTATATCCTTATTTGCAAGTTGTGCTCGTATCGCCCAGGTAGTTACCATAATTGATCCACAATAATATGTTGACATCCCCACACATGTAATAGAAAGCTAAATCATAATCCCTTCTGACCATGGGAGTAGATATCATATAGCTCATCATACAACTATTCCAGTAATGTGATACCCCAAGCCATCACTAGCAACTGCTCTATGGTACAATCCACAAGTGTAAATACCAACTCTAAAAGGTTCTAGGGGAACCTAGATCCTGACGAGTCTGGTAGCAACATATTGGAGATCAAAATCATTAGTAAGGCATACCTTATGGTCAATACCTTAGTATCATACCATAACTCCACTAGTATACATCCACTAAGTAAATCGCATACTGCCTCTTGCCAGTCCCTATCAAAATATCTCTCTATAATCATATCTCTCAAATATCGGTGAGTAGATACAATAAACCTCCCCTCTATAAAAATGTGCAAAACATGATAGACATCCTTTTGAGTCACTATCATGTCTCCTGTAGGTAGGTAGAAGATGTTGGTGCAAGGATCCTATAAGTCTATCAAAACAATCAGATAAGCTTAGTTGCCCACCATAGGCTCTAACCGTGTCACTTGATTAAGACCAATGGCATAAAGCCATTTATAGTCCTCCTCTATAAATAAGTACCTAGT
Source organism: Wollemia nobilis (assembly GCA_028583015.1). NCBI lineage: Eukaryota > Viridiplantae > Streptophyta > Pinopsida > Araucariales > Araucariaceae > Wollemia > Wollemia nobilis. Next base: position 689,693 of record JAQPPZ010000362.1, read on the forward strand.
GTTCTAAAATAGAGTCAAAATTTAATATCGACTCTTAACCACCTGGAAGAGGTAAGCAAGTTAACAAAAATGCACTAAAAGTGCATCAAAATTGCCCAAAAATACCAAAAAAGGACTAAAAAAGGGACATTTTTGCCCTAATTTTATGACTATTCCACCTAGCATAAATCCCCATTTTGGTAGCCATACCACCCAAGGATGACCACCAGTGGTTTTCCCACCCTGGGATAGCCTCCAAAAATGCTTAAAAATGGTTCATTTTGACCCCCAAAATAGCCCTAAAATAGCAAGAAAACATTAAAAAAAGGAATAACAATGCATCTAAAACACAAATAAAGCCTAATTCCTAAATTTTATCACTATTACAATTCATTAACCAAGAATTAGTGTGTTTTTTTTAAAAAGTGCAATAAATTATAATTTCATATTCAATAAAGAATAAGAGAAAATGCAACCCTTACCCATATCGCATCAGCTCTGTCACTCATCGAGTCCTGTGGATGGATCATGGTAATTGTGGGATGTTATTGGTAGTTCTATACTTCAAAATATCAACATCCTAATCTTCACATCTTAGTTTTCCAAGTTAGAAATATGAAAATTAGCTCATTTACCCAAGTTTGGGCTTAAAAAGCACTAGAATGAGCATGAACATCCTAGGGTGGTATGGCTACAAAATTGGTCGACCATCCCATACTGGGATGGTCATAAAATATATAGCCATCCCACCCTGGGTGACCACCAAAAAAACTCGCAAAAATAGCTAAATTTTTTTTAAAAAAAAGGCCTAAAAGCCACCAAAAACAAGTCAAAATTGAAGAATTTCACAAAATATCTAGATTGCATTCAAAGTATTCATGGATGAGTTGAAAATTGTCTACTTAAATACCTAAGAAGGCCATTTTGGCTGGAAAAAACCATGAGAATGAGGTATTCAGTCTTTTTCTTCCATGAAATATCAACAAAATAATCAAAATCTTGACAAAATTGATAAATCTTATGATGGGTAAAACTAATGGTAATCCCAATCAAGTCATATGGGTCAAGCGACTCATCACTTTATCATTGTTCATGCCCTAATAAAATCATTTCTTAAGGGGGTATTCATAATAATGAATTCACAATAAAAATCAACACTTAAACACTCAAAAGTGCAACTTGCATACATTCAAAATAATCATTGCCAAAGATAATTTTTCAAGCCTACACTGGGTCAAATAATTAGTAAATTCAACAAAACAAAGTCTTGGCTATACTTGAAGCCTTGAGTCATGTATCCAAATTTTTGGAATATGATGCTGACCATGTAGCATTTCTAAGTCAGAAAAAACAAAGCAAAACAAATATATCCCCTATTTTGTAACTGTAGAATAAAAGAATGTGTCATTGTAGGAAGATGTCAGTTTTGTAACAACTAT